>JABSTR010001320.1:0-711199 GCA_013339765.2 Haemaphysalis longicornis | reverse complement strand
GGGACTACAGGATGATCTGTTGTACGACAGGAATCTCTGTTGTATAACTACAAAATATCTGTCGCACGACCGAGATTTCTGTTGTACAAACGACAGAATGTCCCATTCCCTTACAGATAATCCTCCCGTAGAATCTGTTGTGCTTTTTGACTGGGATATATCGAGCCTGGATTTACCTATCTGCTGCACTTGCTGCTATCACCAAACAATCCCGCTTTCAACACGCCATCTGAGAAGTTTCATCATGATTACTTTATTTCATCTCTAGCTGCTGCCATATTGCTGTAACTTTAGTTTCAAGTGCCATGTCATACCACGCCTCATGTAACGCCCCGGTGGTACTTTTGTGAAATAAATGTATAAACTTGCGTTAATTGTACGCTTCTGAAAAAACGCCTACAGAGATTTTTAAACGTTTTTTATATATGTTGACAATTCCAGATTACTTCCTAACATTATTTTTGCAGGAGTGTTGCTACCAGGGCGAGTTCGAGAAAAATTTTATTGATAAAACCAGCGCAAATGGAAGTAAGGCAGAGGAAGGAACTCAAGGGCGAGCGCTGATTTACAACTACAATGTATTATCTTGTGTAATTCTCGTTGTGTAATTCACCTTCTTGGTATTAAATTTTTGTTGTTGCACCTGCCGCCATCCTTGTGCTCCTTCCTCTGTGTTAGTATCATTGGCGCATGTTCCATCCAAAAAACAATTTCTCACCACATCGCGTGCTATAATCTTCGCTGTTTCGTCTATCGGTAGTGGCAGCATGAGGAACACAAATTTATGTGGGGAAAATGCCGTTAGTTTACACCGGTTAATTTGGAGAGTAGAAAATCCAAAAGAAACGTATCTCTTTGGGGTATCAATAAAAGTCCACATTTTCTATGCTCATTTCCGAAGCAGTGATACTGCCATCCCACTGTGGTGTAATAATTGTTTCCGTTCCTAAGCACAATATGGCAACTTTTAACACAACCTCAGGAATATAAAAAGAAGATACTGTTTCTCTGTGAGCTAAAACAAACACCAGGGCAATAAAAAGTATTAAGTTCCTGTGTATTTTCCTATATTTATGTTCTTTTTTTTTCTCCGATACTGAAGACTAAGCACACGGCTAGCAACACTCAGCAGCTGTACAACCCCTGACCCATGCGGAACGCGCGTGAGTAAAGCCAACTAGGGAGCTTTATCTCTGGCTGCGAAAAACTGCCTCTGAAATTCAAATCGGGCAGCCTTAAGCACTAGAACTTCGTCAAGCGGGGTAAGAATGGCTGCACTGCTGAAGAAACTTTGACGCTTAAAATGAAATACCGACAGAATAAGCGAGGTTGGAAGAACAGCTGTCGGCTTTGCATTGGTATTATGTGTACATATTTTGCGGTACCGAGAAAAAGAAGGACAGAAAACTCTAGGCGTTCGTTTTGTTTATCCGCACAGAGATAAAAGAGAATGTGTAAAAAATCTGGGAAAATGGTGGTAGCGTCGCGGATGTTGTGATAACGAAAATAAAAAAAAATGTTAACGGACGCACACCATTTTTTACCAACGTTCAGCTACAAAGATGACGGTGTTGATCATTTGTACGAGAATTCCTAATAAGCAATGCGTAAACTTGGATTGATAGAGGACTCACTAAAAACTGAACACAAAGGTGCGTGAACATGCTATGATAATAAAAGGCATAGTCGCAATGGCCGATCAGGCCTTCTGGTGAGGTTTGGGGAAGAATACCTCATCAATCAGCAATGCGCACTGTCAGAAAGCAAGAATGAGGAAATAGACATGTAAAAGTTAAAAACAAAAAACAATTCATGACATCCATAGTAGGTTCTAGGTAACGATAACCACCGAAATGGCAAATTAGCGCCAACAGTTCTCGGCGCGAGCTTTTAAGAAACAGGATGAAGCTAGAGAGAACATGGGCACCAAGCGAAACAGACGGGGCGAAGAAGTTTTAAATACTCTCCAGGACAAACTAAGAGTCTTGGAAAAGCATCAAAGTATTGTAGGCACACTGAATGACAAGCTAGGTCATCACAATTTCAACAGTCACTGTAGGATGCTGAGTACGTGGAAAATGAAGCACGTGAACTATTTTGGAAAAGGATTTAACATACTCAGGAACAAGAACAATAAAAATTCTGCAGACCGAATAGGCACATAGAATAATCCGAAGATTCAAATTGGGCTAAGAGAAACAGGAATAGTCGTATCTGACCGTACAACACACGTAAGAATACAGAAGAATGACTAGACTAGAGGCGTAGCTTACTCGGATTCCACACTGGTACTATACCGAACCACAATTATAAGCTAGTCAATCTAGTTGAAGGGTGCAGTGAAGATTTCTACTCGGCAGACGTTAGACCAGGAAACATTCTCTTGCTTCGACACGTAGTTAATTATAGTTCACCATTGCTCTTTGGTACATAGTTCATCTGGAGATTCGTGTTTACAAGGGCTCCTGTCATTCCGCTCCAAATAGTACTGCCAAGAGCCGCATACCAGGTTTCAATGCTCTGTTTTCCGGACTTCCCACTGCACCTGCACTTACTCTTTCTTGCAACTGTCTTCCTTTGTGTTTGATTGCTAAGTACCGAGCCTCTTCTACAAATACGTGATTTCCCCTCAGTTATACGCCGTGCACTTAGCACGACCTTGTATCTTCCGCAATTGTCAGACTACACGCATTCACTCTGTTCCAGCATCTATGTAATATATTTACATATTTCGTTACCTCTCTCTGCATTCTCAGCCGCAATTGTGGGCGGGTTGCTCAATGTTTACGCAAAAACCTAGAATCTAATCCTCGCCTTCGCCATCGTAAGGGCAAACAGTGAAATATAGTGGTAGCATAAGAAAAAGACACTAACCTGCGACAAAAGCTGCAGAAGGCGCTCAGTCGTACATGAGGCTTTCGCCACCCCTTTTAGGCAAGCAGAGGCCGTCACTATCAGCTTGCCGTTTGCTGGAATAACGGCAATTACGCTCCCGGAAGCCAGATATGCCTCCACGCCAAACCACATTCTTCCCACGACGCCCAACGCGTCGAGCGACGACCCGGGCACAAGGACGCAACCGCGCCTGCTTTTCTGATACAGGCGAAAAGCAGGAACGCCCGTGTGTTCAGATTTAAGGTGTTCAGATTTAAGCGTACTAAAACATCCCAGGTTGTCAAAATTATACCGGAGCCCCCCAATACAGCGCGGCTCATCGCCTGTGCAGCGTCGCCGCTTGGAACCCCGTAATAAATCAATCAGCCCATGCCGCAGCCGACAGTGAACTGTCGGACGTGCCTTCACCGGAGCGCACCTGGCATGTGGCGTGATGCGTCGCGCATAGGCATGCGCGCCCACCAGGTGCACCGTGGAATGACAGCTGCCGGCGAGAAGAGATATTGAGGGAAATCGCAAGCAGCAGTGTTTTGTACGACGACACTGACGGTGGAAGCCATTGTGGCGTTACCTGCGGGCCACTTCTGTGCACGCACAACCAGCGATTGAGTAGCGACAGTTGCAGGATAAGAGGAAAGGAGAGGGGGTTGTAGGGGAATTCCGCTGACGGCCCATGACAGCCAGTAAAATCTCGTCTCGAAACATTACCACCCCTAATATTTAAGCCGTCGTCTGCCGAAACAGCTTGGTTGCCCGAATGGGCAAGGCGTATATTTTTTGTTATTTTGCAAGGGGGGATTTGTTTCAAAATAAATATCTGCCATGCTGGATAAGGCAAGCCTCGACATGAGCAGGTCGAAGGGACGCTAAACAATCTTGCGAACGTTGTTTTTTTATGGGCGAAGCTCCTCTTGCTCGGGCCCTGTCCCGTCCCTCGTTGCTGCTGTATCCGGCACATTATTGATGATTGTGGCAGTATCCCCCTAGGGATTGGCGAACCAAAGATTGGCCGAAGAGGTCAAAACGTTCAATGCGTTCGTTGCTACCCAAGAAGGAAGAGAGGAAGACGAAGAGGTTGTCGTTCGCTGCCTGCGAGCTCAAGACACGTACCGGGGGTACGCGACACAAGACGGTCTGCAGAAGGCGACGGCCAAGGTGGCTAAAATGTCACACACCGAATTCGCCAACTTACCCATGAAGATTCTCATCGTCCCAAACAAGCCCTACATAATCACCACAAACATCGACGTTGTCGACGGGCTTGTTAACGGCGCGGTGGTTGGCTTGACGTGTCGAGTCTTTTTATATGATTTGCGGGCGAATGTTTCATGGTTTTACAGATAAGCATTTTAGCTTCGCCCCGGTCATTATCATTTACTTCGTGGAGATGGCGGGATGTTTTTGCTTTACGAAAATAAAACATGGAACGCAGAGGTAATGTTGTGAGATTCCGCAAGTTTACCAAATCAGTAAAGAGAAAATCGCGGTAGGTCCTGTAGGCGCTTTCCCGCCCATCCCTTTGCCGATGGGCTCCTCTTTGCTATGACCGCTGACCAGCAGTCCAAAGGTTTGAATTTAGCAAAGTACTAGCATTTTTACCTTTCACAAGTGTTGGAAGCTAAAATTCGGTAAAACACATTGCAACATTGCAGACGAAGGTAACATCCCTACGTTAGTTACGAAGGCGGCCAAATGCGGAACATAGTGTTTTTAAGTGAAACTGGTATGCCTACGATTCAGAAATTTGGGGCGCCCGTACGCGCGCAAAAAAAACAATGTGGGAAAGGCAGCTTAAGAAGACTAACGTTATCGCCAACGCAAACGCAGGTTGCCGCTCGCGTCAGAGCGGAAACGCTCCTTTAAAACAATTCGGCGACCTTTGCAATTGAGACGGTAAGATTGAGGAAACAGCAGTGCTTCGGGTCTTCTCTAGCTTTAGCTTGACTTCTCTCAGGTCTCCGCTTTCTTACGAGAACGATGAGCAAAAAGCGAAGCCTCCTCTACGCAAAATACCTTACATTCAAGTCCACAACCAACCTTTAAATTTGAAAATAGAAACAGCCATTCTTCCCAGTCAAAGGCAACTTAAACGCAGCCAAAGTAGAAAGCCAACGCCCGCGCATCGAACCAGAAGAAAACGCTTGCGATGATAGCGCAATCGGATAGGCGCTGAAAAATGACTCGAGTGACCCTCCATCGATTCCGATGACTGGAAGCGTTTCTTCATGGGATCCGGAATCGCAACACCTGCTCCTGGGCTCCCTACTTCGTCACCATTTCCCTTACGCTTCTTTACCTATCATTCTCGCCTCGTGCGCTTCGGTGGGAGTAATTTCCTGTTAATGATCAGCACGGACATTGCTCCAGCTAAAACACCACCGCTGCTGAAAGAGAGAATGAAGGAACGAACACCAAAACGACACGTCTGTCCCCAAACAAATGCCTGTCCCCACTATCGACGGAGCCTGTCCCTACTATCGACGGAGTAGTGCGTGATTTTAAGACGCCCAAGCGCCCGCGGTTAGAAGAGAAACTTCACGGTGTGTGGTCGACTGGAACCCGTTGGCGACAAAGTCGCAGGCCTTTCCAAACATCATTTGGACCTTAAGTTCATGCGTTTTATTATTTGGTAAATTTCTTGGAGGGCATTAGTCATCACTGGCAGGCACCATTCCCAATATCAGGGGCCCGGGTCTTGACTGCACGAGTTCACGGGTGAACTAGCCGTGTTTTTTGGGTAAGAACAACGTAAGTAACCAGTGAGGTAATGCACGTATATCTTTGACGACATGCAGTGTAATTTGACGCTTCATTCATAAAGAACACAACCAAAGTGTCAAATAGTGCTCATAAAAGATACAAAAAGTCCTGCCATGTATTATAAAAATTAAGACGGTGGTTGACGCTCCCAAGGGAAACACCTTGCTGCAGGTCGAAATTGGTGCCAACACCACAAGACGATCGAGTAACGTTGATCCAAAAGCGAGCGAAAGGGGGATGTTGAGCGAAAGAACATTGCACAATCTTTTTTACAGTATCTATTTATTCCCTTGAATCACTTTTAGTAACATAGCCGGAATCTCTGCTTTAATGCAAACTTTGTTGCGTTGCCACCTTCCCGGTCGCTACCGCCACCGCACTATCGTCTGTTGCTATGTTACAAGTTCATGTCGTGATCAGAGAAAAAGACGCTCGCGACTATCACTTGCATGGCGCACAAGGGCAGCAAAGGGCTACGCCTGATAATCGAGGAGCGTACCGATGTTACCGATTCTCTAATTCATCAAGCTCGACTGCAATCAGTGCAGTAAAGATTAAAACAGTCTCTTTGTTATTTTTCTTTTGATTTCGATCATGTTACTCAGCGGCTTACTAGGAGGAGTGTGGACAAATGCCATGCACCGGGTTGTCTTTGGCATGGAGAGGCTTGCACTGCCCTTTTATGTTCCTGTTACGCCAAACAAATAATTTTTATGTTATTCCCAAAAGGTCGCGTTCCCATATCCCTCTAACCTTGAACTTTTTCGTACGGTGGCAAGTATACAACGCTGGGTCATCTAGACCCAATGTTCGTAACACTAAATAAAACATTAAGGTTCGCCCCGTGTAGTAGCTGTCCTCGCACTCGCTGTCATCCAACACGTATCGCCAGCCACATGCACAATCTAACGGCCATGCACGATTTAACAATGTAACGCTCAGGTGTTGCAGGTAACACCGAGGTGAACACAGCTGCTCCGGACGTTGATGTGACGGTGAACAAGTTGGTTCGAACAGGCATGCCAATCACAGATGCAGTCTCGTCGTAGACAGCTGTGCCCGGGGGTGCTTGCATCAAGACCCGCTGAGAAGGCATAAGCAGGCCCAATGCACCTCGAGCTGCAGAGTTCTCAGCCAAAGGGTCAACGTAGCGCAGCGCAGGCCAACGCGAGCAATCGTCACTCGCATGGGCACCCTTCTCAGTCGGTGGTGGTTATCTGCAGGTCCCGTCCGGCCCCGGCCGAAGACAGCAGGCCAAAATCTCTAAACGTAGGTCAGGAGCCAGCCCGAGTCATTGTAGCGACTGCGCTGACAGATGACGTCTATACAGCTGCTGCTCTCAGACCGAACGCTGCGAGGACGTATCAATAGGTCCAGGAGCCTCCCAACCGCAAATTGCGGCCCAGGCACCGTAGTGATGTCATGCGATGCAGCGCAGGATGTCGCCGCCCGCACCAACAGCAGCCATAGGGAGCCCCCACGGAGCCGCACCTCTAAGTAGCCTGCCACACCAGGACTGCCGCCAGTGGTCCCCAGCTATCGAACGCTCACAGACACCGACCAGCAGGTGGCAGCACAGACATCGCGTAGCAAGCAAGCCTGGGTAACTCAACTCGCATTGCGTATCACATCAAGCATTCTCGCAGGCCCTGAATTCAAGCCAAGAAGAAAGTCTATTCCTCAGCATCGGCCGCGTGGCACGACGTTAAACAATGGCGGCTGTAAAAAGACAGTTTCCGAAAGCGCACAAAAGACTCCCTCTCTTGAGGCCAAGGAGACCTTCTCCTGCTACGTGCAGAACCACATAAAACAAGCATTCCGACGACACGCACCCCGCCATTCAGTGGATAAGAGGGGCCGTTTCTTGTCCGTCGGCTCCCGAGCTACGCCCCCTCGGTCGTGCCCTCTCCAACGCGGTGCCAGCTCCGAAAAGCCATTGGTCAACACGCATCTTTAGCAACGACCGACTACCCAGAGGCTTGCTCTATTGCCCTGTTCGCAGAGCCTTGAAGGAGACATCAGCTTTCTCGTCGACACTACGCGCTCGCTGCAATCTAAACAGCTTAATGAGTGGCGGCACCCATCGCGTCTTGCGATTTCTGAACGCCCGGCGCCGAGCCGCAGCACCAAATAGCCCTGACGGCACCCGTGGCCCCTGGGCACCCAGCTCCCAGAGCCCGGACTCGCGGAGTCGATAAACGAGACAGCAGAGAAAAAGAAAATCAGGCCAAACAACGCAGCTTGCGTACTCACTCACTTCGGGCTTGCAATTACAGCGCGGGACTTATGACCTAGCGCTTCAAGGATGCGGGACTTCAGAATTTCAGTGGCTCAGCTTGCCACGACAGAAACATCCAACCTAAACGGCGAACTAAAAAAACTCGGCGCTCACATGTTCTAGAAGAATGTAGCAATGTTCACTCCGCTCTCAAGAAAGTACGAATGCCTTCGCTAGCGATCTGATTCACGTGAGCTAGCAGTAACACTTACCAGGTTCGGACAAAGAACTCCTCCCACACCGAACAAAGTTATCTTCCATCTTCCGAAAGCCAGCCCCACGTTGATACGCCGGCGACGAGAGACACTAATCAGTCTTCGTCTTCGCGTTTCGCCCAGCTAGCAAACCATCTCCCACCCCGCAGCTGCGCACTGTGCCCCGCCAGCCGCAGTGGGCCGTGGCTCAAAGGAACAAAGGAAGCGACAAATGTTTTCGCTCATTGACATTTATTAATAATAAACATACAAAGAGCATGCAGGCTAGCATGTTGACGGCGAGGATCAAGTTCCTCGCCCTCGCAATTTAGGAGAATCGAGAGGTTCGACTCACCGCGACAACAGTCATCTCCGGGGCGCCTAAGCGCACTCACGTTTGCCTCGCTGGAACACCGATGGCACCCATTGTCGCCCTCCTTTTTGCCCGATTCCGGAAGGAAGGAGGTCACCAGGCACGTCCTGTCGCCTCGCTTCCCCTGCACCAACCTCACACCGCTTGCATCCTGCGCGCTCTCAGTGGCCACAAGACACTCCTTCGGCGAGGAGGTAGATCCTCCTCGCCGACGTCTCACCGAGCAAGTTCCCGCGATGAGCAAGCAGTGCGGCGAAGCCGAGCAAAATGGAACGCACTGAGGTCGCGTTCCCACAACGTACATAGACAGCATATGCGCGAACGTCTTGTTCGGACATTGCGTTCGTCCGTTCGTTTGGAGATGGTACGCCGTCGTTCTTCGGTGATCTGTGTTGATATAAGCTTAGATTCATTGCATGAGCTGCGCAGTGAAGGCCGTTCCGCGGTCCCGGGATTAGGACTTCGGGGGCTCCATGTCGCAGCACAACTTGGTTTATAAAGAACTTGTGCGACTTCTTGTGCAGTCCCCCTCGTTTCTGCGAAGCGTGTCGTGTAGTCTGTTGTTACCACAATCCACTTGTTCTCGAGTCGTGACGCTGGGAACGGTCCCGAAAGGCCCAGTCCGACCTGTTGAAGGGCCTCGATGGGACGGCGATCGACTGCAGAAGTCCGGTGGGTCTCGTCGGTGGCGTTTTTCGTCGCTGGCAGTCAGAGCAGCTCAGGACATAGTGGGTGACGTCGGATGCAAGGCGGGGCCTGTAGTACTTTGTCTTTATTTTTCCAAGAGTGTCAGCAGTGCCGAGATGCGCGGAAGACGGGTCGTCTTGGCATACTTCCAAAATTTCGTCACGAAGATGCGCGGGATGACAAGAAGGTAATTCGTCCTCGTTCCGTGGCTGAAAGTCTTCAAGAGTTCCGAATTTTTCAGGCTGAATGCTGGTAAGTTCCGTTTGAAGGTCCTATGCACGGCAACTTTGCGTCCTTCGAGGTCGTCGATCATAACGCATAACTCGGGGTCGGCACGCTCCTGAGCTGCTTGATAGCTCTCCGTCACGAGTCTGAATAACGCGCTGTCTGCGTCGGAGTCTTGAGGTAGTGGGTCGACGATGGCGTGGGACAGACTATTGGCGTCAGAGTGTTTCCTGCCAGATTTATCGGTGACTGTAACGCCGAATTTCTGTAGGCCCAAGCTCCATCGCCCAAGGTGGCCAGAGGCGTACTTAAAATGGCGAGCCAACACAGCGCATGGTGGTCAGTCACAACCTTGAACGGTGTTCTATACACGTATGGGGGAAATTTCGAAATGGCCCATATAATCGCGAGGCACTCTTCCTCAGAAGCTGAGTAGTTTTTTTATTCCTTGGACAAACCACGGCTTGCATACCCCATTACTTTTTCTCAAGCGCTATGCGTTTCGACAAGGACGGCCCCCAAGCCTATATCACTGGCGTCCGTATGCATTTATGTTTTAGCGTTTTCGTCGAAATGAGTGACCACAGGACGGCTTTGGAGGCGTTGTTGAAGCTCGCAGAATACTTGCCTCTTGTGCGCTCTGCCAGACGAAGGAGTGCTATCTTTCGTCAAGCGAGTGGGTGGCTCTGCCGAAGTTTGTGACGAAGCCCCAGTAGTAGGCGCATAGTCCGAAAAATCTTCGCACGCCCTACTTGTCTTTCAGTCTCGTAAATTTCGTAATGGCTGAAGTTTTCGCCGGGTCAGGCAGGACTCCCGCAGCGTTGACGACGTGGCCAAAAAACGTTAGCTCCTAGAACATGAATCGGCACTTTTCAGGCTTCAGCGTTAACCACGACGTACAAATGGCCTCGAGTACGGACTCCAACGTTGCAAGTTGTTCGTCGAAAGTCCAGGCAATTACCTCAACGTCGTCGAGGTATAAAGGCAGGTGTGCCGCTTCAAGCCAGCTTGCACAGTGTCGGTGACTCTTTGAAATGTTTCTTGTGTCATGCACAGCCCAACAGTATCATCTTGAACTCGTATAGGGCGTCCGGGGTTATAAATGCAGTCTTCCCTCGGTCTCTCTCTTCCACTTCAATTTGCTAGTAGCCAGTCTTCAAATCCATCGAAGAGAAGTATTGGCCTGGCAGAGCTGCTCGAGGGCGTCGTCGATTCGTGGCAGGGGGTATAGGTCCGTTTAGGTGACCTTGTTCAGTCGCCGGTAGTCAACACAGAACCTTGATGTGCCATCTTTTTTCTTCACGAGTACGACTGGCGCAGCCCACGTGCTTTCCGTTTAATGTCGTCGCTGAGCATGTTGTTTACTTGGGTATGGATAGCTTCCCGTTCGTGTGAAGACATGCGGTAGGGTGACTGCCCGGTAGGTCGGGATCCATCTTCGGATATAATTCGGTGCTTCGCTTGGGGTGTCTGACATAATTTTAAGTTGGACGAAAAACACTCGCTGTAGCGACGGAGCAACTCCAATAATTTGTCCCGGTTTTCTCGTGGCAGCGCCAAGTTCACGTCGAAAGGATGCGGCAACTCGAAAGCATCTGCGCGTGCGCGTTCAAAGTTGGTGACCGCGATCACTTTCCTTGTTTCTTGCGTTTCTTCCAGGAACGCAATTGGAGCGCCGTTGTTTAGATGCTGGAGCTTTTCTTTGAAATTAGTGACCAAAACGTGGGATTTGCACTGCCTAAAGCGTACAATGGCTCTCGCGACGGAGACACCGGCGCCCAGAAGCAAACTTTGTCACTGTCTAGGATAGCGTCGATGTCAGGGGCAGCATCCTCACAGTAGACGCGGCGAACCAAGCTTGCGCGGGGTAGCAGGGTGACGTGATCATTGGTGGTCCTTAAAGCAGCACGGTGTTCGAGGTTTGGCTGCGGCGTCGTGGAGTGATCAGAGGAAAAGTTATCGACTTGGTCTGCAGATTAATTATTGCGCCGTTGCCTGTCAAAAGTCCATTTCGAGAATTACGTCACGGCAGCAGTTAGGCAAAACGACCAACGCAGCCGGGTACGTGGTGCCATCCATGGTGACGCGCGATGTGCACATTCCTTTAGGTGTTACGAGATGTCCTCCTGCTCTGCGTTTGTGCGGACCGTCGCACCCGGTCATAACTTTCCTCAGCTTAGACACGAATGAACCACTCATTACTGAGTAGTCGGCTCCAGTGTCTATGAGGCCGACTACATCAATGCCGTCGATGGACACCCGGACGTCGGACGCCGCCTTCCTCGAGTTCCGGATTCGTCGAGGCGTCGGATCTCTGCTTGTGCGTGTTTACGGTCGGGCACTGTCCTTCGTCATTGTCGTCGTCTTCTCTCAGCGGCAGGCTCGGTCATGTCGGGTACGTGTCGCGCCTTGTGGCGGTCGTCGTCTTGGGCAGTCACGTCGGGGTTCGGTCGGGTCGTCTGGATGAGGCATGTCGGGAATCACGGTCTGCGACGCGTCCTTGCGTCGATTGAGGGTTTCCGATTTTTTGCAGTACAGCAACTCCACCTCCAGAAGTTGCTGCTTTTAGTTTCCACAGTGTAGGCTGGGGGACCTTCCACGTGCGGAGTCAGCATTTCTACGGCGGTTCGGCTATTGATATGGGTAGGGCGACGGTGAGCAGTTGAAACGGGCTAGTCCAAGGCTGGTGTTGGACAAGTATTCTTCGACCTTAGGTGGGCGCTGGCCGGATCGGGGGCATGGTGCGTCGACAGAGAACCCTCGCAAACCAAGTATCTTGTAGGGGTAGCGACAGTATATGGGGTCGCCCTCTCCGCAGTGGTAGTACAGCGGACAACTATCGGAGGTTCGCCATACGTTCGTCTTCCTCGGCGTCTAGTTTTGGGCAGCAAGGGGTCGGGCGGGCGAAAGTGGACGGCGGTGCACCGGGACTTCTTGACGACGGTTTGGGGTAGTGTGGGGTCGACGAACAGCCGCACAGTACATCATAGCTTTTGGTTCTCGTGGTACTTCGGTTGGCGTAGAAGCACCCAAAGCAAATTGAATTTCTTCGCGGATCACGTCGCTTATAAAGGTGACTTGGGGTTGCAGCGTTGTTGGGAAGAGTTTCCGGAATTATTCTCTGACGAGAGCGGGGATTGTCTCACGTAGTGAGACAGAGTTAATAGCTCCGGCATCGATCGTGTCCGCAACCAGCGCACTGATAGGACGGTCGTACTGCCTCGTATGAATTTCCGTCTTCTTGACGGCGGCCGCCTCAGAGTTTCAGATGCGCATTCGGCCAAAGTTTTAGGGGGTTGCGGATAATTCAAGCAAAACGTTCTTGCCTCACTTATCGCATCAGAAACCTGTTTCTTTTTTTCCGTCAATTCTGGGTCGGCGCGACGAAATAGTCGCTTCATTTCCTCAACGAAGATCAGGACTCCTTCGTAGGGGTGTTGCGTTCAAGTTTCAAGCAACAACAAAGCTCGTTCTTTTATCCCCACTGTCATGAAGGTCTTAAAGAACTTGCTTTTGAATTAAGTCCAGTCGGTCAAAGAGCTCTCGTGGTTCTCGAACTAAGTTCGAGCTGCATCTTCCAAGTAAATTGATTGATCTATTGTGGGGTTTAACACGCCGACGCAACGCAGGCGATGAGGCGCGCCGTAGTGGAGGGCTCCGGATTAATTTTGACCACCTGGGGATCTTTATCGTGAGCCGAAATGAAAACACGCCGGATGGTTTCTTCATAGTACCACCTGTTGAAGATCCGGACGTGCTCCAGCTTCTACAATCATTCCTGCGGGTCTTCCGCGGGGGCTCCCTCGAACGATGGCGGTTCCCGGGGCTGCTGCTGCACGATTGACGACGTTGCCTCTTGCGCCGTGGTGGTGGTTGCAGCGGTCATTGTCTTGGGTTTTTCTGGCAGGACGCTGAACTCTGGCGGAAAACCTTGAAGTCGGCAGCTGGCTCTAGTTGGACTGATCTGGCGGCGTTCAGAGGTTGTAGGCAGCATATAGGGTGCGAACCCCGCACCTCTACCAGATGTCACAAAGCCAAAAACCACGCTGTTGTCTTCTTTGAAAACAAGTTTATTGGAGCGAAGTTGTGCTCCCCTAACAACTAAAAGAAAACACAGGCGGCAAAGCAACACTCAACAAAGTGACGTGCGTAGGCGTACGTCGGTGAATGGAATGCCGCGGCGTCTGCTCTGCGGTCATTTATCTCGCGGTGTGAGGGCTCGCGAACAGTTGAATTGCATTCAGAACACTGTAGATCATAGAAGATTATTCTCGGCTTTCTTGGCTGGGGACGTTAGTTATCAGCCGAGACGTTAGTTATCTCCTTTAACGTTAGTTATCTCCTTTGATACTCTCTCTATCAAAGAAGATAACACGTGTGGCATAAAGAATAGAACAAGCGCCTCACTTTGCTTACGGATAAACCTGATAACATAGCCGGGCGCAGCCAGTCCGCAAAAACAAAACATAAACAAACAAAACCAAAACATGGTTCGAGGCAATATTTCTCCCGGTTTTTAATTACTGACTCCGCCAGCATGACGTCACAGTACAGTTCCTTAAGCTGAAGCACAAAATGCGTGCACTCTTGATGATGGTGAGAAACAGTTGTTATCGCAAAGGGCCTGCGTTTCTGTTTGCCGAAAGAGGAGATTGTTATGTCAGAGTGGTCGTAAGGATCAATGTCCTCAGAGCAAGTTGCAACCTGCAGAACCGGTGCTGGTTTCCCCCTGTGTGCCCCCCCCCTTTTTCCTCAAGCCAACCGGTGAGTCACCAGACAGCGCTCTTTGTATTCAGTGGACACCACTCCCACCAAGTCCAGATATGCACACCTGAAACAGAAGGCAAATCTTAAAACTGAAACGTTTTAGAGAACGCGAAATCATCTCTTTTCCTGCCTGCTTAGGAGAAGGCGTCCGTCAGATTTTTATGCAGGAAGCATTGTAAATTATAGAGCATCTTCTTGTCGCTATTTGTTAAGTGTGTAAATTTTATCACGGGCACATCAAAATCCCCTTGTACTGTCTACTGTACTGTACATTCAAAGCTTTCTCCATAACAGTAACCTTAGATCTCTAAGCCTTTGCTGCGCTGCCCCCTCCAAACTCAGAGTAATCATCAGGAGAAGTTCTCAATACAACCTTTCAGCCCATCATTAAAAGGTTAAGCAAAGTGCAGTATTGGGCGAGTTGGTTATCCATCATTACTAAACAGCGCAACAAAAACATGGACTTTAGCTGAGGTACACAGGACGAGCGCTGACTTTCAACTGAGCTTTTATTGGAAAAACACATATTTGTACCCCACACACCTACACACACGTGCTATAAATGCACACAACAAAACAATCGATTCATCATAGCGGTGCTAAGACGCGGCACACACGCTCTACAAACTCAAATTAAGAACACACGCACTTGAACTGATAATTAGCCCTCTCAAGCCATGACACACGTGTCGCGCCCCCAGATTACTTTCTATGTTGCGTTCTATGAGATTCCTTTGCCATGCGGAAAAAAGTACGTGGGCCAGACGGGAAGGTGTCTTAATACAAGGCTCCGGGAGCATATCAACAACGTACGCACAACTGTCAAAGGGCAGTTAGGCATTCACTGCCGAGATTGCAAAGGCACCACCGGAAAGTGCATTCCCATGTTCGACAAATGCGAAGTCACTCAGCGCCATAGTGACCAGATGACAAGGGAGACAGTGGAGGCAGCGAAATTTGCTAGGTTGGGCGAAAAATGCGTCAGTGTACCTTCGGTTGCTCTGTCAGCCAAGGAACTTGATTTTTTGCAAGGGGGAAGGAACGCAACATAGAAAGTAATCTGGGGGCGCGACACGTGTGTCATGGCTTGAGGGGGCTTATTATCAGTTCACGTGCGTGTGTTCTTAATGGTAATTTGTAGAGCGTGTGTGGCGCGTCATAGCACCGCTATGATGAATCGATTGTTTTGTTGTGTGCATTTATAGCACGTGTGTGTAGGTGTGTGGGGTATAAATATGTGTTTTTCCAATAAAAGCTCAGTTGAAAGTCAGCGCTCGTACTGTCTACCTCAGCTAAAGTCCGTGTTTTTGTTGCGCTGTTTAGTAATCATTAAAAGGGTGCTTTTTTTCTTTTTTTTCTTGTGCGAAGGTAGACGCGCAGCTGGTAAAGGGGATGACGCGGGCATGCGACGGCTCAGCGTTGGCGCTGAACTTGCACGTCAATGTGTGATATTATGCTCTGGTACCTGCAGCTCGCTTTACAATGAGTATGCCGTTGCTTGGCACATGTTAAGGCCAACATAGAAGTTACCTAACAATAAGTCGAAACACAGGACATCACGCATAGCGTTGTGCATTGAAATAGTAACTTTGATATAGTAGCTTTACTTCATATCTTGAAAACTAGAAGGCAACATCTGGTCAGCCCAAGCCATGCAAGTCTTTTCAGGCCGCAGCCGGAATATAGCAGAGGCAATAAAACTATTAGTGAGCAGTAGACAATACAGATGCGTTTTTACGCAGGCAGGCTCTTTTTCTAAGTAATGCAGAAACAGGAAATATCTCATCGAGTAACTAGTTGAAAATTTTTAGGACATGATGAATTCCAACAGAACAAACAGGACAAACAGAACGCGTATAGGAATGCGGTATAATATATATGGACATGTGTCTGAACTGTAGCAGAGGCGCATGAGGGGACAAGAATACACTGCACCAAAAGCTTTACAACACAACCGATTAAAAACGAGACCATGAAATGTCGCCACGTTGAAATAGGTAAAGGAATCAATTTAAGGGGGATTTATATATTGTAGGCAACGCCGAGGAAGCTGTTCCTTGTCCTTGCATGTTGTAATTACTTGCCACCTTTCTCAAAAGGCACTCATTGTACTCCCTGGCCGTCAAACTTCGGGTACCGAGTGACGTCGTAATATCTCGAAGCAAAACCTAAGCCTGGTGCACATGGGATTGTGGATGTTGTTTTTTCGATATTATGTTCCCTGGTGGTACAACCCGGCATTTCCTTGTGCACCCCGCGCCATCCGCTGGTTCCAACTCCATAAATTTTGCTAAAAGAGCTCCGCTGTTGTCTCACCTTAGGCTAGGAGTAGAATATTGGGAGTCTGAACTAACGGCCTGGGTTCATTTCCCAGCATTTGAAATATGTTTTCCAAGACTCTAATTCATTTTATTGTAAATGTTCTCTTAGCTCAATTACGCGCATTCTTTTCGTAAATAAAGGGGGTTCGGTATCGTTGAGGCTGGTTAAGGGGTAGGACGCGGCATATTTACACGTTTTGCATCCCACGGCGAGCACCGGGTTTTACCTATATCTGGGAACGGAATATCGAGTGGTTATTCTACCAAGGTGGTACGTAGCCACATAGTTCCACATACAGTTGCTTCACCAGGTGCTGTAAGCGTTGCGCCCACGGTGGAGGCTAGACCCTTCACCAGTAAGTCAGCAATTTAGAAAGTTGAACCGCCAGGCATGTTTCGCACTTTTAATTATGTGTGCTCATGTGAAGCCGACAAAGGGGATACAAACCTACAAGAAGAACGTAGGCTCAGTGAAGTACTGGACAACATTTTTCTAAGAAGGCATGTATGCTGCTCTTGCACGGTACTTTTTCGTTGGTGAAACCAAACGACGGGCGAGGAGGAGGAGCAAAACGTTAATTTATTGAGTATAAAAGTGCGTGGTGCCCGTATCCTAGGAGCCTGCGAGACAGCGCAGCACCCACGGCGCGAGCGATAAGGCGTTCCAGTCTCTCGCTGTGAGCCGGCCTGCTCGCGCTCCCCATGCTCAGAGGAGGGTAAATGAGGGCATTTGGAGCGTAGGCGCATTACCAGACTACATGGTAGGTGGTCGTCGGAACTGAGCAAGAGGGGCCGTTGTAGGTTTTTAAAAATGTATCAGTAATAATGGTTTCATTCTAAGGAAAGAAAGAAGGAACAACCTTTTGTTAAAATAGTATAGCCGAAGTCGCAGGATGCAAGGAAACAGGCAGGTTGTGATATTGCTTCGGTATGGCGGCCCTACGGCAAATGCGCACAGCGTGTCTTCTGTTGTAAGTGGGGGGAGTTTACTTGTTGTCAGATTGAACCCACGCCGAACAGGTTTGGGCTCTCAGCTGGACAAGGCCCGCGGAATACCGTACAAAGCATGGAATATCGGGTGTGGTAATGCGTAAACCCGCACAGGCGCACCGGTGTTAGCAGAAGTTTTTGCAGAAGGGCTGGTTTGGCGAATATTTGCGGAATCTACAGAAGGAGAGCTCGCCGCAAAGTAACTGCTTCAAAAAAACTCGTCGAACTGACGGAATGGGTCGTTGACTCGCTGGCTGCGCGGTCGTCACAACCTCGCCATCATGTTGCTTGCTGTGACAATGCACTAGCGTGCTCGGTTCAGGGCTATCTGCGCTCTGAAACATAGCCGTGCAGAGGAAGGGTCCGAATGCTCAGGTACGTAGCACTGGAAATCAATGTTTCCGGTACATGTGTGGAGGGGGTGCATGAATGTGTGCGCGTGTACAGACTAGCGGATCCGAGAACGTATGGGCAACGTAGGAAAGTCTGGTTCATGGAAACTTGCTTTTCTGCATATTCCATGTAGACGTATCTACACTGCCACCGTCGGTCATCTGCCTGGGAAGCATATGTAACTCGTGTACATGGAGTCACCGTGTTCTGTTGTAGGTGCAGAAGCAACGCTATTACATGTCTATGCGCATATGTATACACCCGGCAGCAGAGGCGACGAACACCAGAAGGCGGACACTTTTCAAACAGCCACGTGCTCCAATATCGGGTGACTGTGCATCACTTTGAGGTCATCACAGTGACAAGTGTGCATATACTACGTCACGCTTATGAAGCATGTATAGACAAGCTTATCAACATATGCTTCCACTAGCGGAGGTAAACGTTTGGTCCAAAAGTATTCGCAGTAATATTACGAGGACGCATTTAAAGCTGGAAAGCCTAACCAGCAAGGGCCGATAGTGTTTTAAGCGAGGAGACTAGCGGCGTCATATAGAGAGGGGATTTCCTTGGTACTGATGCCTTACTTATTTCAGTGCTTTCCTAAAGCTGCAGGTGTTTTAAGTGCGACTGGGGTAGTGTTTAGCGATTACTGGTTGTGCCAGTACAAAAACAGTTATAACAGGTTAACTAAAGCATACAGCACGCAATTTGCCTTCAAATCCAGATTTGCTGGTTCATAGATTTTGTAGAACATTCCTCAGCGCACTTAACCCCTCAGGTGTTTTTTTTAAGTCTCCTCACCAAACTTTCTTTTTTCACTAATTCAAGTCATGGTGTACTAAACAGCCACTATTCAATTTTGAGAAAGGCTTTCACCCCATAATAAGTTAAATCAATAAAATACAGCTTATGCTTTGCATTGCTTGCGAAATCACAATAGAGTTTGTTCTGTATGATGCTGAGGAAATAGAAACAACATAAGCACAACAGTCGCGTACGTCTAGGTATCATTTGCTGGGGTATGTTTTTGTCTATTTGCCTTAGGAAGCTTATATATTTTAATGCCGACAATAGATGCCCGTATCACCTATAAAAATGCCCCTATAGAGATGATATTATCACCACAAGAACTGCTCAATTCAGAGTCATCGCAGTTTCTCGCACTCCAAGACAACGGATACACATTATATTCGAATCATCTTTATTGAAAAAAGATGAGATGACAAAGAATAAAAACTTCTTTGGGCTAATGAGCCCTTCATACACGCTCCATCGCTACGGGACGCCTGTTTCTAGTGAAAAAAATTCCCCGCATTTCCACAGAGAGAAGAATGTAAAGTGCAAGGCACTAGTTGAATTTGCGGGGTTCGGGTAAATTCGTTCGCGAAAGAAGGAGATCACACACACACAGAACACGACTACAACAAAGAAAGAAAGAAGATGCATTTATTCACAGACACCTATTGGTTTGTCGTTGCGTACTTGTTGCTAGAGCGGATCTCAGCCTTGAAATTTCGTGTCAGTACTCTCTACTTCTTAAGGCGGGTGCCTTGAAGCCCTTCTCGACGACCGGAGTCCTGGCCAATCCCCCAATTGGGTATGTGCCAGTGTCAGCGGCCAGGCATCGCGCGCCCATCTCCGTCCCCCAGTTGCTAGGGAAGACGAGGAGCGCGCGCACTCCGCAGCTGTTGCTATGCGGACTACGCGGGGCGGACGATTCAGGCTCGCTTAAGAAGTGCATTCGCACTTAAAATTCCCCCGCATTTCCCCCGAGCGGAAGAATGTGCAAGTGCGAATGCACGAGTTGAGATTTGAGCGGCTTCGGTAATGTTCGCGAAAGAGAGATCACCACACACACAACTACAAAGAAAGAAGATGCATTTATTCACAGACACCTATTTGTGTTGTCGTTGTACTTGTTGCTAGAGCGGATCTCAGCTTTGAAATTTCGTGTCAGTACTCCTTTAAGCGGGTGCATTAGCCCTTCTCACGCCCGATTCCTGGCCAATCCCCCACGTGAGTATGTGCCATGTCAGCGGCCAGGCAGCGCGCGCCCATCTCCCCCCGTTGCTAGGGAAGACGAGGAGCGCGCGCACCCGCAGCTGTTGCTATGCGGACTACGGCGGCGGACGATTCAGGCTCGCTTAAGAAGTGCATTCGCACTTAAAACCACGCTACTGCCGGAGTTGGAAATGACATCGTCCAGTGTGTGCCTCCATCTTGTGGGCGACACTCAATCGGGGCCGTGGACAAGGGATCTCGTACTTAACTCTCAAGAGGGGCACTTATTCTGCTGGGACGAGCATTCCTCGTCCAAAACTTCTGCTCACCTGAACCACTGAAGTGGTGAAGTCCGCTACATCGTGTAGAGGCAAATCCACGCACTATTGTGCAGGCACTTCCAACTGAAACATTTTATCGCGTCTCTGGCTTGGCTTTCACTTCTTGATCCTTTGGGGTGAAATACTTCACCTAACAAACTGGTAAAACAGGTCACAGCTTTCCTTTAATTGGAGTGCTGCGGGTGTGGGGTGCAATTGCTGAAGACTTCGTTGAAGACTTCCGACCTATCTTTTTGTATTTCCTGAACGAGCTACTCATTTCTTAACCATATTATTCTGTGAAAGCCTAGCGAAGGTCTCGGTTCTGGCAGCCTTGATGCCAAGGTAGCTTATGAAGGTTTCCCGCCAGTTGCCCGGTCATGACAGACTGTAGACATTCGAGTCACGCCCCGAGATTGAAAAGAAGGTCCTCTACTCCCTGTGTAGTCAGAGTGGCGCTAGCTACCACCTTCAACATTCAGATAAAGTTGTAGTAAATATAAATATCCCAGAAAGTGAAGGAGAACGCAGTCACCCCGGTAGCCGAGTTGGTAAGGCATTCGAGTTGAAATCGAAAGGCGTGGGTTCGGTCCCCACTCTGGGCGGGTGTTTTTTTCTTTCTTTCCTTGTTACGTAAATTTAAAATTGTTAACTTCATGAACCGTACTAAAGAAGCCTAATAATTCCCCTATGCCTCCTTAGAGGTTGCCGACCGGTCTTTCTGTATTTCCTCAACAAGCCCCTCATATATATATATATATATATATATATATATATATATATATATATATATATATAAAATTATATTGATTTATTGATTGATTGATTGATTGATTATTTATATATATGCATGTATAAAATATTAACAGATATCGATGTAAAGATTGAGACAGTCGACGGGAACGCCTGCGGTCCGCTTTATTTGCGAGCGCTGGGCACGGCCACGAAAGAACAGCAACCGCTCCGGCCGCGGAGATGATGGTCACCCCTCGTGAAGAAAGATGAAAATGAGCTGATGTCCGCGCGCAATGTCGAAACGACAACGAAGTATAAAATAGATTCTTGGCCGCTCCCGTTGCTAAACCTGTCGTATGCCAAGTTCACGCTCACACTACTGTATATATATATATATATATATTACACATAAATCGATGCGAGAAGGGCTGTCTTTGGTTGCCGTAGCAAATAGTAAAAAATGGGTATAGCTTCTAACAAAACTGTTTATTGGTCGACGTTTCGATCGGAGGCCGATCTTTCTAAAGCCCACTTTTCTCAAGCCGATCTTTCTCAAGAAGATCGGCCTCCGATCGAAACGTCGACCAATAAAATAAACAGTTTTGTTAGAAGCTATACCCATTTTTTACTATTATATATATATGATATATATATCATATATATATATTATTATATATATATATGAGGTTATTAGAGACAGAGACATATGAGAAAGACGTAGAAAATAGAAATAAGTTTACTGACGTTCAGGAAGAGGACTTCCTTACTTGGAAGCAAGGAAGTCCTCTTCCTGAAACGTCAGTAAACGTATTTCTATTTTCTACGTTTTTCTCGTGTGTCTCTGTCTCTAATAACCTTATTTTTTGACGCTCTGTGTGTTTTAATCTTTTCTACAACCATTGCTTTGGGAATTCCATTTTATTTATTTTATTTCTCTCTTTTTTTTACGCCGCGTGGTCTTGTGCCCCGTACGTCACTCTAACTTTATCTTTTCGTTATTTAGTTTCAGGACTGGCCTGTTCCAGGAATGTTGCCGTGGGTGACACGTGTCATTTCAGTTGCCGGATCATTGCTTTTTCTTTTGTGTGTGGGTTTGTGTGGTTTCCCTCCCTGTTTTTTTTCTCTTTTTTTTCTTTTTTCCTTGACCTAGTTATTTCCCCCCTTCTCTACCTTTTCTTTTGACCTGAGGCTTGCAGATAGTTTCTGATAAAGACCCCACTCTTACCGCTTGGTCTGCTTCCGGCAGTTCTGAGATCCTTTCCGTATGCCCCGCAGCGGGTCAACAAACACCCTCTCATCCTTTCTCTCCAAAAATTCCCGGAATATCAACCCCCGGCTAAATTACCTGTGACCTACTTCGCGGCTCAAACTATACAACTTTCTTTGCCCCTCAATATTTCCCCCGACATACTCCCAAACCAATCCGCTTTCTGAATTTCACTTCCTTCTTTCCTTCTCCCCTCTCACCTGGGGGACCTACCCTATATAAATCGTGCCAGCAGGCGAGAGATTGCCCTGACGAAAGCAAGTATCTTTGTTTAAAAGTTGGCAACAATCGTGCATTTTTCCTTGTTCAAAGTTTTCTTTTTCTTGTGTTCTCTATCATCTTCAAAGTTCAACTGACTGCCCCTATATATATATATATATATATATATATATATATATATGAGTGACCACTTTCAGCAAAATACTTCAATTTGGTTTTGCGCGTATTTTTTGTCAACAACATCAAATTCGAGATATTGAAGGGACGACTATGTATTGATAAATCAATAAAAACACGCCATTTACTTGAGGATCCCCATTAGCCCCATAGGCTAGTTTCGGGCACAACCGTTTAAAAGCTTTTGAGGCACTAGAACACGATATATGTATATAAACCAGCATGAGTTCAATACCTCTACGGGCGGGCGACATAATCATCAACTTGGGAAAACACAATTTCCTCCGAGTACTCCAAAAGGGGCATAATTCTTCGGAATAGTATACATCCTTATTGAGCCCCCACTCCATTATTAAACGCGCTCCTTAAAGACGCTCCCAAAGCAAATCCCCACTTGGGGGATTGGGACGCAGCATGAAGCTTTGAGGTGCTATTTCTGCGCTTCACGGTACACACATAACTTTGAATTCAAAACCTGGAAGTGGAAGAATAGTGGGTAACACGTGATGCCTGAACGGGATGGCACGTGACTAGAACAGCTGCTCCCCATCCTCGCAGATCCCTGATTCTAGGTAGGCTGTAGCATACAGGTGCCCAAAAAAGCAAACAGTGCACGTGTTGGAGATTTTCACGGGATTTCTCCGCCATGTGCCCAGCCAGCAACCTCTTAGTGACTTTTCAAGAGAGCCGTTCTAGAATAAAATCAGGCCTCACACATTTTATTTATCCTACCTGCCACATAAAATAGAAATTATTTTAATTTCAGGCAGCCGGACTTCGTTTACTTTTTGGGGCACCAGTACATCTAGCGTGGATTGCTGACGTAAGTCACGCGGTAAGACGACAAAGTTAAAGCGGGATGAAGGCGCGAAGAAGATGTAGCGAAGAGGCCGATCGAGGTAATTTGTGCCAAAAAACACAGGAAAATCTACAAAAGCGGCGGAAATATGTTGTAGCGGTAACAAAATTGGTAATGTGTATCGCCACGCTAAGGAACTGTGAATGAGACGTGAATCCACTTCAGCATGCTTGCCGTTTCACCACAATTGATGTGAGAAAAAGCGCAAAAGGCAAGCAGCAAAATACCGCAGAGCACTGCCTGAGAACGTGTCAAGTCCCAATCCCAACTGGTGCGCATTTTTTGAGTTACTGATTACTTAAACAAAACAAATGAACTGTTGCATGCCAAAGAATCGAAATATTTTTCCACAACAAATCAAGAAATATGCAGAAGTGCGCGATGACTTTAGGCAACACAATTTTTGTAGCTGTGTCGAATTTTTTTCGCGATGGAATGCCCGTTGGCACAAAAATAACTTATTTACAAATATACATGGGCACCCGACTCACGAAGGAAGTCAAGAAGGGAGCGGTGGTTGGGTCCCCAGAGCCACCGCTGAAGGTCGGGGGGTCTTCCAGGATGGAGGCCTGTGCCTATCAGGTGTCGCTTTCTGGCTGAGGCCAGTGAAGGACACGTCCATATGAGATGGTCCGCATCAGCTTGTGCGGCCGGAGCTGTGCAGAAGGGCAGGTGTCGTCGAACGGGGCATGGTAGCGTGGTGGCCACGCCCGGGTCACTGTTGGTGAAAGCGCCACTCCAACGCAAAGTCTGCGCAGCAAAACCTTTTCCACGCGAGCAAGTCTACTGGGGAGGTCCGTTCCACACGGGGAGATTAGGGCACGTGTGGCGCGACGCAGATCGTCCTTCCGTTGGAGAAAGTTTTCTATAGAACCGGTTGTTAACATTGGCAGCGGCCGAGGAATATACGTAGGGTTACAAGCCATATCCGCTACAATGTGAGCGGGGAGCGTATTCCACATATCCCACACCAGCCTGAGAGGGCAGGGGTACGTGTCTAGTAGTGTGTGGATGTCCCTTGAAATAGTACAATTGTTCGATACTTGGCATAAATCCCCTATCGCCGCGGTGGAGTCTGTATAGCGATGTAGGATGGAACCCACGGGGGCGCGCTGCAGCGCTGGAGTTAGTGCCTGTAGGCCATCGCCGATGGCTGTGAGCTCCGCCAGTAGAGAGGGAAGGGTGCGGATGGTTTGGTAGAGGCAAGTTTGAGAGGCCGTCAGGATAAACGGGACACTGTGTCGCAGTACATAAAACGCCATCCTTGGCACCAGCATCCACGAAGGTCTCTATCGCCTCGTACTGGGTCGCAGCCATCAGTAGTGATCCTCTCGTACATGCTTTTCCGGTAGTTCGAGTGTGCAGTCTAGTCAGTGGTCGGTTGTCGGTCACCTGGTGATACCGCCGCGGCGGCCTGGTTACAGGGCGATCTGGTGAAGCAGGTAGGGAACAGCCCATATAGCTAGCCAAGGCCGCTGCTTCCACAACAAAAGTACGTTTGTGTATGCGGGGTGAGCGATGTTGTTCGACGAGTTCGTCAAGCGTGTTCAGCTGAGCCTCAGCTTGGAGCGATGCTATCGGGGTCATTGCAGGAAGGCAGGTGATGGTCCGCATAGCGGCTCTGTTGATAGCCTCAAGTCGGGCCCACTCCGTCTGAGTCATGTACTGGAATTGGGCCTGATAAACCAGTCGAGGCTTCAGTACTGACCTTACCACGAGGCGAGCCATCTTAGAGTAGGAACCACCAGACTTCTGCGAGATGCGTCGAATCAGGGGAAGCATCTGTCTTGCTTTTTGTCGGGCAGATCGAAGCCACATGACAGCCGACCCAGACGCAGAAATTTCCAAACCTAGCACGCGAACGAGATGCGGTGGTGCGTACGCGTTTGGCCGGAAAGTTGCAGTATGAGGGGAGAAATCGCTAAATTGTGAGACCGGCCCCAAAAAAAAAAGGCCCCCCCCAACCTTGGGGCCAGGAGGCAGCAACGCCTTGTTTATAAATAAAAATCCGCTGAAAGTATCAGTCTAAGCGTATTGAACCATGGTCCTGCGTGTTCTGTCAAGGCCTGTTGAAGGCACACGTTTTGGCGGATGGCAGGTCTGGGTGGACGGTTCATACCGCTATTCGTCCCGCGTAGACGAGGAAATGCAGGTCCGGTATGGAGCCCAGATGCCAGGCAAGCGGCAACATCATAATATTAAAACAGGAAGGGGTGAAAGAACTGACCGCTGAGGTACTCCGTAACTTGTGAAGTGGCCGTAGCTTGCCCCGCCGATTCGTACACAGAAGGATCTTCCAGTAAGAAAGGTCTCGATGAAAGCGCACACCTTGTCTGGTAGACAAAGACTTCGGACAGTTTCCAGGATTGCCCCATGGCTGACGTTGTCGTACGCCTTGTGGATATTCATAGCAAAGACTGTCCGCATTGACGACAAATCGCCCAGCCCAGGCTCTGTACCCAGACGAGGTCTAAACCCGATCTGGGCTGGGTGGTACCATTGGAAGGTGTCCAACCACCATTGAAGGCGGGCTGCCAGCATGCGCTCCAGAAGCTTGCAAAGCGTGGACGTCAAGGCGATTGGGCGCAAGTTGGGAAGATGGTCGGTTGACTTCCCTGGCTTCGGTATAGGCGCATTGTCTGCGTGAAGCCACGACTCTGGTATTTGGGCAGAGAGCCAAACCTCGTTGATGTAGTTGAGGAGCTGGCTAAGCGCTGGCTCATCGAGGTTCTTGTACACCTCATATGTAATGCCGTGCGGTCCCAGAGTCGTCCGACGTTTTTCGTGGTCAATCGCAGCTAGGAACTCAGCCATTGTAAAAACACATTAAATTTCATGAGCCGCGTAGTCACAAGGCGGTGAACCAACCCGATGCGACAGAGGAAACGGGCACGGGCTACTGGCTGGAAGAATGTCATATGTAGGGTATAAGGCGCGGGCAACATTCCTGGCGAATTGGTCGGGAGTCTTGCCCGATGCCAGACGTACACTGGCTGCCGCACCCGGAGTGTGGCCTCCACTTTCCAATACCGGAAAGGTGTGCCAGATGGATGATGTAGTCGCCGATGGGCCGAGTGATTAACACCAGCTCAGCCATCTTTAACTTGACAGAGGTTTCTCATGACGCCTGGCAGCCGCAGTTAGGCGTTGCAAGCATATTCGAGCCTCCACAGACGAGGGATCTCGTCTGATAAGTATTATAGAAGTCCAAAATGGCACAATAATACAAGAAGGTAATATAGAATTCTCCTAATAAAAATATAGTAAATTTGAGTAAAGTAATAAATTGGGCGAGTTGGCGTAAGTTCATATCGCGCAACATCGCGACCACGCTCAGACGAACGAAAGGAGCGACACACAAGCGGTATCAACTATTTATGTGAAACGTGAATAAAGTAGCGAATTGGGCGAGTTGGTGTAAGTTCACATCGTGCCACAGCGCGACCACGCTCGGACAAAAGAAAGGAGCGACTCACAAACGCTAATAACTATTGATTTATTCAATATTCACAAAAACATTGCGTCGACATAAGCAATATCGATATTCATTTACGGGTTTATGGCGCATTACGTGCTACGTGGTGTCGATTCTATTTATGTGCGAATCTATTTTGTTTCTATGTTCTATGTGTATGTTCACTTAAAGAAGTGCCTTCAGGCCATCCTTCGGCTCATGGCAAAGATTACGGTTGTGCGCCTTCCCTGCGTGCATAATGACCGAAACTCGATTGAAGTAGCGGAAGTCTATAACATTCGAAAAATTCTGACTGGTGCGTTAGCGTTGCTTCTTTGTCGCTTCTAAACGCCGAACTGGTATACCTTGATGTGAGCGGTTCCTGAGAACGCGCGCCTACTGAGACGCTTTTAGTGGGTTTATTATTCAAGTTTTTATTGTTCTTTTTTACCTTCGGTGGCTTTTTACGTGTGTGTGTTCAATAAATATTTTTGTAATGGTTCAGCGCTTCATCCTGTGTTTTCCTCCCGTCTTTGTTCCGTTGCTTTTGCACTGTGATGATCAATGTTTGATGGTTCAGTTAGTTACCCACGTGAATTTCGAAACACTGAAGTGCGGAATTTCGCCTTACCAACCTCTAACACGACTAATTAAAGTTTGGGTATATTACGAGCCTTTAGGGATTTCTCAATAGGTGTGCAGTGCTTTCAAATAAAAAATTGGTTTTTGCGTTATTATTATTGCCTCCATATACACCAAACAAATGCATTTCAGAATATTGACATAACAGGTTTGCGAAAGGGTGAGCGGGATTTTAGAAATTACACCCCTCACATAATGAAAATGGCTATGATGTGGTATCAACACCGAGCCCGGAAAACTTGACCTACAGATCTAAACTTTCGGATGCAAATTCCTATTATGACGAAGGAGCTCAATAAGACTACATTTCTAACGAAAGCAATTGGCAGCGTATTTGCTTACTTCGCTGAAAATATCGCCGAAAGACGAGGCTTTTGCGGTACGTAACCACAGCTCCTCTGTTCGGTTATGTTCCTCCCATTTCCCGACTTTTATGAAGAATGCAATGTCCTTTAGATCAAATCAGTTCAATTTTCCTGCGTTTTTACCACTAGCGTCGTATCTATTGGCAGAGTATGCGACTCTTTGCGGCTACTTTTTAACACGCTTTTGTTCGTTTGCTACATGAACGACTTATACAGCCTTTGTGCTTATTCAAACTAGAGCCTATTGCCCAACAAACAATGTAGTCTTTAAAATCGGCTGACGATAAGTGATACTGCCTAATGCGGCATTTTACCGCAGCTGTTTAGCGATTTTTCTAATCCGCAGAATCTGTTGAAGCAAACAATTTTAGGAAGACATCTATTTAAGGTTACAGACTACATTTATACTTCACATATATTCCTTCGTCAAGCAACAGTGCTTTACCTGTCCTTCATGCTGACGCAGGAGGCCTCGTGGTCGGAAAGATGGAACAATGTACGTTCGACTTCCTGCACGAAGGACTGGTTCTCAAAGACGAGGTCTGTGTAACTGTTTTACCACGTGGGGAGAGCCTTCGGAGGCGCTACGACAGAGCGGAACGGGTCGTTCTCGCCCACAAGGAGTAGAAAATCCCTGTTTGTCTTGATATCGATTTTAAAGTCCTACCCTACCAACATCGGTGTAGGTTGATGGGCTGTCATTGCGAGGCGCAGGAAGCGCACTACATCTCTGGTGAGCGCCGTAAGCGAGAAGTAGAGAGCCACTACAAGGAAGCCGCTTCCAACTTAGCGACAACCGAGCTCGCCCACTTCATCACACGCACCAAAGATTTCGATGAGCCTTGCTGGCAGACCCATTCGCAAGTACATAGCCACTTCTGCCGCTCGGTTGCAGTCTCTGCGGGCCACAGAAATGCTGCTTAGTGGCGCACACTTCTGCATTCTGGCTTCGGCGGCGCTGAAGCTCTTCTCCGTCGGATCGTTACCTGCAGAAGCAGACGTCGCCGTTCCTTCTTCTCAGGCAGATATCGCGTCATCGTCGAACGCACGATGCACGCGCTACTCTGGTTTCACAGAGGCGTCACCACTGCCGGGCATACCTCGTGCGGCCTCCGCATACCACCCTCAGTTCGCACTTTCGCCGTACTTCAAACCTCAACTTCCCTGCTCACTATATCTCGTCTGTCTTCGGGGTCTGGTTCGTTTACTCGGTGACTCTGGGATCGATGGCGCCGCCAAACTACCGGAGCTTGCGCTCTAAAATTGCAGCCATGTCCTGGTGTGAACGTGGTTGGACTGCGAAGGCAGTGAGGGCAGAACTAACGGCTAGGGCCCAGCCTAACTACGGTGCATTATTTCGAGTCAATTTTTCTATGTTTGCGCAGGAAGCGCACCATTTGTAGGAACAACGTAGGAAGCCGTTCTCTACACGGCGCCTACCGTGGGAGACTATGTTATTTCTTAAACTGTCCGTTAGCTATAGTTCTCTACCACGCCTGCTGAGATAAAGCCTCCTCCTAGTGTCGCTTGAAAACACCCTCGTCATATACTTGTTTCGCAATAGTTTTAATCAAGCACAAGTTCGAGCCCTTTTCCTTTATCACATGTGCCCTATAGGAACTCGTGCATTTACAGGAGGCGGAAAATGCGAATTCTGCGTAGCACATCGGTGGACTAATTATGAAAAGTACGAAATAACGGAATACATGGTATGCCTATGGCTGGTATTGGCCCACCCGGTCATCACCGTGTACTTCAGCCAATCCTGCATGTGCATTAGTAGCAGCCCGTTCTTCGATGAATCAACGCTTTCTCCCAGCATCGAGAATGTCCAGTCGTCCTTGTATTTCCTGCCGTGAGTAAGCCAAGCATACAAAGTTTGCCGGCAAACACGTGTTTCTCAGTTACCGCGATGGTACAGATGGCGCGGCCATTTAGAAAGTTGTTGACGAAACACAAACGCGGGAGTCTCGGTCATGGCATAGGCGCGCTTGCCGGAATAGGGCGTGCAGGTAATTTCTCGCAGCTATTCTATTTTCATCATTTATGGTCTTCGCACTTGCAATATGAGCGCTGTGTGCCCCTTTTTAGAGACAGGCTCACGCCCGATTCCAATAGTTGCTGGAATGAGCGAAAGAGCAATCTGTCCTCTAAACTTTACTATTTACAACCATGCGGCGTATTGATCGCGTACTAAGTGGGTTGGCTCGACAGCAGCTTTGGTTATCTGTTTTAAATGTCTGCTCTGATAAAGGAAAGAGGTTTGAAACGTAACCTCAAACATGCTCCAGCAAACCTACGCAAATTTATACAACACTATACGTCCTATAATATATAACGCTTGAGTCATATGGTATCCTCAACAAGCATACCTAATACCTGATTTAGAAACACTGCAAAACCATGCTGCACGCTTCATATATTCAGATTATTCACGTGACATCGGTGTAACACATTAAAACCCTGATCCCATCGTCGTTGTGTCTCTCGGTTAACACTATTTGCCAAACTTCCGTATCATGTGTCTCTTCATAATGATTTTATGGGTGAACCTTTAGCCGTATTTCCGTGTAATGATCATCCGCGCATTTTCAAACGCATCACGTGTCGTTCCCTCGCATTTGCACAGTCATTCATGGCTCTAACAGCGACAGAATGAAATAATCTGCCATTGCACATTGTCATTCCAAACAAATGTCTCAAAATTTTCTGATGACCTACAAAGATGAATTCAGACCTAATACCATATCACTGCATCACTTGTAACTTTACCTTTTCATTTTCTTGCGATTGTTTAGTTTTTTTATTTCCTAGGCGCTAGTGAATATCCCTTTGACGTTCTTTTAATTTCGACATGTTGTTCCGATAACTATTTCTTTTGGGTGTCTATCTTCCCTTCTAGTGTTTCTTTTTGTGTGATGCACTGTCACTCTTGAAACCGTTTTTGTTTTTGGTTTGTTCAATTTACATTGATTCATGGTACTGCGTTTTGCCATTGTGATGTACACCTTATGTAATACCCTTCCCGGAGGGCCTTTAAGGTTATTGTGAACTAAAACATAAGTACGTATATAAAATTTACAAATGAAGAAACATATAAATAAATAAAAGCCTTTCGAACGAGAAAATACTGGTTCGGTTACCGTTCGGGTTCGGTTAATTCATTCTGTTCCGCTTCAGTTCTCGTTCGACTATATCACAATCCGAACCGGTTCGCGAGCCGGTTCACTAATTTAAGTTATTAGCGGTGTGCTAGAAAATGTTTTATAGTTTAAACCGGCCATATAAACTAAATACCATCCTGATGAATTCAAAATACTGCTTTTCCTAGTAAGAGCTGCGGACTTTTAAAGACAACAGTGAATAATTACGTCATATATTGAGGCAAACACATGAACCAGTGACGAGGTTTGGCTAATTTCTCGCCCAATTCTTATATTGTCAATTTTAGAGTCCCTAGTTGTTTTTTTCTTTGTAGAAGAGTGCAGGCCTGGATTCAAAGTTCGTCAAATTTTGATGTGCATGCCATACGGCCCTACTTCTCAATACAGAATACAGAAAGGAGTGCCTCAAGGAGCCGTCTTAAGTCCTGTGTTATTCAACCTTACGCGTATCCACCTAAATCGTGTTCTCCTCCCGGCGTCAGGGTTACACTTTATGCGGATGATATCTGTATTTGGTGTGCGGCAAGTCGCGTCGTACAACGCAACAGCGACTACAGAGTGCTTTGAGAAAAGTGTATTCGTACCTTGCGTCCAAGGTTCTCGGCCTTTCATTAAAAAAGGCGTCACCATGGAGTTCACACGCAAGCGGATGACCCAATACCCTCTAATATTTGGCGGTCGTTGTCTGCAATACGTACGAACCCGAAAATACCTTGGGATCATCGTGGATCGAAACCTATCCTGGGCGACCGAAGTCAAGAGATTACGTACTTGTATCTCAGCGGTGCACAAATTATAGGGTACCTTGCCGAAGTCGATGTGGCAGCGGCGGTAGATCCATGGTGCTACTCTGCAATGCTCCGCACAGCTAGCTATGCTACAGCCTGCCTTTTCTGCAACGGCTGTCGCCGACATGTAAAAAGTAGCTCAATGCGGTCAAGAATAACTGTCTGCGTACCTGTCTCGGCCTCCCTAGGGGCTCATCGTGTGTCGGCACTGTCGCAGAGGCTGGGTGCTTGCCTTTACATATTCTTAGGTGGCAGGAAACATTTCTAATATATACATGAGGCATACGCTGCACGCAAAATTCAAGTTCTTAGAAGGTATTGTACAATGGGACAAAATTGGACCTTCGCAGAAACTATAAATACTATAAACATCTCTTTACCTACCCAATGACGACAAATCATGCCATCTGATTTCCCGGCTTGAACACTATCACCCCTATGCATTAAATTGAACATACCTGGACTCACCTCAAAAAACATTATGCCTCTAATTTGCCTCCTTCAATTAACACTTGTACATATAAGTAGTCAATACTCTCAGATGACCCAACATTTTAATCATGGTTCGTCTCCGCCTGACTGCAGTTCTTCTGGACTCCTTCATTTCATCAACCGCAAAAGCACTCTCATACCGTCATGAGCGCCCAACGTCATCCACATCTTCTGAGCTTCATGCCATTAAAGAAGCGTTTCGCTACATTCTCCCCCATCAGCCAGCCCACTGGTTTATCTTTAACGATTCGAAGACAGCGCTACAAACTCTTCGACATGCCAGCTGCTACAGCATTCACGAACATATAACCCGTAATGTCTCCTACTTAAATCACCTTCTGCGTAGCCGGACACCGCGTGATACCGCAGTGGATGCCTGCACACTGCGGCATTATAGGCAACGAAAAAGGAGATAAGGCTGCCAAGAGAGGATTATGACTATAGAACGTGAGAAACATTTTCTTCTCGAAGCAAGATGCCTTGAGACTGGCACAGGAGCTGGCTTTCAGGGAAAGAAGCAGCTTCTGCTCTCACCGGGAAAACTAGCACCCATTCCTGCATCGTGTCCATTCAATTTTGGCACTGAGATTACCGTAGCGACTTCCACGTCGGCTAGAGGCTCTCCTCCATCGATTACGCCTCAACGTAGCGCTCTCAAATACTTAGCGGTATCGCCTTCGCCTAACCTGTAACCCATATTTCGAAAACTGGCGTTCACGAGCACCGTCGAAATATTTTACTGGACTGGCCCTACGCACGGTCAGGAAGAAACAACCTCGCACAGAAGATCGAGTGCCTCAATCACAGTTCCCTAATTTTAAAAGCTCTTCTGCGATTATGACCATCTCCCTCGTCTGAGCGTAAAGTGCTAACCGATAATTTAAATACCTAAATAAGATTGGTGTCACTGAGATGATATAGGACCACAACATCCTTGCACTGTGCAACCTGTATATAGAACTGAAAAAGTGTGTTGGTGCGGGCTTGTTGGTACATAACTGAATATAGAAAAACAGCGCTAAAACGGGACAAAAGAACGTGACAAGACTGGGCGCTGACTAACAACAACGAGTTTTATTTCGCCGTGGCGGAATATATACCCTCGGAAACCACGAAAAGAAAGAAAGGGAGACAAATATTCAACGAATACACAAGGCGCATGTGCGAAAATAACATTCATGATCAAGATAACTAAGTTCTTTTTCGAACAATTCAATGGATGCCTTACTGACAGACGAAACCCCCGCTTGTGGATGACATGTGCTTCGTAGATTTCTCTAGCACTTTTTCCTTTATACTTTCTTAGCACACGTGTCTGCTCGAAAAGAGGGGTACATTTACGATCCGCACATTCCGCACAGTGAAGAGCCAAATTACTGCCAGTTTTATTTTTCACTGTGTTTGCGTGTTCTCGCAGCCTATCGTTCAGACACCGCCCTGTTTTGGCCCGTGTATGATTTACCAGAGGACAACGGAATGTCATAGACTACACGGACGAGCATTCAACGAAACGCTGGGCGTGGTTCTTCAACAATTGGTGCCAGTTCCTTCCCCGTTAACCCGTTCCTTCCCCGGAGTGACCGTTGTGCTTAGTGCACCGAACAAACTAAGTGGTTTGTGCGCCAGAGTTAACGGGGAAGGAACTGGCACCAAGATCTGCTTGAAGAACCACGCCCAGCGTTTCGTTGAATGTCGTCCGTGTGTCTATGACATTCCGTTGTCCTCGGGTAATCATACACGGGCCAAACAGGGCGGTGTCTGAACGATAGCCTGCGAGAAAACACTCAAACACAGGTGAAAAATAAAACTGGCAAGTAATTTGGCTCTTCACTGTGTGGAATGTGCGGATCGTAAATGTACCCCTCTTTGTCGAGCAGACACGTGTGCTAGAAGTATAAAAGAAAAAGTGCTAGAGAAAATCTACGAAGCACATTTCATCCACAAGCAGGGGGGTTTCATCTGTCAGTAAGGCATCCATTGAATTGTTCGAAAAGAACTTAGTTATCTTGAATCACTGAATGTTATTTTCGCACATGCGCCTTGTGTATTCGTTGAATATTTGTCTCCCTTTCTTTCTTTTTCGTGGTTTCCAGGGTATATATTCCGCCACGGCCGAAATAAACTCGTTGTTGTTAGTCAGCGCCCAGTCTTGTCACGTTCTTTTGTCCCGTTTTAGTCGCTGTTTTCTATATTCTGTATATAGACTTTTCAGGTGTCCCACTGACGGTCCCCAACACACACGCTACCTCCTTTTTTTACTCTTCTTCCTTCTCTACCTTCCGCCTTACTTCATATTGCCACCCCTCCCCACAGAGTAGCATGTGGGCGTTAACATGCAGACAGACCTCCCTGCTTTCCTCTAAGAAAAAGCTTTCTCTCTCTCTCTCTCCCTCCTAGTTTAAAGCAGGCACCAATGTCCATGACTGTCTGCCGCTTTTTTTTTTCGTTAAAGCCGCAAATCACAATCCTCACAGTGGAATCGTCCATTACCCCCACGGTTAAATCACTAGAGTTAGGCCTGTGTGCCGGTGAGTCCTGTCCGTACATAAAGCGAGGACCTGTTTACTTTTTCTTTTTCTTTTTCTTTTCTTTGTTTCGTGTACTTTTTTTCATCAGCTGTAGCTCAAGAAAATACTACTCCAGCAGCCACACGAATACTACCCATTAATTGGTTTGTTGGGCCACTTAAGATCATTTGTTGTTGATGTTGGTAAACTTTATTGACACAGACACACACAAAAAGACTCCAAAAGTCCGGGGTTCTGAAAGGGAATATAATCATCTATGCAGACGGGAGGGCCTGACGAATGTGAGCCAACAGAGCTTGCCACCAGGCCGCTCGGTCCGCTCCCTCCGGTGGCGCGAGCCAGTCTTGGAGAGAAGAGTCAGGAGGCGAAAACGATTTGAGATTAGGTGAGAGTGATGGTTGCGAAGCAGAACAGTCCCAAAGAACATGCGGCGTGCTGGGAAAGCCATAACAGTTAGAGCACCGTGCAGGGCTGCGATGGCCTTCTAATCGACGTAGTATGTGTGGGGTTGGAAGGCTGTCCGTTTGCGCTTGCCGGATAAAACAAACATTTGCCCAGGGTAAGAGGTGAGATGGAGACGGTAGAGTCTGCCTATTGCTGACTAACTCGTGCACAGTCTGGCGTCGATGTAGACGGGCTTGTCGCGCCTGGAAATGATCACGTAGAACTCCACATTGTGAGGTTCCAAGACCATGTGTCACCTCGTTACCACCCCTGCGATCCCCGATGTGTCCCGGCGTGCAGATTACCCTAGCGTCCACGCCATTCTTCTGTTTGTGCTTTAGTATCTGACAGATGCGTTGAGCAGTGGCGTCCTCTGTTTTTGGGTCCTCAATGCTACTTAGTGCCCCAAATGAGTCTGTATACATGAGGGAAGGCCCGTGTTGCCCATTAAAGCTGTCCAGATAGCCAAAAGCTCTGCTTGTGCCAGTGGTGCATGGTCCAAAGTGCAGACGTAACGCCTGGCTTCTCTGGTCGATGGTATGTACCAGGCAAAGGCCGGACGATATCCATCGAAACCGGCGTCAGTAAATACTGCATTGGTGTTTCGCTGATTTTAGGTATCAGAGAGGTGCTCCCTGGTTGAAGTGGCACCATTTGCGGAGGGCGTGCAAGTCTTGGAGGGGTGCAGGGTAGGGAAACTCAAGGTGGTTGTTTCACCTGGAGTGAACAGGGCTTCTGTACAGACTCCTCGGTTATCCCAAAGCAACGTGTCAAAGGCGCTGTATTGTGATGTGCAGTCGGTTGTCCAATGATGACTGGGCGCTTCTGAGGATGTCCTCGATTGGCGGTAGGGGTGAAAGGTCCCGAAGTTTCTGCAGATCGGTGAACTTGGGAAGGCCCGTGATAGTCCGAAGGATCTGTCGGTGGAGAACGTGCAATATCGTTTCAGTTGTTTTTAACAGGGCTACGATTGCACCCCCGTAGGTGATTTTACCAATTCCATTAAATCTTAAAAGAATAGTGCAGGCTGTCTGTCGTGTTCCGCCGAACTTGTTGGAAGCGCGTTTGATTGAGGGTAGTACCGCGGACCATTTCTTTTTAGCTCTGACGCTACACAGACGATGTGATGCGCCGTTGTTGAGGGTTCCGACAAAATTATTTACCACCTGGGGACCTTTACCCTGTGCTGAGATCTTGAACACATGGACGTTTTCGCTTTCCCCTTCCATGAGAAAAGCAGCTACCATGGTCTGAACCCAACCCGCATCCTTCAGCTCAGCAGTCGCAACGGTGGAAACTCAACTCGGTAACCGCCTGTGGCAGCACGGCTGCAAGGCCCTTTCACCTCTAGGGAAAGGGGTGTTGCAGATGGCCGGAGCGCCATGCCAGATAGACAAGACTCATGGGCCCTCGAAAAATAGGCCGCTTTCACGGCGTGAATCCCTTTAGAAGTTTCTGTATTCAGCCAGAGACACCCGTAATCATTCAGGACAACTCCCACTGCGACTGCTCTCGCCACGTGACTGCAGTCGTAAAGGCCAGCGCTACTCCCGCGTGTCTTCTTTTTTGTCTTGTCTCTTTCATGCTGTTTTAAGATGTGTCACAGCTCCAGCAATCAACTAGTCCACATTTATACACTGACCGAATAAGGAACAACTGGGTGCCCGAAAGTACCCGGATTTCTTTTTAGTTTTTTTCTTCTCGCTGGATATCATGAACTCCGTGCATTGATGAAGGGTGCAGTGCATTCTGCCGAACTTCAAAAGTTGCACGCGCAGCACCCTCTCTTTTATTAGAGGATCCGAATGCTACCGGGTACTGTCATAGAACCACAGGATACTAGGGAAGCTATAATAAAGAAGGTGCACCGTACTCATAAATGCCCCTGGGGCACAAACAACATTTCCTCACCAAACAAAGATGTCGGGCTAAAAAGTAGTTTGTCTTCGTGGGTACAACGGCAAACCATGTACGTAGTTCCGGCCGCAAACGTATACGGGATGTGGAGTGCGTGGCGGAGCGGCGCAAACCTGCATTCCAGCGCCATCTTCCGCCAGTGGCCAGCGTGTCACGGCTCAAGAAACGTGCTCGCCGGGCGCGCTTTGTTGTCAAGGGCCTTTGGTCACTCCCTTACCTGTAACGTGCTTTTCATAGACTCGGAACCACTGTGGCGCGGCCTAATCATCGTGGTGGGTCTGCTTTGAGGTTCTCTGTCCAGACAAGTCGTCGTTGATTTATTTTAGATGCGACTGCATCTCATTCACTCGCCTTGTCCCTCCATACGGCGTTGTTGTTGTCCGTCCACACCGCTCCCCCATTCTCCTCGCCGCGCGAGCTGCGCTCTCCGCCGCTCACCCCCTCTCCTCTCCGATAGCGAACACGCTCTCGCGAGGGGCATTGCATTGGATTCGATTGGATTGACTTGGCTTGGCTTGTCTTGGATTTCGATTGGATTGAATTAAAGTGGATTGTGTTGAATTTTGTTGCGTTATAGCCACGCCACGTTGCGTCATAGCCGCGGCAGGGGGTTCAGGGCACGTTTCACGCGATGGGAGAATCAACCTAACGGAAACAACAACGGAACCCCCTATGCGTCGCATCTACACAGGGGTTCCCGCGAGGGGAGGTGGGAGAAATGTTTTTGATTCAGGCTTTATTAACCTTTTGCACAGTGTCATATGCAAGAACAGGGACGTGATCCTGTCAGGGTAATGAGGTCACGGCCAAAAGTCACGTAAAAAAAACTTTCCATTCCTTCCTTTACGGCATTGCGCGTTTTTGCTGCTTTGGTCGCTTTGCCTTTTTTTGGGGCCCAAGCTTGTTTCTCTCAACATAGACGCTAGCCGCATGATACGTTATCTTGGAAGGTTACTTTAATTAAGTAAGTGCATAGTCGAGTGGTCAACGATAGGCTTCGCGTTGTCTGCTTCCCCGAGCCACCTCAGTGGTGAGGGCGGCGTGCTAAGCCCTCACCGGCGAAACGGCGACAACACGACCGGCGACAACACGACGGCACCGACTCATGTGTTGATGAATCGAGAATGAAGTTCGCAACCTCTAGACCTGCGCTCCCTATCCTATAAGTCACGTTGTCATCAGCTATAACATGCACCAACCCGTTAGAGTTCATCACAAGAACTGATGCCGTGCTGTGAACTAGCAAATACAGTAAGGTAAAAATGATTGCGTGCATCGGGGTATCCGGCTTTACGAACTACTAGATTCGGCTCGTGATTACGGTGACATTGTAGTTCATAGTAAATTCGCAAACAATACGTGTTCGAGGTCCCGGTGCTGTGGCATATTTACCGATTTCACGGAGCTATCGCCGTTCATGTCAACTCGCTCGGCAGCCGAGTGCGATGCTTGCATGTGCTGCGGATGTTGCAGAATGCCGTGCGATGTAGACTTAAAAATAGAAGTGCCTCACAGTTACATCGAAAAAATCCATGAAAGATTGAACGTTAAAACATGACTTAGGGAGAGGCTTGAGGCATGTCAGGTTCGAAAACATAGCGCACCGTATCGCCGCAGCAAGTGGAGAGCCGATCAGATTTCCACCTCCTGCAGTCGTCGCGGGTGCTGGAGGTGCCTGGCCTAGCTATTCTGCCTGGCGTAATTACACACATTAACCGTACAAGGACCGGATATTACAGATAACCCATGTGCACTGACGCAGTACTTTTCCAACTTTGATTACACGACACACCGCTCAGCATCACCATGATGTAATGGTCTCTTTTTTTTGCGATCTCAGAGCAGCTTTGTCCCATAAAACGTAAATAGCGCTATTGTAAATTTAAAAGTGGATTCAAACTTTTTAGAGATGTCCTAGCCAAGAATTTATTTATGCGAGCCGTCCTGAAGCAGCTTCCTAGCTGGGCTTACGCGACGCCTATTGTCGAGTAATTAGGTGCTTCCAAGACCCCAACACTAATTCTTTCAGGACGTTTCAGCAACTTGTTGTTGACGTCTATATCACTTCTAGTCACGCAGTTTGAAGAACTGTCGAGGAATTTCAAAGACTCCTCGCAAAATCCTTTTATCTCTGTTTACTCAAGACCTCCTCAGTGGCCCCCGCTACATACTTATACCGTTCACTCAGGCCTGCCTCAGCTATTGCTACGAGCTTTAGTAACAACTACCACACCAAGCAGCGGCTTCTGGAACACTCACTTCGACTGGCAGCTGTTCTCCAAATTTATATATTTGCATAAAACGGAAAGCAGTTTAAAAGATACTAAATCCGATATGAGGGGCTGATCGTTCTCGATTGTTCTTGAAGCAACCACGGGGAATGTAAATTATGACAGCTGGCGGCACTATTCACGGCTGGCCTGTTTGAACGGAAAAAATATCAATCGGGGAACAAAACGGAAGATGATGTAAGCACAACACAGATAAGAGTTCTCAACTTACATTCACAAGATTCGAGATGTTTGATGCCACCTTTTGTTTTGATTTAAATAAACACATGTTTTCGGTCCTCTGTGCAAAAAACGACCGCACTTTCAATAAGTACAAAAAACCTATAATATTTTGAAAACGAAGCCTTATTTTTTTATAAAATAGCAATACATATAAACAAGTTAGAACTACAGAAGCTCTTACAAAGAAAAAAATGTAACCTTCAACAATCTATTCACTCTTGAGCAGGGATGGTCACTTCATGTGGTACGCATCAGAAGCATAGCTTATCCCAGGAATCCCAGCCCGTTTATTTCTTACCTCCAGCCGTGTTGTCCTACGCCAGCGGCATGCCTGGGTGGAACATAATGCACCGTGCCACTTGCAAAGCAAGTAGGTAAAGCGAAAATTACCAAACAGAAAGACAGGTACGTATCTAACGACACAGCTAGATAGGTTTCATGCATCAATTTCAATATGTGCTGTGGATTCAGATGTATTTATGCCATAAAGCAAATATAAGAATTACCAAACCCGCCATTTCTAGCCTTCATTATTTCTGACATGTACTTTCACCCAGTTTGGCTCGTACTCGTTAGAATAAAAACCACTATAGAAGCACACACACACGCTATTCAATTGGCGCCATGCAAGAAAACAATGCATGCTCTTTCAACAGCAAGCTTTGCAGAACTAGCCGCGGAAATAGTAGTGATCACCCCTCTTTGTTCCTTTATTTTTTTGGTAGGTTTCGAGCAAAATCTACTATACTTAGTTTTCGGGCATTTATAAATACCTTTTAAAATAAAAATCAATTAGACCACTTTCAGGTGCCTAGTAAATGGGAAGGGATACACAAAAACAGTTTCTGCGTTATTGTTTAAACCGTATTACTGAAATTATAAGCAATGGTGTCTCAATGAGCTATCGCGTAGCGATATTAGCCATTTCGTTGCCGATAAAGGTACGTTAGGGCTACTCCTACAGGACAAATGTACAGCGCTCTCTAAGGCAACCTCATCTGCCGGGGCATAACGCAAAAATTAGAGCAACTTACGTTTTTGAGCTTCTTGGTTTATATTATGGGGGCAAGAAACAGCCCGGGTAGTGGAGAAGAGAAAAACGACGAGAGGAGTGACTATCAAATAGGGTAGGTATGTTTCCACAAGAGAATAAAAATTTGCAGCTCTTAAGGGTGAAAAGGAGGAGGAATGAAAGAACCAAACTAAGCTTCAGTGTCGCGAGAACTGCCGGGTTTAAATGGGCTGAGGTAGAAGGCCTGCATGGGCCATAAGGTATTTGTTGTTTGGAAGTATGAGAATGCATAGGCTAAAGTTATCAACAGTAAGATTCTTTGGAGTACCCAAGTTTTATTTCTGCGCCTAAACGGGCTTATGATGCGCCGCTGATACAACAAGCACTTTTCTTTCGAATGACATAGGCTTCAAATATTTATCTTGCCGTGGTGCCGCTGTAACTCTTCAGAATTGTGAAATCTTGCAGATGGGTGTGAGCAGCGGCATGCCTTGAAATGCATAGCCATGTCGCTGCCCTTGAATGATCACAGGTAGTCAGCGTTTTTCCAAAGGTGATCGTTCAGACATTACCATTTTGTAAATAACACTTAAACACAAGAAACATAAGAGCGTCACACCCTTGTTACCTTGTTAAGCTTCCGTGAGACACCTTTGACGTATGGAATGACGGCGCACTCAAGACCTTTTTTTATTGCTTTTTCTGCTTTGGGCTTGTCTCTGCTAGTATGCCCTCTGTAGAATGGTGCCCGAAATCAAAAGGAAACCAAAGAAAAGGACCAGCGCAAGGTGTCGCCGTGGATTATCATCATTGTGGATTGTGAAGCAGCGACCGGAACAAGGAAGACGGGGAGGAAGAAGTGGACTCGGAAGATGGGCTGCCTGGCGGGCTCGATGGTTCCGCAAGCGTGTCGTCAGGACGGCGAGGAACCTCGTGTCCTGTGACCATTGGCATAGAACGTCGAGACACCACGTCGCCACTGGCAACGCCGGCTGTGGTCTTTTCTCCAGTGCACCTATTCTTCCCCAGAACATGCCACGGCATCTTCTCTACCTAGCCTTCACTTCTTCAGCCGCTGCGCCTTGATCCGGGCTGTTCATTCTGAAGACGCCTGCATCGCTCGCGCCTTCAAGCGCCACGACATCTCCGTGCATCGACCACGTGAGACTGTTTTTTGACGCGACAACCTTGAATAATTTTTGTGTGAGGGACTATCAGTCACTCTTCAGGCTAGTTTGGGTTTGTTGAACTCTCGCTTGTACCTTTAAGGTGTACCTTTCCTTGTTAGAGTACCACCTTACCCTTAGCACTCGTCCTGCATAAATGTTGGTCATCCTCGTCTGTCAAACCCGTGTGGCAATGTCTTGCTCTTGTCTTGAACTATCCACTATTTGTTCTCTGTAACGTCAACATCATCACACCCTCAGACACGCTGTGCAAGACATCACTGGGGAAACTAGCGCCCACCAGTCGCAGTACTTGAATGCTGAAGCTTGACTGGACCTCGTTTCCACAAGGCGGCTTTCGCAATTCTGCCCTTCACACACTGTGCAAGCACTGATGCGTAGGGGAGCAATCCTTCTTGTGAGCATGTAATCTAGGCAAAACACTGATGGCCATTCTGGAGGGATACAACTTCGAGTTCCGCCCACTTTTAGGTTCTACATCATTAGATTTTGAGAATTCTTCCTTGGGAAGACGGGTACAGCTGAATGTGTACGCGCTTTTAGGTTCTGCGTAGATTACATTTAGATCTGCCGCAAAGCATGAAAATTGGGCTAGTTGGTTGAACTTCGCCTTGATTACTACCGCTGAAAGGAAGACGAGCGCCGGGAAAGGAACAATGAAGAAATCCAATATTTAGCGAGGGACATATAAGTGCATGTTTTTTTCGCGTTTTTTCGCGCGTAAATGTTTGGGAGTGCCTGCTGAAAGGTGGTATTTTCAACTTTTCGTCAGCCCGTGTGGATGTTGTAATGAGTTATAAAGGGTTCGGGATTGAAGACTTGCCCGAGGAAAGAAAGGTGAAGCTAAACATCGCAACATTTCTTAGGTCAAATCAGTTCGCAGCGGAGGGAGTGGAATAAAGTCGAGAAATAGCAACAACTACAATGCATGTACAGGGAAAACTCAACCATATAAAAGCACATCATATATTTGACCGTTCATTCTTTATCACTCTTGCAGCTCTTGCGAACCAGATGTGCGGAATATGTGCGACGCTAACGGAATACCAGTCGCCGTTTACGGGCTTTTGGAGGCATTGCTTCGTCGTTCTAACAAACGCGAAACTGGCAGAAAAGTTCAGGGACTATGTGCAATGACCTCACTAAATGTGGAGACGTGATTAGCTAGCCCCCAGAAGTATCCTCACTATAGTTTTACTGTCACGGATACTGACTGTTTCTGTTCTTTGTACATCACTGTTGGCATATTCTGAAAGAAGAATGTAAAATTTGCTCTTTCACACTAGATGGTGTTCTGAGTGTCAGGATCCTCAATGGTTGCTGCCACTACGCCCGTGTATTTTGTCAGTGCTCGCGAATTAAAAGTGGTAATACTCCGGGACGTTGCAGAGGTCTAGTGTATTCACAATTACAGGCGCCAGGCATGTACACCGGCAGTAGTTCACGGACAACTGAGGGCGCAAACATAGACTAACCCGCCCCATTTGCCGCCTTGTTATGAAGCAGAGGACACGCGAATGGCCCAGCGTACGCAGAATGTTTTGGTAAAATACCATGTGTGGGTGTTGCGCTCGCTAAGCGCAAAACGGTGTTCAGGATGTCGAATGTGCCGCGTGAATAATGCAAAGCAATATAGCCCGCTGTTACCGTCAGTCTGCGCGCTCTACATTAAAACACCTATTCTTGTGTAATACACGTCTCATGTAAGCAACGTTTGCGTTATCTATTCGTACACCCCTGGCATCCTAGTGCAAAATAGAGGGCAGCAAGAGTGTAGGACAAGTAGTGCGAGACAAACGAACGTAAATTGACACTGACTTGTACAAACTGTGGATACAGATGAAGAACAAAAGAAATCACAAGCAGCCAATGCATGTGCCCTAGCAATGAACGGGACTGTTCAAACGGTAAGCACACCGCAAAGCATGATTGACACGCGAGGGGTGTGAGAGAAAAACCGTGTTGCGGGTATCCAAATATGCTACATAAATCGCCAATTTTTGCGCAATACACGCCCGATGTCGGCAAACCTTGTGTTATCGATTCGTACTCCCCTGGCATGGTAGTGTAAAATGGAGGTTAGTGCGAGTGCAGGAGTACTAGGCAGCAAACATAGGTAGCCTGATGTTGACGCGTGCCCAATGTGGATAATAATGAACAAAAAAGGAACCGCGGGCAGCCAATGCTTGTGCGAGAGCTATAGAACGTGACTGTTGAAGTGGTAAGGAAGAAAGCATGGTTGGCACGGTATGCGAAGGGTGTGCAATAAATACGTGTTGCGGGTATCCAAGGCCGGAGGCACACGTGCGCGTAGAGCCGGGCGTCAAGTTCACGATGGAGAAATATTGCACGCTTAAGTAATATATAGGATGCCTCAGTGGAGCGTTTTTATTGACAATAAACATAGTCTTTTAGGAGCATAATAATGTGAACGAAGCAAACGCCAAGACAAGCTTGATTGCTTTCCCACGGAAATGAAAGGTCACAATCGAGGCAGCTGAAACAAATACTTCCGTATAGATGGTACAGTCACAACCATGCGCGATGTACTTCTTCACCGCTTAGGGTAAGCCAAATTGAAGTGCAAGTGCCCGTGTGCAAAACCATTCCATTGTTTTTTGCAATACCCTAAAGTAGTTGGCACTTCTAAATAAAAATAACTGGCCATTATGCATGGCACACAGGCCAAGTTATGTACGAGTTGCCTGTCAGTAAACGACGTCTGTATTTAAAGCCTACCGCATGTGTCATGGTTCATCACCTCCCGTCAATCCTTGCGCCTTCATTTCAAGCAACGCGTCAGGTATTCATTGTTGTACGCGAAAAGATGTTATTGAGTTCGTGCAGACCCTAAGGGAGAACGGGCGCCTTTCTGGTGTGCACCACAAGCACGTTGTAGGGCTGGTTAATGCCTTCAGCTGTCATCGATGACGTTTCAAGAAGAGCGATTCTGCAGTCTTCCCAGAATTCCTCGCGCTTAGTCCTCGCGATTTTTTCGTCCAACTTGAAAAATGGGATGTAAGAATCTGAAATTGAAAATTGGTACGCACAACATTACTACGCACTTAATGAACAAAATTATTCATTCACGTGTGAGGTAGACGCCTGTTATTATTTTTTAATTTGCCTTACCTAGCTTACAGTTTTAAAACATTACATAATTTATTTATTTACACAATACTGCAGACCAAGTAAATGGTCCAAGCAGGACGGGCAGAACAAAAAGAATGTACACGCACATACAATGCAATACAATGCAATAAAAACAATGGGGTAACATCAACTCAGAATTCACTTGGAGACTACAAAATAAACCGCCCAGGGTCAAATTAAATTTTCTTACAAACATAACAGGGTTTACAATTCAAATAAAACTAGAAAATCACGTACAACTTTTAGAAGCGTCGCTAGAAACCCGAATGTCAGTAATTAAAATTTGCTAAAATGATCGTGTAGGGCTTTCGTGAAATTTCCACTAAAAATTCTTTCCGGCAATTTATTCCAGTCATCTACCGTGCGTGGAAAATATGAAAACCTAAAGGTATTTGTTCGGGCAAAGAATTGGGATAAACTATGGCTATGTGTGTGCCGTGTTTTCCTCGTGGCTAACGGACTAATGCAAGGAGTAGTTGATAATCCAGTCTTACACTTAATTAGGGATTCCAGAAAAGCTAAGCGGGCAATTTGGCATCTAATGTGTAGTGGTTGGATTTTATTGAGTTCCATGATACCTGACGGAGAATCACTTCTTTTATATTTATTATAAATAAAACTAACAGCCCTCCTCTGAACCTTCTGCAATTCGTTAATGTTTTTGTTCGTGTACGGGTCCCAAAACAACCACTGCATACTCCAGTTTAGGCCTAATTATGAAATTGTACGCTAAAAGCGTAACGTTACTAGGTGTACCTCGAAGTTTATGCCGTAAAAGACAACGTTTTTTTAGCGCTAAAAAAGTTACATGACAAACGTGGTCGTTCCAATCTAATCTGGAATTCAATACGACCCCTAGGTATTTAAACTTACTGACCTCCTCAATTAAGGTGTGTTTAACTTTGTACCTAAAATTTAGGGGGTTTTGTTTCCTGGTTATACGTAAAAGAACTGTTTTTGTAGTGCTAGCTTTCATGCCCCATTTGTCGCACCAAGATGATGTCAACATAAAGCCCTATCTAGCCGATGTTGGTCGGAAGCAGACTGCACTTCACTATAAATCATGATATCATCCGCGAACATTTCAATATTCACAGTATCACCAACTACAGACACTAAATCATTAACATACAACAAAAAAAGCAGGGGCCCCAGAACACTTCCCTGGGGGACACCTGGTGTCACTGTTAGAGAAGAACAAGTACCATCGATGTCTACAAATTGTGTTCGATCTTTCAAATATGAATTAACCCAATTTACGAGTGTAGAAGGGATTCCTGCTTGTTTAAGTTTTAAAAGAAGCCTACCATGAGGAACCCTGTGGAATGCCTTGCTTAAGTCTAAAAATAAAACATCAATTTGTCCGGAGTGATCTAAGATTCAACTAAAAGTGTGAACGGCGGTGACCAACTGCGTAACGGTAGAAAATCCCTTTCTAAAACCATGTTGGAAGGGACTCAATGTTTCATTCTTTTTCCAGTACATTGAGGATATGGTTAGCTACAATATGTTCTATGATCTTGCAACAACAGCACGTTAAGGAAATTGGTCGATAATTGTAAACATGCAAGCAGTCATCATTTTTAAAAACTGGAATTACCCTAGCCATAAGCCAATCTTGGGGCAGCACGGACGTCCTAAAAGATTCACGAAAAATGACTGTCAAAAACCGAACTAAACATTCTGCATAGCGACGCAGAAAGGCGTTCGGGATTTCATCCGCACCAGTAGTGCACTCAGGGTCTAATCGCAGAAGCATTTCAAAAACTCCTTCAAAAGAAACAAGCTCGATCTGTTCCGATTGAGCCTCCATACCAAATTCATCACCTTGATTGTTTGAAAACAGAGAATGAAAACAGGAATTGAAAGCATTAGCAATAGAGTGACGAGATGTTTCAATCTTGCCACCAACCAATAACCGATCAACCGATTTACGTGCACTACGGATGGGATTCTAGAACTTTCCTGGATCGTTTAAAATGAACTGAGGCAAACTTTTGCAAAAATACCGTTTCCTTGCGGATTTTACGCTGCTCTAAGGTTCGGAGACTAACCTATTTAAGACATCACAATCGGGAGTGCGAGTCTTCTTTATACGTTTAATTCGCCGTTTTAAGTAAATAATATCCCGGTTAACCCATGGATTGACCCTTTTGGTTCGTTTTTTCTTATCAGGTATAAAAGACTTTACACAAAATATGGCAATGCTCTTGAAACATTTCCCATAAATACCGCACATCATTACCTTGAACGTTTTCGTAAGCTATGTCAGGGTAATCCAAAACAGACAGGTAATCCAAAATAGGCGCGAAAACAAGCGCTGATGGAGAATAGAAAAAACGCAGGACGGCGCGCTACAAGCAGCTGGCAACATTTTAAGAATCCTAAAAATATGATTATTAACGATATTATGCCCTATTACCCCCATTAACCAAAATGGTTCACATACACCCACCCACACACACGCGCACACACACACACACACACACACAAACACACATCATTACAGGTATAAAAATGTAAAAATAAAACTACAAACTACTACGCGCAAAGCTATTATCTTTGCATCTGTCGCCCCATGAACACCAACTCAACATCCAGTAAATTGAGCGATGGGTGGCTAACGTACATCGGCACAACCCGGCTGATTTCCCATACTTCCACAATATCCTTCTGTGTTTTAAACCTGTGGCTCAACATCACGACTGATTTATAAAAATCGGCTTTCAGCTTCGAACATTGCACTTCTGACAGTGTAAGGCCAGGTGAGATTTGAAACAGCGCCCTGTATGAATATCTTTTTGCTAAATCAAGCTGCTTCGCAGTGAAGGACGCTTCCTTAGTCAAGATGATTCAGCTTGTACTGGAGGGCCCTCCGCGGTGCAGGAGAAAGTGTACTGAAGTGGCCCATGCAACGCACGTTAGCCGTCTATACCGTCATCTACCGCAAGGATGTGAAGTCAAGGCATTCTTCTCCTCTTCACTTTCCAATCAACTATGAAGGATTCGCTCGTATAGACTTTGTCAGGAACGCAACAAACTGTTATCGTTCCTCTTTAAATTCTCACGTAGCCAAAAACGATACAGGGTTATTTCAGGCAAACAAGGTTTAATAGAGCAAGCATGGGCTCCAGAACAACCTGAAGAAAACGCAAGCAGAACAGAAGCCACCAACAAAGCAACACTCAAATACGATCGTCCGTCGTCAAATGGAATGCCGCAGCGTTTGCGATTCGAGAATTTATTTCTTAGCCCTATTCCTTCACCAACCATCGAATTAGGGTGAACATTGAACATTGTTGATCAAAGAAGACACGTCTACGCTATTGTCGAGGGCGCAAAACACTCTCCCTATCCAGAAACCTTCCCGGCGTGGCACACGACAAAAATTCCAAACGCGCTGAGCTAGAAAATGTAAAGCAAGGCGGAAGTGGTCAAGCGCTCGTACGGAAACATCAACAAGACATGTGCGTGGCAATGCCAATGGCACCATCTTAATACACGGCGTCTCAGCGCGACGGGTTCGTCTTGAACGGGAAGAAGGAGACGGTGGTCCACACTCTTTTACGTAGCGCGGAACGTAGCCATGAGAAATCGGGCAGCAGAGGCAGCGTGCCATAGTGCCACCCGGTCCCACGTCACGTGCTCCAACTCTGCACCTGCATACCAGTCCGCCTTGCGCCAAACGTGGAGTTTAAATTCGCTGAAAATGTTGAGGCGAGCTTGCGGCGTTTGAGGCTTAGGCTGGTCACTGGTATGTGTGCTCGCTTTAGTAGGAATCGGAGTGCACATTGGAGCTTACGTCTAGGGAAATTAAGAAATGTATCTAAACACCGTAGAGCGCAGTAGGCAAGACACAGGACGAAGGGGACACGGACGAGCGCTACTTACAACTGAATTTTATTAACAACACGAAAACATATAAATAGGAAAGATTATCACGCTGATGTCATCACGAAAGGTTGCGAAGCCACCTCGTCATGCAGGCATAATCAGCAGCGTCAATCCAAGAAGGCCAGCTCCTTCGAGGTCAAAGATATGGACGTCGTGCTTACGCAGTCACCAATCTTCTGCATTTCCGCTGCTTCGATAATCTCCCGCGTGCGCTGATCAGAGTCCCGAAATAGCACAGTGCATGCATCGAACAAGGGTTCACACTCGCCGCACTCATGGCAATGAATTGCCAGATTGCCCTCCTTTCTTTTATGCACTTTGTTGTGGTGCTCCCGCAGGCGCGTGTTGAGGCATCGACCCGTTTGACCAATGTACGCTCTTTTACAGGAGAGGGGTAACTTGTAGACAACACCTTCCGCGCAATGCACGTACTGGTTTTTGTGGTTGAGGCAGCATTTAGTCTTTCCCTTCCTCACGGGGCAGGTTCTGCTGCAGAGACTGGACAGCTTGTCAGGGGTGGACATGACAACTTTCACGCCGGCCTTACCACCAGTTATTTTCAGGTTGTGTAATAAGCCGTGCATGTACGGGATGACTGCTACCTGTTGGTCCTTTTCAGCCACATGATCACCGTCCTGTCTCAGATCAGTCTGCGCTTGTTTTTCTTTCCTACGGATGGAGTCAGCCACTGCCACGATCAGATTCTCAGGGTAACCTGCTGAGGTGAGGCGACATACTTGCGCGTGAAAACTGCTGTCCGAGAGCTGATGGCATGATTTCTCAAGCGAATTTGTCATACATGTACTGGCAATGCCTCTCTTTACGAGCTTCGTATGCGCAGACGCAAACGGTAATATCGGTTTTTTGCCTTCGGGGTTCGTAACGCCAACACACATGGGATGGTGAGAATTTCAGGCATAAATCCAAAAACTTCAGGAGGTCCTGTTGAGGCACCTCGTGAGTAACCTCAAGTGGCCTGATGCATTCTTTAAAAATGCCCAGAGTGCTTGCCACGTCCTGATGAAAGGCTCCCACGTTACTCTTCAGTACCACAAAAAATCGTCGACATAGCGAAACACTTTTATCACACATGTGCCTTTCAACTTGTTTGCGACAATCCTGTCTAATGGGCCTTGACGAGGTTACTTAGTGCCGGAGCAACGCAGGACCCAATACACACCCCTTTCTTCTGTACATAATTACCCCCATTCCACTGCACATACGTTGACTTCAGGTACAAATCCAACAATGGAATGGGGGTATTTATAGACAGAAGGAAGGGGTGTGTATTGGGTCCTGCGTTGCTCCGGCACTAAGTAACCTCGTCATGGCCCATTTGGACAGGATTGTTGCAGACAATTTGAAAGGCACATGTGTGATAAAAGTGTTTCGCTATGTCGACGATTTTTTGGTGGTACTGAAGAGTAACGTGGGAGCCTTTCATCAGGACGTGGCAAGCACTCTGGGCATTTTTAAAGAATGCATCAGGCCACTTGAGGTTACGCACGAGGTGCCTCAACAGGAGAGTCCTGAAGTTTTTGGATTTATGCCTGAAATTCTCACCATCCCATGTGTGTTGGCGTTACGAACCCCGAAGCAAAAAACCGATATTACCGTTTCCGTCTGCGCATACGAAGCTCGTAAAGAGAGGCATTGCCAGTACATGTCTGACAAATGCGCTTAAGAAATCATGCCATCAGCTCTGGGACAGCAGTTTTCACGCGCAAGTATGTCGCCTCACCTCAGCAGGTTACCCTGAGAATCTGATCGTGGCAGTGGCTGACGCCATCCGTAGGAAAGAAAAACAAGCGCAGACTGATCTGAGACAGACGGTGATCAGGTGGCTGAAAAAAGACCAACAGGTAGCGGTCATCCCGTACATGCACGGCTTATCAAACAACCTGAAAAAAATTGGTGGCTAAGGCCGGCGTGAAAGGTTGTCATGTCCGCCCTGACAAGCTGTCCAGTCTCTGCAGCAGAAGAACGTGCCCCGTGAGAGAAGGGAAAATATAATGACTCCGTCAACCACAAAAACCAGTACGTGCATTGCGCGGAAGGTGTTGTCTACAAGTTACCCCTCTCCTGTAAAAGAGCGTACATTGGTCAAACGGGTCGATGCCTCAACACGCGCCTGCGGGAGCACCACAACAAAGTGCATAAAAGAAAGGAGGGCAATCTGGCAATTCATTGCCATGAGGCGGCGAGTGTGAACCCTTGTTCGATGCATGCACTTGTGCTATTTCGGGACTCTGATCAGCGCACGCGGGAGATTATCGAAGCAGCGGAAATGCAGAAGATTGGTGACTGCGTAAGCACGACGTCCATATCTTTGACCTCGAAGGAGCTGGCCTTCTTGGATGGACGCTGCTGATTATGCCTGCATGACGAGGTGGCTTCGCAACCTTTCGTGATCACATGAGCGTGATAATCTTTCCTATTTATATGTTTTCGTGTTGTTAATAAAATTCAGTTGTAAGTAGCGCTCGTCCGTGTCCCCGTTGTCCTGTGTCTTGCCTACTGCGCTCTACGGTGTTTAGATGGAGTACCGACTAGCTCGTAACCATACGTTGTTAAGAAATGTAGCCGTAGCAACGGTAATGTTCTTTAGAAACAATATCAGTACGCCTCAATGTAGAGCTTTGAGGCGTAGTGATATTGAGGCGTAGTGGAACTGTGAGCTCTCCTTCAGTGTGCACCGAAACCCAACAAGAAGAATCTGCAAAGAGGGGAACTATCTGCAAACATAACTTAAAATTGTACGCCGGGAACTTTCTGGCAACGACTACCATCAGCATTTTGTGTAAAGAATCGAGAAGGAAATACTAAAACCAAAGGCTGCCAATCGTAAGGTCTTCACCGCTACTGCCGGAATTTTGTATGTAACACAGGTCACAACTGTTAACAACTACGCGCGAACGCGTGGCTTTCGATACGTGATGCGCAGCCAGCTAATAGCCACCGGCGTGACCAGCGAGATTAGGGGACGGCGCTGCAGCGGCTTGGCATGCGAAAGCTATTGCCGATGCTTCCTTGTTTTGGGGGAAGAGATTCAACAACAAAAGTCACTCACCACGACCGCCGCCCAAGTCTATAATAAACGTCATCTTACGCTGATAACCATTGCAGTCTTGTTACCGCCCTTGGTATGTTTCCGATATAAAAACGGGGAATGTTGGAACCATACCTAAGGCGAAAATGAGACTGCGCTGGTTATCAGCGTCAGATAATGTTTAATACAGACGTCGGCTGCGGTCGTGGTGAAGTTCTTTTGGTGTCGACTCTCTCACCCGCAAAACGAGGAAGCATCGGTAATAGCTTTCGCATGCCAAGCCACTTCAGCGCCGTCACCTAATCTCTCTGGTCACGCCTGTGGCTATCAGCAGCCTGCGCGGCACGTATTGAAAGCCACGGTTTTGCGCGTTGTTGTTAACAGTTTTGACCTCTGTGCGTGCTATAGGAGAAGCTTTCGCCCTCATTTTTGCGGATTACGATCTACGCATTGGGCGCGTGCCAGCCAGCAAGCTTCGGAATAAGCTCGTAAAAGTCAATGACCCACTGCCCGATAATCTTTTCCCCCGGTGTTGTCGATTGCAACCAAGTTTACATCGGCGAAACCGCGAAGTTCCCCAGAAGGATGAAAGAGCACCAACGCGACGTGAGAAACCAAAAAGTGACCTCTAATGCGGTTGCCGAGCATGCGCACAAAAAGCAGCCCAATAGTGACTGGGGCAACTGCTGCAGTTCTGTCTAAAAAACGAAACTTGACATCACGTATTTTACTGTAATCATCTCTCATAAAAACGCACTCCGAAACGGTGAATCGAAGGGAAGGGACGTTGCCATTGATATACATGCGGTCATTGCGCCACAAACTTCATCTTTAAATTCGACAACTTGTCCATTTTGGCCTCATTGTGAACAAGGAAACCGTACGGGTTCCGAAACGTCTTTATACTTTTTTTGACTTGGTCAGTAGCTGCAATATTGTTTCTGCATACAATGCCTGACCAGACAAACTTTACTCGAACCCTTGACTATATTAGAATGCCCCGTTAGGAGGCCCACCTTCATTCTGTACGCGCCTTACAGACCTCCGAAGGCCACGTTTGCACCGATCGAAACAACAAAATTGTGCTAGCAGGTAATTTGACCTATTTCTCTTCACTGGGCGCGTTTTCCAACATGGCCATTGTTCAAAAAAAAGACGGCGATAGTGTATAACATCATGCTCACCCATTACATGTTATGATTAAGCAGGATATCAAAGCCCCCGTCTTTTGGGTGCTGCAGAAAGGATGCTCCTGTGGCGACAAAATGAAAGCCACCTGGCGATCCAAAACCTTCACCTATAATGGCGCTCTTGGGGAGACAATATGAAAAGCACCGTTACGATCATAAAAATGTATAGTGTGTACCTTCAAAAATTTTGGTTCACTGTAATCGCCGCCTTTAATATTACTTTACAAGCTATAAATTATTCCTGAGGTCACTTCAAGCCTGGACGTTAATCACCAACAGTAGATCAGCCGTTTTTCTAGGCTAATTTTGGGGCCTAAAACAGGTGCCCCTGTGCAATCGTCAAATGTGTAGTACAGAGGAATGCTGGAATATTTCGAGCAGGAAATGACGGAGCTGTAGGTGTTACCTGTTTATAGAATCTCTGTGCTGTTGAGAACACTAAGGAAAATCTTGGTACTAGGGTGGCGTGAAGTTCATGCAGTGCCGATGACATAGACTGGAAAAACGTAATTGATTGTACTCTCTTACCACAAAGAGTCGTCTTAAATTTCCCGCAGAAGAGCGTAAAAGTCGCCTATATTTCCACTGAGGAGCCATGACTGACACAAACCACGTTAAAAATATCTTTGGCAGTGAGTATCCGCGATGGCAGTATTCTTTAGCCGTTTTTTGTGCAAAACCAATAATGTACCTTGGCCCGAAAATCCGGGGGTGGCCGGAGTTTCGGGCCAAGGGACATTAAGGAATATTAAACAGGGCGTCGATTGTAAAAGTACACCTCAGATCTAGATACAACGTGATACAAAAATGCGCTCTTCGAGGAAAGCCGCAGGCGCTCGATGAAGCTACAGCCAGCGTCCACCATCACATCGGCAGCGGTTACAACGTGAAGGGGGCCATGCAGACAAATACAAATTAGTTTTATTTCAGAGATTTTGTGTTTATAGTGCCCCCAGCACTTGTCCGACAGCAAACTGTGCCGTATTCAATGAAAATAATGAATTTAGGTCAAAATTTCGATTCTCCCGCACAATAGTATGTTTTCGCGGCGTGTTCCCTGAAGTCACAGCGGCGGGTGTTTGTTCCGACAAACTTCCACTGTGCCATTAAGCTTTTAGCCTTGCTTACCATCAGTCCTCCCAGATGGCGCTACCATGCTCGACCAGGAGCCGTCGTCCTCCAAGCTTGTTTTTTACCATATCGGCACCTAGCTTGTTTTTGTTGCGGTAGAAGGTAATCCTTCGTAAAACATGGGGTATGTTTGACAAACAGGGTCACCTAACACATCGTCGCTTACGCCAGTCGACGAGTGTCGTGTAAGACAATTCCAAAGAGGCGGACTGCTCGGGTAGCTAAAACAAGCATAGTGCGTCCAGTACCAGCAGCATTGCCACCGGTACTTGTAAGTTTTCGTGTATTTTCCGAACCTTCATTGTTTACCATACCATTCCTACTCCTGTAAAATGAATAGGCATCACGTTTAACACTAATAGCTCGTTGGGCAAGCTTATAAGCCCTGCCTGATTTGAGTCTGCTTTTGCCGTCGTCAGCCAGTCGCACAGCTGGGCATGCGAAATTATACGTTATGTGGCGGGAAATGAGCTAGTGGGTCGAGTGGCCATTCACTTTTTTTTTTCTAATTATATAGCTTATTTGAGTGAAGTGTGTGTTAAAAGTGGTGTCAGTATGATTTAGGAGGCCATTTTTTGAATGAACCAAGTTTTTGTATTAGTCTGCATGACCCCTTTTAGGTTGCGCGCCTGATATATATGCAGCTTCGAATTAAATGGGATGTCTTCGCACTGCCACTTGTAAACAGTCTTTGTGTCATTATAACTGATTTTTTAAGTTAAAGGGTTACAACACGAGTAAAAAAGCTCCTGCGGGACCTCCCATCTCCCGTGACGATTTCGGCAGTCGTCTTTTTTTCGCTCAATTATCTCTGAGCAATAAAAGTATCGGTGACCAGTGAGGCAAGTTTAATTTTCTTTCGAAGGATCACCTGGAAGCAGACAGGGATCTTTGATACTCGAAAAGGCCATCGGCTTCCCAAACTCACCGAGACAAGCTTCCGTACTCGGGAACACCCACTGGCTAGAGTAGACGTGGCAGGCCACCACGTCCAGCCCACCGGCTGTGGCGGCGCTTCTCTCCCGTTGTATCAGGTCCTCCCACGGCACGGGGGCGTTGTAGCTGAACCGGTCGGACAGCATTGCGCTCAGGTCCTGCACATGCCAACAGTGCAATAACAAACACATACATACAAAGGGCTTGACAGTTAGTTCGCTTTGAAGGGACGGTGACAGCCGTGAATGAACAATTGACGCGGGTGCTGTAATCTTCCCGGAAAGATAAGGCAGAGCATATGACACATTTATCCGAGTTGAGTACGAGAGAAAGCCCGACAGTCGACCTAAATAGGATGTAGATGATTGATGACGATGGCTAGCACCTTAAATTATGTCGTCTTAGCGCTCTTAAAAAGATCTGGGCGACCATGCTCTTAGCGCCAAGTGAGCGGCTGGGAAAAATAAATTGGCATGGGCCGTCGTATGAAATACAGGTCACCCCTTTGAAAACAGGCGCTTTCGTGCCTTTATAGACAGGTCACGGATTCAATGACCCCGCATAAAAAATCTCCTTTACCAAAACCTGGATCTAAAGCTGCACAAGAACAGGCATTTGTCAGGATCAAGATCATTTGCAGCCATATTCCATTAACATATTCCACGTAACATATTCCACCATGTTACCATATTCCACGTTACAAAGAACCTTCAAGTAGCGAACAGCACTGGCTACTGAAATCGGTCTGCTTCGTTGATATAAATATATGTATCTATTGGCAGTCAAGAAAACCTCGGAAAGCAAAGGGGAGGATGTGGTAGGTCATTGAAACAGATAAAGAATTTGGAAAGAAAGAAAGAAAGTGGAGAAAAAATGCCCTCGAGGAAGGATCCGAACCCACGACTTCCAGAATACCGATCTGGGCGATAACCACTACGCTACCGGCGGGGCAATTTTCCCCTCCACTTTCAGGGTTATTTATGTTTGTGTATTTTTGTTTCATTTATATTATATAATATATATATATATATATATATATATTATATATATATATATATATATATATAAAATTTGTTATAAGAAAAGAAAACTTTCAACAAGGTAAAAGCACGATTGTTGCCAACGTTTCAGCAAAGAGACTTGCTTTCGTCAGGGCGTCCTCACGAAAGCTAGTCTCTTTGCTGAAACGTTGGCAACAATCGTGCTTTTACCTCGTTCAAAGTTTTCTTTTCTTGTGTTCTCTACCATCTTTAAAAGTTCAACTGCTTCCCAATATTTGTTACATATATATACATACGATAGAGAAGTAAAACTGAAAAACATAACAACATTGATTCTAACGTTTCGACCTCCAGAATACCGTCTGGTGCGATAACCACTACGCTACCGGCGGGGCGATTCTCCCCTCTACTTTCTAGGGTATTTTGTTAAGGTATTTTTGTTTCCTATTTCTGGGGTGCTAGCCAGCGCCACTCAGACTACTCGGCTACCACCCCCAAGAACAGGAAACAAAAATACCTTAACACAAATACCCTAGAAAGTGGACGGAGAATCGCCCCCCTACTATGGTTATCCACCAGACCTATTCGGAGGTTGGGGTGGAAACCCACCTGGCGGGCCTTTTTTATTTTTCTTTCCCCAAATTTTTTTTACAAATGTTAAACCCATTCCCCTTTGTTTGAGGTTTTTGATGCCCTCAGGTTTTTTCCGACCCCCTTTTTCCCCATTCGATTGCTACATGCTAGCGGGGCCTTTTCTCACTTTCCAAGGGTTAAAATTAAGTTTGGTGAATTTGCATTTAAATGATATTAAAAAAATTTAATATATTTAAATAAGAAAGAAAAAAAATTTAAAAACCCCTAAAAGGGAGGGGAAAACGCCCCCCCGGAGGTGTTTATCGCCCAGAGGTATTCTGGACGTGGGTTCGGTCCCCTTCGGGTTTTTTTTTCTCCACTTTTTTTCCCCCAAAATTTTTCTTTATCTATTTAATGACCTACCACGTCCTCCCTTTGTTTTTCGATTTTTCTTGACGCCAACTCTTATTTCTGGTTTTTAAGGTATTTCCCATTCTGTTGCTACCACCCCCCAAAACTATTTTTAAAAAAAGAAAAAAAAATATTAAAAAATATAAAATAAAAATGCCGGCCGAACATGAACGAAACAATATTTTGAGGTTTTATACTGGCGGCATTTTTCAAAAAAACTTTCTTTCTTAAACCTACATTAATTTTTTTTCCAACTTTTGTTTAGTTTCTGCTCCCCTTTTGGGGGGGCGTTATTTTAAATATTCTTTGACGCACAGCTAAAAAAGTTTGTTCCGCGCCAGAACAGTCAACGTTTTGTGCACTTTTTTGCAGCCCCATCATTCCCCGTAAGAATCTCAGATTAATTTCATTTGATTTCAATACTAAACATAACTAAAGGGAATTTTTTTTGGGCCTAGGATTGTAGACAACCGTCTATCGGGTCACATGGGCCCTTCCCCCTCTTTCCCCAAAATTTCATTCAATAAAACACCAGTTGCTTGGAAAAAATTTCTGAGCCAAAAGCTTAATAAGGCTTTTTTCCTGATTGTACACACCCACACAATACAAATAAAAATAAAAATTTTGTCCTTTTCCTCTAAGCAAAAACAACCCCTTAAAAATTTATAGCGTTTGTATTTTTGGGTGAAAATTTATTTCCCAAATCATCAATTATTCAAGGGATTCCCTTTTGTTCCCCGGGCGGGTTTGGGCCCGAAAAAAATTTCTTTGCCCCGACAGTTTAAATTTTTCCAAACGACACAAAAAAACCCCCATTGGCTTTGGCAACATATTTTATGCGAATTGTAAATTGTATACAATACAAAAAAAGATTTGTTGGCTTGAAACGGGTTGAGCTTCTCGGGTGCTGAGCTTTATTTAGCGGAGGTTGCTCCGGATTTTCCCCCTTGCCAAAATTTTTACAGCTCAAGTTTTGAAAACTGCTTTTGCTACTCACAATCTACTCGAAAATTTGGGGTCTTCCTCCCACCAGGGAGGCCTTTCTTAAATTTTAACCCCCCAATACCGATCCTCTTTAAAAGGTTGTGCAGGGCTGATAACAGCGCTTGCGCTTTACCATCTTTCCATAACTCACTATATGGGCCTGCATTTGTTGGTAAAAAACCCGGAATTGAAGTTTGTGGGATGCAACCGGCAAAATGGCTGGAAAAAAGGAAAAAGCCCCAAGCGGACGTCAGCACCGGTTGCCTCCTCATTTTTCTTCGCAGTAGCGAATTTCGCGGAAAGAAACACTTGCCCCTTGGTTGGGAAACGGAAGGTCCAAAAATTAAAACACCAAAACGCCTCTAAAAAATTCATGCTGCAGCTTCGCTGACTTTTGGGGGGTTTCAACTCTCACTAGGGTGGGCCCTCCATTTAGGTGGAAGGGTTAAAATATTTGTCGGTGACGGGCGAAAAACCTGAAAAGGCGAAACGTGTTTTGTTCTCCATTTTTTTTCGCGAGTGCAAAACGCGAAAGGCACTGCCCCTTTAAGGCGGAGGGGGAAGAGGAAACACTTCGACCAAAGCGCCTCTGAAATATAAAGTGAATCTGCATTTTTCCCGATAGGGGGGGGTTTACTCCCTCTAGATAAAGGCTCGGAATCCCCTTTTTAAACGATGGATAGAAAAAAATAATTGCCGTCTGTTTTTAAAATCGCAGAGCCAGGGGGGAACACTTTTTATGGCTGTGCTTTAGAACAGTAATTCATTCAAAAGTGCGGTATTTTCGGGCTTTTTTTATAGGGGGCTGCCACCTTCATATTTAAAGCTTGAACCCACCACGGTGAAAGCGCTTCAAGCAAAAACCCCATAAAACTAAGTTTCCCCCTAAAAAAGAATCATCAAAAGGGTGGATTCCTTCCCTACCTGCCAGCCCCAAATATTGAAAACACTGACCGCGTTTAAAAAGGGAAAAACATAGTCCTTTCTTCGGTTCACTTTTTGAACCCTTCCCATTTCCCCCTTTCCCGTTTGTTCCGCCCCGTTTCAAGGGAAAAGCCCTTACCTTTTTTTTTTCCTTTAACCCTTTCCCCATTTAAACCTTCCCGTTTTTTTCCCCTTTTAACCCCGGGGCGAAAAACCTTACCGTTTGTTTTTCTATTTATCCGTTCCGGAAAAACGTACCATTTTTAGAAATTTAAAAAAAAAATTTTTTCATTTTTTTTTTCATTTTTTGGAAATCCAAAGGCTGACTGGTTTTTTTTTCAAACCTGGGCTTCACGTTTTGAATTTAGAGACGACGACATTTGGTTACAATTCCCATACCAATTAACAAATCTTTTAATTAACAAATCCTAAAAAAAAATTAACAATTAACAAATTAATAAACATATCTTCTAAATTAAAAAACCCAAAAAAATGATAAAATCAAAAAGCCCAGAAAATCTCCGCGGAAGCACAAACAAAAAATCGCAAAAACACCCCCACTTTGAAAGAAATCTTATTTGCCGGAGAGAGAGAGAGAGAAAACTTTTTGGACGAACACATTTAATTGTTATAATAGCGCAAGTGTATATCAATGTGGAAAACAAACAGATGAAAACTATAAAAGTAGGGGTGCGCGAATATGCGAAAATTTCGAATATTACTCGAATAATAAATGTTGTATTCATATTCGCTTCGAAAACTATGTATTCAAAATGTTTCGAATATTTGAAAGGGTTCGAATAATCTGCTATTACCACATATTTGGACTGTTAAAGGGGCCCTAAATAGGTTTCTGAAGGTCGCCATTTCAATCGCGCAATCGCTAGAGTACCCCTTTACGACAATGTATACCAAATATTACACCTCTGCGTAAAGCGGGGGCCCGCACAAACACGCAACAAAGATGCTTTCTTTCTTCCTTGCTCACCTACCGCTTCCTTGCCGCCACATTTGCCGCTGTGACGTGCGACAGAGCGGTTGTGACGCACCCGTGTGACGCACGAAGCTCTCAACAGTACGGCTGCGCTTTTGGGTGGGCCCCGTTAAGTGCTGTAGCCAGTCAGCGTTCCCGGCTCTGGGAGAAACGCGGTTGCGCGCAGCGCTCCTGCACCGGCGGCACGGCGTATTCGTCCTGCACGGGTGGCACGGACAAAATTTTATCTTTTCCATCCGTTACACGAGCGTAGCTGAGTTTGTAGTCGTTTACAAGGTATTAATAATGCTGAAAAACCGGAAAATCTCTGCGGGCACAAACGGCCCGCTACACGCGCGACCGCGGCAAGCATCTGCCTGCTCGGTCGGCAAGCAGCCCACTGTCGGTGTACGCACGATAACGCATACACCGCAGCAGCTAAAACTTGTCACCGCCCGCCAGTGCGGGACTATTGCTGAAAATCAGTTTGCAAATACGCGAAAGGGGGTGATAGTGCAGTGAAAGATTGCGCTGGGTCGTCGTCGTCGCGGCCTCGCAAAGCAGTGTCTGGAAAACTGCGGCGATGCTAAGCCTTTTCACCGACCTCGGTGGGACAGTTCACCGCGAAACGCTAATGCTAGCGAGCCGCTAGCGGCCGCTATAGTCGTCGGTGGCAATCTTAAATTTTTGTCGTTAGCGAGCATGTTGAGTTAGGAACCCCCCTATCTTGCCTTCAAACGCTCGTTTGCGCTCGTTTCCGCCGACGCGAGCACGGCCGGCGCGAGGAGCCGTTCGATGCGGGCCGGCCACCACCGACCGACCCCGTGGCGGTAGTAGGCGGAGCTTGGTCATCGTCTGCTACAAGCGTGACATACCGCCGAGCGGAGCCAATGCTGCGCGCTTCTCGACGCAACCCTGTTTCTCTAGGTGTCACCGATCAGGTCGTGCGCCTGGTCGGTGGCGTCTCCGCTTCCACAGTGCTTTGGAGGAGCGGAGACGGAGAGGGAATGCGCCAGGCCTTGTTGCGGGCCCTTTTTATGAACGATAGCTCGGCTAATACTTGACGCTTTTAAATCATCTTTGCGGCAGGATGTTCTTTGGATAGTACTCCAATGATTGCGCACGTAAAATCTCAACCTTTGGAACCCTGTTTAGGGCCCCTTTGGGGAGGACGCGTGGCTTTCAACTTCAGAAAAATGTCCAAAACCTTGTTTTTTTGAAAGCACACATGTTCGGCTTCTATGTTTTCTATCGTGTGCGTTTGCAAGTTTTTTCCGCCGAAAAACGCCGAACAGAAAGAAAATTTTATAATTTCTCTGTGCCGAAATCCTGTTCGGAGCTAAGCCTAACCGGATGGGAACAAAATACGTGGCGGAGATAGGCCGCCAGGCCTTACGCTGAGCCTAACACTGGCTGAAACAGAGACCATGCCGAGCGAACTCGCCGAGTCAGGGGTCCTCAGAACTGACGACACAGCCGGACGTGCGTAGAGGTCACAGGTGTTGATGAGGAAGTTGCGTCAGGATCTCAAGAACACAAGGAAGGCTGGACGACAGTCAGTCGCATTAAAAAGCTGAGGGAAGAGCAAGCACAGGGCACCTTGCCCCCAGCGCTAACGGCAGCTAAAACGTTTGCACAGAGAGCGGCGGCAGCGGCTACGATGGCGGCAAGACTGAACACTAACTTACCAACGGAAGACGTCAAAATCATAGTAGGACCGCGTGGTGAACTTTGCGTGGCGAGGAGCCACTCCCTGCTATCGAGGCGGCCATCACCAGAGCAGCGGGCATACCAATGACCGAAGCGGAGCACGACGCTTTCGTGGCTAACAAAGAGCAAAATATCATCATAGTCAGCACACCAGACGCAGACCGGGAGCGCAAGTACTCGAAATCAAGGAGGTCGAGATCAATGGCAGGAAACACGAGGTGGGAGCTTACGCGACGGTGCCCGAGGGAACAACGAAGGGGGTGATTTGCAACACGCCACTGGACCACTCGCAGGAAACGATGTAAGCCAAGTTGATAACCGACAGGAACCCAATGGTGTTTGGGGCCAGGAGGATCGGTAACACCTCTACCATCATCGTGGCCTTCGAAGGAGACAGAGTCCCCCGGAAAGTGTATTACGGCTCTAGCATCTTGGAGTGCAGCCTGTACGGGAAGCACTTCGATTTCTGCACGACGTGCGGAGAAGTTGGTCATAGGAGAGATGTCTGCCCTACACCAAACGTACGAGTGTGTGCGTACTGCGGGTTGAAGAATCCCAAGGAAGAACACTACGAGACCTGTAAGCCAAACTGTAAGCTGTGCAACGGACCTCATCCCACCGGAACCTACGGTTGCAAAAATAGGTACAAGACCCCTTACATTGATACGAAGCGAAGATGGGCCAGGAAAGAAGCAGAGGAAGAACGACGCAGGAAGGAGCAGGAGAGCCTCGCGCCCGGCAGTTTCCCAGAATAAGAAAGGGCATCGTTCAACAGGGGCCAGGGAAGACAACCGCGCTCGGTGAGCAGGAGAAGAACCGATCGTAGCGTGAGTAACAAGAGAGCAGAGCAGATGCTGGTCAAAGTCCAAGGATAGGGTGAGCTGGAACCGAATCGTACAAGACGGCGCTGGGAGGAAGGAGTCCACGACGCGTTCCTCCACACCACGTAACATCAAGACAAATCAAGATGAGGCCATCCAGAACAAAGCGGATGCACTCCGCAAGGAGAACGCACAGTTACGAAGGACAATAGAGAGCATGGCTGAACAGACGAAGATAATCAGCCAGCAGCTTCATGCGTTACAAGCGCAGCAGACCGAGCAAGCACGGCAGCCAACGCAAGAACGACAAGCGCCGCAGCAACAGTAGCAACCGCGAGAGGAGCAACAAACAGAACCTATGGGAGAGGACAGCAGTGCCAGCGAATGTCAACCACAGCAAACGGCAGCCTCTGAGCCGTCACCCAAGAGAAGGGCCATTGAGAACCTCAAGGAACAGAAACTTCTTGATAGAGTCGACAAGCTGGAAGACACGGTCACCAGCCTGAAGCAAGAATTGAACAGTCTCAAGGGTGAAATCCGCAGAGACATGGTGGCCATCATACAGCAGAGCATCACTGGGGTTACACAGCAAACTGTCATGCCTGCCATACAACAGAGCCTAAACGCAGCCAACAATGCGTGCGACAGCACATGTCTGTTGCCATACAACAAATCAGAGCATTCCACAATGGACGGGACCACCACAGGCACAGTAGATGACAAATCTCTCGTCATCTGGCAGTGAAACTGCCGCGGTTTCGACAGCAAGAAAGCCATACTCCAAGTCCTTACCACGAAGACAACCAGAAAGCCAGACGTTATTGTAATGCAGGATACAGTCAGTGAAAATGTGCGATTACCGGGTTACAAGGTACACGCCTGCCCTCCTATCCGAGCACCCAACGGCACGGGTAGGGGAATTTGCACCTTAATCAGAAAGGCGATATGCCACGAAGAGAGGGAAGGTCTAAAGAAGTCGATGGCTGAGCACATCATCACGGAAGTAGTAGTAGTAGGCAAGAGAAGGAAACAGAGCATTTACATCGCAAACATCTACAGTAGACCAAGCTACCTCAAACAGCGTTTCAAGACGCTCATGCGTAAGATCAGCAAGACGGCAGGTCTCAATGCTAACCTCGTAGTATGCGGAGATTTTAACGCTCATCACAATAATTGGGAATACGATGCGAATCTGATCAAAGGTAGAGATCTCCTGGAAGCCACCGAGGAAGAAAACCTCCCCCGATCACGAACCCGCACACCCAACACGTACCGGGTCCAAAAGAGATCGAGATACTAAACCAGATCTTACGTTCGTCAGGGTAAACAGCAACAGCAAGCTCCGAGTGGACCAACACGGGGTCTCAACCTGGGAAGCGACCAATACATTCTCGAAATACGGGTCCCCGTGAACGAGAAGCCAGTCAAAACACGCATCCACAAGCTAACGGATTGGGATCTGTACCGCACTCTGTTACCGTGGATGAAGAGGACATTCAGGATATTGAGACTTGGACGAACAAGATCATGGATAGCGCCAAGCTACCAAGGAGATAGAGACCGAACCCAAATAGAGAAGATCGACAGCCGATTGGCACACATGTTGGAAGCGAAGCAATCCATCCCCAAGAGGTGGAAGCAACAACGACACAACAGGAAGCTAAGGGAAAAGGTCGCCGATCTCAACCGGGCCATCCAGAAACACTGCACCGCACTCTTCCGCTGTAATGTATAGCGTGTGTGGCTATATTTTGGCGGCGAACAAACAGTTTTCGGTTTCTAAAACGCGGGTACATGCTGAAGTTATCTTCTCGTAACTGTTTCGTTATTGTCGTTTCTGCTGACGGCTGTATGGTTAGGGGCTGTTATTTACAATATATTCTTTGCGCAGCACAGCTACCAAAGTTTTTTCCGCGACCACGAACACGTCAAGCTGCATTTGTGCAGCTTTTTTGCAGCACCGTCATTCTCCACGTGTACAGAATCATACAGATTAATTTGATTTGATTTCATGTCACTGAACATAGACTAAAAGGCATAATTTTGTTGGCTCTAGAGACTTGTAGAGCACCATAGTTTATCGGTGTGCACATAGAAAGCCTTCCCCCTCGATATTACCCGCGTGGAAAAGTGTTGCGTTACACATGAAATGCCAGAGTAATGACTTCTGCAAAAACTTCAATAAGCCGAAAAGCTTCAATAAGGCTATTTTGAAATACCTGACTTAGTTACTACACCCATTCACAATACAGAATAACCAACATCCAGAAAATTTTCGTCCTTCCCTCTGCTGCAAAACGCAATGCCTAGAAAGGTTTCTCTCCAGCGTGTAAAGTATGTTTTGGAGATATCACCAAATTTATTCCAAAATCATCAATTATTCAAGAAGTTGCCCTTATGTTCACAACAGAGGCTGGCTTTAGTAGCACAGAAAAAAAAGTTTCGTCGGTATGTATGCTCTTGACAGCTTAAATTTCATTTCCATAAGCGTACACGTAAAAATCCCATTCGGCTTCTGGCAACATGATTGGTTGATGCGAATTGTAAAGGTTGTATAGCGAATGACAAAGGCAAGATGTCCTGCCTGAATAGCTGTAAAATCATGGTTGGAGTCTTCTGGAGGCTGCTGAGCGTTTATCTTAGCGGAGGTTGCTCCGGAGTTTGCCCTTGTCCATATCATATCTTTTACAGCTCAGCAATTTATGACTACAATCTGTCGTTTCTGTTCTGGAGCTCACAATCTACTCGACAACACTTATGCGGTCTGCCTCGCCACCACGGAAGCCTTCTTCACAAACTTTTATACCACCTGCCACTACCGATGCTCTTTCAAAGGTTGTGCGATGGCTGATAACAGCGCTTGCGCTGTTACCATCTGTTACACATACTACTCACTATGGGATGGGCGCGTGTAATTTGCTAGGTGGAAAAAAGCCGGAATTGAAGTATTGTCGGGATGCACACCGGCAAAAATAGGCGTGGAAGAACACGGAAAGCTACCAACGCTGGACGTGCAGCAGCCGTTGTTGCCCTCCTCAGGTCTTTTTCTTCGCGAGGTACTGCAAATTTCACCAGGAAGAAGAGCACCTTGCCCGCTTGGAAATGTCGGAAAGCGATAGTAACGGGTACACACAAATTCAAAACACCAAAAGCGCCGCATAGCAAAACCCATCATAGCTGCAGCTTCGCTAGCAGCTATTTTGGGTTTCAACTCAGCAGCTATGGTGGGTTTCCACTCCATCTTCAGAGTGGAAGGGCTCTGAAAATACTTTAGTGAGGTCGACTGTGAGCTGCAGCATAACTTGCAAAACGGTTTGTCGTAAGCGTGTTTGTTACGTCGACATCTTTGTTTCAGCGCAGAGCTGAAACGATGTACTTTAGGCGTGGTGTACTGGATGCCTTTAAGGCGAGAGGCGGAAGATGGAATTTCACTTGCGAGCTCAGAGATGACGACACTCTGAATATATAAGAGATGAATCTGCATTTTTCTCCGATAGGGGGGCCGGGTTTACTCACCTCGATAGATAAAGCGACTCGGAAGTCGACGCTTTTTCAACTTTGAGATAGTAAAAAACAATCGCGCCAATCCACCCCGTGAATGTGGTTGGAAAGCAAAGCTGTAAACGGCACCCATAATGATTGCCTATTGCACGTAACATAAATTCACTCACATCGCTCTACAAATAGCAAAACCACAGAGAAGTGAAATGCACTCAACCACACCATTTATTACTTCAGAGAGATATTCTTGGTTAAGGTTAAATCAATGCATGATGCGTGAACGGTGTTTGGTTGAGTTGTATTGGTGTAGCACAAGAGTGGAAACTTTTTTTATAAAGTTAAAGTAAGCTTTAACCCAGTGGTTAGACGATCTGACTTCTCCGTCTCTGCGCCGCGGACGGACGCGACGAGATTCGCGGCAGAGAAGGAGAAGCAGGAGGAAGAAATACTTCTGTTCAGATTTCTGAACAGCCCAGAGTGCAGCCCTGGGAGTTATTCCTTCATCTGTGGGGCCCATATGCAGTCCGCGCGGCCTGTGTTCTGTCCACCAGCTGAAGCTGGGTAGGTAGAGAGGGCCTGGACAGCAGCATCTTCCCATTGCTCTTATTGGGTAGTTGACGGAAAGAGAGGAGGGTGCTCAGGGCTAAAGTCGCACACCCCGATTACGGGGCGGAGTGTTCCTACTTCTGACCAAAATTTACATTCAGCGTCATAGCGATTCGGATACATTAAGTGAAGCGCGTAGGCTGTGGGAAGGAGCCCTGATTGTATGAGCCGTAGGGTAGTTCGTTGTTCTCTGGAAAGGTCAGGGTAAGGCGAAGGTACGGTCTGTATCAGAAGGCGATAGTGCTGGGTTATCTCCCTGAACGTGACAAGCGGGGGACTGTCCTCGTGCAGCTCCATAGCACAGGATGTAAAAACGCAGGCTTGTTGGGTGGCCGGGCGAATTTGTTGCCCTCCATTGAAGCGTGAGGGGTTGACCTAATGAGTTGAATGGAACCATTTGGGGAGTGGTTTTTTAGAACGCGCAGTGCAGGTCAGGACACCCAATCCCACTGGTAATTCCAGTAATCTTGCTGGGAATCGGTGACTACCCTCCGAACCCCTGGTTGAGCGAGAGCCAAGGTGATAGCTGCCTCTTCTGCTGCCGTCATTTTTTGGGTCCTAACTGAGGTTATACGCAAGGAGGTTGGTTCTGGAGGTAGTCACGATGATGGCGTAATTGCTGCCCTCGATGTTTGGAGGCGTCTGTGTAGATAACTGCATGATCCCCACCGAGGCTGATGTTAGCGCTTGACCCCGCGCTTTTCGGTGACCCTCGTCATGTGAGGGGTTCATATTTCTAAGCAAAAGGAGCATCTTTAGTTTTAGTCGCCAAGCGTCTGGAGTATGTCAAGCGGAGTGACATTCCGGGCTACTCCAGCCAATCTGGTGAGCATATCGGTTACCCACCGCAGTTCTGAGTCGGACCTTCTGGTTAGAAAAGATGGCCTTTATCAGCTCTTCCACCGTGTTTGTGGAGCCCCTGCTAAGCAGCCTCTGCGTGGAAGCACTCACGAGAAGACCAATGGCTTGCTTTACCGCTTTTCTAATCATCATATAAAGCCTCTTTATGTTTTCCTGTCGAGAAGAAGACAGGGGGTTGACGTAAGTGACTCTCGAGAGGACAAAAGCTTCAGTCAATCGAAAGGTACCGGATTCCTTTAGGCCTCGCTTGTTGGCGGCAACTCGCCTGATCATGTGTAAGATTTGATTAGGGCTGTTTTTGAGGCGCTATAAGGAGACGTCACTCTTGGTGTTAGCTCGAGATGTAGTCCCCGGATCTTGATGCTGGGGCTTAGAGTGATGGCCTGGCCATCAAGGAGTATTTGAATGTATTCCTTGATTTGGCGTGAGGGCGGAAGACAAAGAGCTGTGATTTTTTTCGTGAACAGTGGAGGCCACAGGGTTTAGCACATTGACGTACTAGAAGTGAGAAGCCATGTATAGATGTGAGCTTCCTTTATTTTTGTAACTCTTAGCACATTGGCAAGGTGCGCACAGGGCCGCTAGACGGGCGTGAGTGGTCAAGTGACGCTTTCACATGTCATTCAGCGAGAACGCAGGGGGTAAACCCGTAGATGTGCTTGGTGAGTACACCACATGTCTTTCCCGTCTTCGCGTGGGCTCGTAGCTAAATCGGTAAGACAATGGGCTCTCGCTTTGGTAGTCTATTAGTTCCAGGTTCGATTCCCGGCGGTGCCAGTAAATTCTTTGTTTGTTCTCTGGAGTTTTCTGGTGACACCAACGGTCGCGAAAGAACCCTTGGGGGGTAGACGTAAAAAGCTTTGCTTTAAAAATGAATTGCCATGCTGTTCTTTAAATCTGCAGAGACAAGGCGGTGGGAACACTTTTTACAGCTATGCTTTCTTGAACTAGTAATTCAGTTCAAAAGTGCGGTATTTTCTGTGCCCGTCTTATAGGCCGTCTGCCAGACCTTCATATCTTAAAGCTTGAACCCACCACGCGTGAACCAGCGCTTCAAGCATAAACCCATAAAACGGTACACGCTTCCCTCCGAAAAAAGAATCATGCAACAAGGTGAGATTCATTCCCTACATGCCTACGCTCCCAAATCGATTGAAAATCGTCTGATCCGTTCGCTCTAAAGGTAATTTTTATAGACTATAGTCCTTTCTTGGGCAACTGGAGCGCGAAAATTGAGTCTGTCTGCCTGTCCCTCAATTAAGCCACCCGGCCAGAGTTGAAGGAAATCTTGAGTGATACCTTTACACAAGCAAAGCGTTTTCTATTTAAAAATCTACAGCTATGCTGCATGTTCCTCAGGCGTTTTTCAGCAAAATTACGCTTATTTGAAGACAAACGTACGTATATAACCGGTGTTTGCTGCGTTCGTTTAAATAAAAGTAGATCTGCTCTCAATTTTTGCGAGTGCAAACTGAAAGAACGCGTTGAAAACAGGGGTTGAACCGCAAAATGAAAACAAGGCAGTGAAGCCTCGCGCTCCTGGCTCGATGGCTAAATCTAAACAGACCCAACAGATGGCTCCCCAGCTTTGTAAACTTGGCAGAATTGGTCTCTCGGAAACCGGCTTGGGTGAAGCAAGAGAGGAGGGGAACAGAGTGAACGAGAAACTGGACGCTGATGGCCACATGGCCGCACAGGCTGTACTTTTCGTCGAAAATATCATTTCATTGCGTGCAAGACAATGTTGTGTATTGTATTCCCGTATCTTGTGATCGGTTGTCCATGGACCAGAACGACAAATGTGTTAATGTGCGCTCAAAACAGCACCAGACATTTTTAAATTGACATATTTTGCGCTAATAGATCGGAATTGCGCATATTGCGTGTGTGAATGGTGTTTTTCAGATAAGCTCACGCCATCACCGCGCTACAAGATAGTTGGCCGACGCGTTTCATAAACAATCGCGCCAATCCACCCCGTGAATGTGGTTGGAAAGCAAAGCTGTAAACGGCACCCATAATAATTACCTATGCCACGTCACATAAATTCACTCACATCGCTCTACAAATAGCAAAACCACAGAGAAGTGAAATGCACTCAACCACACCATTTATTACTTCAGAGAGATATTCTTGGTAAGGTTAAATCAATGCATGATGCGTGAACGGTGTTTGGTTGAGTTGTATTGTGTAGCCAAGAGTGGAAACTTTTTTTATAAAGTTAAAGTAAGATTTAACCCGGTGTTAGACGATCTGACTTCTCCGTCTCTGCGCCGCGGACGGAGGCGACGAGATTCGCGGCAGAGAAGGAGAAGGAGGAGGAAGAAATGCTTCTGTTCAGATTTCTGAACAGCCCAGAATGCAGCCCTGGGGAGTGATTCCTTCTTCTGTGGGGCCCATATGCAGTCCGCGCGGCCTGTGTTCTGTCCACCCGCTGAAGCTGGGTAGGTAGAGAGGGCCTGGACAGCAGCATCTCCCATTGCTCTTGTTGGGTAGTTGACGGAAAGAGAGGAGGGTGCTCAGGGCTAAAGTCGCACACCCCGATTACGGGGCGGAGTGTTCCTACTTCTGACCAAAATTTACATTCAGCGTCATAGCGATTCGGATACATTAAGTGAAGACGCGTAGGCTGTGGGAAGGAGCCCGGATTGTATGAGCCGTAGGGTAGTTCGTTGTTCTCTGGAAAGGTCAGGGTAAGGCGAAGGTACGGTCTGTATCAGAAGGCGATAATGCTGGGTTATCTCCCTGAACGTGACAAGCGGGGACTGTCCTCGTGCAGCTCCATAGCACAGGATGTAAAAGCGCAGGCTTGTTGGGTGGCCGGGCGAATTCGTTGCCCTCCATTGAAGCGTGAGGGGTGACCTGATGAGCTGAATGGAACCATTTGGGGAGTGGTTTTTTTAGAACGCGCAGTGCAGGTCAGGACACCCAATCCGACTGGTAATTCCAGTAGGCTTGCTGGGAATCGGTGTCTACCCTCCGAACCCCTGGTTGAGTGAGAGCCAAGGTGATAGCTGCCTCTTCTGCTGCCGTCATTTCTTAGGTCCTAACTGAGGTATACGCAAGGAGGTTGGTTCTGGAGGTAGCCACGATGATGGCGTATTGCTGCCCTCGATGTTTGGAGGCGTCTGTGTAGATAACTGCATGATCCCCACCGAGGCTGATGTTTAGCGCTTGACCCCGTGCTTTTCGGTGACCCTCGTCATGTGAGGGGTTCATATTTCTAAGCAAAGGGAGCATCTTTAGTTTTAGTCGCCAAGCGTCTGGGAGTATGTCAAGCGGAGTGACATTCCGGGCTACCCAGCCAATCTGGTGAAGCTACGGTTACCCACCGCAGTTCTGAGTCGGACCTTCTGGTTAGAAAGATGGCCTTCTATCAGCTCTTCCACCGTGTTGTGGAGCCCCTGCTAAGCAGCCTCTGCGTGGAAGCACTCACGAGAAGACCAATGGCTTTCTAACGCTTTTCTAATCATCATATAAAGCCCTTTTGGAGTGATGGCCTGGCCATCAAGGAGTATTTGAATGTATTCCTTGTTTTGGGCCCGTGGGGGCGGAAGACAAAGAGCTGTGATTTTTTACGTGAACAGTGGAGGCCACAGGTTTAGCACATTGACGTACTAGAAGTGAGAAGCCATGTATAGGTGTGAGCTTCCTTTAATTTTTGTAACTCTTAGCACATGGCAAGGTGCGCACAGGGCCGCTAGACGGGCGTGAGTGGTCAAGTGACGCTTTCACATGGCATTCAGCGAGAACGCAGGGGGTAAACCCGTAGATGTGCTTGGTGAGTACACCACATGTCTTGCCCGTCTTCGCGTGGGCTCGTAGCTAAATCGGTAAGACAACGGGCTCTCGTTTTGGTAGTCTATTAGTTCCAGGTTCGATTCTCGGCGGTGCCAGTAAATTCTTTTGTTTGTTCTCTGGAGTTTTCTGGTGACACCAACGGTCGCGAAAGAACCCTTTAGGGGTAGAGGTTAAAAGCTTTGCTTTAAAAATGGAGGTGCCCGCAGTGCATCAGTCATTGTTCATTTGGTATAACTGGTGTACATGCGTCGCTAATTAAAGAAGCAGGTTAGTGCAGAACAAAATGAGGAAAATTAAGTAGTGTGAGGTGTTGTGCCCTGTGGCACCAGCATTGGCGTTCCTGGGGCACCTGCAGAGCTTACAAGCGACTAGAACGGGTGTCTGCTAGCCAGGGCAAGTGAGGGTATTTATGAATTTTAAATAAAAAATTGGCCGCGTATCTGCTCCTTTTTTTGCAAATTTCAAAAGACGACAGTCTTTTTACACATTTGCCAAGGAAATGCCCCTCTTTGCTTTCCCGCTCACCCCTTATGTTGTTTCTGTTCCGTCGTGCTCATCCCAAGGTAAACACACCAAAGGTTTGCTCAAGGCGATTTAAATTTACCGTGTTCCACTGCGACAGGCGGGGTTCGTCGATGCCAGCGCTGCAGTACAGCGGAGATGCGCGTGAATCGAGGCGGCCGACTTTAAGGTTTATAGAACCGCGTTGCCATGTTCCACGTGCGTTCCAAGCAGAACGTGAAACCTAGCTAGTGGAACTTTCATTTGCTGTTGCCGCGTGATTTCACATATGCCACCAGGAGGTGGGGCGGGAAACTGAACAGCAGGCGGCGGTTTTCTGCAGTAGATGTAGAATATCATTTGCTATCGAAAAAACCAAGCATCCATAACTTTTTAATAAAGGAACACTGTATATACCTCTTGTGTACTAATTTCCTGTTTTATATTTGCGTAATGTCCTGTTCTTGTTCAACAAAGTTGACAAGTATGAACATATAAACTGGTCTTAGACGTTTACATTTGGCTGTGAGTATATAATACTATTGCGCAATAGGCATTTTACTTCGGCCGGGTGGCTGAATCGAGAGACAGACAGACAGACAGACCAAAATTTCTGGGTTTAAGTAGCCCAAGAAAGACTATCATCTTTAAAAGTATGCTGATGTTAAACCCTGTTGCTTTTCTCTTTCTCTGTCTTTATCCAACTACGCCTGCTCCAGATTGGCAACAAAGCTCCCGTACTCCTGGCTGACTGCACGCGGCAAAGGAAGAATTTAGCGCTTGTACTTCCGGGCACAAAAAGTTCTTTTCTTTGTTCCTATCTCTCGTACTTTTGGATGCACGCGCACCACGCGATATCCGTCTGAAACGGTGCATAATGTGGCCGACCGGTCTGCAGACTAAAATCCTCGGCCAAAACAGTTTTCACTAGTGACAGCGGTAACCTACTCGTTTCTATAGTAGTAACTTAAACCTCTCTAGAAAGGTACACCTCTCAACTCTGATCTCTTTGAAGCCACCACCTGGCCGCATCCTACCTAATGGCACGAACAGCCGGAACCACAGGCGGAGTGCCTTGATTGACGGGAAGCGTACGATGCGCCATTTTGTGCACGCGACCTCATATCACCAGTTACACTGCCAAAACCCTCATCAGACCAGAAAGGTGCTTTTCTCGCAAGGTAGCTTCATTGTCCGGTGTTCTGCTCGTTCAAAGAGTACATTAGACTGGACCACGCTACACCAAGTGTTCACACCTCAAACTTGCTCAACGTCCATACCAAAAACTCACATATAATGCATAGTTATCTCCTTTGTTTATATCAATGGTCCTTTGCACATGAACAAAAGGAATATTTCATAAAAAACACATCTAGGGAACACAACAAGCACAACGCCAATTTTGCCATTAAAAGCAATGCATTGAGAAAATACGAATAGCTGAGTAAACAGCAAGAAACAACCAAGGCGGAGGTAAAGGAGACCCAATACAAGCGCCCAACTCTACCAATTCTCTTTTCTACTGCGACACATTTCTTATTAACCACGATTTGGTCCCCGTAGTCTACTTGCCAATTTCCTTGCGGAAAGAACCAGTCCACTTTTGAGGTCTGCACCGCTCATTAGATTGAAAACCAGAACATCTGATACTGCTATAGCCGACATCTACTTACCAAGGGCTCTGAGGAAGTACTCACGAATAATTGCAACCAACCTTTTAAATTTTACTGTGAAAACATGGCCAAACTCGATACTCACTGGCATGTATGGCTTCCATTGTTGCTTGCTGAAGACTTTGTGCCACATGTCCGTGATGCCTGTTCTGACGAAGCAAACAGCCAGGCACTCTCCGCCGACTTTGAGTAGTCTATTAACATTGCGGTACGCCCTCTCTAGGTCCCACACGTAGTGAAACGTGAGGAAGGAGTAAATGCGGGTCAAACTGACCGTACTTGTCAATTATTGCTTGTGGTTCTCCGCGCTCGATGTCCAAATGCTCGAAGGCAACCTCGGGCTCTCGGCAGTGGCGCCTCGCATACTCCAGCATTTCCCAAGAACTGTCCACACCAACAAAGCGGCTGCACGGGCGCATGTGCGGAAGCAGGTGGTCCTGGAGGAAGTTGCCCGGCCCGCAACGATGTCAAGGTGCTGGTCGTCTTCGCAGCACGGTCGCAGAAAGCGTACGCTCTGCATGGCCGTCAGGTTCTCCCGGTAGCTGTATTCCTTTAACTCGACGAAAGCCCCGGGACCGAGTTTGGACGGGCTTCCTTCCATCTGTTGCCACTCGGATTTTGATTCGACACTGGAATACAGGGTTATTTCGCTGCTTGTAATGCAGCTTGGTTTGCTAAGTTATACCAGCATAAGTGCAGCGACAATGTATTGTAAAGACTTCAAGCTTCAAGATGTCACTCTTGCAGGAGACTGCCTAAAAACCCCAAGAAAAGAACATACAGTTTTTTAGCTGCAATCGTACGCCTAACGGGAAACAGCTGGACGTGTCCTTGTTAAAACCAGGCCACATGGAGGGCCCCGTAAACGCGGTCATGGTCGCCTTCCTGCGTATTGCAGGTGTTTTCGTCAGCTACTATTGGATGTGAAGGCGCATAAATGGAGTTTCTCGCGGCTTGCAGAGGCAGTGCAAAAGCAAGAATAATTGTTTCCTGTCTCGAGCGGGAAAGCTGCAGCCTTCGCCTAGGCTTTGCGTATAGCAGATATTGTCACTGTTAACGAAAGACACTTTTAAATGCTTATAGCTGATACATTGACTTGTAAATAAAAATCTGGAAACCATATAACAACCGTAAATGTTTCTCACCATCATAATCACAAAAATGATGCCAAAAGGTAACGTTTTTTATTCCAAATATTCTATATGGCACGGTCTGCACGAACATTCGGTTGATCAGAAATGTCTGTTGAAATCGCATATGCTACTTTTGCGACCACTGTTTTTTGCCGCCCGCATGTTTTAACGGGCGGTTACTCTCAATCGGACTAGCACTTACTTGGCCTCGCACTCATTCACTTTCTACTACGTTGAGACTAGCTTCAACATTCACACATTAAATCCCTCACCAACACCTCACTCTCAGGATCCTTCTTGTGCTTTCTACTATTATAGTAATAATGTAGCTGTACGGGCAGTCATAATTATTGTTACCCTCAGTCAAATACATAAAGGAATAACCGGGGTTGTTTCGAATAAATGCTGGAGAACCTCTGGCTCACCACTTAGAGCAGCATTTGTAGTTTACTTTTGGCGTTATCAGTCAACAATAGAGAGTTTTAGCTGACCGTTTTTGACGCTCCGCTTTGCTGCCGACGTCCCGCCTCAGCACAACCGGAGCGTCAGCAGCCCAAGGCTTTTAGCTAAGCGATAACCGTATCTCCCTCGAACTGGGAATGATTCGCGTGACTGGTCGTTTGGCGTGCGCCTGTAAACCAAAACTTCGTCCTAAAGGAAACATAAGAATTTGTATTTGGTCGCCCAAACAAAGAAATACCGTGCTTCTTGGCCTTCATTTAACCGTTTTTGTATAATGTAGTGAGCTGACATGGGATAATTTTTCTAAATAACAATAAACAAGCCTATAAACTTTGGAATAGCCAAGCCAAGGCTGTCTTTCCCGGCGCTGCATAGTAGCAGCCCAGCTCTTCGGTCGACAGTTTTTCGCTTACGTTCTAAAGATCTTTGAGGCGTGTGGCACCATTGCCTATTCAGAAGCGCTTTGCGCCTTCGTCGGTCGTATTTCAACTGAAGAAACGAAGTTCGCCGTAGCGCGCTCGCATCGCGGGGGCAGCCATGTTAGCATAAGCTGCCGCGACGGTCCGCTGAGAGGCCTCGGTTAGCCCCGCTCCTGGTATCGCCGGTAGCACGCAAGCGTGCCACGCATGCGCAATGGCGCTCGCGCTTGCTATCGTAGCGGAGCGCGACCGTCAAAATGGTCAGCTAAATCTCTTAATATCGTTTGAAGCATATCGTTTATGTGTTATCCCGGTGTCTTTCATGCACCTTCACGTAGCTGTAGGCTAAGTCTTTCGCTAAGCATCTTTCCCGTTCAGGGCAGCGCTTATAGTTACCAACCATATTCATAAAAGGGTTAAATGCCTGGAGTAACACTCCGTAGTATTCTGGGTATTCTACAGTCGACTGTGTTTGTGTTCGGAAACGTGAAGCCAGTGTAGCGGCTTTGACTTGTAATTTTTATTTTTATTTCAAAACTTCCTCCGCATCTGGACCGTATAACTAAGGGAAGGAGTTTGTACGGCAAAGCTGTATACCTATACCTCCAACGGTTTCATCGCTGTGTACAAAAACTGATCTCCGCGGGCAAAAAAACGCAGACCCCAAGGATTAAGCCCCCGAGTACGGGCGTCAGACGAATCAGGCATACAGCATAGAACTCGGAATTTGTTTAAAAACCAAAAAATAAGCATACGAACCGCGTTAAGAATGATAATGCTTTGTGCGGACGTGAAATGTAACCCCGGTCCGATGTCCCCAAACTGAGGCGGGAGAGTTTGCGGCAGCTCTTGCGACGATACAGAAACTTCTGGCAGGAGAAGCGAAACTGCTGGCAGATTTACAAAGTATGAGGGATAAAGAAGCTTCTACTGACAACGAAATCGTTGTACTAAATTCTACATTGTGCTCCTGGGCTAGCCTGGGGTTAAAAAACAGCTGCTGGGGATAAGAAAAAATTGATTTCGCGGCATGTCTCAGCTTAGCTCACAATAATTACATCAAGCTTCGAGGACGCTGAAAATAAGCCGACACAAAGTATTTTACTGTTTTAAGGGATAAAAGATAAGCCTAAAGAAGAATGGACTGCGCCTGGAAAAGTTCTTAAGTTGTACTCCCAGAAACTGGAATTTTAAATTAACAGTTCGCAGTATGAGCGAGAACATAGGATTGCGAAATATCAAAAATGTAAAAACAAACCTATAACAGCTAAGCTGACCTTTTTAAAAGACAAGCAACGCATCTAGACATCTGCGCACAATATAAAGGCTTAGAATATTGAATTGGAGAAAACCTCTCGCCGGCCACGCGACAACCTAGAAAGAATTTGCTTAAATTTGAAAAACCCCGAAAACCGTCTTTTAAACTGCCAATTGATCGCCTGCTGAATAATAAAAGTCACGGATGCAGTTGTCATGTTAGATAGCGAGATGTGTGCACGCGCCCAGGATCATGTTCTCATCCAAAAGCAACCCATATCTGGGACATTGTTGGCAGTATCTTTTGGTAATATTCGTTGCATTCTGACTAAACGTGACAGTCCGTTCTCAAATTTACGATCGCAAGCAAATCTGATATTCTTGTTTTCAGTGAAGCATGGTTTAATCCTGACATAATCGATGATGAAATTCTACCACATACAGAGCCTTATAATATCTAATTCATAGATCGTAGGGGAAAGCAGGCGGTGTTATGCTTCCGGTCATTAGGATACCCTTAATATCCATGCACCCAAATTCATCTCTTGAAATTGTCTAGGTGGAAGTGATAATAAGTAAAAAAAAACCTTTATAAGTTTTTTCATGCCATTCCCCTCACGCTAGTACAAAATTCGCTTCCGAACATCGTAATAGTTAAGCCACAGCTGTTAAGCTTTGTTCAACGCATTCTATTTATTTTTTGAGGAGATTTCAACTTCCCGCTTATAATGTGGTATAACCTGTCATCCACTTATCGAACGTCAGTTCAAATTATAAACTACACTTTAGATTTTAAATTCTGTCAAGTTATTCACGAATTTACCCTACGTAATACCATTCTTTACCGTTTACTCACCAGCGCTTCCGAAACAATCGCACCCGTAACGCAGCTACATAGCTTTAGTTATCACGATTTACTTCAACTAGACATAATTGTTCCAGTACCTCTTACAAACGTCTGAAAGAAAGTAATGCACGATTATAATAAAGCTACTTGACAAAAAAACGAATTTGTAGTATGTGTGAATGATACGCTGCTTACTTCTTTTAATATTCGGTCTGTGCAGGATACCTTGATTTTCTTTCAAGAATAAAATTTCTGCTCCAATTATCCGGGTTATCCCGTTGATCTCAGTAACTAACGACAAATCCAATACTTAATTCACTAAACTCTTCGTAAACTCAAGAACAAAAACATACGTCTCTACACAACAACTAAACCTATCAACAGAGTTCCTGACTGGGAAAGCTACAAGCTATGTTTAAAACATGCTGTTCTGCCCTTACTTAAACTAATAACAAATGGTTTTCTTAAGATTTACCCTCACTTCTTCAAACAAATCAAAAAGGTCTCGCAAGTAATATCCCACAACTCAAACAAGATATCTTTAGCTAGTCAATCCTAAACTCTGATAATCCTAAACTCTCTGATAACGATTGTAGCCGGGCATCTAACGCATTTTTTAATCGATTTTCACCCGAGAGGATCATACCGACTTAGCTAACGTCGATAATTATGACTGCCTTTACATGAGAAGTATTGAAGCCTCTTTGAACTGCGTAGAATGCCTCATCGACAATCTAAAGATAGCTACTTCCTCTCGTGTTGATATTATCGGTTCCAAAATTATTAAAAACACCATATCTGTGTATGTATAATTCTGTGTATGATATTCCAGCAGTCTTTATCCTCTGGGCAGTTGTCCAGTGACTGGAAAATAGGTAAAGTGGTCCCCTTATTTAAACCTGGAAAATCTGGTAAAGTGCTCCCGGCATTTAAATCTGGAAATAGATAATTCAACATGTAATAGCTTCGCATATTTTCACTCACCTCAAGTGGAATCATGTCTTTATTCATAATCACCCTTGGTTTTAGGAAGAGCTTGCCATGCGAAACACAGTTGCTTGAATTCACAACTGACCTGCACTTTAACATCAACCGATAACCTAAAGACTGAACGCATTTTCTTGACTTCTCGAAAGCTTTTGATCGTGTTGGCGACTGTCGCATTATTGCCAAATTACCCACTGTTCGCATTGACTCCTTCACACTATCATTGCTTCAAAATTTTCTTTCCAATCGACAACAGTTCACAGAAGCTAAGAAAATTGCTTCATCTCCAACTTACGTTTCGTCAGGTGAGCCGCAGGGCAGTGTTCTGGGGTGTTTGCTCTTCCTTATTTACGTCAACGATTTGCCGCTGAATATTTCCTCTCGTGTTGGCATATTTGCTGACGACTGCATTACTTACAGATCATTTACAGTACTGATGGCCACCAAGCGCTTCAAAACATTCTCAGCCTAATTTGCCATTGGTGTAACACTTGGTTAGTGGCTCTCAAGGTATGAAAACGTTAGGTAATTTATTTTAGCCGCAAGTGCGACAACTCAAATATTTCCTACCATGCCAATCACAAAAACTTGTTGCGTACCGTATCATAGAAATGTTTGGGATTTCACCTAACCAAAAATATCGCTGATCCTTCTTTCATACCCATCTGTATAACCTGAAAGTTAAATCTGCCTTCATATCAGCATTCGTATGTTTATAGTGCATCGATATGAACTTGCACATCGCTATTTATAATTCGTCGGCACGGCACCGTTAGACACCGCACGCCACCGCTACGAAGTCAGTCATGGCACTGCATCTCTTGGCGCAGGTCGCCCTGCTCGGGTGCTTTACGTCTTCCCCGATCCCCCGCGAGGCCTGCCTGGCTGCAGGCTGCAACTCAACAACATTCCATAACTCGCCCGTCGACCACAAAGCGCGCCCTGCCCAACAACAAGCTCTCCCCCTCGTCGCCTGCTCACCCCTCCGGCTCCCACGAACAATTACTGGCCACGGTCAACCAAGCCTATTTAAGGAGCCCCTGCACCGGACCCGGACGGGGCACGACACCGCTACGAAGTCAGTCATGTCACTGCATCTCTTGGCGCAGGTCAGTCACCCCCAGCACGTTGCTTATTGCGGGTGTTGAAATGATCCCTTTCTGATTGCGGTGTCGTGCCCCTCCGACACACTAGAGTCCTGCCGCAAATCCTTGTTCAACTTACTGTTCTCTGTCTCTGCAAATGTCCTCAATGTTTATTTCTTGCTAATTCTTTCAGGAGACGTTGAATGGAACCCCTGTCCCCAAAATGTTACGCTTGAATGTCTCGCGGATGCCATCTCCCTCATAGAGCGGTCCCAGGCCTCTGTTCTTTCCTAGCTCTCCTGCATTCGTTCCGCGCAAGCCAACTTGCAACAAGCTGTATCCCGCCTTTCTCTCCGCGTGGACGCCCTCGAAAAAAGACTTGTACTGACCAGTTGTGGGTTTCGCCTAGTTCGGCCACCGCCAGCGACACTATTTCGACCTAACATTAAAATTAAGGTACTAACTGAAAAATGCGACGACTCTGAGAACCGCCTCCGTCGTTCTAACCTTATATTTTTTGGATTACCGGAAGTTGACGGCGAAACGTGGGACGAATCCGAGGGCAAGATTGTCCCATTTTGCTCCAAAAATCTTTCGATGAACATTAATAGAATGACATTGAACGCGCGCACAGGCTAGGCTATTTTCGCCCCGGAACAAATCGACCCATTATCATTAAACTTACGCACTTCAAAGACAAGTCAAAAATTCTTTCAGCTGGACCAAAACTTAAGGGCACTTCATTCTCTATTCGCGAGGATTTATCTGAACGCACACGACTAGCCCGAAGAAGCTTCGAGCACACGGCAATCAGTCCAATGCTTCCTTTAAATTACGATTTGATCGGCTCACAATAGGCGACAAACATTTCATGTACAATGCCGAGTCCGATAGTATCGTTGAACTGAAATCATAGCGGTCCAAGAGTGCCTCCAAGCCTTTACCTCGGCGGTCCCCAGACTCATCATGTTCGACTATTCCTACCTAAAACCCCACCTTTCATACTATGTCTGCCTTCCTCACAAACGTACGCAGATTTTTGCCGCAAAAGGAGGCTGTGGAGGCCCTTCTTGAGGATAACTGCACAGACCTCGCTGTTTTTCACCGAATCCTGCTTGACCCCCGATGTCGACAATCACGAGCTCTCTCACTGCACTTCGTTGTTTACCACGTACCGACGCGACAGGGTTGGTCGGAGAGGGGAGGCGTTCTGGTGTTTGTGAAATCCAGCATAGAATCCAACTTCCTCACTACGAGCTGCGAACACAAAATTCTCTGCATCCGTATATCTCTCCCTACATGCACGAACATCCTGATCGCCTGCTACCGGGCCCCCGACGGCGACCGTTCTTTCATTGAAGATATTTCCTCCGTCGTCCTCGATTTGGTTACCCGCTTCCCACGGGCAAACTTAATACTTTGCGGAGATCTTATTTTTCCCTGACATTGACTGGACTAATTCCACACACAGCAGTCTAGGGACTTCTTAGAATTCGCCCTTCTTTATATATTTTACACAATCATCAATGAACCAAACTAGAGGTTTGAATACGCTTGACCTTATCATCACTCAAACCCGGAACTTATCCAATCTGTGTCGTGCGCTAACGGCCTAAGCGATCATAGCATTGTACTGTTGAACATTTCGAGTCACATACCAAGGCGCCAACCTCTTAATACGTACATCCGTGACTACAATAAAGCTGACTTTTCTCTTATTAACGAAGAACTTGAACAATTCTACCTCCCATTCAACCAGAGTGCGTTTACCAGATCGGTGAATGAAAACTGGCTGTTTAAAAATAAAACCTTAACCCTAGTTGACCGCCAAGTCCCCCTCGTCTGCATTCGCGGTGATGCGGATAGGCCCTGGTATTCCAATACCATAAGAAAATTATCTCGTGAAAAACGCCTCTTCCGGGCGGCAAAGAAATCTCCTTCTCCCTCTAAATATGAACAATATCTTCACAGCTTACACGAATACACTGCAATGCTCAGGCGCTCTAAAACGAAATACTTCCACAATTACCTCTTGGATATCCTACGCACAAAACCGAAGACGTTTTGGAGATTACTTGGCACGAAAAACGCCCACTCCAACAGCATCCCTCTCGTTGAGTCGGATGGCTCGCCAACCCTGCAGGATCAGTGTCCTAATGTCCTTAACTCCTATTTCACATCTGTATTCCCTTGTGAACCTAGCCACGATACCCCCCCCCTTTACGACGCTCGGATTATAGCGAGATGCCTCCCATTGAAATAACTACAGAGGGTATCATAAAACTCATCAACAACCTGCAGTCCTCTAGTGCTCCCGGTCCAGACGATATTCCAGCAAAGATATAAAGGCTACCACCAGAGCATCAAGCCGCTTTCACCAAAATATTTTCACCCAGTCCATTTCTGAAGGCACCATTCCGGACGATTGAAAACTGAGCAAAGTTACACCAGTCTTCAAATCCGGCCCTAAATCCGACCCATCCAACTATCGCCCCATCGCGCTAACCTGCATCACATGCAAGCTACTAGAACACATAATTTGGTCCCATACCGCAGCTCACCTGGACTATAACAATTTCTTCTTTAACAACCAGCACGGGTTCCGCCGGGGTTTTTCATGTGAAACCCAGCTTTTCCAGCTCACTACAGACCTCAACCTCAAGTCTAGATTCTTCTTTTCAAACAGATGTCATCTTTATTGACTTTTCCAAAGCTTTCGACCGTGTCCCTCACCAAAGACTCATTAGTAAACTCTCGTGCCTTTGCCTGCACCCGCTGAATATTATCGTGGATTAGATGCTTTTTAACAGATCACTCCCAGTTCACCACCGTCGCCGGACGTCAGTCGCGCACAACCATGGTAACGTCTGGGGTACCGCAAGGCTCAGTCCTCGGCCCCCTTTTATTTTTAATCTACATTATGTATTTACCGTGAGACATCTCCTCCTCCATCCGGCTTTTCGCAGACGACTGTGTTCTGTACAAGAAAATCTCTAGTAAAAATGATCAGCTCCTTCTCCAAAACAACCTAATACACTTAGAAAACTGGTGCTCGCTATGGATGGTGCAGCTAAACGTTTCGAAGTGTACATTTATGCCTGTCACCCGCAAACACTCTCCCGATCGCTTTACATACTCGGTTACCTCAACTGACTTATCATGGGTGGAGACCTACCGGTACCTCGGTGTCCTTTTAAACAGCAAACTAACCTGGTCTGACCACATCCAAAAACTTCCAGCCGATGCCTCTAAGATCATCGGGTACATCCGAAGATCGCTATCATGCTCACCTGCTCGAGTCCGCCAATTGGCATAGACTACCTTTGTACGCGCAAAGCTTGATTACGCTTCAGCAATGTGGAACCCCTATCAAACTTATTTGATAAATTTTCTTGAGTGTATTAAAAATCATGCAGCCTGTTTTATTTCTTCTACGTACGCCTTTCCTTCCAGCATCTCAGCTATAAAGTCGTTCCTCGGTCTCCCCACACTTGTTTCTAGGCGGAAAATAGCAAGGCTCTGTCTTTTCATAAACTATATTATACATTTCCAGACATACACACTTCATTATTGCTACCCCCACTGCACACCTCACGCCGCCTACATAACTCAATAAGCAAGCAGCGCCTGTATGGCTAAGCAAATGCGTTCAACAAATCTTTTCTTCCTATCACCATAGAGGAGTGGAATAACCTGCCTGAATCTATAGCAACTGAACGCGACGTTAACAAATTCAAGATGTGATGTCATTAACAGTACACGTATACAACTAGACCCCATGTCCGAACAGCACCGTAGTACGACCAAACCCAGATATTAGTGTATAGTTTCCATTATGGTGTTCTCCTTTCTCTTTTTTATCGCTGTTACCTCATGCGCTAATCTGATTCTTCTTGACACATCCTCCTCCTATTGGCGCCCCATGTGTCGTGTCCTCCTTATTTCCTCTTGTGACTACATGTGCTCAAACTACTGAAGGGATCACTACAAGCCTGTTGTGCGCCAACTTTGCTTGTGTGCCCTCCATACTTCTGGCTCACCTTTTAATGAATGATGTTAAATCCGTTGTATTTTCTGCCTCGTTTATTTTTCTTAAGCCATTGTTAACCCATTGTTACCTCGTTTTTTCTTAAGCCATTACCCCATGCTGTCAAACGGCTGCTGGGATGAATCCCTTCTTGTTTCTCCCCCCAAACGGCTTCCCTGCTTTACATGTTGCCCGATCTTTCTCTTTGGTGTTCCATTTGTTTTTCCTCCTGCCTTGTTTTTTCTTTTGTTTCTCCGAACATGTATACGCTTTAATGTTTTTCGCTTTCCCCCATTTGCTCAATCCTCCTGTTTTTGCTGTTGTCACGTTTATGTAGTCTTATTGTTCTTGCTGTGGTCGTGTTTACGGGGCTTTGATATTGCCCCTGTGTTTTACTCTTGTCTTATCATGACCATCGGAAGCTCTCGTTTCTGCCCCCCCCCCCTTATATAATGCACAAGACAGGGCCTTTAAGGGTAATTAAATGTTGATGAATGGACACTGGATTACACGCCCCGGAGCGTTGCGGAAATCCCATTGAAAACCCAGGCGCTCGCTAACCGTGCGAACGAAACCGAACTGGTTGTCGGCGAATCGTTTGTTGAAGTCACAGTACGCAACAGCGAACGAAGCATAGTTTGCAGGTCGGCAGCAGTCTTGTGGGTGTGCATGGTGAGCGACGTTCTGCTGGCGCGTCGCTTAGGCAAAGGAGCGACCACACTGGTCCTGCTCCGTGGGCGTGTACGCGAGGCACCTGCGTTTCGACGAGCTCAGCTTGTAGAACGCGGCGGCTACGTTCCACAAGCTGAGCGGCGTTCCACATAGGCGGCGGACGGGTGAACAGTGCTACACGCTGCTAGGGTGCCTCGATTCACGCGCGTCCGCCGTACAGGGTGGAGACACGTATACGCTGGCACCGAAAGTTTGGGTCACTCGGTCGCCGCCGCAGCAAGTCATTGTAGAAACCGTGCTAAAATTGTCACAGTAACGCTGTTCACTCACGAAGTTTGAATTATCTTATGTGTTTCGCGTTGCTGGGTCCTGGCGGAAACGAAAAGAACAACTCGTCGGGAACTTTGACCCAATATCAGTCGCATAGGACTGTCCAAACGGTGCCTCTACTCTGTACGGCGGCGCTGGCATCGGGGAACCCTTCATGCTGCCCTATCGAGGCGCCAACTATTGGCGCTCATGAGCGTCATGACGCACAACTTCGCTTGAGCTCTCATAGACGGCGGGACCATCTGAATGGACAAGTTTGAGGCAAGGACGTAATGCGCGTTCGTACTGATACCCAGTCGCTAGAGCCTTTCACACCTCCCGTTGCTGCTGGAGTCATCATGCACTCGAAACCTAGCGCCGCCGCACCAATAGAACTTTTTCTAGTGATGTCATAAGCGCGACGGATATGACGTCGGTTAGGTTTGCATACACCGGCATAAAACACCTTCGTGTTAAAATCTATCATGGTCATCCCATGTTAGATACATATGAACAAAAGCATCAAAGACATTATGATATTTAAGCCGTTAATCTCTGTAATTCCCCATCGAGTATTTTCTAACTTGGCCTATCAGACATTGGTTCCCCGCAGCTCGAGTAAGCATCCTCTGTTTGGTCCCCGCATCATAACTATCTAATCGACATTATCGAATTGCTCCAATATAGAGCTGCCCATTTCATCTCACCTGATTATAGCCACCATTCCAAAGTACCGAAATTACGTTTTTCGCATATGTACGGTTCCACACATGCGTCTAACTTCTCTGTGCTTCTTACGGCCATCTCGCTTGTGGAATAGCCTTCCGGATAGAATTGCTGGAGAAAATATTCAGCAAAACTTTCATCATCTACTACAGGAACACTTACAGAGTAGTACATATAATTTAAGAGTCGTCTTGTTTCCTTCACTAGGCAAGGGACTTGAAGTATTTGCGATGTTTTCAATCTACTCCCTAGTTTTTGCCTTGCATTCAGTTTTCTTTATGAGCGTCATGTGCAAGCTGTTTACCCCAAATATGCTTATTCTTTTGCATTTTCCGTCGCCAATTGTTACTGCGAGTACTGTAGCTCTTCATTTGATGTCGTTTGTGTGTTCTGAAGACAGTAGTACTTTTGCGTTATTTCCCTGCAAATGTACGTATGAGTATTTTTTTCTTTGATTTTCGTTGTGTGTATGGAAGTTTTTAGTTCTTTACATAGCTTTTCTTGCGCGGGATGGCTGCTTGCTGTTTTTATGATTTTCCTGTGACCCCCTTACTCAATGCTCTTGAGCCTGTAAGGTCTTCTATACAAATTACTAAGTAAATAAGGCACCTGTGAACAATGTGACCCCCCCCCCCCCCGCCCATCTTATGTTGCTGATAAAGAATGTCTTTGCAGATTATCCTTGCAAGGTAGACAAGGCTTGTGTCATTAAATAGGGCTGTTCTTGCGCAAAACGCCGATTTCATATATCAGGCTGGACAGCCCCCATCATTTCCGCATCTTCGGACACACTTCTGCTGGAGAAGTGCTGTTACACGCGCTATTTAAGATATACATTCGGAATGGCGTCAGTTGCGCGCAGCCGTGTAGCAGGGAGAACGAGCTAAGCCTACCAGTGTTGACCTACTAAATAGCATAAACCACAAAATGGCGGCGACCATGAACCGTCGCAGTCTTAACAAATGTCACGTTATTCGAACTGACCAATGATTCTTGTTGCGGCACCGAACAATAGGAGAAAAGAGCGTCCCTACTCAGTTCTCTTATCTAGTGCCACTAGCCGAACAACTGACAAGGCAGCCGAGACGACGAGACACATATCACGCCCTGCTTATTACCAATTGAGTGGTTTACAACAGCTTTGTTGGACATCCGCTTTAGCGGGGCGAGATGGCGACCAATTTTTTAACTTGCCACTGCACTTTAAATTATTTAAGTGAGTTCTTTTTGACAGATCTCCTTGCAACAGTTAAGGTGCTGTTGGGAAATTTCTAGCTATCAGTGAACTTCGGGAAAAAAGAGGCCGTTAAATCAACGGCTGGTATCTTTGAAGCGAGATTGTGCGTCTTATTTTATCACAATTGGTGGCAATACCCAGAATTGAGAGCTTCAATTTACTCACTGGATCATCGCCATAAAACATCAATAAGTAAATGCGTATTATTGTTCTAAAATAAAGCATATTTCTTGAAGTGCATTCCTGGCTGGCTGTTCTGGCGAGTAAAAATTGCGAAAACATCAGGCAGAGAAATGAGTGCATTATTCATTACACTAGAACTGTGGACAAAGTAATCAAGAAATATTCACTTAAGTATTATGTTTAAGCACTAAAAAGAAGAGTCATTGAAATCGCATGAATATATCTACGGTAATGTTAAAAAAAGCACAGGACGAAATACACGGTTTCAGAAAGACTTGTATGTTTCAAAAGATGCACCCTTTATAGAAACATTCTCGTTTTTTTGAGGAGATCAACACTAAGTCTTCGTTTACGGATAGAAAGTTCTTTTTTTAGTATTTGATTTTTATGTCTTAGCAAAACCAAGAGGAGGCTGAGACTAAAGGTGGACGTGGCCTGACAGGGGCCTCAGCCACCCGATTTACAGCGTACATAATAACACATCTGTTCCCACCTTTAAGCATAATAGCACAATCGTAATAGAGAAATAGCACAAAGCAAAGTCATTACTACATTTTCAATGTAATATACAAAGTATAGGTCTAAAATGCACCGAAGGTTCACAGTGTACACATAACGCTGTACTTCGGACTCATGAAGTTTCATCAGGTACACTACTATGTCACAATTACGCATGAATGTATTTTTGTTTGTAATTGTTTTTAATTTCTACGTTTAGGGAACATGTAGACATATATTTCATACCCATAATTATATATCAGTACTGCAAGCGTTTTGCTTACGTAATACTTCTTTGACCTTTTTATGAAACGTAAGTTCACTGGGGTTGAAGTTTAATTTTTCTCCCAACCTATTTAATGTTTCAGTTGACTGGTACCGGAAAGATTGCTCACCATATTTCGTTCTTACTTTTGGAGTGTGCCATATTGTATGCCTGAGATGGTAGCCAGAAGATTTATTGTTAACTTGATCGTGGGTCTTTTGCTTATAAATGGTGTGCAAAACCTTCATGTAATAGATTTGGCCAGCTCGAAGCATTGAATATTCAGTAAATAAATGACTTGTCCTCGAATCTGCGTAACAGCAATGATAATCTAAATATATGCGCAAAATTCTTTTTTGCAATACAGTGAGCTTGGTATAATTAGTTTTAGTTGTGGTTCCCCACACCAAAATCCCGTAGCATAGTTTCGAATAAATGAGGGCATTCTATAAGTTTTGTTTCAGCCATAGTATTATCAAATGGCCGGTTCCATATAGAAAACCTGTACATTTAGAGAGTCCGGTGGACAGGTGAGCAATATGCGTATAACACGAAAGTTGTTCTTGAAACCAAACACCTAAGAACTTAAATTCTTTCACTCGGTTTAACTTGGTTCCGTTGAATATAATGGGAATTTCTTTCTCGACATTTTTATTGTACGGCCTAAATATCATGTAAGTTGTCTTTGTAGCATTAAGTTGCAATTTATTATCTAATAACCAATTTGATAATTGTTCCAAGTAAACATTTACCATTGAGTGAAGTTTAGTTATATTATCGGATGTGAAGAATACGTTAGTGTCATCCGCCTACATTACAAGTTCTTGCAGACATTCTATATTTATGATGTAATTTACATAAACTATAAAAAGTAACGGACCTAGCTTGGAGCCTTCCGGGACACCTTGTTTTAGCTCTAATATGTCTGATGCAATGCAGTTTAGTTGGACAAACTGCTTTCTTTGAGTCAAATAGCTTTCTAAAAGGTTACCTGCCGGGACACGTATTCCATGCCTCTCCCATTTATTTAGCAAAATAATATAATCTATCGAATCAAATGCTTTTTAAGGTCTAAAAAGAGTCCAATTGTTAACTGCCTGTATTCAAAGTTTGTAATTATTTTATCTTTACTGTACAGTAATGCTTGCTCGGTTGATTTAGATTTCTGGAAACCATTGTGATACTTTAAAATTACACTGTGTTTAAGAAACAAAGTCGATAGTCTATTATAGATTACTCCCTCAAATACCTTGGAAAATACTGTCAGGACATATATTGGCCTGTAATTTGATACTTTGTCGTGTGCTCCCCCTTTATGAATCGGAGTCGCTCTAGCAACATTAGGTTCATCAGAAAAAACACCGGTGGACAGACATAGATTAATAATGCACGATAACACGGCACTTACTTCCAGTGCCACGTGCCTAATCACACTCGATAAAAACCCGTCAACTCCTGCCGCTGCATATTAATTTTTTTTCCGATAAGGTCGCATGCTTCGGTACAATTCGTAGGCTCGAGAAAGATAGAGCTGGACAATCGTGGAATTCCAGTCGCGTGGCGGCCGCCGTTATCCGTGTGTGTTGGGTGCGCACCAGCATCAATAAAATGAGTATTCATACAGTTGGCTAGCTTAAGGCTCTGTACCGGTTCTTTATCTAAATGCGTGAATCTAGGCTGTGCTATTGTTTTTCTACTTGTTATTTTGTTAAGAGTGTCCCATACATTTTTAGGCTGGCCTCGTATGTGAAAAAAAACCGTTCGTAATATTTTCTTTTTTCACTCTTTAAATGGCTCTGTAGCTTGTTTCTAAACTTTTTGTAAGCCTTGGATATTTCGGGATCCTCCGTTTTTATAAAATTGTGTAACATAGAATTTGTAACATTGTGTAAAATTGTAGAATTGTGTAAAATTGTGTAACAGAATTGTGTAACATAGAAGTTGCCTCTTGAGACCTGTCAATATTTCGTTGGTTAGCTACTATGTAAGGTTTTAATCCTCACGTGTTCCGGGTAACCACATTTTGTTAGTACCATTGCTAGCTTTTATTGAAGCGAGTATATCTTGCACTTATTGGAGTCCTACTCTGTCTCTTCTACCAATTCTTTCACTCCGAACCAGGTGAAAATCAATACATCTGACTAGCTCACCCCATTTTCCCCACTACTCGCCCCAGCGCAGTCTATCCCAAACTGGCCTGTACTAAAACGTTCCCACATTCGTTTTTCTTGCGCCCCTACCCACTCGAAAAACACAAGAAAAACTTCTGCCGCACAACAGAAATTTCTGTTGTACAACAGGATCATCTGTCATAGAGCACGGATCACTGTTGGGACTACAGGATGGTCTATTGTACGACAGGAATCTCTGTTGTATAACTCCAAAATGTCTGTCGCACGACAAAAGTGCTACGTTGGACAGTCGGGCGCTGCGTCAACACGAGGCTCAGAGAGCATAGGAATAACTGCCAGCAGATACCCACCCGGGGAGGCTCGCCGATCATTGCCATCATTGCCGCCAATGTCCCAGCGTTCCAGGACTTCCCCAAGACAATTGTCATCGGCCGAGGCAGAGAGAAGATTGAAAGAGAGATTCTTGAAGCCTTCGCTATCAAGAAAACAGCAGATTGCATAAGCATGCCATCAGTCTCTCTCACAGATAGCGAGGTGGAATTCCTTACACTTGCGCAGAGGCGCCGAGACGATGAGGGTGTTTTTGACGGGTTAGAAATCATCTTGTTATCAATTTATATCGTTTGATTCGGACCAGCGTCGTTTCATGTATAACTCTGTGTGTTGTGAAAAATAAATCAGTTGTTAGTCGCGCTTTGTCTCGTCCTGTGTGCTCTTTCCTTGTCCTGTTTTAAAACAGCGCGGTTCAAGAAGAAGCAGAACCAACTAGCCCCCATTTTAGCCTTGCTTACCTATCTGCTGCAGTTCTGCTATCACCAAACAATCCCGCTTCAACCACGCCATCGAAGAAGTGTCATCATGATTAGTTTATTTCATCTCTAGCTGTCGCCATATTGCTGTAACCATAGTTTCAAGTGCCATGTCATGTCACCCCTCATGTAACGTCCAGGTGGTACTTTTGAGAAATAAATATATATACTTGCGTTAATCGTACGTTTCTGAAAAAACGCCTGCAAACATTTTCAACGTTTTCTATCCAGCCGGTGTGTTCATATTTCCAGATTACTTCCTAACAATATTTTTGCAGGAGCGTTGCTACCAGGGCGAGTTTGAGAGACATTTTATTGATAAAACCAGCGCAAATGAAAGTAAGGCAGAGGAAGGAACTCAATGGCGAGCGCTGGTTTACAATTAGAATGTATTATCCTGTGGAATTCTCGTTGTGTAATTCTCCTTCTTTATATTAAACTTTTGTTGTTGGAAGAGAAGCCGTCCTTGTGTTCTTTCCTCTGTGTTCGTATCATAAAACAATTTCTCACCGCATCGTGTGCTATAATATTCGCTGTTTCGTCTATCGGTAGTTGCAGCATGAGGAACACAAATTTATGTGGGGAAAATGCCGTTAGTTTACACCTGTTAATTCGGAGAGTAGAAAATCCCAAAGAAACGTATCTCTTTGGGGTATAAATAAAAGTCGACATTTTTTATACTCATTTCAGAAGCAGTGATACTGCTGTCCCACTGTGGTGAAATATTTGTTTCCGTTTTTACAGCACAATATGAGTACTTTTAACACAACTCAGGAATTTAAAACGAAGATAGTTTTTCTCTGTGTGTTAAAAACAACACAAGGGCAATAAAAAGTGTTTAAAGTTACTGTGTACTTTCTTAAAATTAGGTTTCATTTTTTCCTCCTATCCTGTAGACTAAGCACACGGCCAGCAACACTCAGCAGCTGGAGAACACCCTCACCGCGGCGGTGCGCACGTGAGTAACGCCAATAAGTCCTGACGATGATCTACTGTCAGAAGTCTTGGAGACGGTCAGGAAGATAAACGCACGCACAATCCGCATGGAATCGCAGCAGAATGAAATGTCTTCTGCTATCGAAGAATATTAAAGCAACAGCAGCTAAATGATTCCAAGGCAATATCGGAAATGAAAGAAAGAATAGCAAAAGTTGAAAATCAGGCCTCAGTACTGGACAGGTGGAAAGAAGAGATAGACAAATTACGTGAACAAGTGTCCGAATCGACAGTGGCACATGTGCACTCCGTTCTAGGCTTGATGAAAGCAGAAGGTCTTGCGCGCCGCGATAACCTGCTCTTTATAATATTCCGGATACTAAACAGATACCGCGATCGAATCGGAAGAAAAAAAATTTACATGTTCTTAACAATACGCTTAAGCTTAAAGTATCTATTGGGGACATATCCCCTGCGCATAGAATTGGTCACTTTAATCCAGCCAAAGCAACGTCCATTGATAGTCAAATTCGCTAACTATCAGACTAGAGAACTGGTCTTTTCTAAGAAATCTGAACTTAATAATAGCGACATTAACTTGAGCCAGGACTTCAGTCCTGCGACGCGTCAAGCCCGAAAAAATTAGTCGAATATGGGAAGCAGCTGAAGGTACCGTTCAAACTTCCACGCAACAAGCTGGATGTCAACGGCAAGCATTATGTGTACAATGCGGATGACGATGCCTGTTACGAAGTCCCCGTCGGCAATGCACACCAAACAATCTCCTTCAACCCTCCGGTCTGGACGTGTCAGGCACAAAGACAGTAGCTAGGACCACGTGAGGGGTAGTAGTCAAGATGCAAACGCATCGAAATTTTCGGTTCTATTAACAAATGTACGCAGCCTTATTCCCAAAGAGATAATTTTTCTGCACTAATCAATGATACTAACTGCGATATTATTGCACTAACGGAAACTTGGATCAGAGTAAAGTGAAAAATTGGAGTTCTACAGCGACAAACAGTATGTTGTGTTTCCTAAAGACCGCGCTGAAAGATGTGGAGGTGGTGTTCTACTTCCTATTGTTCAATGTATCGAGTGTTCTTTTTTGCCAGTTGTCTCTGATTTGGAATCGGTATGGTCTTGTTTAAATGCGAGCTTCAAAAAAATTGTTGTTGGCGTGTGTTATCGATCACCATCAAGCCCAGTATCTTTTTGTGACCAGCTGCATGATTGTTTGAATCAGGTAACTGTATGGTATCCTGGAGCAAGTATTATTCTTTTAGGGGATTTCAATTTTCCTAGCATAGACTGGTTGCACGTATCTTCGATTACTTGGTCCTCACCCACTCAATCTAGTCATTTCGTTACACTTTGTTCAAACTTGGTTTGTCATAAGTTGTAACTTCGCCGACGCGGGTCCCTCTATTTTAGATTATTTAGATTATTTTAGAAATCTATTTTAGATTTAGTTCTTACGTCATCACCAGATACTATGTCAAGAATGTTTCACTTGCCCGGTCTTAGCGATCATGACGTATTACATTTTGAGCTCACCGTACCAAAAACATCGTTGCGCAAACGTTTTAGAAAAATTAGGGACTACAGTAAAGGTAATTATGAAGCAATAAATAACGAACTTCTCTTGTTTATTGACACCTTTTTGCCTCATTACCTTGAAAGAACGGTTGAGGATAACTGGCGGCTGTTCAAAAATAAGCTACTGGATCTTGTGAACAAATTTATTCCTTTACGTCGAGTTTTCTTTGAATGCAACGCCCCCTGGTACAACAAACGACTCGCTAAATGAAAGAAAAGACTCTTTAAAAAAGCAAAACGATCCCTCGATCCTACACACTGGTCAAAATATAAAACCGCGAACTCGAGATATTCGTCCGCCCTTCAATCCACTAAGTTCACGTTTTTTAACACCACTCTGCCTACATAACTAAAAAGTAACCCAAAGCAATTTTGGAATATTGTTAGGACACAGAATACGAGCACCATTGCAGTAACTACCTCTAAAGGTGACCCCGTGCCTAGCCGTCTGTGCGCGTCGGTGTTAAACGACACGTTTGTCACGGCATTTTAATCTTCACGAACCCTGCCTGAGTCTCCCGAGCTTCGGTCCAAGAATTACTTTCCGATGGATCCTATTATTTTCAACGCAACTGGCATTTGAGCCATCATAAAAAATTGAAACCAAAGCTTCTTGCGGTGTGACGAAATGAATTCGAAAATTCTAAAAACGCTCGTTGAATATTGTTCGATGTACTAGAATGCATATTTTTGCAATCTACCATCTCCACGCATTGCCACGAGTTGGACAACAAACAAAGTAACACAGTATTTAAATCAGAAGATTCTCAAACACCCTGTAATTACAGGCCAATATTCTCACTTCTGTGTGCTGCAAAATTATGGAGCATATTATTTTCACACACCTCACAAAATTTCTAGAATAATAGTTTTTTCACTCCCGCGCAACACGGGTTCAGGAAATGCTTCTCCGGTGAAACACAACTTTTTTCAATTACTAGCAATCTGCACAATAACATAGATACTGGCTGTGTAACTGATTACATATGTCTTGATTTTGCTAAAGCGTTTGACAGAGTTGGTCATTCCTTACTTCTACATAAAATGGGTGTTCTTAACATAGATCCGTTAATACTGGACTGGATACACGTTTTTTTTAATCGCACGTGTTCAATTTGTCTGCGGTAATAACTCAAACTCTCCTACATCTCCCGTTAGTTCCGGTGTTCCGCAAGGATCAGTTTTAGGACCTCTCTTATTTCCAATATATATAAATGGTTTACCAACTATTATCAAATCTGAAATATGTTTATTTGCAGGCGATTGCGTATTTATCGCAAAATAACGAACGACAGTGACGTTATGCAGCTTCAAACTGACTTGGATAATCTCTCCGCTTTGTGTGAAACATGGCAGATGCAGTTAAATGTCTCAAAATGCAGGTCAATGCGAATTTCCCATAATAACCATGCACCACCCAATTACACTCTTAACGATTCCCCTTTACAGACCACGCTCTCTTACAAGTATCTTGGCATTATTATTAATAACAACCTTTCCTGGAACCTACACATAGAGAACATAACAGCCCAGGCTAACCAAACACTGGCCTACCTCCGTAGAGAGTTTTCTCTCGCACCTTTTGTCGTAAAGTTACTTTTATACACTACCTACGTTCGCCCTAAATTAGATTATGCTTCTTCTATTTCGGATCCGGCTCACATGACATTAATACATTCAGTCGAGATGGTACAAAATCAAGCAGCCTGTTTTATTTTATCTAATTATACAGAACAGCCAGCGTTATCCAAACGAAAAAAACTTTAGGCCTTCCGAACCTCTCCACTCGCCGAAAACAGGGACGGCCACCAGGGGGCCAGACGAGTCTAGCGGGCCTCGCATGGGCTCTACAACAAACCCGCCGTGTCTGCGCGACAAGCCAAGTCTATCGTCACAGTTTGGTATCACCGTGATCGGCAAGTCTAGCAGCATCGACTGATACCATTTTCTTCGCCTTTGGGTGACCCGAACTCTCAAAATCATCTATAGAAGATCTCCGCAGGTGGGTCGCCTGGCTAAGCCTAACGCGCCTCGCCTCGCCATCGGCCCAACCCGGCGTAGCGAGGGACGCCGCCGCAGCCGCCACAGATGCGCAGCGGCGGACGCCGCCGCCGCGATGCTCGCCGACCCGACCACTGACGCCGCGCAGAATGCTGCAGGTTATACGATTCCAGCGATGTCTACCCAACAAACTACGAGTGACACTGCCTTAACAATGCCGAACGCCCCGACGTAAAATACCGTACCGGAGCCCTCCATGGACGAAATGCACGTCGCCGTCGATGAAGACGAAGAGTGTTCCATTGAGTCACCCCCTAACTCCAACCGCTGGATCGTAGTGCGCCGTAGACACCGCGCCTTCGCGTCTGCGGGTACCACCCGAATCACAGCCCCCGCAACCGGCAATATCCGAAAAATCCCGAGCCCACCAGGCCGACAGTTCGTTCCCCCCCAATCACCCCTTCCGCCCTCGGACATCAAGATAGTCCTGAGGCCACGAGGCGGCCCTGAATCTCTCCCGCATTTCTCCCCTGGAACTCGCAGCTCTCCTGCAGCTACAAGCGCAGCTACCACCCAACCGTGAATACCAACTTCGCTTGCATTACCAGTCTAATTTCATCGTAGTGAGTACTCCTCATGAGGACCCGCGCCCTGCGATACGCTTCACTCACTACGCTCAGAATCGAAGGGAAGACCTATGCCCTGGCCACACATGTGCCAGCACCGATGAACACCTGCGCCGGAGTCATCTCAGGGCTGCCACTAGACCTTCCACCAGAAGACATCATCAACACGCTCCTGAGCACAACCCGCATTTACAAATCATCGACGCAAGAAGAATGGGATCTACTCCTCTATTCCAAATTACATTTAACGGAACAAGAGTACCCTACTGGATCCGTTATCAGATGGTTACATTTCGCTGTCGCCCCGCCAAGCGCAAGACTGAGGCATGCCATGTCTGCTGGGCCACCGGGCACAGACCGGATGTCTGCCCCAACCCCAATGCTCCTCCACGCTGCCCAACATGTGGCCTCAGCTCCCCACCAGATCAGCATATTTGTCACCCGCTCTGCATCATCTGCTCCGGCCCACACCCCACGGGATCCCCTGCCTGTCCCCAACGCTACCGACCCAGACCACCCCAAGAAAGGACACCCGAGCTTTTGGGGAAGACGTCCAGAACTTCAACCAACTCCAATCAGTCTCACGTAACACCACCGCCCCCAACAAGACCCCCAACAACGCATCCCAGAAGGACTTTCCTCCCCTCTCGACTGAACAGCATCAACCTGTGAACCACCCCAAGCAACAGCACCACCAGTCTCTACAAAACGGATGCGGTGGAAGCGACGCCAACAGGCCGCCCGCAGGACCTCCCAAGGGGCCAAAAGCAACCTACGCCCAGGTGAGCTTCCATCACCTACCAGCCACTCCTCCCTCCCACAAACCTTCCTTCCCTGCCAACCCTCCCGATACCATCCTCCACGAGTTACAACTACTGAGACAAGAAGTTGCCCGCCTGAGAGCCGAAAATGCGCAACTGCGAGCTCACCCTGTGCAACATACACAACCACTACAACTCTCTCAAAGTCCGCTCAACCAGAACAAAAGCGAGCTTCCGAATACCCCGACCCATCCCCCCAAGACCGCGTGACTCACCTGGAAGAACAACTCAAAGAACAAACTTCGAATATAATTGTCCTCCTCGACACAGTCCGCGCCCTCACCGAGCAAACATCCCGCATGCAATCCCACCTTGAAGCACTAACCCGTTTTCTCCCTGCCTCCGCCTCCCATCAACCCATTCCAAATGGCCCCACCCAACCACCCTGCTTTATTACTCTGCGCATATGGCAATGGAATTGTCGAGGATTCCCGCCGTAAACGCGCAGCGCTGCAAGCCCTTATCAACGGCACACCCAAACCCCCCGACATTATATCTCTGCAAGAACCAGGACCAGAAGCAAATGTATTCACTTCCGCATAATTAAAAAGGACTCTTACACCGCCATACTAGTCAGTAAAAAGCTCACAGCACAATACCTAGAACTGCCACTTGACCTCCCCCCTCACACATTCATACGCCTCATACCCAAGACCCACACCCCCCAGCCCACCTACATACTTAACGTGTACAGCTCTCCTCGACTGCAACACACCTTCCACGAACTGTTCAAAGTAGCTATAAGACAAGGCGACACAAAGCCCCCCTTCATAATTACCGGAGATTTGCAATGCCCCTCACACAGCTTGGAGTTATTCAACTCAGAACAAAAAGGCAGACTCTTATGGGAAACCATACAGCATCACCGCCTCACCATTGAAACGAAACATACATTCCCACCCGGGACGGCACCAGCACACAGCGAGACACATCTCCAGACCTCTCCATTACCAAACATACCCACCGCACCACGTGGCAACGTTTGGACCATACCCTCGGCAGTGACCATTACATTCTTAACATCACCACTACTACAGCACCCCTTACAGCAAAAAAAACCCGACCGCACACAATATTCAATTGGCACCATTCCGAACTACCCTCATGCAAGCACTTCCCATCAACCCATCACCTCAATCATTTAACCTAACGGAGTGGATACGCGAAATACACACCGATGGGCACGAAACATGGCTCTACGATTACAACCTCAACGCACTCCGTAACTCTAGACCCCAGACTCGCACACCTCCTTCAGGCGCACCAGGGCCTCAAAAAGAGGTGGAAAACGCAACGCCACAATAGGAAGCTACGCCGCAGAATTGCCCTCCTAGAACGCGACATCGAGCATCATAGCATGCAACTGCAAACCACCGCTTGGGGACGCATGTGCGACAGCCTCTCTAAAGGCCTCAGCATGAAAAGAACATGGCGTATACTCAGGTACCTACTCGACCACTCTACATCCAAAACAGAATCCCTAAGCCCGCCTCAACCTATTAGCCCATATCACGCGAGACGACCATACGTGGCCGCAAATTCTTACCGACACTTACATTTCACCGCCCGGAACCACAAGCAGCTTGTGTAACATTACTCTGGCACACCAAACCCCCAACTAGACACCGCCATTCACATTCACCGAGCTGCAATCTACCCTACATACCCTCACCCGCACCACGACACCTGGGACCAGACTGGCATAACATACACTACCCTCCGAAAACTAGAACCTCACTCACACCAACAACTCCTCGACTACTACAACCACTGCTGGGAAACCGGGCACCTACCAACAGGAATTCAAACATGCCACCATAACACTGATCCCCAAGCCTCACAAACCTCTCTCAGCGCTCAATTTACGTCCCATTTCACTCACTTCATGCATCTGCAAACTCTTTGAACAGATGATAGTATCACGCCTTCATCAGCACCTCGATCAACAGCGTCTTCTCCCCGATAACATGTTCGGATTTCGCGCACATCTCGCAACCAACGACATTCACCTCCACATTTATCATCAGCTACTCAAAGCACTCCCGGATCAAGAGACGTCGGCAATCTTACCATAGATCTAACGAAAGCTTTTGATCGGATCTCCCACTCAGCTGTTTTGTCCTCATTAAATAACTTGAAAGTAGTCGCAAATCTCTTCAATCTTGATAAATCCTTTTTTGTCTGAGCCCTTTGTCTGAGCCACCCTTAAACTCGGCAATACACAATCCCCAAACCTGCATCTCCCCAACCGTGGCACCCCCCAAGGTTCAATCTTATCTCCCACACTGTTTAACATAGGTCTCATCCCTCTCGCTACCGCGCTCATCAATATTCCCTCACTCCACAGCAGTCTATACGCCGACGATATAACAGTGTGGGTAACTCACGGCAGTGACGCCCACATTGGAATCCACCCTTCAAATCGCCAAACGGACACCATAAACAAGTTCGCCAATCAGCCAGGCCTATCATGCGCCCCTTTGATAAACGTCCCACATGCTCATCCTAACTCCGCGCCGCGGCCCACCCATTGGCCTCCCCCCCATACAAATCCGTGGAATCACCGCCCGCGGCCATGGTCCTTCCGAAAAAGAGAGACTACAACTCGTTACAGCTCTCTTCACCTCACGACTGACATACTCCCTCCCTTACTTATCGCTTACAAAGCGGAACTCGACAAATTGGAAGCCTTGCAGCGCAGGGATACAGAGCAGCACTTGTCCTTCCACCCAACCACCCTACCATCCGCCTCCTTTCAACTGGGACATTTAACACAATCCCCGAGCTCCTCGAAGCCCACCGCCTTAGGCAACTTGCTCGTCTATCCACAACTCCACAGGTTCGATCGTCCTGCAACAACTCAACCTCACTGCTCCAGGCCCCCCCGTCCCACCTTCACCCCCTACCCGTATCTCCCGCGAAAACCTCTAATCCTCCCCCTTCCCCGTCACATGCATCCTAACCACCACGCAAGCCCGACGAAGGGCCCGCGCCTTGGCCACACTTACGCCTATTCCCCCCATCTCCTGACTCCATTTACGTAGACGCCTGCGGAAATAGCGACACCGACCTGCTTTTGCGGCTGCTATTATCACAGAAGACAGGACCGATCCCCAGCAGCGGCAGCCACCATCCGCCCAGCCCACCCCCACGAGGCCGAGGAGGAAGCGGCAATATCTCTGGCCATAACACACCAACCACCCCCATCTACATATTCTCCGATTCTAAGACGGCCCGTACGAATTTCGCGCGGGGACACATCTCCTTCCTGCTCGCCAAATTCTCCTATCCCCGCCCCTCCTCCCAACAAAATCATAATCCTGCACTGGACCCCCGGCCACGTCGGCTTTGGCGGTCGGGAAACGGCCCACCTGGCCGCTCGAGGACTCATTACCGAGCATCAGACGTGGACGTCTCAGAGCACGGCGCACGAAACGGCTCGCGAACCCCTGCTACTTTTAGCGACATTACCACACATTACCGCCTACAGCGGCTAGAACTACCGCCCCCTCACACGTCTCTTCCTTCACCCTTGGACAGATCATGGAGACAATTACAGACCCATTCCCTCCCCAGCAGACACGTCCTTCACCACATCTATCCCACATTATATCCCCGCCCAAACTTCCCGGCATGTGGCGCTCGAGATACCACGCCACACGCCATTTGGGAATGCCCCTCTTTACCCCCGCTCCGTTTACCCAACCCTCCCACTACCTGGCTGGAGGTGACCGGGAGCTCCTCGCCCGAGCTACAGCTCCTGACCGCCACTAGGGCTCAGGAGTACCTGGCGCGCCTCCCTCACCTGAGGGACACTCGCTAGGACTGAGCCTCGTCAGAAATAAAGTTATTCTCTCTCTCTCTCTCGCCGAAAGCACTGACGAATTTGCTTCTTTCATAAAAATTACCACCATAACTTCACGTTGCACAGTTCATGGATTCGTCCTGCGCCTTACGTGTCAGCTCGCCGAGATCACTCACATAAAGTCGATGTACTTCATTCAGATACTGTCACACATTCCGAATCATTCTTTCCGAAAACGTGCAAGGATTTGAACAATCTTAAGGATGCTTTAAATAACTCTGAATAAATTCACACCCAGTGTCCAAATTGTATACCTTAGAGTGTTTTGCATGATGGTTATGTTATTCATTACGACCATATTTATTTTATATATGCTTGAAATATTGCCGAATGAATTCACCACTGTGCACCTGGATTGTATTTTCTTTACTCCTTTGTGAGACTCTTCTATTGTCGCTGTTTAGTTACGAACAGTGCATCTGTCATCAATTTTTTTATTTTTGTAACCCTTCCCCTCCATAATGTATCCATACCCTGAGGGTAAAATAAATTAAATGAAATGAAATGACTGGGAAGCTTTACCCCTGGCTGCGAAAAACTGCCTCTGAAATTCAAATCGGGCAGCCTTAAGCACTAGAACTTCGTCAAGCGGGGTAAGATTGGCTGCACTGCTGAAGAAAATTTGACGCTTAAAATCAAATCCCGACAGAATAAGCGAGGTTGGAAGAACAGCTGAGGGCTTTGCAGAAGTATTATGTGTGCATATTTTGCGGTACTGAGAAAAAGAAGGACAGAAAACTCTAGGAGTTCATTTGTTTCTCCGCAAAGAGATAAAAGAGAATGTGGAAAAAATCTACGAAAATGATGGTAGTGTCGCGGATGTTGTGATAAGGAAAATAAGAAAAAATGTTTACGGATGCACATCATTTTTTACCAACCTTCAGCTAGAAAGAAGACGGTGTTGATCATTTGTATGAGAATTCCTAATCAGCAATGCGTAAACTTGGATGGATAGGGGACTCACTAAAAACTGAAGACAAAGGTGCGTGAACATGCAATGATAATAATTGGCATAGTCGTAATGGCCGATCAGGGCCACTGGTGAGGTTTGAAGAAGAATACCTCCTCAATCGGCAATACGTACAGTCAGAAACCAAGAATTACGAAATAGACATGTAACAGCTAAAAAAAAGAAAACAATTCGTGACATTCATAGTACGTTCTAGGTACCGAGAACCACAGAAAGAGCAGGTTAACTCCAACAGCACTCAGCACGAGCTTAGAAGAAACAGGCTGAAGCTAGAGAGAACATGGGCACCAACGTATCTATTCGGAACAGACAGGGCGAAGAAGTTTTAAATACTCTTCAGGACAAACTAAGAGTCTAGCAAAAGCATCAAAGTATTGTAGGCGCACTGATAGACAAGCAAGGCCGTCACAATTTCAAGTCTCTGTAGGATGCCGATTACGTGAAAAATGAAACACGTGAACTATGGCCGAAAAAGATTTAACATACTCAGGAACAAGAACAATAAAAATTCTGCAGACCGAGTATAATAATAGAATAATCTTAACATTCAAAGTGGGCTAACAGATACAGGAATAGACATATCTGAGCGTACAACACAGGTAAGAATAAAAAGAATGACTAGACTAGAGGGCCCTAGCTTACTCGGAGACCACACTGTTACTATAACGAACCACAGAAATATGCTAGTCAATATATTCGAAGGGTACCGTGAAGATTTCTACTCTGGAAACGTTAGACCAGGAGACATTCTCTTGCTTCGAGACGTAGTCAATAATAGCTCACCGTTGCTCTTTGGCACATAGTTCATCTGGAGATTCGTGTTTACAAGGGCTCCTGTCATTCCGCTCCAAAGAGTACTGCCAAGAGCCGCATACCAGGTTTCAATGCTCTCTATTCTTGACCTTCCCATTCCACCTGCAGTTACTCTTTCTTGCAATTGTCTTCCCTTGCTTTTGATTGCTAAGTACCGAGCTCTCTTCTACAATCAGTATTTTCCCCTCAGTTTATACGCAGTGACTTAGCACGATCTGCATCTTCCGCAATTGTCAGACTACCACGCATTCAACTCTGTTTGAGCATTATGTATATATTTACATATTCGGTTACCTCTCTCTGCATTGCAGTATCTGCTTTCATTCCTTCAGTATATCTCAGCCGAAAAGTGGCGGTGCGCAATGTTTACGCAAAACCCTACATTCTAACCCTCGCCATCACCATCCCGAGTGCAAACAGTGGAATATAGTGGTAACATAAGAAAAAGCCACTAACCTGCGGCAAAAGCTGCAGAAGGCGCTCAGTCGTACATGAGGCTTTCGCCACCCCTTTCAGGCGGGCAGACGCCGTCGCTATCAGCTTGCCGTTTGCTGGAATAACGGCAATTACGCGCCCCGAAGCCAGATACGCCTTCACGCCAAACCAGATTCTTTCCACGACGCCCATCGCGTCGAGCAATGAACCCGGCCAAATAAGCAGCGGCGCCCGCTTTTCTGATAGAGGCGAAAAGCAGTAATGCCCGTGTGTTCGAGATATCAGCGCACTTAAAACATCCCAGGTGGTCTAAAATTATACCGGAGCCCCCCACTACGGCGCGCCTCATTGCCTCAGCAGCGTCACCGCATTGAACCCCGTAATAAATCAGTCAACCCATGCCGCAGCGGACAGTGAACTGTCGCACGCGCCTTCACTGGAGCGCACCTGCCATGTGGCGTGATGCGCGCGCACATAGGCATGCGCGCGCACCAGGTGTACCTTGGAATGACAGCTGCAGGCGCGAAGAGATATTGAGGGAAATCGCAAGCAGCAGTGTTTTGTACGACGACACCGACGGTGGAAGCCATTGTGGCGCTACCTGCGTGCCACTTCTGTGCACGCACCACCAGCGAATAAGTAGCGACAGTTGCCGGAAAAGGGCAAAAGAGAGGGGGTTGTAGGGGAGTTCCGGTGACGGCCCAACTCAGCCAGTAAAATCTCTGCTCGAGACACTGCCACCCCTAATATTTTAGCCGTAGTCTGCCGAAACAGCTTGGTTGCCCGAATGGGCAAGGCTTATATTTTTTGTTATTTTGCAAGGGGGGATTTCTTTCAAAATAAATATCTGCCATGTTGGATAAGGGAAGCCTCCACATGAGCACGTTGAAGCGACGCTAAACAATCTTGCGAACGTTGTTTTTTTAAATACGATAGTCTTTCTTGGGCTACTTCAACCCAGACATTTTTGTCTGTCTGTCTGTCTGTATGTCTGTCTGTCTGTTCGTCTGTCTGTAACTCAATTCAGCCACCCGGCCAAAGTAAAATGCTTACTGCGCAATAGTCTTATATACTCACAGCTAAATGTAAACGTCTAAGCCCGGTTTATATGTTCATACTTGTCAACTTCGTTCAATAAGAACAAGACATTACGCGAATACCAGATAGGAAATTAGTACACAAGGGATAGTTACAGTGTTCCTTTATTTAAAAAAATTCTGGTTGCTTAGTTTTTTTATAGCAAATGATAATCTACATCTACCGCAGAAAACCGCCGCCTCCTGGCGGTAAATGAAAAATCACGCGGCACCAGCAAACGAAGGTTCCACTACCTAGGTTCTACGTCCTGCTTGGAACGCACGCAAAGCACGGCCACGCCGTTCTATAAACCGTGTAGTCGGCCGCCTCCGTTCACGCGCATCTCCGCCTTACTGCTGCACTGGCATCGAGGAACCCGGCCTGTAGCAGTGGAACGCAGTAAATTTAAATCGCCTTGCGCAAACCTTTAGTGTGTTTACCTTGGGATGAGCGCGACGGTAGAGGAACATCATGAGAGGTGAGCGGGAAAGCAAAGGGGGGCATTTTCTTAGCAAATGTCTACAAAGAATATCGTCTTTTGACGACATTTGCAACGAAAGGAGCAGATACGCGGCCAATTTTTTTGCTTTACGAAAATAAAATACAGAACGCTGAGGTAATGTTGTGAGATTCCGCAGGTTTAAGAAATCACTAAAGAGAAAAGCGGGGTTGGTGCTGTAGCCGCTTTCACGCCCATCCCATCACCGATGGGCTCCTGTTTTCCATGACCGCTGACCAGCAGTCCAAAGGTTCAAATTTAGCGAAGTACTAGCATTTTTACCCTTCACAAGTGTTGGAAGCCAAAATGCCATAAAACACATGGCTACATTGCAGACCAAGGTAACATCACTACGGTTGTTACGAAGGCGGCCTTATGCGGAACTTGGTGTTTTTAAAACTTGCATGCCTACGATTCACAAATTTGGAGCGCCCGTATGCGCGCACAAAAACACATTGTGAGACAGGCAGCTTAAGAAGACCAACATTATCGCCGACGCAAACGCATGTGGCCGCCCGCGTCAGAGCGGGAACACTCCCCTAAAACAATTCGGCCACCTTCGCAATTGATACGCTAAGATTGAGGAAACAGCAGTGCTTCGGGTCTTTTCTAGCTTTAGCTTGGTTTCTCTCAGGTCTCCCCCTTCTTAAGAGAACGATAAGCAAAAACGAAGCCTCTTCTACGCAAAAAAAGTTATATCCAAGTCCACAACCAACCTTTAAGTTCAAAATACAAACAGCCATGGTTCCAAGTCAAAGGCAACTTCAACTCAGCCAAAGTACGAAGGCAACGCCAGGCATCGAACCACAAGGAAACGCTTGCAATGATAGCGCAATAAGATAGGCGCTGAAAAATAACGCGAGTGACCCTCCATCGATACCGATGACTGAAGCGTTTTTTTATTAGATGCGCAATCCGAACACCTGCTCGTGGGCTCCCTACCTCGTAATCGTTTCCCTCACGCTTCTTGACCTACCATTCTCCCCTCCTTCGCTTCGACGAGAGTAATTTCTTGTTAATGATCAGCACGGACATGGCTCCAAATAAAACACGTCCGCTGCTGAAATCGAGAATGAAGGAACGAACGCCAAAAAGAAACGTCTTTCCCCAAGCAAATGCTTCTCTCCGCTATCGACGGAGCTCTGTGTCACTGTGAATACATGGCGTAGTGCATCAAGTAGTGCGTGATTTTAAGACGCCCAAGCGCCCGCGGTTAGAAGAGAAACTTCGCGGTGTGTGGTCGATTGGAACCCGGTCTACGACAAAGTCGCAGGCCTTTCCGAACATCATTTGGACCTCAAGTTCATACGTTTTATTATTTGGTACATTTCTTGGAGGGCATTAATCATCACTGGCGGGCACAATTTTCAAGATCAACGGCCCTGTTCTCGACTGCACAAGTTCGCAGTGAATTCGCCGTGTATTTTGGGTAAGAACAACGTAAGTAATCAGTGACGTAATGCACGTATAGTTTTGACGACATGCAGTGTAATTTCACAGATAAAAGATCACAACCAAGGTATCAAATAGTGCTCATAAAAGATATAAAAACTGTTGGCATGTATTATAAAAATTAAGACGGTGGCTGAGGCTCGCAAGAAAAAGACCTTGCTGCAGGTCAAAATTTGCGGCAACACCACAAGACTATCGAGTAACGTTGATCCAAAAGTGAGCGAAAGGGGGATGTTGAGCGAAAGAACATTGCACAATCTTTTTTATCGGAATCTATTTATTTCCTTGAATCACTTTTAGTAACATAGTTGGGCGTCTATGCTTTAATGCAAGCTGTGTTGCGTTTTCCACCTTCCCGGTCGCTACCGCCACCGCACTATCGTCTGTTGCTATGTTACAAGTTCATGGCGTGATCAGAGAAAAAGACGGTCGTGACTATCACTTGCATGGCGCACAAGGGCCGCGAAGGGCTACGCCTGATAATCGCAGAGCGTACCGATGTTACCGATTCAATAATTCATCAAGCTCGACTTCAATCAATGCAGTAAAGATTAAAACAGTCTCTTTTCTTTGTTATTTTTCTTGATGTGACCCAGAAGCTTACTAGGAGTAGTGTGAACAAATGCCATGCACCGGGTTCTCTTGCCATTTTATGTTCCTGTTACGCCAAACAAAAAATCTTTATATTATTCCCAAATATAAAAGCAAACTACGGCATGTTATGTATGGTCTGTGATCGCTGACTTGGAAACGTTTAAAACTTATTTTTGTCGGTAGAAAACATGCTTTAAACCACGCGTGATGCGAAACTGCGCCTCCTGCAAATTCACATGCTTTTCACAGCGCCGACTGTGAGTGAAATTTCTTGCTCTTTTTCTAAAAAGATTCACACCAATATCTACTAGAGGGAAATCGGTCGCTGCAGTAGCGGACCTCCGTGGGCGGTGGCATTGCGGCTAGCGACGACCCTCGCCTCGTTGGCATAGTTACCCATACGGCTTCTTTTTTGTCTCAAAGCCAAAATCAGGAAAACAGGGCAACATTTTTATCTTCTCCTCATCGTACATGAAGTTTGTAAATATTTACTGACAAATTATTCTTTTTGGAGGTTCAATTTTATAATAACAAAACAAATTTCATCTACCTTCCCTACTGAAACGTTCCGTATATGCGGAATTACGGGAATACGGAGTTAATACCGAGTGTTACGCCCACGAGTGTAATGAAAGTAGATATTAGTTCTACATAGAACGGAATCATATGCGTTCGCACAATATAAACGTTTGGCACAGTTTTCGTGTTTTTATCTTCAATAATAAGCAAAATCACGCTCCATACGATTTCCGTATGTACGGAATTCGTACGGAAAATGATTTCGCTGTTCTAGAGATCATACAGAACTAAAACAGGTGTCCAATTTTTCAGCAGGTATGCAGTGTTTTATTTTCATGTGCTTCTCAAAAACGTTCTTGTTTTGTGGCTGCTTTGTGTCATGCTAAGAATGTTCTTCGCATTCCCATAATTCTGTACATACGGAACGTTTCAGGAGGGCTCTCCAGTAATATTCTTGCTTTTTTGCAGCCAGAGCCAACTTTTCAGCCTGTTCATGAGCCATGCCAAGGACAAGTGGAACGCGCCTGCACGGTTCATGAAGGAACGCTCGCTGAATCGCGGCTCCCCTAGACAGTGGCGCCCGCTTTCCCTATAGAGCAGCCGCCATTTTCAAGCTGTTCCGTAACATTACGTCACTTTTACGCAGGCTAATATTCCTAATGCGTGACGTAATCATTCCCGCCAGTTGTTTAAATCACGTCACGCCTTCTTAGAGAATCACAGAGAGTGAGTGACATACAAGCCGTATTGTTGTTGAATGTCAAAGACAACGTAAGTTGTCATGTCCGCTGCATTTATTCTAGTTCTTCATTTCCGGCCGAGAATTATGCGCTTGCAGTAAACGAAACTTTAGAACTGGTACCCGTAAACATTAGGAAACGTCAAAATGACAACCGCACACCCAACCGCGTTGTCAACCGGAAACATGTGACCAAAATTGAAACCCAATCAGAAAAGACTTCCGGCAGTTTCACACTTCGCTGTGAATTTGCGCAGTCGATAATAGGGCCCCAGTAAGGTCAGGATAAAAATGTGTGCGTATATGTTTCCTTCTTACGTTCGTGTTTCGTTCTTACGTTCGGCAATTACATTCACAATTTCTTTCTTTTATTAAGTAAAAACATACAATAATTAAAGGTTTGAAATTGCTCATATGCTCATTTTTGGGAACATCGAAACCATGCTCGTTTCACGTTGCATTACTTCACAAAAAAGCTGACGTGTAAAAATCCTATGATACAGTATCCATATTTCGCCGATCCACCTTGTAAAGTCTGGGTAATTTCACAGTAAGCTTTTAAAATGAATAAAACATTTATCGGTGGTAGATTTATTTGCGACATGTACTTTTTAATGCAGAGCCCTATTAAATCACTAGGGCCCGTTTTTAGCAAACTCAGTTCACTCCGCGGAGCCTCATTCGCAAAGCCCTTTTTGGATTTTGTTGTCACGAAGCCAAAGACGACGCAGTTGTCCTCAAAGAAAACAAGTTTTTTGGCCCGAACTTGTGCTCCCCTAAAACTTCAAAGAATAGACAGGTGGCGAAGCAGCACACAACAAAAGTGACGTGCTTAGGCGAGCGTCGGTGAATCCAATGCCGCGGCGTCTGCTCTGCAGAAACTTATATCCCGGCGCAAGGGCTTCTCGAACAGTCAAATTGCATCCAGAACACTAACGATCACAATAGGCTGGTGACGGTAGTTCGCGACACTCTCTCTATCAAAGGAGATAACACATGTGGCATAAAGAATTGAACATGCGCTCCACTTCACCCACGGAGAACACAGAAAACATAGCCCGGTGCAGCCGGTCCGCAAAAACAAAACATAAACAAACAAACGCAAAACTTGGTTCGTGGCACTTACCCCCCTCTAAGAGGGCATCAACCCGATGCTAAAATAAAGACAGTCCGGACAATCAACAACAATCCAAAGTTCGTCATCGTGCGTAGTAAGGTTTCAGGCGAATATGGATGACTTCGGGCAGCATGCGTCGTCGTGATGTTCCGGAATCACCATCGGGGCTCGCCTCGTAGTCAAGTTAGCCAACACGTTGTAGAATCCGATAGGGTCCGAAATACCGTCGCAGAAGCTTCTCACTGAAACCACGTCGTCGGATGGTAGCCCAACCCCACACACGAAACTCTGTGCTGCACTCGGCGTCTCGGTGTTGGAGGTTGTAGCGTCCGGCATCCACCAGCTGCTGGTCCGTTGTGCGAACTCGAGCGAGCTGGCGGGCCTCCTCCGCAAGCTGAAGGTATCCTCGGACGTCGGTGTTGAGGTCGTCGTCTTCTACGTGCGGAAGCATGGCATCAAGCATCGTAGTCGGCCGCCTTCCGTAGACAAGCTCGAGCGGTGTCTTCTGCGTAATTTCCTGGGTAGCCGTCTCGTACGCAAACATGACATACGCAAGGACGTCGTCCGAAGTATTATCTTCAACGTCGAAGTTGTGCGATTGTCGCACTGGAAAAAGTATGTTTGTTACTTTCCCCCATGCAGTACCCAAACCGGCGACGAGAGACACTAATCAGTCTTTGTCTTTTCGTTTCGCCCATCTAGCAAGCTATCTCCCAACTCGCGGCTGCACGCTGTGCCGCGCCAGCCGCGGTGGGCCGTGGCTCGACGGAACAAAGAAAGCGACAAAGAAAGCGACGGAAAAAAGGACGCGACAAGCATGCACGGGTTGACGGCGAGGATCCAGTTCCTCGCCCGGGCAATTAAAGGCAATCGAGAGGTTCGGCTCACCGCGACAACCCTCATCTCCGGGGCGCCTCAGCGCGGTCGCGTTTGCCTCGCTGAAACGCCGATGCAGCCATTGTCGCCCTCCTTTTTGCCCAATCCTCGAAGGAAGAAGGTCACCAGGCGCGTCCTGTCGCCTCGCTTCCCGAGCTCCAACCTCCCACTGCTTGTATCCCGCGCGCTCTCGCCTGCCACAAGACACTCCTTCGGCGAGGAAGTAGATCCCCCTCGCTGACGTCTCGGCAAGCAAGTTCCCGCGAGGAGCAAGCAGTGCGGCGAAACCGAACGAAAGGGAACGTGCTAAGGTCGTGTTCCCATATCCCTCTAACCTTAAACTTTTCGGTACGGTGGCAAGTATACAACCCGGGGACATCTAGACGCAAGGTTCGTAACACTAACAAAACATGAAGGTTCGCCCCGTGTAGTAGCTGTCCTCGCACTCGCCGTCATCCAACACGTATCGCCAGCCACATGCACACTCTAACGGCCATGAACGATCTAACAATGTAACGCTCAGGTGTCGCAGGTAACACCGAGGTGAACACAGCTGCCCTGGACGTTGATGTGACGGTGAACAAGTTGTTTCGAACAGGCATGCCAATCACAGATGCAGTCTTGTCGTAGACAGCTGCGTCCCGGGGTGCTTGCATCAAGACCCGCTAAGAAGGCATCAGCAGGCCCAATGCACCGCAGGCTGCAGAGTTCTCAACCAAAGGGTCGACGTAGCACAGCGCAGGCCAACACGAGCAATCGTCACTCGCACTGGCGCCCTTCTCAGTCGGTGGTGGTGATGAGCAGGTCTCGTCCCGCCCGGCCAAAGACAGCAAGCCTGGGTCTCGACGCGTAGGGCTGGAGCCAGCCCGAGCAAGTGTAGCGACTGCGCTGACAGATGACGTCCATACAGCTGCTGCTCTCAGCCCGAACGCTCCGACGACGTATCAACAGATCCAGGAGCCTCCCGACCGCAAATATCGGCTCAGGCACCGCAGTGACGTCATGCGATTCAGCACAGGACGACGCTGCCCGCACCAACACGCCCTCAATCATGCAGGGGGACAGCAGCCGTAGGGAGCTACCACGGAGCCGCACCTAGGCCGCCTCTAAGTAGCTGCCCCGCCAGGACTGCCGCCAGTGGTCCCCAGCTATCGAACGCTCGCCGACCCGGAGCAGTAGCCGGTGGCAGCACAGACAAGCAAGCCTGGGTGACTCAACTTGCATTGCGTATCACATCAAGCATTCCCGCAGGCCCTGAACTCAAGCAAAGAAGCAATGCTATTCCTGAGCATCGGCTGCGTGGCACGGCATTAAACAATGCAGAACCACTTAAAACAAGTATTCTGACGACACGCACCCCGCCTTTCAGTGGAGAAGAGGGGCCGTTTCCCGTCCGTCGGCTCCGTGCTACGTCCCCTCGGTCGTGCCCGGTCCCACACGGTGCCGGCTCTGAAAAGCCTCCTGGCTGCACGCATTTTAGGCAGCGACCGGCAACCCAGAAGCTTGCTCTACGGCCCCATTTGCAGAGCCGTGAAGGAGACATCGGCTTTGTCGTTGACCCTACCCGCTCGCTGCAACACAAACAGCTTAATGAGCGGTGGCGCCCATCGCGTCTTGCGATGTCGGAACGCCCGGTGCCGAGCCGCAGTACCAGACAGCCCTGAGGGCACCTGTGGCCCCGGTCACACGGCTCCCAGAGCCCCGACTCCTGGAGTCGATAAAAGAGACAGCAGAGAAAAAGAAAATCGGGCCACACAACGCAGCTTCCGTACCTGCTCACTTCGGGCTTGCAATTACAGCACAGGCCTTATGCCCGTAGCGCTTCAAGGGTGCGGGACTTCATAATTTCAGAGCCTAAGCTTGCCCCGGCAGAAACGACCTGCCTAAACGGCGCACTGCAAAAATGTGGCGCTCACATCTTCTAGAACGATGTAGCAACGTTCACTCCGCTCTGAAGAAAGTACGCCTGCCTCCCCTAGCGATCTGATTCACGCTAGCAGTAACACTTGTCAGGTTCGGGCAAGAACTTCTCTCACACCGAACAAAGACATGTGTCATTTTCCGAGAGCCAGCCCCACGTTGTTGCGCCAGATGTGGGTGTTGCAGGGGTAGAGTAGCTTGGTTGCTTTCCCCCATGAAGTACCGAAACCGGCGACGAGAGACGCTAATCAATCTTTGTCTTCTCGTTTCGCCCAGATGGCAAGCTATCTCCCACCCGGCGGCTGCGCCCTGTGCCGCGCCAGCCGTGGCAGGCCGTGGCTCGACGGGAACAAAGGAAGCGACAAGTGTTTTCGCTCATTGACATTTATTAATGAATAATAAACATACAAAGAGCATGCACGCTAGCTAGTTGACGGCGAGGATCCAGTTCCTCGCCAGGCAATTTAAGGGAATCCAGAGGGTCGACTCACCTGGACAGCAATCATCTCCGGGGCGCCTCAGCGCACTCCCGTTAGCCTCGCTGGAACGCCGATGGCAGCCATTGTCGCCCTCCTTTTTGCCCGATCCTCGAAGGAAGGAGGTCACCAGGCGCGTCTTTTCGCCTCGCTTCCCGAACTCCAACCTCCCACCGCTTGCATTACGCGTGCTCTCGCCGGCCACAAGACACTCCCTCGGCGAGGAGGTAGATCCCCTTCACCGACATCTCGCCAAGAATGTTCCCGTGAGGAGCAAACAGTGCGGTGAAGCCGAACGAAAGGGAACGCGCTAAGGTCGCGTTCCCACAACGTACATAGACAGCCTATCCGCGATCTTCTTGTTCAGACGTTCCGTTAGTGCGTTCGTTTGGGGATGGTACGCCGTCATTCTTCGGTGAACCGTGTTGCTGTACCGTAAGATCAATATCATGAGCTCCGCAGTGAAGGCCGTTCCGCGGTCCGTGATTGCGACTTCGGGGGCTCCATGTCGCAGCACAACTTGGTTGACAAAGAACTTGGGGACTCCTCGTGCAGTCCCCCTCGGAAGAATGACGGCTTCTGCGTAGCGCGTCATGTGGTCTGTTGTTACGACAATCTATTTGTTCTCGGGTCGTGACGTAGGGAACGGTCCCGAAAGGTCCATTCCGATATGTTGGAAAGGGACTCGATTCGATGGCACGGTGTCGACTGCAGAAGTCCGGCGGGTCTGGTCGGCGGCGTTTTTTGTCGCTGGCAGTCACGGCAGCTCCGGGCAAAGTGGGTGACGTCGAATGCAAGGCGGGGCCGGTAGTACTTTGTCTTGATTTTTCCAATAGTGCGAGCTGTGCCGAGATGTGCGGAAGACGGGTAGTCATGGCATGCTTCCAAAATTTTGTCACGAAGGCCCGCGGGGATTACAAGAAGGTAATTCGTTCTCGTTTCGGGGCAGAAATTCTTCTTCACCAAGACGGAGTTTTTCAGGCTGAATGCTGGTAAGTTCCGCTTGAAGCCCGCAGGCACGGCGACGTTGCGTCCTTCGAGGTAGTCGATCATGACGCGTAACTCGGGGTCGGCACGCTGCTGGGCTGCTAGATCTCTCTCCGTCACGAATCCGAATAACGCGTTGTCTGCATTGGAGTCTTGAGGTGGTGAGTCGACTGGGGCGTGGGACAGACTCTCTCGGTCAGAGTGTTTCCTGCCGGATTTATAGGCGAATGTAACGTCCAATTCCTGTAGGTGCAAGCTCTATCGCCAAAGGTGGCCAGAGGGGTTCTTCAAATTGGCGAGCCAACACCGCGCATGGTGGTCTGTCACAACCTTGAACGGTCTTCCATACACGTATGGGCGAAATTTCGAAATTGCCCGTATAATCGCAAGGCACACTTTCTCAGAGGCTGAGCAGTTTTTATCTTCCTTGGACAGACCATGGCTGGCATACCCGATTACTTTTTCGCAAGCGCTTTGCTTTTGGACGAGGACGGCCCCCAAGCCTATATCACTGGCGTCCGTATGCATTTCCGTTTCGGCGTTTTCGTCGAAATGAGCGAGCACCGGAGGGCTTTACAGACGTTGTTGCAATTCTCATACTGCTTCCTCTTGGGCGCTTTCCTGCTGAAAAGGGTGCTATCTTTCGTCAAGTGAGTGAGTGGCTCTACTATGCGTGCGAATTTTGTGACGAAGCCCCGATAGTATGCGCATAGTCCGAGAAATCTTCGCACGCCCATCTTTTCTCTGGGTCTCGGAAATTTTGTAATGGCTGAGGTTTTCGCCGGGTCAGGAAAGACTCCCGCAGCGTTGATGACGTGGCCCAAAAAATTGAGCTCCTTGTACGCGAATCGGCACTTTTCAGGCTTCAGCGTAAACCCCGACGTACAGATGGCCTCGAGTACATTCCCCAACGTTGCGAGGTGTTCGTCGAAAGTCCAGGCGAATACCACAACATCGTCGAGGTATACAAGGCAGGTGTGCCATTTCAAGTCAGCTAGCACAGTGTGCATGACTCTTTGAAACGTTGCTGGTGCCATGCATAGCCCAAATGGCATCACCTTGAACTCGTATAGGCCGTCCTGGGCCATGGATACAGTCTTCTGTCGGTCTCTCTCATCCACTTTAATTTGCAGTAGCCAGTCTTCAAATCCATCGAAGAAAAGTACTTTGCCCCGGCAGAGGTGCTCGAGGGCGTCGTCGATTCGTGACAGTGGGTACAAGTCCTTTTTAGTGATCTTGTACGGTCGTCGGTAGTCAACACAGAACCTTGATGTGCCATCTTTTTTCTTCGCGAGTACGACCGCCGCAGCCCACGTTTTTTTATGACTGTATAATGTCGTCGCTGCGCATGTCGTCGACTTTTGTCCGGATAGCTTCCCGTACGTGTGAAGACACGCGGTACGGTGACTGCCGGGTAGGTCTGGCTCCATCTGATATCATTCTGTGCTTCAATAGGGGTTTTCGGACATAATTTTGAGTTCGACGAAACACACTCGCTGTAGCGACGGAGCAAATCCAATACTTTGTCCCGGTTTTCTTGTGGCAGCGCCGGGTTCACGTCGAAAGAATGCGGCAGCTTCAAAGCGTCTGCGCGTGAGCGTTTCAAAGTTGGTGACCGCGATCACTTGACTTGTTTCTTGCGTTTCTTTGAGGAACGCAATTGCAGCGCCATTGTTTAGATGATATAACTCTTCGGTGAAATTGGCACCACAACGGGGATTAGCTCTGCCTAAAGCGCGCAATGCCTCTCGCGACGGACACACCGCGGTCGAGAAGCAAACTTTGGTCACTGTCTACGACAGCGTCGATGTCAGGAGCAGTATCCTCACAGTACGACGGGGATCATGAAACTTTCGCGGGGTGGTAGGGTGACGTGATCGTCGGCGATCCTTACAGCAGCACGGTGTTCGGGGTTCGGCTGCGGCGTCGGGGAGTGATCGGAGGAAAACGTTATCGACTTGGTCTGCAGTTCAATTATTGCGCCGTTTCCTGTCAAAAGTGCATTCCCAGAATTACGTCGCGGGAGAAGTTAGGCAAAATGACAAACGCAGCAGGGTAGGTTATACCATCTATGGTGACGCGTGATGTGCACGTTCCACTTGGCGTTACTAGACGTCCTCCTGCTGTGCGTTTGTGCGGACCGTCCCATCTGGTCGTAATTTTCCTCAGCTTAGAAGCGAAATCACCGCTCATTACTAAGTAGTCTGCTCTAGTGTCTACGAGGGCGACTACATCAATGCCGTCGATGGACACCTTGACGTCGGACGCTGCCTTCCTTGAGTTCCGGGTTCGTCGAGGCGTCGCATCTCGGCTCGGGCGTGTTGATGGTCGGGCACTGTCCTTTGTCATTGTCGTCGCCTTCTCCGCGGCAGGATCGGTCATGTCGGGTACGTGTCATGCATTGTGGCTGTCCTCGTGTTCGGGAGTCACGTCAGGGTTAGGTTGGGTCGTCGGGATGAGAGCATGTCGTGAATCACGGTAATCGGCGCGTCCTTGCGTCATTTGGGGGTTTCCGGTTTTTCGCAATAGAGCAACTTCACTTCCAGACGTTGCTGCCTTTAGTTTCCCCCGAGTGGGCTGGGGGACCGTTCCACGTGCGAAATGAGCATTGCTACAGTGGTTCGGCGATTGGTATGGGTAGGGCGACGGCGAACGGTTGAAAGGGGCTGGTCCACGGCTGATGTTGGGCAAGTATTCTTCGATCACAGATGGGCGCTTGCCGGGTTGGGGCGTGGTGCGTCGACAGAGAACCCTCACAAACCGAGCCTCTTGTAGGGGCAGCGACGGTAAATGTGGTCGGGTTCTCCGCAGTGGTAGCACAGCGGACGATTATCGGGGATTCCCCCGACGTCCGTCTTCCTCGGCGTCTGCTTTTGGGCAGCATGGGTCAAATGGGCGACAGTGGACGGCGGTGCGCCGGGACTTCTTGACGCCGGTTTGGAGCAGTGCGGGGACGATGAACAGCCGCAGAGTACGTCATAGCTTGTGGTGCCCGTGGTACTTCGGATGGCGTAGAAGTCCTCACAGCGAATTGAATTTTTTCGCGGATCACGACGCTCATAGAGGTGACTTGGGGTTGCGATGCTGCTGGGAAGAGTTTCAGCAGTTCTTCTCTGATGACAGCGCTGATTCTCTCACGTAGTGTGACAGAGCTAATAGCCCTGGCATTAATCGTGTCGGCACCTAGCGCATTATACGACGGTCGTACTGCCTTTTACGAATATCCAATGTCTTCACGACGGCGGCCGCCTCAGATCCGCATTCGGCCAACGTTTTAGGAGGTTACGGACAAGGCAAGCAAAAAGTTCTTGCTTCACTCCTCGCATCAGGAACCTTAGTTTCTTTTCTTCCGTCATTTCCAGGTTGGTGCTACGAAATAGTCGCTTCATTTCCTCAACGACCATCAGGACTCCTTCGTTAGGGTGTTGCTTTCGAGTTTCCAGCAAAAGCGAAGGTCGTTCTTTTCTCACCACAGTCGTGAAGGTCTTAAATAACTCGCTTGTGAATTGAGTCCAGTTGGTCAAGCAGCTCTCGTGGTTCTCGAAACAAGTTCGAGCTGCATCTTCCCAGCAAAAGAAAACATGCCGGAAGGTTTCTTCATGGTCCCACCTTTTGAAGATCCGGACGCGCTCCAGCTTCTCCAATCATTCCTCCGGGTCTTCCGCGGGGGCTCCCCAGAACGATGGCGGTTCCTAGGTGCTGCAGCACGATTGACGACGTTGCTTCTTTCACCGTGGTGGTGCTTGCAGCGGTCATTGTCTTGGGTCTTTCTGTCAGGAAGCCAAACTCCGGCGGAAAACCTTGCAGTCGGCGGCTGGCTCTAGTTCGGCTGATCTGGCGGCTTCCAGAGGTCGTAGGGAGCATATAGGGTTCGAACCCCGCACCTCCACCAGATATCACGAAGGCAAAAAATGTCGCAGTTGTCTTCTATGAAAACAAGTGTATTGGAGTGAACTTGTGCTCCCCTAACAACTCAAAGAAACGACAGGCCGCAAAGCAGCACTCATCAATTTGACGTGCGTAGGCGAGCGCCGGCGAATCGAAAGCCTCGGCGTCTGCTCTGCGGTCGTTTATATCTCGGCGCGAGGGCTTCTCGAACAGTTCAATTTCATCCAGAACACTGTAGATCACAGAAGATTATTCTCGGCTTTCTCGGCTGATGACGTTAGTTCGCGACACTCTCTCTATCAAAGGAGACAACATGTGCGGCATAAAGAATAGACCAAGCGCTTCATTTTGCCCACGGATAACACAGATAACATAGCCCGGCGCAGCCAGTCGCAAAAACAAAACATAAACAACCAACCCAAAACATGGTTCGTGGCCATTTTTTACGGTTTTTACTTACTCACTCAGTCAGCATGAATTCACTTTAACATGCCTAAAGGGGCCATGAGAGAAACACAAGTTTCGTTCATTCAAAAGATGTGCGTTAGAATCATACTGGCACCAACTTTTAACGTAAACTTCGCTCAAATAAGCTACATAATTAGAAAACTGGAATGGTCATGCGACCCACTAGCTTTTTCCCGCCCAACAGAACCTGTGATGTCACATGGCTAAGCTCTGCGATTGGCGGAGGCTGGCAAAAGCAAACGCAAATTATAGAGCTTACAACTAGACAAACGAGCTATTCGCTTAAATTTAGGGCACATTCTTACAAAGCAATAAGAAAATATGGACAAACAGTGGAGTTACGAAAGCACATGTAAACTAGAAGTACTGATCTTTTTTTCTGTTCGTACCGCGCCAGTGCTTTGGTTTAGCTGCACAGCCCCGGGTTTTGGGGGGGTTCAGACAACTGGCCGATTGACGCAACAACGGGTCTTTCGTGACCCCATTTTTGAGCGAGTACGTTTCAGGGAACGAATATTTACTCCCGAACAAAACAGTCAGGTTTAAATGCGGGCAAAAACAAACCCAAAAGCTTGCACGGGATGGTGGCGCCCTCTAGGTTTCAAAAAAAGAAACGCGGGAAAAACCAACACCGCTGTACAGGGGGGAAAACCCTTTTAACGTCCCGTGCCGCGCATTGGGCCAACGGGCTCAACGGTTATTTTTTTCGTTTTTTCCCCGAGACCTAGCAACGCGAAACAGAAATATGATTCAAACTTTTCAAATAAACCGCGTTGCGGCGATAATTTTAGCGGTTTTTTCACAATGACTTGCTTCGGCGCGAGCGAGCAACCGAACATGGCGGCGCCAGCGTTAAGTTCTACCCTGTACGGCGGATCGTATGATAACTCTAGCCTGCAGAAGCGTCGGTTCCCGTGATGTCACTGGGACCACGAAACGCACGATTAGCGGGACTCAAGCACAAGATGCCATATACTCTAGATGATGGTGAGAGACAGTTGTTCTCGCAAAGGGCCTGCGTTTCTGTTTTCCGAAAGAGGAGTTTGCTATGTCATAGTGGTAGTATGGTTCAATGTCCTCAGAGCAAGATGCAACCTGCAGGATGGCTGCTGGTTTCCCCCTGTTCCCCCCCCCGTTTTCCCCCAGCCAACCAGGACAGCGCTCCGTTGTATTCATTGGCCGCTACTCGCACCATGTCCGGATATGCACACCTAAAACAGTGCGCAAATCTTAAAACTAAAAAGCTTAAGATAACGCGAAAGCATTTCCTTTCCTTCCCTGCTTAGGAGAAGGCGTCGGTGAGATTTTTATGCAGGAAGCATTGTAAATTATAGAGCACCTTCTTGCGGCTATTCGTTAAGGGTTAAAATTCCATCCCGGGCACATCAAAAGCCCCTTGTACTTTCTACTGCACTGTACATTGAAAGCTTTCTCCACTACAGTAACCTTAGATCTCTAAGCGTTTGCTTCCTCTACCCCCTCCAAACTGAGGGTAACCGGCAGGAGAACTTCTCAATACGACCTTTCAGTCTATCTTTACAAGTTTGCTTCTTTCTTTTTAGTTTTTCTTGGGTGAAGATAGACGCGCAGCTGGTAAAGAGGACGACGCGGGTATGCTGGGGCTCAGCGTTGGGGCTGAACTTGCACTTCAATGTGTGATGTTATGCTCTGGTACCTGCAGCTCGCCTTTCAATGAGTATGCCATTGCTTGGCACACGTTAAGGCAAACATGGAAGTTACCTAACATTAATTCTAAACACAGGACATCACGCATACCGCTGTGCATTGAAATAGTAACTTTGATGTGGTAGCCTCACTTCATATCTTGAAAATTAGAAGGCAACATCTGGTCAGTCCAAATGCAAGACTTTTCAGGCTGCAGCCGCAATATAGCAGAGGCAATAATACTATTACTGAGCAGTAGACAATGCACATATGTTCTTACGCAGGTAAGCTCTTTTTCCAAGTAATGCAGAAACAGGAAATATCTCGTCGAGCAACTAGTTGAAAATTTTGGGAACAGGATGAATTCCAACAGAGCAAACAGAACGTGTATAGCAATGCGGTATAATATATCTGAACATGTGTCTGAACTCTCGCACAGGCGCATAAAGGGGAAAAAAACGCTGGACCAAAAGCTTTTCAACACAACAGATTAAAAATGAGAACATGAAATGTCGCCAGGTTGAAATAGGTAAAGGAATCGATTTAAGGGGGATGTCTACATCGTAGGCAACGCAGTGAAAACTGTTTCGTGTCCTTGGTGTTGCAATTACTTGCCACCTATTTCAAAATGCACTCATTTTACTAATGACCGTCACAGTTCGGGTGCCGGGTGAAGTCGTAAGAGCTCGAAGCAAAACCTAAGCCTTGCGCACACGGGGTAGTGGATGTTATTGCGATTATATATTCTCGGGTAGTACAAGCCCGGCATTTACTGTGCGTACCCAGCGCCATCCGCTGCTTCCAACTCCTAAACTGCTAAAAGAGATCCGCTGTTGTTAACAATTACGGAACACATAAATAAATCAGCCTTTCCAACTGAAAAAATACCGGTTCGGATACGGTTCGGGTTCGAGTGAATTCATTCTGTTCCTCTTCAGTTCTGGTTCGACTGTATAGCAAACCGAACCGGTTCACTAATTTACTATTAGCGGGGTGCTAGAAAATCTTTTATCGTTTAAATTAGCCATATAAACTAAATAAAATTCTGACGCATTCAAAATACTGCTTTTCCTAAAAAGAGCAGCGCAATTTTAATACTGCAGTGAATAATTACGTCATATATTGAGGCAAACAGATGAAGCAGTGACGATTACTGGCTAGTTTACAGTCCAGTTCTTATATTGTAAATTCTGGAGTCTCTAGCTGTCATTTGTCTTCGTAGAAGACTGTATGCCTGGATTCAAATACGTCAACTTTTAATGTGCAGGCCAGAAGGCCCTACTTGCCATCACAGAATGCAGAAAGGAGTGCCTCAAGGAGTCGTCTTAAGTCCTGTGTTATTCAACCTTACGCGTATCCACCTAAAGCGTGTTCTCCCTCCCGGCGTCAGGGTCACACTTATTGCGGATGATATCTGCATTTGGTGTGCGGCAAAGTCACGTCGTACAACGCAACAGCGACTACACAATGCTTTGAGACATGTGTCTACGTACCTTGAGTCCAAGGCTCTCCGCCTTTCTTTAAAAAAAACGTCACCATGGCGTTCACACGCAAGCGTATGACCCAATACCCTCTAATCTTTGGCGGTTGTTATCTGCAATACGTACGAACCCAAAAATACCTTGGAATTATCGTGGATCGAAACCTATCCTGGGCGACCGAAGTCAAGAGATTACGTACTCGTATCTCCGCGGTGGCACAAATTATAGGGTACCTTGCCGAAGTCGATGGGGCAACGACACAAATAAACTGTGGCGAAACCAATGGGTGGCATTTTGCGCAACATTAGGTGTATTTACACCATCGCCACGTATCTGGGGAGTGGTGAACTCACTTCTTGGCAAAACGCACCCTGTCAAGCCGTTTCTGGCAATGGCTCTAATCAACAGCAAGACTGTACCATCTCTTGCTGAGGAGTTCGCTGACGTGTACGCATCTTCAACATCACCATGCGTAACAGACGTGTCACTGCAATTACGCAGTAGTGCATCAACGGCTTGCGCTTACTCCTCCGTTTCAGCAATGAATACCCCATTCACGCTGAGGGAGCTTCAAGCAGCCCTCGCTAGCTTACGGAAACGGTGAGCAGGTGGCACTGATGGCATCCCGAACCAAATGCTACTTAACGTGCCATCGGAGTCCCAGCATAGTCTCCTGGGATTCTTCAGCCATATTTGGACGACAGGCGACATTCCGTCATCGTGGAAGCTGGCCTGGGTGGTACCGGTACCTAAACCTAACGAGGATACAGCAGACCTCTCATCATACAGGCCGGTGTCACTTACTTCTTGTGTCTCAAAGCTCATGGGAAAGCTAGTCTGTGCCAGACTGATGTTGTGGCTAGAGCATCGAAAAAAGCTTCCGCCAGCGGCTGAGTGCCCAAGATAGTGTACTGGATCTGGTGACCAACTTGGAACATAACAGAGCATATGGATTGTCCACCGTTGCTGTGTTTCTTGATGAGGCTAAGCCATACGACTCGATCTTGCAAAGTGCTATTTTGAGTTATCTGCAAGACCTGAAGGTGACAGAACACCTACTCCGCTTCATTCGAGTCTTCTTGACCGACCGATTCATGCAGGTGCGGATAGAGAATGTTTTAGTTCAAAAAGAACTGTAGTAAGAGGCATACCCTAGGGCAGTGTTCTGTCGCCCATTCTCTTCAATGTAGCCATGGCTGCCCTGCCTTCTATGCTGAAAAATCATGGGTGAAAAGCTCGTATGTCAATATATGCGGATGACATATGCATCTGGCTCACTGGATACCAGACAAAGCGATTGCGTGTAATAGCATAACATGCTGTTTCGTCTTTTCAAGCGTATCTTTCAACAGTAGGGCTGACACTATCAGAGGATAAATCATGTTTTTTTTCTATTTCCTGGTGTACGACGCAGGTCTGCGCGTCTCAGGTTAGAACTGAATGGTATCCCCATCCGCCATGCTACTCATATACGATTTCTAGGAATTGTTCTCCACCATAGCTGTGATTGGCGAAAGGCCGTCGACTCTATGGTTTCCTCTGTGGCGCCCAGACCTAATGTACTGCGGAGAATTGCCGGCGGGATGTAGGGAAATCACCCAGGCTGTATGGTCAAGTTGCACGAAGCCTTGATCTTGAGCGGCATGCTCTATCAGCTGCATCTGATACCGCCTTCAGAGACACAATATTAGCGGTTGGAATCCTTACACAGGAAAGGGCTTAGGCTGTCTCTTGGCGTTCCTCACGCCGCTGGAAACAAGATCCTCCATGACGCGCAGTCAACACCTCTTCGTCTTCAGGCGTCTTAACGTTTGCTTATGCAAGTGTTACGACTCAGAGAAACAAGAGCTGCATCTGTATTACTGCGGCATATACAATTAAGGGTAGAGTGTCGTACTGATGCAACCCTAAATACTCTTGGAGTGCTGTGACCCAAATGGCCTTGGAAAAGGGATACTTTGGACCCGCCTTGGTCCCACGGGAGTGTGGATTGTGCATTGACCATCCCTCATATGCGCTCGAAGCGTTGTACTTCTATTGCTGAAGCACGATCACTGGCGCTGGAGCACTTGAAACGGGAATACGGGAACTCTCTGCACATATACACTGATGGATCAGTTGACACGAAAAATGGGGCGTGTGCTGCGGCTTTTTTTATACCCAGTTTGAATATTTCGTGGGCTGCCAGGGTGACGCCTTTGGTTTCATATACAGGGAGTGAGTGTGTTGTCATAGAGGCTGCGTTGCGCCAACTGTCATCGTTTGAAAGGCAAAAAGTTGCAATATTCAGCGATTCCAAGTCAGCCCTTCACCTGTTGCAGCGGGGTATAGCTGTTGAAAAGACCTGTCACCGATCCCTAGTTTTACTAAGGTGGCTCAAGCATAAAGGCTTCACCGTGCAATTCCAGTGGATCCCGCCGCACGTCGGTGTAGTGGGAAACGAACATCCTGACAGCTTAGCTACGGACGCCTGATCATCTACAAGGACGGTGCAAACGCGGTGCGATTTCCAACGCATACAGAAACAGACTGTTCGCAAGCTCTTTAGGCAGCTGTGGCGACCAGTACATCAACCAGTCGTGACGAAAGGCCTGACGAGAGCCGAAGCCTGCCTGCTCCACCGAGTAAGAACAGACTCTGCCCGTACACCAGACTGGCTACATACAATCAACATTGTTTCATCCCCTTTGTGCCCCTCTTGCAGTGACTGGTAACATTGATCACTTCATTAGGAACTGCTCGAAAACCAACCCTCAGCAGACGAACTTTTTTCGTGATCTCCAGAAGTTAGGAGTGCCCCATGCTACATCGGAGGACATTATTTTTCCTAGGGACTACTGGATTGTGCGAAGAGAGGTGTCTCATCTCCTACTCGGATTCTTGCAGTCCACAGGACTAAGTGAGGTGTGATGACTTTTAGAGTCTCTGATATTGTATTGGGGATGACTAGGCGGAGCAATTGCCGGCAGCTATGCAAGGCTACGTCCGCCTCATTCAGCGATACTTACTCTCTATGGTGCTACTATACAAAGCTCTGCAAAGCTTGCTGTGCTGCAGCCTGCCTGTTCTGCAACGGCTGTCGCCAACATGTAAAAAGCAGCTGAATGGGTCAGGAATAACTGTTTGCGTTCCTGTCTCGGCCTCCCTTGGGGCTCATCGTGTGTTGGCACTGGCGCAGAGGCTGGGTGCTTGCCTTTAGATATTATAAGATTGCAGGAAACATTTCGAATATACTTGAGGCACACGCAGCACGGAAAATCCAAATTCTTGGAAGGTATTGTAGACTGCAACAAGAATTCGACCTTCGCAGGAACTATAAATACTATAAACACCTCTGTACCTACCCAATGATGACAAATCATGCCATCTGATTTCCCGGCTTGGACACTATCACCCCTAAGCATAAAATACATACCTGGACCTCAAAAAATGTTATGCCTCTAATTTGCCTCCTTCAATTAACACTTGTACATATAAGTAGTCAATACTCTCAGATGACCCACATTTCGTCTACGCCTCACTGCAGCTCTTCTGGACTCTTCATTCTCTCATACCGTCACTCTCATACTCTTATACCGTTTTGAGCACCCAACGTCATCCACATCTTCTGCGCTTCATGCCATTAAAGATGCACCTCGCTACATTGTCCCCCATCAGCCAGTCCAGTGGTTTATCTTTAACGATTCGAACACAGCGCTCCAAACTCTTCGGGGTACCAGCTGCTTCAGCATTCACGAACATATAACCCCTAATGTCTCTTACCTAAATCTCCTTCTGCGTAGCCGGGCACCGCATGATACCGCAGTGGATCCCTGCACACTGCGGCATCAAAGGCAACGAAAAAGCAGGTGAGGCTGCCAAGAGCGGATTATGACTGTGGAACGTGCGGAACATTTTCTTAACGAAGCACAATGCCTCTAGACTAGCAAAGGAGCCTGTTTTCAGGTAAAGGAGCACCTTCTGGTCTATCCTGCAAACCCACAACCCCTTCCAGCATCATGTCGACCCAACTTTGGCACTGAGGTTATCGGAGCGACTTCCACGTCGGCTAGAGACTTTCTCCATCGATTACGTCTCAAGGTAGCGCTCCCACATACGTACAGCTATCGCCTTGGCCTAACATCGAACCCCTATTGTGACAACTGTGGTTCACCAGAAACCATCCAGCATATTTTACTGGAGTGCCCTACATACAGTCAAGCAAAAAACGACCTCGCACATGAGATCGAGTGCCTCAACCACAGTTTTTAAATTTAAAAGCACTCGTAGGACAATGGCAAACTTCCTCCTCTAAGCGTAAAGTGCTAACCGCATAATTAAAATACCTCAATGACTTGGTGTCACTGAGATGATATAGGACCAGAACATCCCTGCACTGTGCAACCGTCTATAGACTTTTCACGTGTCGCACTGACGGTCCCCAACACACACACTACCACTTTTTTTACTTTTCTTCTTCCTTCTCTACCTTCCGCCTTACTTCATATTGCAACCCCTCCCAGCGCAGTAGCATGTAGGCGTTAATATGCAGATAGACCTCCCTCCTTTTCTGTAATATAAAGCTTTCTCTCTCTCTCCCTCCGAGTTTAAAACAGGCACCAATGTTCATGACTGTCTGCCGCTTCTTTTTTCTGTTAAAGTCACAAATCAGAATCCTCACAGTGGAATCGCCCATTACCTTCAAGGTCAAACCCCTTGAGCTTGGCCTGCGTACCGGTGAGTCAAGTCCGTACATAATGTGAGGACCTGTTTAAAAACCAGCCGTGTACTTTTCTCCATCAGTTGTAGCCCAAGAAAATAATACTCCAGCAGCCACCCGAATACTACCCATTAATTGGATTGTCGGGCCACTTAGGATCATTTGTTAGCAGTCACCTTCTCGATGGTTTCAGCAAAACTCGTTTAAAACTGAGCTTTACTCAACGGCCAGTAACTAATTATTCCTCTGATCACTGGGATGCATTTTTAGGTAGCTATTCCGAATGTGTGCGGTCCGACAGACTACACTTTCCCCCCTTTCTCCCTGCACTGTCCCAGGAGGAAGAATCGCTACCCCGCCGATTACAAATACCTTTACGAAGCCAGTACGCCTACATCGTATGTTTCCAAGTCAATACTCTGCTGAATGCTAATTATGTTCACAACCATGACTCCTACCTCATATCATAATGCAGTGTGAACGCAATCTCAGACTTCCTCCTTATAATCCCCCTCCTTCCTCTCCTGAGTTGTGGGACAACCTGGGAAGTCCAGCGGCCATCTGGACGTCTTGCGACTCGTGGCATCCATAGCAAAGGCATTCTGCTCACCCCATGGATTCCCAGACTACGGAAGCATTCCAACTTCGGCTGATGATGATGATGATGATTTCTGGTTTCCTCTTTGTATCGGGGTGATGACATGTCATCTTACCAAAAAGGACTAATATACCTATGTTTTAAACTCTTGGTTTAATACTAGCGCTGCTTAGGGCAGGCACAAAAAGCTTATTATACACAAAATACTTTTTTCTGTTACAGGTGGTAACTGTCTTAGGCAATATTCCCCTCTCTGCTTTTCATTCACAAGCATTCTAATCTTCTTTTCATCCCCTCGACAGCCTTAAAGTTAACTTCGTCTGTGATACCCTTAAATCCTAGCGCTTCTGGAAGCCCAATATTTCGTTCTTCATGTAGATTTGGATGGATACGCTCACATTCTAACACTATGTGCCGCATAGTTTCTGTTTCTTTTCCGCAGACCACGCATACCCCATCATTTTGTGAATACTTCCCCACAAAGCTTCCACGCGCCTCAAATAAAAGTCTCTCTCTCGGTCCCCCCTCTCTCTCTCTCTTCTCTCTCCTCTCTCTCTCTCTATCTATCTATCTATCTATCTCTCTATGAACGTAAATAGCCTCTGCTGCGCCTGACCACCATGCTCTTCTCCGTACGTAGCTGATTCTTATGACAGATGATGCGATAACTAACTGAAAGGGTGATTCCGCACGTAAAGCATGAAATGTAACTCTTTTGTGAAGACTCTAATTTGTTAATAGCACTACTCCCCCTCCGGAACCAGTACGAGCAGCATCATAGTGGCGAGTTAGAATAGCTAGTCGGTCAGTGAAGGGGATCTCCGATGACAAAAATCAGCCCTGAAAGAGACAAAGCAGCACAACAAACGCAAAATGTGGGCGCAGTGCAAATACGATAGTGCAGGGCCGGTCTGCCTTCTGCATGTGTCATCTTATTTTTGGAGGCGGCTTCTTATCCAGAACAAAGTAACGTTGGTCCTCCAAGTTAGTGGGATGGCTTTTAGCAACATGAAAAAGTGAGCGCCATAATGTAACAGTTTTGTCTGTTATATTTACAATCATTATTTGGATATGTAAAACGAGAAACTTTTCCCTCAGAGCGTCCTGAAACTCTATTATCACAGGCACCACGGAGCTCGCTTCCTTCGTAATTACACATTTTGATATGTTGAATTAAGGGCTCGATAAAGGAAGGGATCTCTAAAGCAAACTCTGCCATTTTGTCTTTCGTTCATTCGCTGACTGAAGCCAGCAAAAAGAGGTTATATTTTCGGTGTAGGAACTCGGCACAGGATAGTTGAAAACCACGCGGTGGGCCTTCTCTTTTTTTGTTTTCCCGCGGAAAAAACACTTGTAAGAAAGACTGGTGAGTATTATGCCCCGAAGCTAATATTATGCTTATTCACTGTATTTTGCGGGTTACATCCCCCGGAAAGTTTTGACGTGTCTAGATCAGAAAAACGACCTACGCATGGGAAAATTAAACCCGCATCGTCGTGGTCAGCAGCCTACTGCCCAACCACCGAAAAGCTACACACTTTGAAGTATTTAAAATTTCCAGGTATGCAACCTATTTAAGGCAACTTTTGAAATACAAGAATGGCGCACGTTTCTAGTGTGGGCCTTCGCCGTTGCGCAGTGCACCAATCCTGGAGCCCGATTGTCTTTACACAGTGCAACGAGGAAAGGGAAATGTCAATGTTTCATATCGGCGGCAGGATGCCGATAGTAGGTAATGTTCTTTGGTCGGTCCTCCTCTCTGCTTCCGCTACCAGCAGCAGCATTACAACATTGGCGGCATGCCTTTCCTCTTGTAACGACAGAGAGAGCGTTGATAGTGTTGTGACTGGTCTGAAGGGGACACTGCGTCAGAAGTTAGCAAGTTCATGGTACGTGAAAATAAAATCTCGCAATGGCGTTGAAACGGCCTTATCAAGAGCGGGTCTTCGAACCGTTTCGTCGAGAACCGGTAACCGTTATTTCCTTTACGGTTCAGTTCCGGTACGGGATCAGCGGGCTTACGAAATAGAGTTTTAGCACGGGCCAGCCCTTGCCATGCCCGTGTATTTGTGTTGCTGGGGTGCACTTCCTCGCGCTTCCCGTGCGCGGCGGAGAAGCCGGGTCCTGGTCAACACTGTGACTACGTAAAAAAGGGATCATACGGAGTGCTAAAACTCTCTAATAACGGTTCTGGTTCTGATTCAGTTCCCGAAAAATAGCGGTTCAGTTCCGGTTTTCGGTTTGGTTCCTGTTTCACACACTGAAGTTGCTTAATTATTATTGATGGGTTGAATAATTATGAGATAATATTTATTTAATAGGGATGAATAATGAACTTAGGTGTCTAACTACGTCTCCCGCTATCTTCGCTGCTTTTGGAGCTATCGACTTAAAATTTTAGCGGATATGCATAATAGATGTATGCTAAGACGCGCAAGATTTCATACAGAAAATTGTTATCGTTTTAAAGTAAAAATTAACAGTTTTTTAGGAATTTTTTATTGTCTTAACGAACATTTTAAAGAACTGTTTTGACAGCCTCAAGGCTGAATCATTTTCTATGTGTGTTAATGCTTCTGGGTTACTTCTGAATCAGAAATATTGCTGCCCATACCCATTGATTTTGAATATACTATATATATATATATATATATATTATAATATATATATATATTATAATTATATATATATATATCTATATATATATATATATCTATATTATCACAGTTGCCAGTCCTTATTGCAGTGCTGTTTGGCGGCGGGGATGACCGCAACAACCTCCGCATAACGCGTGCGAGCTCTACCATTGAGCCTACTTCCGCGGCGACTCCCTTCTCGACTTATTACGGCGGGGTTTTGGTTTGTATTACGACTGCTCAGAGCCCGGTCAACTAGCGCCGCCCTCGACCACCGCGGGAAAACGTAGAACGTCTTTTCCCAGCGGCCGCACGTAAGGACGTGGTCGGAAGTCGGGGATAGCGAAACGCATTTCAGACTGCTGAAGCCAGAACCCTCGTAATGCATTTTGTAGAACAGAGACGTACGGGACGAGGGATTCCGTAAAGATACATATCAAAGTTTTCAGTACTTATTGCCAGTGCTGTTTGGCGTTTTAACAGTGTTTTATAGTGCCGAATGAGGTTATGATTGCATTTTTTTTGCAGGAATAAATAATTTGAAAATTCAAGTCGAGAAAAAATGCGCCGTTTTTTCTGGAAAGCGGAATCGAACCCACAAACCTTCGCGTAACGCGTGCGGAGCTCTACCATTGAGCTAGTTTCCGCGGCGGCTTCATTCTCGACTATACGGCGGGGTTTTGTATTTAATGACTGCTCACTGCCCGGTCAACTAGCGCCGCCCCTCGACCACCGCGGGAAGACGTATAAGCTCTTTTCCCAGCGGCCGCACGTAAGACGTGGTCGCAGCGGCCGCACGTAAGACGTGCGAGCGTTTCCAGAAAAGGAATGGAGCCATTGGATTCGTATTCCACAGTAACGTTGATCGAAGCTTCTGATGCTGTAGGAAACGCGTTTTGCGAGCGTTTCCAGAAAAGGAATGGGGCCATTGGATTCGTATTCCACTGTAAAGTTGATCGAAGCTTCTGATGCTGTAGGAAACGCGTTTTGTGAGCGTTTCCAGAAAAGGAATGGAGCCATTGGATTCGTATTCCACAGTAACGTTGATCAAAGCTTCTGATGCTGTAGGAAACGCGTTTTGCGAGCGTTTCCACAAAAGGAATGGAGCCATTGGATTCGTATTCCACAGTAAAGTTGATCGAAGCTTCTGATGCTGTAGGAAACGCGTTTTGCGAGCGTTTCCAGAAAAAGGAATGGGGCCATTGGATTCGTATTCCACTGTAAAGTTGATCGAAGCTTCTGATGCTGTAGGAAACGCGTTTTGCGAGCGTTTCCAGAAGAGGAATGGAGCCATTGGATTCGTATTCCACAGTAACGTTGATCAAAGCTTCTGATGCTGTAGGAAACGCGTTTTGCGAGCGTTTCCAGAAGAGGAATGGAGCCATTGGATTCGTATTCCACAGTAACGTTGATCAAAGCTTCTGATGCTGTAGGAAACGCGTTTTGCGAGCGTTTCCAGAAGAGGAATGGAGCCATTGGATTCGTATTCCACAGTAACGTTGATCAAAGCTTCTGATGCTGTAGGAAACGCGTTTTGCGAGCGTTTCCAGAAGAGGAATGGAGCCATTGGATTCGTATTCCACAGTAAACGTTGATCAAAGCTTCTGATGCTGTAGGAAACGCGTTTTGCGAGCGTTTCCAGAAGAGGAATGGAGCCATTGGATTCGTATTCCACAGTAACGTTGATCAAAGCTTCTGATGCTGTAGGAAACGCGTTTTGCGAGCGTTTCCAGAAGAGGAATGGAGCCATTGGATTCGTATTCCACAGTAACGTTGATCAAAGCTTCTGATGCTGTAGGAAACGCGTTTTGCGAGCGTTTCCAGAAGAGGAATGGAGCCATTGGATTCGTATTCCACCATTGGATTCGTATTCCACAGTAACGTTGATCGAAGCTTCTGATGCTGTAGGAAACGCGTTTTGCGAGCGTTTCCAGAAGAGGAATGGAGCCATTGGATTCGTATTCCACAGTAACGTTGATCAAAGCTTCTGATGCTGTAGGAAACGCGTTTTGCGAGCGTTTCCAGAAGAGGAATGGAGCCATTGGATTCGTATTCCACAGTAACGTTGATCAAAGCTTCTGATGCTGTAGGAAACGCGTTTTGCGAGCGTTTCCAGAAGAGGAATGGAGCCATTGGATTCGTATTCCACAGTAACGTTGATCAAAGCTTCTGATGCTGTAGGAAACGCGTTTTGCGAGCGTTTCCAGAAGAGGAATGGAGCCATTGGATTCGTATTCCACAGTAACGTTGATCAAAGCTTCTGATGCTGTAGGAAACGCGTTTTGCGAGCGTTTCCAGAAGAGGAATGGAGCCATTGGATTCGTATTCCACAGTAACGTTGATCAAAGCTTCTGATGCTGTAGGAAACGCGTTTTGCGAGCGTTTCCAGAAGAGGAATGGAGCCATTGGATTCGTATTCCACAGTAACGTTGATCAAAGCTTCTGATGCTGTAGGAAACGCGTTTTGCGAGCGTTTCCAGAAGAGGAATGGAGCCATTGGATTCGTATTCCACAGTAAACGTTGATCAAAGCTTCTGATGCTGTAGGAAACGCGTTTTGCGAGCGTTTCCAGAAGAGGAATGGAGCCATTGGATTCGTATTCCACAGTAACGTTGATCAAAGCTTCTGATGCTGTAGGAAACGCGTTTTGCGAGCGTTTCCAGAAGAGGAATGGAGCCATTGGATTCGTATTCCACAGTAACGTTGATCAAAGCTTCTGATGCTGTAGGAAACGCGTTTTGCGAGCGTTTCCAGAAGAGGAATGGAGCCATTGGATTCGTATTCCACAGTAACGTTGATCAAAGCTTCTGATGCTGTAGGAAACGCGTTTTGCGAGCGTTTCCAGAAGAGGAATGGAGCCATTGGATTCGTATTCCACAGTAACGTTGATCAAAGCTTCTGATGCTGTAGGAAACGCGTTTTGCGAGCGTTTCCAGAAGAGGAATGGAGCCATTGGATTCGTATTCCACAGTAACGTTGATCAAAGCTTCTGATGCTGTAGGAAACGCGTTTTGCGAGCGTTTCCAGAAGAGGAATGGAGCCATTGGATTCGTATTCCACAGTAACGTTGATCAAAGCTTCTGATGCTGTAGGAAACGCGTTTTGCGAGCGTTTCCAGAAGAGGAATGGAGCCATTGGATTCGTATTCCACAGTAACGTTGATCAAAGCTTCTGATGCTGTAGGAAACGCGTTTTGCGAGCGTTTCCAGAAGAGGAATGGAGCCATTGGATTCGTATTCCACAGTAACGTTGATCAAAGCTTCTGATGCTGTAGGAAACGCGTTTTGCGAGCGTTTCCAGAAGAGGAATGGAGCCATTGGATTCGTATTCCACAGTAACGTTGATCAAAGCTTCTGATGCTGTAGGAAACGCGTTTTGCGAGCGTTTCCAGAAGAGGAATGGAGCCATTGGATTCGTATTCCACAGTAACGTTGATCAAAGCTTCTGATGCTGTAGGAAACGCGTTTTGCGAGCGTTTCCAGAAGAGGAAGGAGCCATTGGATTCGTATTCCACAGTAACGTTGATCAAAGCTTCTGATGCTGTAGGAAACGACGTTTTGCGAGCGTTTTCAGAAGAGGAATGGAGCCATTGGATTCGTATTCCACAGTAACGTTGATCAAAGCTTCTGATGCTGTAGGAACGCGTTTTGCGAGCGTTTCCAGAAGAGGAATGGAGCCATTGGATTCGTATTCCACAGTAACGTTGATCAAAGCTTCTGATGCTGTAGGAAACGCGTTTTGCGAGGGTTTCCAGAAGAGGAATGGAGCCATTGGATTCGTATTTCACAGTAACGTTGATCAAAGCTTCTGATGCTGTAGGAAAACGCGTTTTGCGAGCGTTTCCAGAAGAGGAATGGAGGCCATTGGATTCGTATTCCACAGTAACGTTGATCAAAGCTTCTGATGCTGTAGGAAACGCGTTTGCGAGCGTTTCCAGAAGAGGAATGGAGCCATTGGATTCGTATTCCACAGTAACGTTGATCAAAGCTTCTGAAGGCTTGGATTCGTATTCCACAGTAACGTTGATCAAAGCTTCTATGCTGTAGGAAACGCGTTTTGCGAGCGTTTCCAGAAGAGGAATGGAGCCATTGGATTCGTATTCCACAGTAACGTTGATCAAAGCTTCTGATGCTGTAGGAAACGCGTTTTGCGAGCGTTTCCAGAAGAGGAATGGAGCCATTGGATTCGTATTCCACAGTAACGTTGATCAAAGCTTCTGATGCTGTAGGAAACGCGTTTTGCGAGCGTTTCCAGAAGAGGAATGGAGCCATTGGATTCGTATTCCACAGTAACGTTGATCAAAGCTTCTGATGCTGTAGGAAACGCGTTTTGCGAGCGTTTCCAGAAGAGGAATGGAGCCATTGGATTCGTATTCCACAGTAACGTTGATCAAAGCTTCTGATGCTGTAGGAAACGCGTTTTGCGAGCGTTTCCAGAAGAGGAATGGAGCCATTGGATTCGTATTCCACAGTAACGTTGATCAAAGCTTCTGATGCTGTAGGAAACGCGTTTTGCGAGCGTTTCCAGAAGAGGAATGGAGCCATTGGATTCGTATTCCACAGTAACGTTGATCAAAGCTTCTGATGCTGTAGGAAACGCGTTTTGCGAGCGTTTCCAGAAGAGGAATGGAGCCATTGGATTCGTATTCCACAGTAACGTTGATCAAAGCTTCTGATGCTGTAGGAAACGCGTTTTGCGAGCGTTTCCAGAAGAGGAATGGAGCCATTGGATTCGTATTCCACAGTAACGTTGATCGAAAGCTTCTGATGCTGTAGGAAACGCGTTTTGCGAGCGTTTCCAGAAGAGGAATGGAGCCATTGGATTCGTATTCCACAGTAACGTTGATCAAAGCTTCTGATGCTGTAGGAAACGCGTTTTGCGAGCGTTTCCAGAAGAGGAATGGAGCCATTGGATTCGTATTCCACAGTAACGTTGATCAAAGCTTCTGATGCTGTAGGAAACGCGTTTTGCGAGCGTTTCCAGAAGAGGAATGGAGCCATTGGATTCGTATTCCACAGTAACGTTGATCAAAGCTTCTGATGCTGTAGGAAACGCGTTTTGCGAGCGTTTCCAGAAGAGGAATGGAGCCATTGGATTCGTATTCCACAGTAACGTTGATCAAAGCTTCTGATGCTGTAGGAAACGCGTTTTGCGAGCGTTTCAAAAAGGAATGGAGCCATTGGATTCGTATTCCACAGTAACGTTGATCGAAGCTTCTGATGCTGTAGGAAACGCGTTTTGCGAGCGTTTCCAGAAGAGGAATGGAGCCATTGGATTCGTATTCCACAGTAAAGTTGATCGAAGCTTCTGATGCTGTAGGAAACGCGTTTTGTGAGCGTTTCAGAAAGGAATGGAGCCATTGGATTCGTATTCCACAGTAACGTTGATCAAAGCTTCTGATGCTGTAGGAAACGCGTTTTGCGAGCGTTTCCAGAAGAGGAATGGAGCCATTGGATTTGTATTCCACAGTAAAGTTGATCGAAGCTTCTGTTGCTGTAGGAAACGCGTTTTGCGAGCGTTTCCAGAAGTGGAATGGAGCCATTGGATTCGTATTCCACAGTAAACGAAGCCAAAACAGACGACTGGGCGAGTTGGTACATTGTCTTGCTTGGTAACAGCGCAATAAAACAGGACACAAAAGGAAGAAAGAACGGACACAGCGCTGTGTCCGTTCCTTCTTCCTTTTGTGTCCTGTTTTATTTGCGCTGTTACCAAGCAAGACAAGTAAACCTGCGCGTCGTTTAGATTGCACTGCCAGGAATAGCTGAGCCAAATATTACACGTGCACGTGAAGTGGTGAGCGCGCAAATCGATGTGAAAGACGCGGAAAAATCAACCGTTCTCTCTTCGGTTGTCCTCATTATGCAACCCCTGGCATGGCCTAAGGGACATCACATAGGCCACGGCTGCCCGATCGGCTGTCACTGGTCAACTTCGCGGCTAGATTCTCCCATTTTCGTCGTCGTCATCGCTGTGTACGAACCTCTTCTATACCTGAACCTGTAGGCACAGTTTTGCCGTTTCTTTTGTGTTTTGAGTGCGCGCGGAGTTTGAGTGATGAGCTCAATACTTCCCTTTGAACGGGACCACTCGACTACAAACGTTTATTGCTTCAAAAACGCCCCACCAGCCCGAGCGCGCACTTGCGAGCAGGCACTGATGCCTTCTTTTTTGTGGCACCACACCGGAAATAGGCACCTCCGCGTTGCGGAGAAAAGGAGAAAACTACCCGGCATGTGATATATTGAAGGCCGCCGAAGAGAACGCCGCGAGCCGCTCCCTCTCCGGGTGAGAGCGCTCAGCTTTCGCCTCGTTGTCCGCGGTCGAGTTGAGAGGGAACGATTATGCGCGATTTCTCATCGCGCATAGTTTTGCTAATTTTGAACGGATTTTCATAATTCTTGCGGGAGGAGATTTCTGTGACAATAGACTTTATCCCAAAATACATTACTAGTAGTCGATGGCAAGTGTTGCAGGGTCCCTTTAAGTCATTAGTAGACTTTGATTTTTCTGTGTAGCTTTTCTTCGGCTTTCTTGATCTCTGCAAAAGAGCCAACCTATTATTGCTTTTAAAAATGGGCCAAAGCTTGGATATGCGTAGATTCAGCGTTTTATCGTACATATACATTCTCTTTCGTCTAACACCGACATTACACAATTATCCAAGTTTCTCGACATACCTTGTGAAAGGCTACACTGCTGTTTATATGCTGCTAACCATGCACCAGTCAAGGGCCGTAATAAAGGCAAACATACTCATTCCGGTCTTACCGCATTCCTTTACTTCTTCACAGTTCACGATTACCATCTTTAGTTGCACCCAAACGGCAATCTTTTCCACAAATTCGAATAACTTTTAACCTACTAGTTATACACTAAAACAAAATTTACATCTACCGTTATAATTAGGAACTACACATGCTGTGAATTATTTCTCATTGCAATAATAAAGTAGTTTAAGTGAAGACCATCTTCGTATTAGGCGGCTTTTTACATTGCTACCAGTCTTAGCTGAGTTCTTGTTAAACCGTATCCGCGTAATACGTAGTTTGTTTTTATAGGTAGTTAAACCAAATCGCCGACTGGATTTCACTTTGACCTAATGAATTCGGATAAACCGTAGTGCCGGTTAGTACGTGGTTTCTTTGCGTCCCTGTCAGGTATGGTTTAACGAGGTTGATATGTAGTCGACAGTTTTTGCTATGACCAGTCTTTCAACAGTCACCATAAATTTTTTTATGATGTCGCCGTGTATTCCTGGAACTGTATTCCCAATTCCCTTTTGTTGTAGCCAGTATTTCTCAGATAAAATATGGATTCTTTAACGACCATAGTATGTTTCTGTGTGCCTAAAGGTTTGTCTCATTGCGTGTTGGGCCTATGTAGCATGGAAAGCGGCTATTTTGCTTCAAAGCGTAATGTCAGGCTAGTATCTTAATCGTTCGGTTTCTACTCACTCTCATTCCTGCCATTATTTCTCACATTATGTATAAAAATTACGAGCCAACCAATTTGTTGTAGTCTTAATTTTGTCACCTGCTTCAATTTTCGTTAGGGATTGACTGTCCATATTTTATGAGTTCCTTGAACAGCGATTAGCTTTAAGTGCTCAAGCAATTTTTGGCTGCGAAAGGTTCCCTGTAGCATTTATATAAGGCCTCTCCACTCTTTTTTTAAGCGAGGTAAGACACCATTACCAGCTTTATTGAGGTCGTCTTGTAGACATAAAGTTTGAATAAATATTTGCTGTCATTGGTTAAATATTTTGAAAGAATTGCTAACTCAATTTTCTCAACCCTATTTCGGAATCCTGTTTAGGGCACTTTTCTCTTAAGTATTTTTTTCAAAGCATGGAAGGCTGCTCATCGTCGGGTATTATTAAAGCAGCAGCATTTGAACTTCTAACGTGAGCTGTGAACTCACAGTAATTATGGTAGGAAGCATTCTACCACTATAAGCGTGCTTTGTAGAGGCCATTGTAGATGTCAAAGCTTTTCACAAATTTTTCTTCGAAAACTGCGCTTGAGGTTACTAAGGGCACACTTTTAGGGAATACAAATGGACGACGTGGACAGAATACAAACAGACGACGTGGACAGCACGCGCTGTCCACGGGCTGTCCACGTCATCCGTTTGTATTCCTTAAAAGTGTGTCCTTAGTAACCTCAAGCGCAGTTTTCGAAAATGCGAAACCAATTAGCCGAATACATCACCTCACTGACCTCTTGACAATGAAGCACATTCCTGGTGTAGTGCACAATGTCTCTACAAAAGTACCCGGTGGTTCCTGTTTGTAGAGACTATTTTTTTTGGATATGATGTTTCACAGTATTTTAAAATGAACGTCAATGCTATTAAGAAGAGTTGTCAAAATTGGTGGCCATTTTTATGGTGGAGGCACAAAGTAAAAAGGTTCATGTGTAGAGATTTCCCTGCATATTGAATGTCCCTAAGTTGCCAAAGCTAATTCAGATCCATACTGAGGCGCACTTCCTATCCTATGCGTTGCTTTGCGTCAAAACAGCTAAACATTAAAGAGCAGTTCAAGTTTATTGTAATCTTTCTCAATGCAAATATTATAAGTTTAAGCTACCGTATTCATAGTAAAGTGTCCCCTAACAATTGTGTAGCTAACCAAGGTTTAGAAAAAAGCTTTCGTTTTTGTTCGGCACCTGTTAGCAAAAGAAATATGTCCTTCAGAAGAGCAGAAGAAATTCAAATATGAAAAGTAGCAAACACTAAAGCTGATAATAAAATAACTTGAATGTTTTATAGAGAATCTTTAAGTCATTTCAGTGCTAGTCGGCTGTAAAAAACGCTATAGTTGGAACAGGCTTTCAAGGAAGCACCTCGTTTTACTTTCCCTTGCAACATTGAAGAAAAATGACCCCACGTCGACTGGAATGGGCATAATGGGAGCCACCATGTACAGGCCAGCGTCATTATATAACAATGCTTTAGAAACAATAGCATCACATTTCACCTGTGGGCTCCACCAAGGAACAGGAATGCATTGTTCTGTGATGTTTACAATTCTTGATGTTGCTAACTATGGTAATCTGGTTTAAATATTTCTCCATAAAACTCAATATACCACCAAACCTTGGAAGTGCTCTACCTTATGAATATGTTTTTCATGAAGCAAAAAAGACTAATGCAAAAGAACCTATATGGCAGTGGGGACCCAAATTTTATGACCAGATTAAAGCCGCAGTATCGAGGTAAGTCTATACCTTCCTCGTATTGAGCTTTCTTACTCATCCCAAGAATAGGCACTGAACATTAAGGGCAATTACCCTGAGTGTTTTGCACAATACTGAAAATCCAAGGGTTATAAGGCTAAAAGATAGTTCGTGTGGCCTATGTGTTGCACACCTACAAGCTTTCACTGCATAACACGTTTATGCTGTGTAGTGAAGCTCAAAAGTTGCGTGCTGCAGTTCGGAAAAATGAACATATTCATTTTTTTTTACAAAGTTTTGAATTATCAACTACTTCTAATGTTATGAATTCCGTACTGAGATGCGTCTCTATTATTAAAAGATTTTTAATGGAAGTTTTAAATATCTTTTGTACAAAACCGTTCAAGCAAAATATAAGCTTACGTTCAGCTTCAATGGAACGGCTTGTAGAACCTAGCTTGAAAAGCACGAATGTTTCGTACCTTAATCATGTGCCATAATGCGCAAGGAAAAAAGAAATAAAAGTGAAAACGAAAAGATGTCGTCTTATTTGCCTAAGATTTTCAGTCACAAACCCTGTCCAGTACTGCGCTCCAAAGAAACTCCAAGAGAGCTTCGATTGCACGTGTAGCCAGATTGGTCAATATATATAGATATACTGACGTGTGTATTATACTGCATATTTAGGGTGGAAGAACCACATAGAACATGTAACTACTAAAGCAATTTAAAAACTTGGCTTTCTCAAAAGAGGTCTACATTTCACCACCAAGGAAACAGATTCCGTTTTTAATACTTTTTCACAGCATGTCCACTAGAATTCATTGTTTCAATTTAATGGTAAATTTCCGCTCCCAGCAGCGCGAAACCTGCAAATATTTCTACAACTCAGAAATTCATATGACCTAAAATTTCAAGGAATAAAGCTATGGATAGATTTTGGTATTGTAGTACTTAGTGTAAATTACATTGAATGCTTGACCACAATGTTAAAGATATTCCCTTGAACGTGTACCACGGGATTGCCATTTTCGCTTATCAAACACAAAGCCTTCAACCCAAACAATTTTATTATTGATAAAATCAACACAAATTGTTATTTGAGCCTTTGTATTTTTAAAACGCTAAGCCTACAGAAACCGGGACAGCGATAAGACACCGGACATACCTTACCATGCCAAGCACGCAAAATAAGAGTGCCTGTTTCAAAAGAGGCTGTATTTTCTTCGCGCAACTTTGCACGCGGTGCATCGTAATCTTGGATGATTTAAAGAAAACTCTTTACAGAAAGATATCTGAAAACTGAAGCCACTCTTCCGCGTTTTGCGTATTTCCAGCCTTCCTGTCCACCCTGTCTGCCATTACAAAATAGATTCGGTGCATGTTTGATCGATGTATTTTTTCGTCTTACCCGCAACATTTTTGCAGTCCGTACGCCTGCTTTCTAGCTTTTTACTAAGGATAATCCAGGAACCATAATACGTCCTGAAACCTGCCGCGAATGTTCATCCCTACTGAGCAAGAAGACACAGCTAACCACGCCTACTCACCAGACATTTATTACAGGCGCAGAAATCAGCAATATTAAAATTTATTGAAATTTAGGCAATGCTACAAGACGTTTTAAATGTACGTTCTAGTCACGAGAAGTGTCCGTGGTCAAAGAACTGCAGATAATTGTAGAATTTTCTTGGTGGGTTTGTCAAGGCCCATGTGTCGCCAAACTTGATTGGTGACTGCTCTTGAACAGCCTGTGCCAGCGTTTGCTAGCGCTGTACATTAATAGGTGGTGGTTTAAATACTGGTCGTGAGTAAGGCATTGACACAGTGCCAAGGCCAGGTGCTGTCGCCTGTTGCTGTGGTGGGGCGTAGGCTGTTGATCCCGGTAGCCCCCCGTGCAAATTACTCGTCGGTTGGAAGCGGATTGAACCAAAAGCCGGGGCCACACTTTGAGTTCGGCGATATCCTCCTAGCAGATTGTTTTGCTGTTGTGAAACGTACAGGCTCGATATAACCCCAACTCCATCCAATCCAGGATTTGAAGCATTGTCGGCGTGGGCGAATAACTGCTTTGGGTACAAATCCGATCCAAACTGAATACGACTATTTTCTTCTTGCACGAGTCTCTCCCAGTGGTGATAGAACCGGTGAATACGACACAAAGTTTGGGCCTGCGAATAAATGTACATGATGTTATCTCGTAAGTTGAGGTTTCTTGAATACGCATAGAGAAGAGTGGATGTCAGCTCATACTACGACTACTTGTTCTACATAGTATAACCGGCAGATTTCTCAAGAGGATTTTTAAATGCCTAAGTCAATATCACTAAAAATACAATAAATGTAAAAGGCAAAAATCAAAAGTACTAATAAACAATACATTTCCTACAAAAATGCCCGAAATATGCGGTACACAAAATTTCGTCCTAGCTGAAACAAAACCTTTTCTAAGGAACGTTCTACATTGTTTTAAAGAAGATGTTCGTACAAAACTGCATTACCCTTAAGGGGAGTCATTACTTTTTTGTGCCATAAAAATATCAGTCATGTCGGGGAGAGATATACAATCAACATGCTGAAGTTTTATGTATTGTCAAGTACAGTAAGTCGGTGGTGATGTGCACTTGTGCTAAGAAATGTGTTGGCAAAAAGACGCCGACAAACCTTTTGCCTACACTGAAGAAAAAAAGATCACCTATTCCATCAAACGCAACTGAACACTCAAAAATTTTTGAGGGCGCCCTTCAATTCCTACTTTTGTGCCAGTTTACACTCTGTTACCTTTACGGGCAAAAATGGCAACCAATCAGAGACGTTTTATTAATGAGCGTGTGTATTGATTTTCATTCGGAAGGAGAACCTCCGAAGGCATTAAGTAACTACCCAATATTTCAATGTATTGTTCAACCTTTAGTACCAATCTATTCCAAAGCGAAACCGACACAACAAAACCGCCACAATGAAACCGCCACTACGACACGTTGCTGACCTACGTGATGGCGCGCCTTGGCTCGGGACTTTCCCGCCACAAGGACGCTGCATCGCCTCTTCCACAGTTTCCTCGCACGCTGTAACCCACGACGGAAAGGGAACATCGCTATCCAGCGTGCAGCATCCATCATGCCCAAACGAATTTCCGACGCGAGAGCGAAGCAACGTTGCAGTACCAGCCGTTTTCGCTGAACGTCACCCATCAACCTTCGGCCACTCCATCTCAGCTGCGCCCAGCCTCACCAATTGCTATTGACGTGGTATGTTATTGACGTATGTATTGACGTATAGGTGGTATGCTATTGACGTCTTGTGGTAGAATTGGCTACAAATAAAAAAATACAATAGGCCGGGAATTTTTCACCAGTGACTGAAGATTTTTGTTTGCTGTAGTTCTCAGGAAATCCTAGAAAGCAGTCCCCGTCAAAGGTGAGAACACGACCCTCGGCGGTGGTTCCACAGCTATGCCATTGTGCTGTTAAGATGAATAACGCGGGTTGCATCCGCGCCGCAGTGACTGCATTTATTGCGGTGGCGAAAAGCTATCACGCCCGTGTGTCGAAAGTTTGGCGGAAATTTTATGTGGTCAAAATTATTCACAATACGTCCACTAGGGCACGCGTCGTACGCCGGGTGTGTACACAGTGTGTTAAATTGCACAATCAATCGAGGGCTGAGGACACACCAATAATACAGTTAACACATTTTTTTCGTTTGCTCCTTCGCCACTGAAACAGTATTGATTATTTGCGAATAACTACGTAATAATGAATGATACAAACAAGGAGAAACCCTTTGTTACATCAAATTTACTTATGAGAGATCCAATGATACACCGTACTTGGGTCAGGGTGATCTGTAAAGCATGGTGGACTGGTCCCTACACCAAACAGAAACGTACTTCAGGTTGCCCAAAGATGTGACACGCACATGTCACCGATAGGTCGGTACGTAGTCCATGGCCATGCGGCAGGCTACATACCGGTAAGTGTGTTTCACAGCACAAAAGCGTTAGCGTATTACGCTATTTTTATTTCCGTGGCAGTATTACGTCCGCTATAAGCTGTGATCATCAAGCACCCACCGAAATAATTTGTCGCTGCCAACCAGAAGCTATAACTATGACCGACAGATGCGAAAGCTCGCCTCTATCGGGAATACGTGCACCAACCACCTAACTACGAAAACAAGGACAACAATATTACGGCCGAGGGACAGAAAAGATACGCGAAAAAGGCAGGCGCCGCGCTAGCGCAATAAAGTGTATTACACTGTGTTGTAGAATGCTCAGCAGAAAATCCCGATTTACGCTCACAACTAAAGCTATCACACCAAAGTGGCTTTCTCAGCGTAACTAATGCGGGCACAAAAAACAGCAGGCGGCTATTCAGAAACCTCGCACGGCATAGGATATGCGCAGAAATTAACCGAAAGGACTTGTATCAAATGAAGTCCACTGTATCGCGCGTAATTGCATATTCTTTTTATGTCATTTCCGAACTTCTGGAGTCTCTATCACGAAGGTCTCGGGCTCGAAGGTGTTCGACGAAAACGAGTGATGGAACCAAGCAGATAAGATAAAAACCTATAATATGTAACGCCTCACTCCATAGAACACGCCCAAAAGAATCGTACACATGGCATTACTACGAAGTAAGTGATAGAGTAACTCTTACGACACCTAAGTTAGAGAAAATTCCTAAAGAATAACGCCACATTTAAAACCCCTAACCAGGACAACAGCAAGATTGATAGGGGAAACGAAAAGAGTTATTCAAGCAATAAATATGGACCTTATATTGCAACCCCAGCCGCACAAGACACTCACTCAAGAAAATCAAATAATTTTTTTTCACCCGGATTGCATATAAGGAGGACTCGCCTTGACAGTTTTGATTGAATAATTGATTATGGGATTTAACGCGTTGACGCCTCATAGGCCATGACCTGCGCCGTATCGAGAGCCCCATATTAAGTTGAACCACCTGGGGATCTTTTCCATGCGCCGAAATCTCGATCAAACGGCCCGTTTTGGCTTTTCGCATTTATCAGAAAAGCGGCAGCCGGGGTCCGGAATCGAACCCGCGTCCTTGGGCTCAGCAGCACAACACCTTAGCCACTGTGCCCCTGCGGCGGACGCCTTCACAGTTTTCACCTTCAAAGAAAAGGTGCTCAACTTAGGTCTTTAGCGAGGCCATTCTGTTCGTGCTAAGAAACCGGGTGGGAACAACAAATTCGACGCATACGTATGCGTATGAGAAAATGGACGTCCACCGCGTGAGTAAATGGGCGCATTGATAAACAACCGACCTCAGGACTCCGCCTAAACATCCGTGCAATACGGAATCATTGGTTCCAAGCCAATACAAGAATAGCTGGCCGAGGAGCCAGGATCGAACTTCTGAAAAAGGCGTAAAAAACTGCGGGAACACAGCATACATCGCCACCACAAACGTTGGAATATAGTGAGGCAGAAATCGTCACACTTGGCTATGATGACAAACTTTATGACTTAGTCCGCCTGTCTCCTGCATATAAAGAAAAAAAAAGCGGGAATTCGAGGCAACGCTTTCGGAATTGAACTCGCGAAAATTTTAAATAAAAACCCAAACATCAACAGTGTCATGGTAGGAAACATCGAGCGTTAACATACAACTGATGCGAAAAAGCTATTCCTTCCTCAATGCAATGTAACCGTGTACAAGATACATTTAGGGGAGAACAACTGCAAAATTGCATAATCCACTGCCATAAATAAACGCCCGGCCCTTTTAATTACCTCGTCCACTCAAAATCCACATGAGCTCTGAAAAAGTAGGAAACGAGCTGCAGCATCCGAGTCTGTCGACTTCTAATTCACCTCTGCCCAAAATTTCTACACCACTATTGTTAACTGAACAAAGCGATTCTTTTTAATGTGTTAATAAGGAAAGCCAAAACGTTCAGACCCGCAATTTGAAACGATGATGGTGTCCCCGCCTCAATAACGCTGACACACACCAAGAAGGCGTAATCATTCTTTTCAAATTGTAAGGCACACAAAGATAGATGGCGTGTCTTTGCAGTGCCACTGCGATTTAAAATACTTCAGGCAGATATTGCGTTCTAGAAAGTATACATCGTGAAGATTCCAAAGCCCTCGTGAACTTCATCGTGAACTTCATTCCAAAGCCCTCCTTCGGCGTACAAGTAATATAATTTCGTCCTATATATAACTTCCTAAACATAGATGCAACTGTATCTTTTGTGTGGGTTGGATTATCTATGGCACCCACTATCTTGTCACTGGTTCTTCACTGGTAGCCATTTTACGTAATTATTAGTAAAACGCATGGGTAATGGGAATGACCCATTGAAATGCCAAGATCCTGCAAACACTTGCAGCGACACACACTCATTTTTCTTCGGTCGCTATCCTATCCCACTCGACGCAGTTGAAAACAAGATGGTGGTTCTTGTAACGCTCCAACGAGAAAGAACTTGCGGGGACATCTATTGCCCCGTTGTTTCCACCGTAACATTTACAAAATGTAAAGAAATAAAGGGCTTATGCGCGCACGACGACTCTACAGAATCTTTAAGAATCCAACGTGCAGTTTCAGGTGAATATCGGAAGCACTTGTTTTCGTTGTCGCTCATTCCAGCGCACATCACAAGTATAAGGCCTGTGTGGCGTTCAAACTGCGCGGCTTCGCTGGCGTTCAAACTGCGCGTTCAAACTAAGAATACACACGCTGCTCGTGGGCAAGAAATGCTACATCTACAACCCTGCCACCGATAGCATTAGTGAATGCACAAAGTTTTAGATTAGCTCTGCGGGTCATGACGAACCACCTCTTGGCACTAACAATGGCGTCAAATGACGTAAACCAAATTGTTCCCCCCGCCTCGCATCTCAAAGGCGACAGTTATCATTCCTGCAGCATAACGTCATGTTCACCAACATACGAAGCGTAATCCCAAAAACGCATTGAACTTGAGAGTTTCATTGATGACACTGAAGTCGATCTCGTAGTACTAACCGAAACCTGTCTGCACCGCAACATTAGTGACAACGAGGTCCTCCCTTCTAACCAAAACTTTAATCTGTTTTGCCGGGATCGTGTCGGTCGCAGAGGAGGTGGCATCCTCATCGCTGTCAAAAACACACTGTCATCATCGCTCGTATTACAGGACGATTACCTTGAATTATTGTGCATCCTCATACAAAGGTGCCCGGTCAAAGCGATTTTCAGCGTCTGCTACCGGCCACCTGACAGCCACAGATCCTTTGTGATTCACTTACACGTGCCCTAACTGACATAAACACCAAACATCATGACACTCCCGTTTTCTTATTGGGCGATTTCAATTTCCCTGAGATAAGCTGGACTCGGTTTTCGACACCGAACAGAAGCACTACTAATGAAGCCAACCAATTTATTAATCTTGCTTTAGACTTTAACCTTCGCCGAGTTATATCATGCCCAACACGGAGCAACAACACACCCGATCTGTTACTAACCACCTGCCCTGATGACATTAAAAGTGTATACGTTTTGCCCGGTATTAGAGACCACAGTCTCGACCTCTCATAGCCCTCCGTTTGCAAGAAGATCCCCTAGCACCAAAGGATTACTGACTACAAGCGTGGTAATTACGACGCCATTAACAATGAACTTATGCGATTTTATTCTACCTTCTGTAAAACCTACCAACCACGCACTCCTAACGCATACTGGGAATTGTACAAAAATGAACTATTAAACTTAAAAAATGAATATATTCCTTGCCTACTTGTGAAATCTGATTCTAATAACCCATGGTTTATAACTGCCTAAAACGCCTTCGGAATAGAAAAAAACGCCTCTACCGATCAGCCAAAGCAAAAAATGAACCACTAGCGTGGTTAACTTCAGGCAATCGCTCTTCACCAGCTAATTACCGCCCTATTTCTCTTATGTGCATATCGTCCAAGCTTCTCAAACAAACACATAATAGCATCTCATGTCATGAATCATCTGGAAAGCATGAATTTCTTTTTCTCATACCAACATGGATTTCGGAAATTGTAATCGTGCGAAACACAGCTCGTTGAGTTTTGGCACGACATTCTAGTTTACATGGATAACAACCTTCAAGCTGACGCCATTTTCCTAGACTTTGCAAAGGCATTTCATCGCGTCCCACGTAACCAACTACTCTCCAAATAATTTGCCTCGGTTTACCTATAAACATAATCAACTGGAGTCAGGACTTCCTTACAGGACGCATACAATTCACTTTCGCCAATAACAACCAATCACCGCTTACAGCTCTTACATCGGAGATACCACAGGGCGCCAGTCTCTCTCTACTTTAATTTCTAATTTATAAAAATGATCTGCCACGTAACATAAAAAGTAAACTAAGACTTTTTGCCTATGATTGTGTCCTCTACTCTGCAATTAAAAGCCCGACGATAACAGCACCCTACAAGATGAGCTTACCACTATCGCATTATGGTGCATAATGGCTCATGCCCGTAACCCTTCGAAATGCAAACTAATCTCATTCTCTCGTAAACGCTCCACCACCCATCACGCTTACAATAGTAATGCTGTTCCCATATGCTCTGTAACACCGCATAAACACTTAGGCGTTACCATGACACCATCATTATCATGGAATTACACATCGACACAATCTGTTCCGAAGCATCAGGCCACTTGGTTACCTCCGACGAAACCTAAAATCCGCGGCCATAGAAATAAAAAAACTTGCTGATCTAACATTCGTGAGACCAAAACTTGAATACGCGTCATCAGTTTGGCATCCTTCCCAAGCACCACCACCATCATCATCATCATCAGCCTGTCTACGCCCACTGCAGGGCAAAGGCCTCTCCCATTATTCTCCAATTACCTCGGGTCCTGTGCCAACTGGACCAATTTATCCCCCGCAAACTTCCTAATCTCATCTGCCCATCTAACTTCTGCCGCCCCCTGCAACGGTTGCCTTCTCTAGGGATCCACTCTGTTACCCTTAATGACCAGCGGTTATCTTGCCTTCGCATTACATGCCCAGCGCAAGTCCATTTCTTCTTCTTAATCTCTACTAATATGTCCTTAACACGTGTTTGTTCCCTGACCGCTGGATGATGGTTCCCGCTCTCTTCGTGTCCCTTAATGTTACACCTATCATTTTACGCTCCATTTCCCGCTGAGGTCGTTCTCAATTTATGTTGAACCGTCCTTAGTGAGCCTCTAAGTTTCTGCCCCGTAGGTGAGTACCGGTAAGATGCAGCTGTCATACACTTTCTTCTTCAGCGACAAACGGTAGGCTGCTATTCATTATCTGAGAATGCCTGCCATATGCACCCCACCCCATTCTGATCCTTCTAATTATCTCTGCCTCATGGTTGGAATCTGGGGTCACAACTTGGCCTAATTAGATATATTCGCTTACCACTTCCACTGCCTCGCTACCTATCTCAAACCGCTGTGCTGTCCCGATGCTATTTATCATTACCTTAGTTTTCTGCATAATATTTTCAGGCCCACGGTTCTACTCTGTTCGTCCAGTGCGGAAAGCATGCTTGGCAATTCGTCCCCCGAGTTACTTAGCAAGGCAATGTAATCAGCAAATCTGAGGTTACTGAGGTATTCTCCCTTAACCCTTACTCCCACCTGTTCCCAATCCTACGTTCTGAGTACTTCTTGTAAACATGCCGTGAATAACATTGGAGAGATTGTGTCTCCTTGTCTGACACCCTTCCTTATAGGTATTTTACTGCTTTCCTTATGGAGGATGATGGTAGCTGTGGACCCATTATAGATATTCTCTAGTATTCTTACATAATGCTCACTACCCCCTGGTTTCGTATGTCTGAATGACTGCTAGGGTTTGGACCGAGTCAAATGCTTTCTCATAATCTATTAAGGCTATATATAGGGGTTCAGTATACTCAGCGCACTTCTTTATCACCTGATTGATCGTGTGAATATGGTCCATTGTTGAATAACCTTTACAGAACCCTGCTTGTTCTTTAGGTTGACTGAAATCTAATGTTGCAGAAATTCTGTTAGCGATTACCTTGGTAAGTACCTTGTAGACGACTCACCGTAAGCTGATCGGCCTGTAATTTTTGAAGTTCTTCATGTCGCCTTTCTTGTGGATTAGGATGATGTTCGCGTTCTTCCAATCTTCCGTCTGATTTTTCCCCACGCCAAGACGCCTCTTCACAGCTTTCAAGCTACCTCCGTTCTTTACAGCGTTTCGATCCTCTCATATTATACTCCCGTATGTCAGCTGTCTTACGCTTAATAACTTCGAAAGCTCTGCTAGTTCTATTTTTTCAGCTGCGGTAGAGATTCTCATTGTTTGCCGTTTCCTAATTAAATCTTTCGTCTCCTGTGAAATTTTACCAGTATCCTGTGTAACCATAGTGCCCCCGACTTCTACTGCACACTCCGTGATAATACGTGTAAGATTGTCGCTGGCTTCCTGTGTCGTAAGCTCGGCTTCCTCGTTAAGAGCTGAATATCAATTCTGCAGCGGTATCCTGAATTCTTTTAGTTTACGTCTTACTGTTAGCGTCATTTATCGGCTTCTTTCGTACTAGCTTGTTGCGGTCCTCCTCAATCTAGCCTAATTCGAGATCTTACCATACGGTGGTCACTACACCTTACCCTTCCGAGTACTTCCACATACTGCACGACACCAGGGTTATCGCATAATATGAAGTCTATTTCATTTTTATATTCCCCATTCGGGCTCCTCCAGGTCCACTTCCCCACTATCCCCGTTTACAGAAGGTATTCATTATGCGTAGGTTATTCCGTTCTGTAAACTCAAATAGTAGGTCCCGCCGGCTATTTCTACAGCTCAGACCATAGTTCCCAACTGCCTTGTCTCCAGCTTGGTTCTTGCCTACTTTAGCATTGAAGTCCCCATAACTACGGCATACTGTGTTTTTACCTTTAGCCATTGCCGATCTCCACATCTTCATAGAAGCGTTCCACTACTTGGTCGTCGTGGCTGGATGTGGGCGCGTTACCCTGCACCACTTTGAGCTTGTACCTCTTATTGAGCCAAATTTCAAGACCTGCTGCCCTTTCGTAATGCTATAGTATTCTCCTATGTTGCCAGCTATGCTTTTATTGACTAGAAATCCCGCTCCCAGTTCTCTTCTGTCCTCTAGACCCCGGTAACATAAGACGTGTCCATTTTTCAGCACCGTAAAGGCTTCGCCTGCTTTCCTAACCTCGCTAAGCACTATTCATCCCATTTAATGCCCTCTAATTCCTCGAGCAACACCTTGAGACTCGCTTCGCTAGATTAGGTTCGCGCGTTAAACGTTGCCAGGTTCAGATTCCATTCATATCTGACAACTTGGGATATCTGTCAGATATCCCAAGCATATCTGACAACTAACCTAGAATCCATACAAAATCGTGCAGCTCGCTTTATCCCCTCCCAACACTCCTCCGGTACTAGCGTCACAGCTTTAAAACAGTCCATTTCCCTTCCGTCACTTCTATCGCGCCGTCATATTTTACGTTTATGCCTCCTTCATGGGGCCTACTATCAGCCAAAATCATGGCATGAATTATTAAAACCATCCTAAAACCGCAAGTAAGCGTGCCTAAATCACACCCAGCTGATAGCACACTTACCAGGCCGAACATCGGCATTCACAAGTTCATTTTTTCCCAATGCAATAACCCTTTTGAATTCTCTACCCGACAATATAGCATCCTGCACTGACCGCACATCTTTTCGAAAAAAATTGGACGACCATTATCACCACTCCGTACCTCAATTCTGATTCATAATATAGATCCCTACTAGTTGGAACCTGCACAATTGTTCTTGCTTGTCTTTTCTTTTTCTGTGCTTTTTTTCTTATAACTGAACATGTATATTTAGTATTTTGGTATTATTTTTCTCTGGTCTGCTTTTTTTAGTTTTGCTGTTGTTGTTAGTTGTGCTCACTGATGCATGTCAGTCACTATTTCTCTTTTCTTTCCTTTTTTGTTGTCTTCCCTATATGTATTTGCCCCCCTTCTGTAATACCTTCGGGCCTTAAGGAACATATACATGAAATAAATTAAATAGGGCGTCTCCAGGACATACGTCCAAACGCACATTCTGGAGCACCCTGACTGCAGTATTAGTGATACCTTTAAAGTCACACGTCCTCTCCAAACTGCAAACCATGCAATGTGCCCAGAGAACTGTGTACATGTACTGAATAAATAAACTATCACTCAAGTTTTGACGGTAAAACACCGAACTACAGCCAACAACTTTTCCTTTGGCATCGCAACAACGTGCGAGCCACCAGTCGTGAGCTGGTGAAACATCCTTTGAATGCTCTCAGTGCTCAAGTCCTTCCTACCTTCTAAATTACCGACTGCCCTGCCCACCTGAGAATCCCTGGAAAATGTTTGTTCCACTGTACAGAAGTTGCCCCACCAAATCCGATATTAAGCACGGCAGGCTTGTCTGCGTCGGATCACTCTGAGCGACGATTCGTATACCCCGACCGTCTTCCACCCTAGTCCCAACAAATTTCAATACCCCCAGAGCTGCCCTCACGGTGACTTTGGCAACACCCACTTTCCAAGAAACATACGGCTTCGGAGGTCGGGCTAAGCATAAAACGGCAATGGCTTGCGCACTGGTGATAATCAAAACAATCTAAGCCACCTTGCACAACGGTGTAATCTTGATGTGACAGCAAAACGACTCTTGCTGAAAGTAGCCCTTCCCGATGCCCAGGAATGGAGGGAGCTGACGCTGAATGTTCTTCATCACTCGGTAAGCGGATGATTTTGTCGGTGGCGCTGTTTTCTCAACAGCACCACTTTCCCACAGCGATTGTGGGTCCTCAGCTCGTCGTGGCCGAATTCATTCTCGGCTCCTAGCGCGGCACGCTCCCTGATGAGCAGCCTTTTCATCAAGCTTCCAGATGTCGTATCGTCTTACCTACCCCCATGTGTGCAGCACAGCGGTTGAGAGAGTTCTGCAGCAGCCGTATGTCACAATGAGGCTTTTTTGTGTTGTAGACTTTTTTTTGAAAGCGAACCTACGCGTAGAAGAACCAGAAAAGAGAAGGCCACGCTTGTAAGCGGGCGCGTCACTCGCATTTCAATTCAGAGATCCGCTTGGCTGCAGTGGCAACTACGGAAGTCTTAGCAATATAAATGTGGTATGGGACGCCAGGAGTAGTTGATAGGTCTCTGTTTATTGACGACGAAGCCTTGTTTCGCTCCTGATAATATGCACTTTCATCTATTCAAATGCTTAAGTTTCCGAAGTTAGAGCATTGTGTAGCGGGCGCCGTATACCTTGTTAGGTTCGAGTCCTGCCCAATCACCCAGGTCGGTACGTTCTATGTTACAAGGAAGATGGCGAGACACACACTCACATACGCTTGTAATTTTTTTCTATTCTGCCCGTTCGCTGCCAAACCAACCAAGAGCTTGAACAGCTCTGTTGTTAAAAACAGTCAATGCTGTCATTGATAGCGTTTTCTGACTGAGAACCGTATTACAAACCGTGCCCCTGCTCTTCAACAAGCAGACCAAAATTGGCTAGACGCATTGGCAAGGGAATCCGAAATCGGGCCTCTATATGTATCCACCAAGAAGATAAGAATGCCCTTAGGCCGGATGACGACTAGCTATTATGTAGTTACCTTCTGCAAATAGGCCTGCCTGCATCTGTGCTCTGAAAGCGTGAACTAATACACTGTGTCTTCGCTGGTCTTCCAAGTATTCCGCCACTACACTACTATATGTATCCCCGAAATTCTTTCTCCTGAGGCATAACACTATACCTACGATCGCTGGGGCCGCATGGCTAGGCCAATCACGCCCACAATAGGTGCGAAGAACTCATCGCGTCCTTATCCACTGCCATTTGTTTCCCAAATTACTACCCACACATCTTGGTAAAAGTATTTTATACTTAACGCCTGTCTTCCTTCATTACCCTCACGACGGCATATCGCCTGTATGATCTGAAAAAAAAACAAAGCAGTTCCATAAAACTTGACCGAACATAGATTTGCCAGCGCTTGTAGAATCGCAGTTGTACGAGAATTTTATGTTTATATTGTTTTCGAATATATACGGTACGTTTAGTAACGAACGACGCCTGTGCATTCTTTTCCTACTCAAACATCCCTTTCCTATTCAAGAACTACACTTTCAACTCCTCCGCGTTTCCTAAAACAAGAGTTTAGGAAAAAAGTACCTCACAAACTGCTTCGGAATTTCTATGACGAAATCCTAACGTCTATTTCCGTCAGTTTTAGCAACATTCATAAAGGAGCCACCATCTCTCCCGGTCGCGCCATGGCGACATGAAGCTAATCCCAAATCATACCAAATCCTTTACATCAACAGGCTTGATCTCCCTCCCCGAATTTTAGACGAAGCTGTTAAAACATATTGAGCACTCGCGAAATGATGCTAATCTCCGAGTTAGGAACTAACACCACGCCAACATATGATTCCAAACATTTCAGCCAGCCAACACCTTCCTCCATACATAAACCAACAGGTAATCGGTAGCCTTGCAAACCCGAACGCGGCAAAATTCTTACCCTAGGCGTCAAAAAGCTAAGAAAATGTACCATGCGATCCCATGCTCCAAGGCCTTACAGCAGTTAGGTGCAGAAACTCTAGCTACAAACCTGTTCGCGTTTCACATCATATTGCGTCCCCAACCTGTCAAGGGTAAAAAAAACTTCTCAATCATATTCCCTTAAATATTATGCGCCCCTGTTCCTTTCTCGAACGTTTGAGGGCGGTAGAGAACATTTAGAGTATCATTTCTTCTAACGACCGGTCTCTATCCCATTTATGCCGATCATACGAACGCCCCACCCTATCAAGAACCACACCGGAGATAACTAGGCCTCGGCAAAGTACCAGAACACTGGAAAAAAAAAGCCGCGTATGCCACAGATAAGCTCTTCTCGAAATGTAACACAGCACCTCTGGTATGTCGGCGAACCTAGGACCAGACTTATCAGCCTGTATCGCTACCACCTCTGTTGCACAACTCATCCCACCGAGTCTTCTTGGTATCATGTGTAAAGCAGACGTCTCAAGGCAGACCTATTCTATCGGCAGTACCTTAGAAACACCGCTAACTTGCTTACGCACCTTCCTATTTGTTAAGTCGATATTTCCTTGTATATTTGACTACTTGCGCTTAATCAGAAAACTTGTAGAAATTATTCATCATGGACATGATATATGGTAAGTCACTGAGTGATTACTCACTCCTCCAATGTCTCTCAAGTATTGCGCACTTAAGGAAAAGGGCAAAGTTTCTCTCCGTTTACCATTGACAATAAAGGTTACGCCTGTGATGTGGGTCATTAGGCTAATTTTACATACATTGAAGTTTCTATGATAGTTTTCGGAATTTATGCGGACGGTGGAGTGCTGTTAAAAAAATCAAGAAGAAATGTTACTGCACTTTGAACAAAAGATTTCAAACTATTTGGGCTGGCGCAGCCTTGAATAAAATTAATGGGAACTCCATATTTGAATACAATGAACATTTTCAGTTCTTCACAACTGTAGCTATAGTACAGGTTAACATATTATGTTTGACATTAGGAAGGCTGAATTATGCTTTGGGATTTCCTTTTTAATATTGATCTGTCGTAAGAAAACGCTAAAATGATATTGTATGCTAACAGTTTTCGTAAATTCCCTTTGGCACTTTCAATTCCAATGGTAAAATTATAAAATGTCTGCTATTGTTCATTACACACATCACTTTTCAATTTTTGTACATTTAATCTAATTTAAACTTACCCCCACGAGCACTCACCTTAGAGATAAGGACGGCCGTGTATAAAACAATAAGCACCAACATTATGGCCGGCTGAAAAATAGGATGGAAAATTTTCGGCTGTGATTAAGACCAGCCTAAACAGGCATATAAAAAACACCTAGAAGTCTAACTCCTCATTCTTCGCATCGCACTGTCACTGCTTTGTTAATGACTAGGAATTCTGATTGCAGTGAGCCTAATATTAGATTAAAAATGAGTCGTTCTAATATGTTCACCGTAATTCAATGTTTTTGGAGTGAGACGGTTTCTGCCAGCTGGAATAACCAAATAGGGCCACACATTTTGACTTCGGTGTGAGCATGTACTCACGAAAGGTTTAGAGAATGCTTTAGATATCTTACCTCCAATGGTAATCAACACCATGAACAAAACTTAGAAAAATGTTTATGATACCGGTATCACAATAGAATTAATATTTCACGAATTACTACATTTTACTATTTACACCAGACGTCTATCCATCACAAGAAAGCGCTAGCTTGTGATTAATCCAGAAACACTCTCTACACTTGAAAAGCAACCCTTGTTTTCTGGTCGAACTTGTGACAGTGTTTTCAAAATTAAAACAAGAAAATTATAGTGTGTAAACAATATGCTTCATACGCTGTAATACTTTCACAGACCTAGGTACCTTATCTTCTATCTCATCGACACCATAAAAATTGTGATACGGGTCAGAAATGGTAGCCAGTTTTTTATGACAATGTAACTCGTGTCAACGAAGCGTATCTTTGTTTCGTCCATTATAAGAAATTCTAAGTTCTCCATATTTTTGTAAAAATTTAAGGGGGATGTTTTTTTAGTACCAACATTTTTTAGCCGAAGCTGTTATAAATTCTGATAACGCGAACTCGACAATGTGGAGAAGCACAGCATGGCCAGGAGGAGAGGAATCACCAAGGTCACACGCAGAAATTCGAAGAGCTACTTGAAAGGGACACTTGAACAGGCATAGGTTTTCTCAATTGCTAAATCTGGGGGAAATGTTTATACTTGTCTATATTTTTTCGCAAACAGAAAACCATACGTTCATGCGAGGCAAAACATCAATATATAAGTCAAATTACATTCTTTCTTTTATGGCAAATTTTGGCTGTTTCAGTAGTGCTACAGGTTATAAAAATACCCCGTGAACACAATACGTGGTTCCGGCACCCCTCGTGACACTGCTCGGAATTCTATAGCAACGAAAGATTCCCGGAGATGGTGCATGCACTGGAAAACCGCAAAGGTGATTCGGCGCGAAGAGGAATTAATGAGCTGGATCAAGAATGTAGTTCACGAGGATGGCTTGGTGGGCTAGTTGGTGTAGCATCATAAAGGGTTGACAGCGACAAGCGCTGAACTACAACTGATTTTTTATTTCGCCATGAAAGACATATAAACAAAGACACACCCAATCACGAGGCCCAAAAAATATGACAAAAAATTATGACGGGCCCCGCCTTCTACGCTCGTTGCACCAGATACTGTTTTTCTTTTTCTGATACTGCAACAGATGGTCTGCTGACGCAATTTTTATGAAGACGTTCAATCTCGAGGGCCTCGATAACCTCCCGTGTATGTATGTCCTTCCCTCTAGCAATGACTGAGCAGTCCCCGAATAGCGGCACGCAGGCGCAATCTTTGCAGTGCGCAGCTAGGTGGCCCGAAACAGTCGTCTTTTCTACGAGGTTTTTATGTTCTCTCATCCTATCATTAAGGCATCTGCCCGTCTGGCCGACATAGGTTTTCCACAATCCAACGGGAGAGAATAAATAACGCCTTCATCGCATTCAACAAATTGTTCCCGGTGTTTCTTCGAGCACCCCCCTTTTTCTCTGCCACCGCCATCCACCATCGGACACAGCTTCGAAAGCTTGTTGGGAGCAGAGAAAATTACATCAACACCAATCTTCTTGAGGTTATGCGCAACCCTGTGCATATAAGGAACCACCACAAATTTTTCTTTCGTTCGCCTTATCTCTGGGCAGTACTGGTCACCACGTTTTAACTCCCTTAGTAAGTCACGAGCCACTGCGGTCAGCAAATGTTGTGGGTACCCAGCAGAAAACAGGCGTTTGATTTGAGCCATGAAGCTTTTTTCTGCTGAATGTGCACATGAATTCAAAAACGAATTTTTTAGACAAGACTTAACAATGCCCCGTTTTACCAGTTTTGTGTGATTGGAGGAATAAGGAAGTAGCGGCTTTGACGCAAGGGGCTCGTACATCCAACACACATGTTCTTGAGTAAAATTAAACAGCATATCTAGAAACTTGAGAGAACCATCCAGTGGAACCTCATGCGTCAATTCCAAAGGCGCAAGACAGTCATAGAAAATCGCCAAAACACGGGATACCGAATCGTCAAAGTTAACACTTTTACAGTTTAAAACTACGAGGTAGTCGTCGACATAACTAAAAGGTCGTTTCACATTCGACCCAGATAAATGCTCACTTAAAACACGATCGTGATAGGATAAAACAAATCACTCAAATAGGTGCGATGCATGACCCGATGCAGATCCCGGTTTTTTTAAATGAAGCGTGCCCCCTTCCCATGAAATGAACGTTGAAGTAAGGTAAAAGTTTTAAAAGCTCTAAAAAGGCAGCATCCATCATACCAGCTGAGTTCTGGTAGCCCACAACACCGTGGTTGTCAATTGCGCTTTGAACGCAGTTTAAAAGCTCTTTCAGGGGGAGTGAATAAAAAAGGTCCTTAATATCGATTGAAAACGCTAAAAGCCCTTCGTCGTTGGCTTTTAAAAAGTCTAATACTTCGTCAGAGTTTTTGATCATAAAGGGATCGTCAATAACTAAAAGCTTGAGCTTTTGCTGCAAGAATAACGCAAGGGCTTTTGCCATGCACCGTTCTCCGAGACAATGGCACGAAACGGAAATTCTGGTTTGCGGGTTTTTGCCGAGAAAAATACCTTCAAGCCTAAGCTTTCTTTGGTGGCTATGGAGCATGCCAGGGACTCAAGCTTCATACTTTCACACAGGCTGAGAGCGTCTTTTTTCACTTTTGAGAGCTTTACATCGTTACGCCTAATGAAAAGGGTGCTGATGGCACGATTTGCTTTTTTCCGATAGTCAGCAGCAGAGAAAACTGCGAAGCCACCTTCCTTATCTGCCTGAACAATAGACAATTCATTCTGACGTAAAAAGTGCACAGTGCGACTCACGGGGAGGCTACAGGTAGGCAGTTTTGTCCTCCATAAAACGTCCACACCTTCAGAGATGCATCGTTCTTTTTCGCACTCTTGGGCGGCTGCTTTCCCAACCTTGCGCACCAGTGCCACAAGTTCAGCTGTACTCTTCTTAGGCTCAACAGCCAACTTTGGGCCTTTTTCGAGGACGCAGACCACGTCGCTTGGAAGAGACGGGCAGATGCCTTAATGATATGCTGAGAGAACATAAAAACCTCGTAGAAAAGACGACTGTTTCGGGCCACCTAGCTGCGCACTGCAAAGATTGCGCCTGCGTGCCGCTATTCGGGGACTGCTCAGTCATTGCTAGAGGAAAGGACAGACATACACGGGAGATTATCGAGGCCCTCGAGATTGAACGTCTTCATAAAAATTGCGTCAGCAGACCATCTGTTGCACTATCAGAAAAAGAAAAACAGTATCTGGTGCAACGAGCGTAGAAGGCGGGGCGCGTCATAAGTGTTTGTCATATTTTTTGGGCCTCGTGATTGGGTGTGTCTTGGTTTATATGTCTTTCATGGCGAAATAAAAATCAGTTGTAGTTCAGCGCTTGTCCTGTCTTCTCTTCCTTGTGTCGTCGTGTTTATGCGCTGTCAACCCTTTATGATGCTACACGAACTAGCCCACCAAGCCATCCTTGTGAACTACATTTCGACTTCTTTGGGCTCTTTCAACTGTTCTTCAACCGACCCAGACACACTCATCTCGCTCACTGCCTTCGGCAGATGGCAGTCTCGTGGGCTCGGCTTCTGCATACGTAACAAGGTACTACCACCGGCTGTGCTGTCGATGTTTGGAGGCCTTCCTACATCACGGAAGCGTGGATTCACTGTCTGTGCAGCCGCCAGAGCGGAGTGGCAGGAGAGAAGCCGCTTCTTTAAAGAGTGCCTGTTCCAGCGCCTGCACAGAGGAGTGGAGGCTCACCGCGCCTCAGCTCGGTGTCGAAAATGTGTGCGCATCCTGGACACTACAACTGAGTGCTGGTGGCAGCACATGTTGCCTCGTCTACGAGCCATCGTCCCGAAGACTCCGTGTGCGACTAACCCTATTCACACCCTCGAAGATCTGCATCTTCCAAGCGACGTGGTCTGCGTCCTCGAAAAAGGCCCAAAGTTCGCTGTTGAGCCTAAGAAGAGTGCAGCTGAACTTGTGGCACTGGTGCGCAAGGTTGGGGAAGCAGCCGCCCAAGAGTGCGAAAAAGAACGATGCATCTCTGAAGGTGTGGACGTTTTACGGAGGACAAAACTGCCTACCTGTAGCCTCCCCGTGAGTCGCACTGTGCGCTTTTTACGCCAGAATGAATTGTCTATTGTTCAGGCAGATAAGGAAGGTGGCTTCGCAGTTTTCCCTGCTGCTGACTATCGGAAAAAAGCAAATGGTGCCATCAGCACCCTTTTCAATAGGCGGTAACGATTGTAAAGCTCTCAAAAGTGAAAAAGGACGCTCTCAGCCTGATGTGAAAGTATGAAGCTAGAGTCCCTGGCACGCTCCATAGCCAGCAAAGAAAGCTTAAGCTTGAAGGTATTTTTCTCGGCAAAAACCCGCAAACCAGAATTCCGTTTTCGTGCCATTGTCTCGGAGAAACGGTGCATGGCAAAGCCCCTTGCGTTGATTCTTGCAGCAAAGCTCAAGCTTTTAGTTATTGACGATCCCTTTATGATCAAAAACTCTGATGTCTCGGAGAACGGTGCATGGTAAAAGCCCCTTGCGTGATTCTTGCAGCCAAAGCTCAAGCTTTTAGTTATTGACGATCCCTTTATGATCAAAAACTCTGACGAAGTATTAGAGTTTTTAAAAGCCAACGACGAAGGGCTTTTAGCGTTTTCAATCGATATTAAGGACCTTTTTTATTCACTCCCCCTGAAAGAGCTTTTAAACTGCGTTTCAAAGCGCAATTGACAAACCACGGTGTTGTGGGCTCCCAGAACTCAGCTGGTATGATGGACGCGGCCTTTTTAGAGCTTTTAAACTTTTTACCTTACTTCAACGTTCATGTCATGGGAAAGGGGGCACGTCATTAAAAAAAACGGGATCTGCATCGGGTTATGCATCGCACCTATTTTGAGTGATTTGCTTTTAGCCTATCACGATCGTGTTTTAAGTGAGCATTTATTTGGGTCGAACGTAAAACGTGTTTTTAGGTACATATGTCGACGACAACCTCGTAGTTTTAAATTGTAAAAGTGTTAAGTTTGACGATTCGGTATCCCGTGTTCTGGCGATTTTCTATGACTGTCTTGCGCCTTTGGAATTGACGCACGAGGTTCCACTGGACGGTTCTCTCAAGTTTCAAGATATGCTGCTTAATTTTACTCAGGAACATGTGTGTTGGATGTACGAGGCCCCTTGCGTCAAAGCCGCTACTTCCTTATTCCTCCAATCACACAAAACTGGTAAAACGGGGGCATCGTTAAGTCTTGTCTAAAAAATTCGTTTTTGAAGTCATGTGCACATTCAGCAGAAAAAAGCTTCATGGCTCAAATCAAATGCCTGTTGTCCCACAACATTTGCTGACCGCAGTGGCTCGTGACTTACTAAGGGAGTTAAAACGTGGTGACAAGTACTGCCCAGAGATAAGGGGAAGGAAATAAACCTTTGTGGTGGTTCCTTATATGCACAGGGTTGCGCATAACCTCAAGAAGATTGGCATGCGCGCAGGTGTTGATGTAATTTTCTCTGCTCCCAACAAGCTTTCGAAGCTGTGTCCGATGGTGATGGCGGTGGCAGAGAAAAAGGGGGGTGCTCGAAGAAACACCGGGAACAATTTTGTTGAATGCGATGAAGGCGTTATTTATTCTCTCCCGCTGGATTGTGGAAAAACCTATGTCGGCCAGACGGGAAGATGCCTTAATGTTAGGCTGAGAGAACATAAAAACTCCCAAGCATTTCCCCGAGGGTGAACATGGTTAAGTGCGAATGCACGGGGTGATGCCATGAGGGGGAGTAAAGTTAAAATCCGTTGGCATTCGCCCGTGAGCCGCGCGCGAGCCGACCAACGGAGGTCTGGCAGTTTATCGCTGCATATATAGGGGGGTACGCCGCGCCGAGCGCGCCGAGCCAGGTGGCTGAGAGAGGAGGCGAGCGCAAGGGGAGAGGGGACAGCAGGCCGCACGGCAGCTGCAGCCGAGCGAGGGGGAGAGGAGAGAGTGTGACGTCACGGTGGAGAGAGAGGCGCGGCGGCAGCTGCTGGGGAGAGGAGGCGCGCTGTGACGTCATACCATGACGTCACGGCGCGAGGAGCGGTGCGGGGAGCGGCGCGCACCCGCGCAGCCACGGCAAGGAGGCGGAGCGAGCGCGGTCACGTTGTGAAGTGACGTCACCGCGCCGTTGCTACCGACGCTCCTCTCCGCTCCACGCCGTTGCTAGGGAGGAGGAGGACTGCTGGACGCCGCCGCCGCCGCCGGCGGTGGAAGGTTTGGGGTCGCTTATAAAGTGCATCGCACTTAAAAACCTCGTAGAAAAGATGACTGTTTCGGGCCACCTAGCTGCACACTGCAAAGATTGCGCCTGCGTGCCGCTATTCAGGGACTGCTCAGTCATTGCTAGAGGGAAGGACATACATACACGGGAGGTTATCGAGGCCCTCGAGATTGAAACGTCTTCATAAAAATTCGTCAGCAGACCATCTGTTGCACTATCAGAAAAAGAAAAACAGTATCTGGTGCAACGAGCGTAGAAGGCGGGGGCGCGTCATAAAGTTTGTCATAATTTTTGGCCTCGCGATTGCGTGTGTCTTGGTTTATGTCTTTCATGGCGAAATAGAAAATCATTGTAGTTCAGCGCTTGTCCTGTCCTTCTCTTCCTTGTGTCGTCGTGTTTATGCGCTGTCAATCCTTTATGAAGTTTGGATCAAGAAGTTCTTTGAAGCTTAGCCTTGCTATTAACCCAACGCCATGCAGCTTGGCGGTTAACATCAGCGCTCTCGGCTTCATGCAGGTGAGCCTGCGCAGATTTTTTTTTGTGCGAAGGAAAGGTAAACAGCAAGTACAACGATCGCTAAAAGCATAACAGATAAAGTTTTCAAATGATTAAAGGCGCTGTTGTGGGAGCACAGTAGTATGATTAAACATATAAAAACGCAAAACACTCGTCTTGAGCAAAGGCGGCAGCGCTCGCAGCACAATTAGGGACACTCTGGCACTATTGCCGAAAAAAACGCTTAAAATATTTCCATTCTCTGCCAAAGGCACGGGAAACACCGGGAACATACCCGCCGTTGATGAAGGCATTAATCTGCCGAAAAGTGCAACAGAACTATTAGAATATAAAATGCCTCCGAAAACCACAACCCATTAGAGGTATTCAATTTTCATCCTTATTGAAACTTAAACAAGTGTTTTATCATGCCGATTTCTACCGAGAAGCCATCATATATATTTGTTTCTTCATGGTCACAACTCAATATATATGAATGGTCACCAGACGCACTAAATTAAGAGAGTTTTACTCTGGTCCTGAACTCGAACTAGTAACCAGGTTTGCACTTTGACAGGGAAGATAAGGGAAGATGAAGGTTCTGAAAGGAAAGTAAAGTGTGATGATCTCAGGGTTCGGTAGTGGAAACCAGGAGACGTGCACACAGGGTCAATGACTGACAGAAGCCACAACACGAAGGTGAAGCTTAGATGCAGTATATTGCACATAGCGGGAAAGCAGGGATGTGAAACGCGATGGAAAAACAAGAACAAAATTGAGAAGTTAACTAATGCAACACCAAGGAGAGGTCGCGTCGCGAAGTCCTCCCCTTGTCGCAGTTCGGTGCCAATTCGCAAGCGTAGAGAACACCAGAACAGCCTCACTCATGTAGTCCGTTGGTGACTCGGCGGCGAGTGGCTCGATGGTCCCACGCGACCGGAAACGGAGGGTGAAGCAACCAGGCGCAGCAAGAATGGCAAGAGAGCTATCCCGGCGCTGGTGCCCGGTGCTGCAGCGGATCCGGTTGGTGGCCAAGAGGTACCTGGCGATGTCCCGGCGCTTCGATAGGTGTGTGCGCAGCTCTACGCAGGCGCACCATGAACGTTCGTCCGCCCAAGATCCCCCGTCTCGTTCCTCCTCGTCTTCCTCTTCCCTGGAGGCGCAATACCCATTGGCGAGTGATTGCCCTCGTCTCCTTCCGCTGTTTTCTTTTCCGCACCTGTTTCCTTCACGGAGCCCATTACATTATCCCCGGGTTTAGAAAGAGTTTTGGGGTGACGCCACACACACACTTTCAGAAGACACCAGTGAGCGAAGGTTGGTGCAGGAAAATAAAACAAAAACACTGTTCGTACAGTCAACAGATTTCGCGAACCAGCAGTAAGCACCGTCTGGACACCACAACACCTCGTGGCCGGGATGCCAAAACAAGGTAAACAATGTGGACCTCAGAGCCCAGATGCTTCTGTTCGTCATGGCATGTGTGTGCGCTACGGGTTTGTCCGTTTGCCTGAAACAGACTTTCTGTTACGCACAGGCCAACCGTAGGCATCCTTCTCAAAGAGCAATGCCGACCTCGATTTTCGGATTTGCCGTCTTGCATGGCTGACAGGTCCTAAGAAATCTTCGGGGGTCAGCGTAAATGTTTGGCCAGAAAAACTCCCGGAAGATTCTTTAAGTTGTTTTTAAAAACCGATTATGATCTGAGACTCATTCATGAGCCTTCGTCAGGGCCGCTTCTCTGAAACCATGCGGAATAAGTTGCTGAATGGGGCGGCCACACGGCAAGGAGTACCGACGCTACAATAGCCCCTTTTGGCAAACAAACCTGCGGGAGTTCTCTTTATCGGAAGACGACTTTGTCGCTGCCATCTTCATGCAGTTGTCTAGCAACTTGTCAAGCTGCTGCTGTTGGCGCATCTCTCTTCTTGTAACACGGGCGAGCATGATGGGACTTGCTTGTCGGTTTAGCTGTACCTTGTCATGGATGTGGCTGGTGTTCTCGTCGGCCGAAGGAAACGTGCTTCGCCAACGAGCACCGCTGGATTCAGTGGATGCTTTGGTTGCTGTGGCTTTCATGCAGGGTTAGGACTGTTCGAATCACTAATGCCTGGTACGTTTCCAAGTGTCAGGTAGTACAGAGAATCAGCAATGCATTGGGCCAGGAATTTTCCAGTGGTGTATGGTGTATCCACGTGGATGGAAGCCTCTTCAAGTCTCCTTGTGGTGTTGTCCACAAAACGGACGGTTGATGCACGGCCTGTACGGCAACTATCAGGGACGAGGTCTCGTCGCGCAATGACGCCGTTGCTGCCGGTGTCTCTCAGAACGGAAACTTGTTGTCCGTAGATGTCACCGGTTACAACTGGAATACGCCCTGCAGCACGTTTCCTTTGGAGCTGGCGTTGATTTTTACGCTGGGAATCTGTTACTCGTCAATCTGTCTTTATTCCCGTGGTGCTCTTGCGGTTTGGTCGGACGAGGAGGCGTAGACTGACAGCTGTCTGCGTGATGCCCTTGTTTTCCGCAACTTCCGCAGCGGATGTTCACGACTAATACTCTGCAGTTGTGCGCGCTGTGCCCAGTTTTTCTACATAAAAAGCATGTGGGAGCTGTCTTGAAAGGAAGGTCTGCGTGTGGCTCTTTCTTTTTGTCCCTGACCTTTCCCAAGTTTGTCAGAGCTTGGGCTTCAAGAAAACGATCACAAGCTTCGGCGAAGCATGGGAGCGGAACATCATTTTTCGATTCGTACGAAGGAAGCAAGCGCAATGCTGGTTCTAGCAAAATGGAGGAAAAGAGAAGGCAACAGCACCGCTCTCGGCTTTCAGCCTGGCAAAACAGTGTTCGTGAACGAGCATCTTAGACAGCAGAACAAGAGACTGTTGGCTTGCAGTACAGAAAAAGAAAAAGGCACAATGGAAGTTTGTCTGGATGGCTGATTGCAAAATATTTGCTCGCAAACTGGAAAAATCGCCGGCTATCCGCATTGCTGTTCCCTGCTGACTTCGGAAAAAATCAGTCAGATATGGCCGAGAGCTCTTCCTAATCGCCTATGAACCACCATGTTAAAACGCGGACTGAGTAGCAAGATGACGTACTGTCAAGACGAGGTCCCATATTACAGTGCTCGACCTTCAACAAAACATTTCCTTCAGAAAACAGCCTATCGCTTCTTCCCATAAACTGCAGAAACATAAGGAACAAGCAAGAAGAAATGACCACAATACTTGAAATGCTAAGTGTAGAATTTGACCATATCCTACTCACAGGAAGATGGCTAACCGTAAATGACGTACCCCACTTATTGCCTGGGTATCCGTTTGAGCACCTGTGTCGCGAAAATAAACAACGCGGACGTGTGGCAGTTTACATTAAAAATTCTATCAATCACGCCACTGTTGAAGAATTTTTCACAACAACCCTGTTGAAAATTGCATCAACCAACCATCAAGATTCATTGCTGGCAAGGTTGATTGCGTTTGATGGTCGCCTCGAAAAGCTTTATGTACGTAAGAACCTGTAATGGAAGCTGCTGTAAGGTGACGCTGGAAGGTGCTGGCAGGTTTGCGGCGCAATGGCGGCAGATGTTGGCGTAACGGAGAGCTTGACTTCTGAATTGATGATGGAAAGGCATTTTCTGAATGAATGACCGCGGAAAGCGAAAATTTCATACGACAGCGAAGCGCTTGTAATAGCAGAAACACAGCGGTGGCATTGACCGTTCCGAGAAAATTACAAAAGCTGCCTTTTTGAAAAGGTGTTGCCGAAAACTTGGCAGGCACCCCGCAATGACGGCAGATGTTGGCGTGACGGCAAGTTTGACGGCTGTATTCATAATGGAAAAGCATTTTCTGAACGAATGCTGGCAGCAAGCCAAAATTTATTAGATAGCGAAGGACTGATATATTAACAGAAACATAGTGGTGGCATTGGGAATTTAAAAAAAAATAATAACTGCCTTTTTGACAAGTTGCTGCTGAAAACTTGTCATATTAGAGAAAAGCTACTTTGATTAGCGCTTCTTGTTTCTAAGCCAGAACTTGGAGTGCTGGTATCGAAGTGTATGCCCATTATTCACCGTTTTTGGTGTAAGGGGGCAGTGCCGACCCTTACGTTGAAAGCATGGGCAGCTCTGTTTCGCTGCGACAGGGTCAAACCATACGTGTTCATTTTCGCCGAGCTTTCATATAACGCGGGCTGAGCCCGCAGGAAGGAACCGTCCGTGGCATGGCTTAAATTGTACGCGGCAGACTACGGGTATAGTGCTTCGCCGATCCTCCTTAGTTGTAATCAGCTGCCTTGAGACATATCCAACCCCAGTATTATTACACAACATAATTTTCATTCCGGGCGCACATGCCATTTCACTCATAGCTACGTTGGCTTTCGTCGGGGAGAACGGGTATGTGCGATATCTCTTTTAGGTTGAGATAGCTGGCTACACGGCTCAAGTTGAGCCTCGTTTTGGAGACCGGTGCGTGCCCAAGAAGCGGTATGACTGCCGGAATGGGTTATATACGAGAAGCAGTAAACATAACTGAGAATATATGTGCATTCATTGGCGATTCAGCTTGAGAAGCCAAGTAAACTGCCGCTTGTACGGGTGCCCTTTCCGTTTGTGGCGGTGGTGCAGTGGGGCGTGCTCCCAGTAAAAACGCGGCAGAAAGAGAAGGGTTTGTACCTTCAATGGGAGGTTGACTGCTACCCGTGTAAAGAAACCCGAGACAGTAGAACATGTGTTCCTCCAGTGCTGGGACGGAGTTTGTTTCTGGGACGTGCTTCAGCGGACCTTAAAAAATGACTTCCCTCTGGACGCACATGGGATCAGGTTCCTACCAATTGAAAGTGACAACGAGGTACCATAAGACATCGTCATAGTCCTGGCCCTGCACGGCATTTGAAAGTCGCGTATAGCGATTCGTCATCGTGACGTTGATTCTATGCGAATTATGATCGCAGTCTGGAGGACTCAACCTTACCCTCCGGAGTGGCTGTCCATGATGGAGATTCCAACGTACCTCAAGCAATTTTAGCCGTTTTCTGCTAGCAGGGTTTTGGCTAGCAGTTTTTATCATTGTTGTGTTTTCTTTCTTTGGTTCAAGTGCTGTGTAAAAGTATGGCAATAAAAAAGGTGGCGTTGGTGCAGTGGTAACGCGCTCGCTTTTTGTTGCAAAGGTTGGTGGTTCGATCCTCAGTGGATCAGTTTTTTTTAACTTTTTTTGCGCCGACAGCACGATATGATTGTTCTTTAAACGGGAAATGTGGCTGTTTTTGGTAGTTTTTAACCAAACCTGATTTCCCCAAATGGTGTCAGAGGTTTATTGCACAACTTGCTCATAGATAGGATAGCCCAACGAACTCAACCTTTTGCTGGGTATGGCAATCTGATCTTTCTACTTACATTGCTTTATGTGTCTATGTTCAGCCAGAATTTGTTTCGACGCATTTTGTTCCCTTCGCGACTTGAATGAACTGCGTTACAAAAAAAAACAAAAGCACAGCCGAAACCGAAACCCCGGCCCCCGTACTCCACTGCTCAATCCAGCCCCATGTTGTACACGCTTGTCGCGTGGCTTTGTTGTGGCCGTGTTGAAGACATTGGATTATTGTTTCGACGAAGATATGCTACCTGTCAATTAAGGTAAGTGACTAGTCTACTTTTCCCTCTTTACTTCTGTATTTAACAGGGCAGGACTGTTTCCGTTTCGTGTTAGACGTTTGCGTCGCCGGTTAGCCCTAATGTTTTTTGACAGCGACTGATTTTGAGGGTCACATAGATCAGCCTTTCGACCGCGGATATTGCGTGCGGGAGTAGCAACAGTAGGGCTGTTCGATTTGAAGACCCGTACTCACCGCAGATTCCCTGAAAGCAGTCAGTCATTCGATTTTCTTGTGTATCCTTATGGCTTCGGCGAATCCTCGGACTCCCGCGGAATATCCGCGGTGAATTCGAGTCTGTAAATCGAAGAGCCCTAGTGTTTGGGCCGTTTGTAGGCTTTTTGTTGAGCGAAGTAGGATCATACTGCTACGTTGGCTAAACAATTTGCTGCTCGCAACAACCGATCGCCAATACGCGCTGCCGACCACTCCAGGTTGAGTTCACCACAGTTATGTTTTCTTTTTTTTGTGGGTAGTTCTTTTTAAGGAATTGCGATATTGTACTTCGCATCATTTGTCGTACCTGGACTGGAGTGGTACGCCCTAGGTAACATTTAGCCGAAGCACATATCAGTCTACACTGCACTGCAGGAATTATCATTTTTCAAACCGGTCACTCAGTCAAGTGCACTGGTACAAACAAGGCTCTCTGCGTTCAGATTGAGGGCACGATTGCTGAAATTGTCGTCGCACTCGCAAGCCCCGCATGTGCAGTGAATGTTGTTGGATAATCGCATAAATATTTTTGCATGTGTATCAGTAGCACCAAAAACGTACATTCAACCCGAATTTGCTACCACTGTCGAAACTGCATGCGTATCGTGCATCTGGTGCAAAGGCATAAGCAATGCTGGCCGCGCCGGGGGAGCGTTTAAGCACTGCAACATTCACTACCGTCTCCGAATAATCCGCGGCCACGCATGTTGCTCAGTCAAATTTTTTATTGGGCTCTCCTTCTGTGGATGAGTGCACCCCGCACAAGAGGAAATGCTTTAAAAAAAAGGGTCTCCTCTGGACTGGTTAAGGCCGAGGGTCTCTTTCTAGTAGCTTGTGTACTTCATTGCACAGAACAAAATACACTCTTGTAAAAACACATGACTTGATTTAATAAGTATGGCTCTGTTGGCTTTCTTCTCGAAAGATCCTACACAACGCCTAGGTCGCTGGGCTCTGCGTCTGCAGGAGTATTCGTACACCATGGTTTATACGTCCGGCCGCTTGCATCAAGAGGCCGATTGCCTGTCCCGTTACCCGGTTGACAACCGCGACGTTGCTGCTTCGAGAAACTCAAGTAGTGTGCTCGCCATAACGGAATTGTTACGCCTTGGGGACGAGCAGCGCCGCGATCCATGTCTCAGGGCAATTATGAACCATTTTAACTCCGGCTCCCACGACCCTTCACTGCTCCTTTTTAAGTTACGCAATGGGGTCCTCTATCGCTACAACATCCGCCCCGAGGGTCCAGAGTTGGTTCATGTCCATCCTGAACGTCTGCGCTCGGACGTTCTCCAGCAACTCCATGACGCACCCACTGCAGGCCACCTCGGAGTTTCCCACACCTACGACAGTGGGCGTCGTCGCTACTTCTGGCCAGGCGTTATGTGGCCTCTTGCGACCTCTGCCAACGCCGTAAAAAGCCTACAACATGCCCAGCAGGCCTTCTCCAACCAGTGGACATACCCACCGAACCATTTTTTCGTGTAGGCGTCGATCTCCTTGGTTCCTTTCCCGGTATCCAGTTCGGGCAACAAGTGGATTGTGGTCGCAACTGATTACGCCACACGATAGGCAATTACATGCGCTCTCCCCACCAGCTGTGCCTCTGACGTTGCCGATTTTCTTCCCCAAGACGTCATCCTTCATCATGGCGCTGCTCGTCAGCTGCTTACTGATCGGGGCCGCTATTTCTTGTCTCGCGTTGTCGCCGATATTCTTCGTGCTTCCTCGACGCAACACACGATCGCGACTTCTTACCACCCCCCTACGAATGGTCTCACTGAGAGACTGGGACGTGGTGTTACCGTGATTAGGACGTGCTGTTACCGTACGTTACATTTCCGTGCAATTCATCCCGTCACGACACCGCTGGATATTCTCCCTTTTACCTGCTCTACGGTCGCGAGCTTGTTTTGCCACTTGACACTTTCTTGCCGCCTTCAGTTCCAACTTCCGATTATGCCCGAGCCGCAGTTGACCGTGCCGACCATGCTGGACAGGTTTCCCGCTCTCGCCTCTGCTCATCGCAGTTTTCCCAAAAGGCGCTTTACGAATCCCGGCACCGAGACCTCCAGTAATCACCTGGGTCTCTTGTTCTTTTGTGGTCGCCGTCCCGCCGCGTGGGGCTCCCTGAAAAGCTGCTGTTCCCTTACACGGGACCCTACCATGTGACTCAACAACGTGAGGGTTCGAGCTAGTTGGTACTCCATACTGCTAATTTAAGCGCAAGAAATTTAGCCAAAAAACAAATGACACAAGGACAGGCGCTATAGCGCCTGTCCTTGTGTCATTTGTCTTTTGTGTAAATTTGTTGCGCTTTAAATTAGCAGTGTGGCCTACCGTGTGGTCCGTAAAGTGACCCCCGTCACCTACGAAATCTCTCAAGCCGCCCCTTCGCCAACTTACCACCTTGGCACCGGCAAAACAGACATTGTCCACGTTTCCCGCCTCAAGCCGTACCATCGCCCTCGCACAACATCGCCCTAGGAAGCACCGAGACGGCGCTTTTTGCCGCGGAGGTTATGTTACAGTGTGTCAGTAGCCAAAGAACGAAATGGCAGTACATAGCCCCAAACATTGCGGACATGTGCTAGGGCTCAGCTGGGAAAGAAGAAGAGGTTCGTGCTAGGTCAAACGCGGTGCTCGCTTCCCTGTGCATGCGTGTGTGAAATACACCTTCATTTGCACGTATTCCTCTCCGTAACAATCTACCGCTAGAGAATAGATGGGAGAACATCCTTTTCTAGATGCTTATATCACACAGAAGGTCTTTTTTTTATTTTTCAGAAGAGGATAACCTCTTTCTCATCGCAATAATTTTTAAGCACTGGATATTCTCATTATTTCCATGCATTATTGGCAGTAATGCATTATTGCCATGTTTCATTTTTTGCGGTCTATACCAATGTGTGTCATTTTTGAAAATCGTTTGAATGGGTTTGATATCAATGTGAGCACAACCTTAAATCTGGTTCCCTATGCTTCCCTAAGACATCACGGCCATTATTAGGGCCTGATTAGATGCATGTTTTAAAGAAAACAATTGTTGCTATGTACCCTTTCTCAAGTTAAGCTTCTTACGTTAAGTTAAACATTACTCACGAGCTAACGACAAATCTGTGCTTGAATATCTAGAAATATGTCTTGCTGATTTCGACGGTGAGAACGTTTGCAACCTATGGGACCGGTTTAAAGATATGTGCCATTACTGCCTTGACAACTCCATACCGAGCAAGCGCAAAAAAATTCACAAACGCACACCCTGGATAACACGTAAAATCATTCATTTGAAACGGAAACTCAAAAGATTAAAGAAAAAGAATGCACAGCCTGACGTAATCAGAGAGATTAAAAATGCTTTGCAAAGCACAGTGCGCTGCTCAATGGACTACTACTTTCAAACACTCCGGCCAAACTTCATAAAAAATGATCCTTATAAATTTTGGCATTATATGACTGACAAAAAGCAGCCTGTAAGGGAAATGAAAGTCGATGGTGACCTCATTTTCTGACCATGGAATCATTTGCTCAACATTTTAATGATTATTTTCACAGTGTGTTTTCTCCTGCGCGAACATATCCACTGTTAATATCGCATCCTGGCATTTATGACGCTGATTTTGTATCTTACTCTGGTGTACTATCTATGCTGTTAAATTTGAAAACCACGTCTTCTTGTGGTGCAGACCAAATTCCAAACGTCTTTTTACACAGATATGCCGAACTACTTGCTAAGTTTCTGCTTGTACTATTTCGCACTTCTTTCGTCCACTGGGAAGCTACCGAGTGACTGGAGGATGGCTCTGATTGTTTCCTGTTTTTTAAAAAGGATGACCGGTCTAGCTTTACAAAATTACCGTCCGATATCTTTAATGTCTCAATGCTTGCAAGATCATTGAACATAATATTTCCAAACAGATTCTGAATTTCTAGACGGAAATGCCGTACGTAACAAATTTTCAACATGGTTTTGGAAAAGGTTATTCCACGGTAACACAATTGGTGACAATAATTCATTCGTTTGCAGCGTGTCTTGACAACAATGGTCAATTGATGCTATATTTTTAGATTTCAAAAAAGCGTTTCGACAAGGTACCACATGACAAAATAATAGCAAAACTTAAAACAATTCACATTCCAGATATTTTTGTTTCTTGGATTGCAGCCTAGCTTCGAACCAACAGCTTGTAAAAATTAACGAAGAACAATCTCGGTGTCTTCCCTGTCACCTCTGGGGTTCCACAAGGTACTGTTTCTGGTACCATTGCTTTTTCTGTTGTATATTACGATTTAGTAACTGTTGTTGACCCTACTGTTCAAATTCGATTGTTCGCAGACAACTGTGTTTTGTTCGTGAAGTCACAAGTACTAATCATCAGAAACGAACTCGAGAAAAACATTGAAAACGTGGTAAGTGGTGTGTAGAATGGTGAATGGAATTGAATACTTTCGAAAAAAGTGTATACTTTTGTGTAACAAGAAAGAAAACCACCAGTGAACCACGTGTATAAATTAGGATCGTCTTCACTCACACAGGGTTGACAAGCTATAAGTATCCTCGGCGTATATTAACAAGCAACTTATCATGGAACTTGCACATAGATAATATTTTGCTCACCTGCCTTCCGGAAATTATGCTTCGTAAGATATAATCTCAGAAATTCCCCTCCAACGTTAGGCTTCTTAGTTATTTTTCTTTCCGTTAGGCCGAAGCTGGAGTATGCGAGTATCGTGTGGGACCCCCATACTAAACAAAACATTAAGAACCTTGAAAGGATTCAGCGGAAGGCCATTCGGTTTGTTTATTCTAGGTTTTCGCGAACGGACTCCCCCACAGACCTAATGCTAGCTAATAATATTCCTTCCCTTCAGGATCGTAGAAAGAATTCCCGCCTTGATTTTCTGTCTCTTTTATATAATCGCAAACTTGCCCTTGATCCAACCCCTTTTCTTTCTCTATTAAACACAGACCGACAAGACATCACCAACCAAATGCACTAACTTCGTACTTCGCGAGAACGGACACGTTCAAATTTTCGTTTTTTCCACGCACCATTTCAGACTGGAACCAGATAACCAAATGAAGTACTTGCGATACTGGGTAACTGTGCATTGTTTTTGTGTATGTTTTGTTGTATTGCTCTTGCCCTCCTGCTTGGACCTAAGTGTGTTCCGCAGTATCTATTAAATAAATCAATAAATATTGACGGTACCAGTTGAAAACATGCACCGACACATCATATGGGCTTCAAGCACTGCGTGGGAAGGAGAATTGAACCTGGTTTAAGCTGCAATCACCTAGAAAAGACTTCATAAACAAGAAAATTGTTTCACTCGTATTTTTGTCCAGCAGTTAATCACATAGCCTTTCCAGCCTCCTTCAGCATAATTGTTAAGGCAACGTTATTATCATTTAAGTCTGCGCTTTGTCACAGAATCATGGAGGCAATTTGCCGTAGTAGCAATGAGAACGCTCATCTCGGCACCTTTTTACGCATACATGAACTGGTCATAATGAACGGCATCTACTTCCAAAGAGAGAATTGATTTAGAAAATTGATCATTGACATTGTCACTATGCTGAGATAGTCACTTCGGCCATCCTTACATCCAGGTCATGTGGTATTTTAGCGTTCTCATATTCTTACTTGGAGTGCGAAGAACACCTTGCTCGATACCTTAATACCGCATTTAGAACTTTTAAGGGTTAAGGCTAATGCAGCCTGCGTGTTGTTTGCCACTCACTTCCGTCTTGCAGGCCACTGACTGTTACACCCTGCAGTGGAGATCAGCTGGCAAGCCTTACTTGGTGATCAGGATGGACCTCTCATCAGATGTCACTGGCTGTTTTTCAGGGTTGTTACAATAGGTGAGCACCTATTTCTATACAATTATAGTGAAATGCTATGACGTGCACTGTGAAATTCTGTTACCAGAACTTGCCTAATTTGACCTAGAGTGCAGTGCTTTGGTCTTCCAATAGCACTGTATATTTATGCATGTCGGCTCCTTCATTTCAGCAAATAATTGCTCTCTGAGTTTGGAATCAGTGAATTTGGATGTATTGTATTTAACTTCTTTATGTAATGTTTAACCTGAGCCTTTGCTGCCATTGTACATTGAACTGCTAAAACACAAGCACGAAGGTGGGAGTTCTTAGTTAAAAGGAGAGAACTAGTATGCACACCATGCGACATTTAGAAGTAACACGGCCGCTTGATATCACCATTTTTTTACAGCCCGCCGAATGCTCCTCTCCACCTGTGAGAACGATAGCTCTCTTTCCCTCCGCGGCGTCGCCTGTGGCGCACGCTATCGGTGATGCGGTGGCGTCAATTCGGAAAGCGGCTACACAATCAGCCATCCTGGCTAGCAGTTCTTGATTCTGCTATAGTGTTACTGTGCTTTCTCATACTTCACTTGAGACACCTTGCTGAACAGGCTGCAGTCACATATTTATGTGGAGTAGATGCATGGTCCTTAACGTAGGATTGCACTATTCAGCTTATTTTACTGGAATTTTCGATACTGTAGACTGTTCATAATCTTTGGGCTTTTTCTGAAGGAACTTCAGGCTGCTGATGACGACAGGCGAAAATATCAAGGTGGCGTGGGACAGCTTCATTTTTCCAGGTTCGGCTTAATGGGCAATCAGCTTAGGAGTCAAACTGGGTTCACAATTGACAACTTTTGTTGGATCTTAAAGAGGGCCTTGAGAACAAAACATTCCCTAACTTTCTGCATTCCACCAAACATCCCTCTCTCTGTGTCTAGAAGATTTGTTCTGAGGTTCTTAATGAGGTGGTTTGGTCAAATAAAAAGAACGATGGGTCGTTTTCTCGCGCTGGATGTAGCAAAACATGCTGTAGTGTGTTGTCAACCGACATGCCTAGGAACATGGCACTGTTTGTGTGGTGGCTGTCTGTGACAATACGGATAATGAGGAACCCCACCTCTTACACAGGGTTGAGCACACTAAAATGTTGGTTACGGAGCCGATCGTGCTTCAGGTTCCCGGTAAAAAAATTACCCTAATTTAATAACGTCAGCCGTGGAAAGCCCTAGCAGGACAAACCAAAGGAGCCTGCAGGCTATTTCAGTGGCACCGGCGGTTCGAGGTTCACAGCTGATATCAAGGCGGAAAATTTTGTCGACTCTACAGCCGTAAATTACTTTTTGCTCTGTGTAAATTTCGTCAGTAATCAGGCTGCAGTATGGTTCTTTTAGTGACCACAAGGTTTGTCCCTCCACTTGAAGCCGTTCTTTTATTAGGTTTGTTACGCGATTCTCTTGCAAAAGGTCCGACAAACGTTTTAGTGTGCTTTGACACGGCAGCTTCAGCAGTTTTCTGCCCCTCACATGCTCGTAACCTTTACAACAAGTCGCCTTCCACAACACCTTGCGGCAACGTGGGTTCCTGCCTAGTCAGCGCGCCTTATCACTATTGATAATCTGTTCCATGACAAATTTGCCACACCTGTCTCCTCCTTGTGCGGCTTCCGAAAGGGTCTTTATTGCTTGCACAGCCCTGTTGTCCTCATAGTGTTGAACTTTCTCTAAATTCATCACAAGTTTGCTGAAGTGTTTGCAAGCGTTCGTTTAGTCTGCACTTGCATCGCAAGACGGTGTGCGTTTCTTTTCGTCGCTTCAATGCAACCAGGTTAAATGTCATCTGGCATCCTTCACCTTTCAATTACCGTGTTCCTAAACTTCAGCACACTCCGCCTGAAGTTACATTTTCTTGCGTCCGTTATTCACTGGATGCGCTTTGAGCGTAGAATTCTTCTAGACCAGGGTGCTTTGCTTTTTTCCCACCTGCTGCTAACACACGTTCTCTTGAAATTTTTGCTTGCATGCGTGCGCGTTCGCATCTTACAAAAACCTTTCCCGGGAAAGGCATTGCCCCCATGCGATGCCTTTTAGAGCAGTGCAGGTCAAGAGCACCCTTCCATGACCTGAAGGTAGTCCTAGCTGGATGGTTTTCCACTTTTTTGGTGAAAATGTTCTTTGGTCTGCAGATTTTCGATTTCTATGGCGAAGAGGAATGTCAGAAGCAACGGTCCACATCGGAGTGACCATCTCAATGATTACGGAGGCATGTGAAATGTGCGTATACATTTGTTTTGAGTTGATCGGGATGGTATAAGCTTTAGTGTGTAACTCCGTTTTTTTTCTTTTCAGCTGCGCACCTGTTCGAAGATAGTCCCCATATTTGATATTTATTGACAATATATTAGACGTTAAAGCCAAGTTTGTTTTGTGCAATATTTTTAAGCACCCCAGCACACCCCTCTAAGCTCTCATAAAATGCTTGATAACTTTTCAGAGCATTGTAGCAGGATAACAGAAAAATGATCACGACATGAATGGACAGAGCAAAACGCAAATCACGCAAGCTTACCTATTTGCTGCAAATCTTATTTTATAAATTTATTCGCAAAAAATGAAACCAGTTTTTAGGTAGCAGTAAACATAGCACCTTTTTTTTCATGTCATCATTTTTGTGCAATTTTGCATATCTGCCGTCATACCGTCACCCAACCTGCTAGCATCGACGCTACCATTTGCCGTCAGCTACCGACGCATGCCGTCAGCTACCGACGTACCGACGTCTACCACCCTGCCGACATCCATCACCCTGCCAGCATACAGTCATCTGCCGTCATGCCGTCCTTAATGCCATTACCATAATCTACCATGTGAGATGTTTGATGGATTCTATCAACTCCACATTTTCAATAGGAAAACAGCTATATTGCCGCGAACCATGTACGGGTTTGTTTACTTATGGTTTGTTTTAAATGCCCGGCCGCGCCCGGCTCTGTCATCTGTGTCCCATGCGAAGCGCGTGTTCCATTCTTTATTTTTATGCCGCACGGGCTATCTCATTCAGATAAGCAGACTGTTTCGCCCTAACGTCGCTAGCCAAGAATATTCTTCTGTGATGTACAATGTTCTGGATGTGAATCGATGGTGCCAGAAACACTCGCGCCGAAAGGTAAACTCCTGCGGAGCAGACACCGCGACATTCGATTCGGTGACCCTCGCCTGTTCAAGTCACTTGGTTGACCCCTGCTTCGCCGCCTCTGTATTCTTTTTAGTTGTTAGGGGAGCACAAGCTCGCTCCAATAAACTTGTTTCTCCTTCAAGACAACTGCGTCGTCGTTGTCTTCGTGACATCTGGTGAGGGTGCGGGGTAAATGCACCCTACAACCTCTTCAAGTCGACCAGAAAGTCCCACTCGTGCCAGCCGCCGAAAGCAAGGTCTTCAGCCAGAGTTTGGGCTCCGTCCGGATAAAGTGAAGAAGACGTCGTGACCACCACCATGATCAACGCAGGCACCATGATCAGCACTACCAATCCTGCCCTCGTTCTTCAACAGCCCTGGGAACCACCATCGTTCCGCGGATCCCCCGGAGAAGATCCTGAGGATTGGTTGGAGAAAGTGGAGCGCGTCCGCATCTTTAACAGGTGTGATGACGAAGAAACTTTCCGCCGTGTTTTCTTCTACTTTGAAGATACGGGCCGAACGCGGTTTGAAAACCATGAAAGCTCCCTAACCGACTGGACTCTCATTAAGAGAGAGTTCCTGAAAGCATTCGCCGCCATTGTGGGGAAAGAACAAGCCGCCTTTTGTTGGAAACGCGCACGCAACACCCCAACGAAGGGGTCGTGATCTTCGTTTAGGAGATGAAGCAACTATTTCGCCGCGCAGAACCCGAGATGACGGCAGAAAAAAAGTTACGCTTCTTGATGCGCGGTGTGAAGGAGGAACTGTTTGCTGGACTTGTCCGCAACTCGCCCAAAACCATCGCTGAATTTGTGACCGAAGCCAGCACGATTGAGAAGGCTCTCGAAATGCGTGCTAAGGAGTATGACCGCAACTTTGTTGGCCCGGCCAATGAGAACTACGTCGACAGCATGCCGATTCCGGCAGACAGCCTACACTGTAAAAAAATTCCGTACTGTTACGGACGTGAAAAAACGTAAGCTGCTTTCGTATTTGAGAAAACGTAGGGAGTGTCTATAAGAAAAAGTAAACAGCTTCGGTATTATAGAAAACGAAGAGAGTGTCCATAAGAAAACGTAAACAGCTTCCACATTTTAGAAAACGAAGGGAATTTCCGTAGTTCGACAAAAAGACTGAGGAAAACAAAATTGAATCTGGCTTAACTGAGATAAGATAAGTTAGCAGAACGTAATTGCGTCACCTACAGTCTTGATGGAGACCTCCCAAATATATTGTCACGTAGCCGAAAACCACTCAGTTGTCTTGAAGGCGAAACGGTTTATCGGAGCGAACATGTGCTCCCCTAACAACTCAATGAATACACAGGCGGCGCAGCTGCAGTCAACAAAGTGATGTCGCGACGTGCGCAGGAGAGTGTCGCCGAATCGAATGCCGCGGCGTCTGCTCTGCGGCATTTATCTTTTGGCGCGAGCGTTCAAAATTGTTCCCTATCGCCAATAGTGACCGTCATGGTAGAAGCCTTTTTGTTTTTATATTAAACAGTTCTAGAACTGTCGCGGCTGAAGATGCACGCCTGATAACATTTATAAGTATTAAAGTGTGCCTACCGCCACTGAAAATAACTGGTCAGATGTCCATATGCGCGCGTAGTATGATCATGCTTCGATACGTTTTTTTGTTTCTTGTTCGTCATGTTCCCCTGCCATAAAGAACCAAAAGATATACTTGATATGAAGCGTTATATCACGAATCAGCCTATGCCGCGTCTGAGCTGCGTTCATGTTAACTTACAGTCTGGTAGAAATAAATGCAATAATATTGAAAACTTTTTTCACGAGGTAGATATGATCTTTGATGTCGCAATGCTTACTGAAACATGGTTCGAATCTATTAGTGACGTTTTCACCATTCCTCAGTACAAATCTTACTACATGAACCGGGTTGGTAAACGAGGAGGTGGTGTTTGTATGATGATATCCAATGAAATTCAGTGAGAACTGTTGCCTGACTATTCCTCTGTTACACCTAATTAGGAGATAGTTACTGTAAATCTGGTTCGAATATTATCTCTACGTGTTACCGTCCGCCAGATGGCGATGATTCTAAATTCATTCGCTTTTTAGACTCTTTTCTTGAGTTTGTTAACTCTCACAATTACCAGGTAATTTTAGGTGGTGATCTCAACATTACCTCCTAAGCGAGAATAACCCACGGAATGAGCTTGTGACCATTCTAAACCTTCATTTCTGCCATAACGCAATAGCCTGGCCCACAAGAACTACTGAAAATTCCGAGGCACTTCTCGATCTTTTTATTACAAATTTCGATGTCCGTAGTGTGATAGGCGGTGTAATTGCATACGCAATTAGTTATCACTTACCAATTTTTATATCAAGTCAACAAACTATTAAGGCAACTCAAAATTTGCACCATTCAACATACCGACGTATCAACCTTGATTCTTTATCTTTGTTTCGACAACGTGCAGCAGATATAACTTGGAACGATGTTTTCCGTGAAGAAAACCCTGAAGTAGCTTATGACATCTTTATGACAAAATTTACCGACGCCTTACTATGCTTCTTTCCCACGTAAAGCGTACACAACATCTAAGAAAGCACGTAAGCCCTGGGTGACTCATGAAATTCTTAAGCTTATCAAGAAAAGGGACAAACTCTACAACATATTTATCAAAAGTAGGTGCCCTGACGCATTAAAGATATTCAAAAAATATAGAAATTATGCTACAAGTGAACTTCGTACTGCTAAAAACCGATACTACACCGACTTTTTCAGCTCATCAACAGGGCGTTCAGATGACGTTTGGAGAGTCCTGAATACTTTACTAGGCCGCGCACCAGAACCTATCAACAAAATTACCAAGGATGGCAGTGAATTATCTGGAGTAGATTTGGCTAATGCTTTTAATGATCACTTTCTCGCAGTAGCCCTTTCATCCACTAAGAATCAGATCGCTACTCGATCTTAACTTCAGCACAATATGGTTTTAAGAAAAATATGTCTACTTAATCAGCACTTCTCGCGCAAAAAGAGTATATACTCGAAAATTTTGAGAACGAAAACATGGTCCTTGGTATTTTTCTCGATTTTAGCAAAGCTTTTGATCTGATAAATCACCAAATTCTTATTCTTAAACTCGAACACTATGGCTTCCGTGGCAACGTCCTCTCCCTAATGTCTTCCTATTTACAGCACCGTTCCAGTTCGTAGATATTAACCGCAATCACTCCCTAACAAAACAGGTAATTTCGGGTGTTCCACAGGGCAGCATCCTTGGCCCTTTTCTTTTTATTTTGTAAATAAATGAAATAGTAAACATTGATGAGTGTGTTGTATATATCATATATGCCGACGACACGAGTTTGGTCTTCTCTGGTAAATCTGGAGTTACCCTAAGCGAGCAGGAAATGATTCAGGATCAACACAGACAAAACCAAAGGCAATTCTATTTCGCCCTCGAAATAAAAATTTCACATTGCTTCCCATCCATATAGATAATACTGAAATCAAAATAGTAGCGCATTTCAAAACTTTAGGTGTATACTTTTCGGAGCACATGTCCTGGGATAAACATATTAGTTACCTAAACGGGAAATTATCTGGCTGTATGCGGAAACACTGCTTTTATTTTCCCATATCTGTTTAATATCATTTTGTACAATGGTCTCTTTTCATCTCTATTGAATTATGGCGTATTAGTGTGGGGCACTACCACTCTTCAAAACACAGAAAGACTCCTCCTTATGCAGAAACGAGTAATCCTAACCCGAATTGTAAATAAAGTACCTCCGCTATCCCATACAAGTAGTCTGTTTCATGACCTTAAAATTATCAATGTAAAATCCCTATACGAATTTAAGTTATCCCGGAACTTTAAATCAGAAATAGCCAGAAACGTTGGCACAATGGCCAAACTAGCGAAACTACGAAGAAACGTCATTTCTTATCCAACCCGCAGTCCTGAGCAATGGCAAGTTGACACGTGCCGCACAAATTATGGAAAGCAAATGCTGAACTTTTGCCTCCCTTCAATGCTCAATCTACTTTATTGCGAACATGGAACTGATATATTTACACCCTCTTTTAAAGATCTGCGTAACCCGCTTTTGTAGTGCTCTCATAGACATCCTGTATATTTTGTTTTTTTTCTTATTGTATTCTGTTTCTCCTTTGTTATCAATGACATTTATATGTTGCTGTAATGCCGGATTAACTATTATTCTTAGCGTAACACATTATGGAATGCTTTACTGACCTCCTGGTGCACACAAAAATCCTTACTCTGCACTAGTCACTATACTACGGTCTCTGTTCTTAGTCATCGTTTTTTTGTTTTACTAAAGCGTGGCTTTGCTTCTGTACGCGAAAAACACGCAATGGCTTTGTTGCCAATATATGTACACGGCCTCCTGTTACGCTCCACTGTGTGCCATGTAGGGGGCACAGACCTTTGTCAAGCCTTTGTATGGCTTTTTGTCTGTGCCTCCAAACATCTTTGATGTTGAAATAAACTGAATTGAATTGAATTGCTCGAACCGTCGAATTACACCGAGAACACTGTAGCTCAAAGAAGACTATTCTAGGCTATAGTGACGTTAGGGTGAAACGTTCTCCCTATGAATATTTATTTAGCTTAGTACGTTCGCTCATAGGGCATAGGGGATACATAAAAAGTGTCCAGTGCAGAAAAGGAATCATGAATTTCGTAATATACATAAATAAAAATCAACACAGGCGTCTTTTAAAAGCTTGCAGCAAAGAACATTGCACAACATCGAATGACAACAGAGCCGGAGGCAAAAAAAAATAAAAGAGAAAAAAAGAAAACAAGACGAAAGGCGAAATTTAAAAAAATGGATATTCTATAAAACGAGTCACAGCGGTCATCGCACATTTCAGTGGGCAGCAACAAGCAGCAGAAACAATGAATTAAAAAAAACAAATAATTTTCAGGAACAAGATCACGGCAATTCACGAAACACCGTTGTCAATGTCGCCACGCATATCGCACCTTAGAGCAGTGTCAAATCTAACGCCAGATCCGCAAACGACGTTTCCGGAAGCCTATTCCAATCGCCAATTGTGCGTGAGAAAAAAAAGATGTTTTAAAAAGGAAGGTACGGCAATGAATTTCTCTGATACAACGAGATAACCCTAATCACACGGAAGCGAAATCACGCGTCGCGCGAAGCGTCGGAGTCGTTAACGCGCAGGCCCGCAGGAGAGGGCGAGTAATCGCATGAGACCGGCGAAGTCGCGCGCCAGTCGCTGCGTCTGTGGGCGTTGCTGGACACGTATGCCATCCTGTTGAAGTCTTTTGTGAGCACTTATTGTCGTTTCTTGAACTGCAAGTATCAAGACTTTAGCTTTAGCAAAAAAAATCACTTGGAGTCTTTATTCATTGATAAGTATTTTGACGGGCAAATATTGAAATGCTGCGAAATGTATCTCTAGTCATCACGGTCAAATCTGAACAAAATATAGGATGATAAACGAAGACGCACCTCGTACAACTGATTAATTGCTACTTGATTTGTCCATGTTATGTACCGACTGCACGTTCGTCAATTCAAAGTGTAAGAAAAGCAAATTTCAGCGCTGCCTTGATACTGAGGGTACCATCGAACGTCATTTCTATGGTTAAAGGCACGGCACTCTTGCAGCTTGCCTGTACCCAGTAAAAAAAACTGATCAAACCCCCCCCTCCACGTAAAAAAAAAAAAACAAAAAACGCCAGTTTTGGTAAGATTCGAACCACGGACTTTCGTAATAATAGTCCGGCTCTCAACCGCTCGACAACGGAAGGAGACGAAGAGATCCGAAGAATTTTGTATACCAACCAAGGCTGCCCACGAATAGTGTCGGGGGCATTTCTTTTGGTCGTATTTGAGAGATTGGAGCAGTGCTAACGCTTGTTTCTTGCACACCGATCTTGGAGCAGAGGACAGTAATGCTAGTGCTACAAGGGATGTAACCACAGCTCCCTTATTTGAGTCAAGAGAAGCTATCGCACATCCCCGGTGCCCCCTGCGCAAGCCACGGGAGCTACGAATGGAATGGAATGTGCCGCGAGACTTCTGGCGATGATAACGCATGCTCGTCAAGCACCGATCTTGCTAATACTGGATGCGATGTAGCCAGAGCTCCCTTTTTTAACTCACGCAAAGCTATCGCAGGTCCCCGATCTCCCCGATGAAAGCCGAACAAGCCACAAATGGATGAGCGCTTGCGAACAGAAATAGCTTGCAATTTGTCTCAAGACAAACCATTACCGCGAGTTAAAAAGAAATTGATTGTTTTCTGCTCAAAGGAATGACCCCAAATCAAGCGAAGACGGACGGTGCCGCGCGCTTTGCGCTGCTCTCTCGCGCGGCGTCGACGCCGATATCTGGCGAGCTTAGACATCGGCGTCGGTCGGGCGTCAGCTCGCGGCGTTAAAAAATCGCGATAATCCACCCTGTGAATGTGGTTGGAAAGCAAAACTGTAAACGGCACCCACACTGTTTCCCCATGCGACATCACGTAAATTCAATCACATCGCTCTACAAATAGGGAAACCAGAGAGAAGAGAAATGCACTTAACCACAGCCTTTATTACTTTGTCAGGGTAAGCCTTTATTACTCTGTCAGGCCGTACCCAGAGGGGGGTTGGGGGGTTCGAACCCCTCCCGAAATATTTTCCAGGCAGCACGTAAACAATAATTACTGTTACTTTCAGCAAAATTACCCCCTTCCCAAAAGTCATAACCCCCCCCCCCGAAAAAAATTTCTGGGTACGGCTCTGCTTCAGAGAGATATTCTTGGTCAGGTTAAATCAAGGCATGATGAATGAAGGGTGGTTAGTTGAGCTGTATTGGTGTAGCACATGAGTGGAAACTCTTTTTATAAAACTAAAGGAAGCTCAAACCCGGTGTTGGACGATCTCACTTCTCCGTCTCCGCGGCCGGGGACGGAGGCGACGCGATCGGCCGCTAAAACGGAAGAAGAGGAGCGAGAGGAAGAGGAGGAGAAGCAGGAGGAGAGGAATGAGGACGAGGAGGAAATACTTCTATCCAGATTTTTTAATGGCCCAGAATGCGGCCAAGGGGAAGTGGTTCCTTCTTTACTGGAGCCCATATGCAGCCCGCGCTGCCTGTGCTGTGTCCAGCAGCTGAAACAGGGTAGGCAGAGGCGGGCTGGACAGCAGCATGTCCCATTGCTTTTGTTGGGTATTTGACGGAAAGAGAGGGAGGGTGATCAGGGCTAAAGTCCCACATCCCGCCTATGTGGCGGATTGTACCTACTTCTGAACAAAATTCATAACCCCTTATTGCACCGAATCAGCGTCGTAGCGATTCTGGTGCAATAAGTGAGGCACGCGTCGGGTACGGGAATGCGCCGGAGTGTATGAGCCGTAGGGTAGTTTGTTTGTTCTCTGGAAAGGTCAGGGTAAGGCGCAGGTAGGGTCTGTCCTCTGAAGGTCGATAATGCTGGGTTATGTCCCTGAATGAGGCAACCGGGTGAGTGTCCTCGTGCAGCTCCATAGCATGGGGGCCCAAGCCCGCGCTTGTTGGTGGGTGTATTCGTTGCCCTCCATGGAAGAGTGAGCGGGTGTCCAGATAGCTGAATGGAACCATTTTGGGAGTGGATTGTCAGCAGACGCAGTGCCTGTCGGGAAATCCAACCCGACTGGTAATTCCGTTTGGCTTCTTGGGAATCGGTGACTACCTTCCGAACCACTTGGTTGAGAGAGAGCCAAGGGGATGGCTGCCTCTTCTGCTGCTGCCGTCATGTCTTCCGGTCTTGAGTGAGGCACACGCAAGAAGGTTGGTTCTGGAGGTAGCCACATTATGGCGCACTGCTGTCCTCGATGTTGGGAGGTCTGTGTCGATAACTGCGTGATCACCGCCGAGGGCGGTCGGCGGCCCTCGTTGTGTGAGGGGTTCATATTTATAAGCAATTTGAGCATCTTTAGTTTTTGTCGCCAAGAGTCCGGGAGTACATCAAGCGGGGTGACATTCTATGCAGCCCAGCCAATCTGGTGAAGGAATGCGGGCGACCCCGCCGCAGTTTCTGCTCAGTCGAAGCTTCTGGTTAGAAAGATGCCCCTCGATCAGCTCTTCCACACCGTGCTCCTGGAGCCCCTGGCCTAAGCAGATTCTTTGTTGACGCACTCATGGGAAGACCAATGGCCTGCTCGACCACCTTTCTAATCATTATATAAAGCATCTTTATGTCCTTTTTGACGAGAAGACAGAGCTGGACGTAAGCGATTCTCGAGAGGACAAAAGCTTGACTTAATCGAAAGGTATCGGATTCCTTGAGGCACGCTTCTTGGTGGCAAACTCGCCTGATCATGTGTATGATTTAATATGATACTGTGTTTGAGGGCGCTGCAAGTATACGTCACTCCTGGTGTTGGCCCTGGAGATGGCAGGGCCAAGATATTGATGCTGGGGCTTGGAGTCATGGCCTGGCCATCAAGGAGTATTGGAATGTGTTACTTGGTGTGCCGTTTGGCGGGAGGGCGGGACGACAAAGCGCTGTGCTTTTTTTCGCCTGAACACGGGAGGCCACCGTGTTTAGCACATTGGCATACTAGAAGTGAGATGCCATGCGTTGCTGTGGGCTTCATCAAATTTTTGTAACTCCTAGCACACGCGCAAGGTTCGCACAGGGATGCTAGACGTGCCAGTGGGTGGAGGCGCACGGCGGCGTGAGAAATTGCGTGACTCTATCACGTGGCGTTCAGCGAGAATGCAAGGGGTAAATCCGGAGATATGCTGGTGGAGTGCACACCTTTCTTCCCTGTCTCACGCGTGGGCTCGTAGCTAAATCGGCAAAACGACGGGCTCTTGCTTTGTTACTCTATTAGTTCCAGGTTCGATTCTTGGCGGTGCCAGTAAATTCGTTTATTTATTCGCGGGAGTTTTCCTGATGACACCAACGGTCGCGAAAGAACCCTTGGGGGTAGAGGTGAAAAGTTTTGCTTTTAAAACACAAAACAAATAAACATTGTAGTAGCCAACGTATGACGCGCCCTACTGACGTCACAGGCTACGTCATCGGCTCTGTACTTATATTGGCATGCGAGCCGCTATGCTTATCGCATTAAACCTTCGCCACCAACTGAGTCCAGCGTCGCCTTGCTCGCCGGCTACAACCGATGGCGACGAGATATGGAACAGGCTCAACTGAACAGCGGGGGCGGATCCCGTGAGCAACGACAGCTGGAAGGCGAAAGGCAAGGTATGGCGATCGTGTGGGAATTTGACGCCATTATAGAAGCAGACGAAGATTTCGTTCGTACGTAGAACGGTTTGGGCACTATTGCAAAGTAGCCGGCGTACAAGACGAAGAACTTAAAAAGTCAGCCCTCATCTCTGCCATAGGAAAGAAAGCGTACAAGACGCTTAAGGACCTTCTTCCACCGGCAAAGCCTGAAGAGAAGACGTTCGAGGACTTGGTGAATGTGCTGAGTGACCACAACGAGCCTTCAAGTCAAGTCATTGCAGAGCGCTTCAAATTCAACAGGAGGTACCAAGAGAAAGGGAGTCCGTCACGGCATTTGCAGTCACGCTGAAACACATGGCAGCCAAGTGCAAGTACGGTACGTTTCTCGACGACGCTTTACGGGACCGGTTCGTCGCTGGGTTACGGAATTCCACCTTTCAGACAGGTTTACTGAAGAGGAAGGAGTTGACGTTCGAATCGGCCTGCGTTTTTGCTAAGAGCGTTGAACTGGCGGAGCGGGAGTCGAGGGGATTCCGACCAACTGCGAGTACGGATGCCGACGTCCACACTATAAAGAAGACTGGAAAAAAGCCGTAGTTTGCCAGTGAGCCGAGAAACAGTGCAAAGCAAAGCTGCTATCGATGCGGTGAACAGCATGACGCCCATTGCTGCCGTTATCGGAAATTCAAATGCCATCTTTGCAAGCGCTTGGGACATTTGGCGCGCATGTGCAGATGTAAGCAGCCGACGACTGGCACCGCCCATAACGTGAATGACGGAGCGAGCGGAGGCACAGAACTGCTGCTGCACGTTGTGTATCTGGTGGGCACGGAAAAACCGTATGAAGTTCAAGTGCAGATAGCAGGCAAGCTTGTGAAGGGTGCAAGTAGATACGGGAGCAGCCGTATCACTCGTTCTGAAATGCGTTTACCGGCAGCTAAAGCAGCCGTCGCAGCTTGCGAATGCGATATTAAGCTGAATACTTACCGCGGAGCAACGCTAAAAGTCAAAGGCCAAGCGGAAGTGTTGGTCGACTACAACGCGACAGCGATACCGCATCGCCGCCGGACGGGCCTGCACCAGAGCAACGGCTTCCATCAGCTGACCGAGCCAGCGTGACGGAACTGCCATCACAGCAGGCGCCTGACGCCAGCTCCCAAGAAACCGTGGAGCCACCTGAATTACGACGAAGCACAAGAATTCGGAAGCCTTCTGAACGTTTTGGCTATGCTGCTAAATAAAGGGGGACGGGATGTAGTAGCCAACGCATGACGCGCCATACTGACGTCACAGGCTACGTCATCGGCTCTGTACTTATGTACTTATATTGGCATGCGAGCCACTTGCTTATCGCATTAAACCTTCGCCACCAACTGAGTCCAGCGTCGGCTTGCTCGCCGGCCACAACAAACATATCCAATGCATGGTTCGCGGCAGTATCGTTTGTCTATAGCGCGTCGCGGAAACAAAATCCAAACGTGGCCTGCAATCGCGGTGGCCCTGGTTACCGCACCTCATCGCTGATTGCTCTCTAGGACTCTGTGCACACGGCACCACATTCGTCCATCGCGCGTGGGATTTGTTGTTTTTGCTTTTGCATGGTGTGTGCGCGGGAGAACTCTTTATTCGCACTGTGTTTGCGGTGTTTTGTTGATATCTTTCGCACGGTTCGCAGTTATCGCTCGGTCGACAGATAGCGTAACAGGAGGTAGGCATGCGTCCTTTCATTGCTTAGTTTGAAGTACTGCGTCGCGGGGCGCATTGAACAAACGCCTTGGTTGAAACCTGGCTTTGTTCTCCCCTAATTCAGAGCCGTGTTTTGACGTGCGGGGACTGACACGTCGCCGCGAGACACCCGTCGTGGTTTTCGAGCTGGTGAGCGAGCTCTTTTACGTTCCTTATAATGCCCCTGGCGCTGTGGGTATAAGATAAATAAATAAATAAATAAATAAATTAAGACTTTCACATCGAGGCTGGTCGTGGTGCAAACGCGCCATTTACGAGGTTTGCACGCTCACATGTGTTATCGGCGGCGTGGCTTGGCAGGTCGAATGATATATCAAATGGCTTGCTAGCTGTACTGTTAAGCATGCTTATGGGGCTTAGTGCATCTAGCACGGGAGAGCATATCATATTGGTTGGCGGTTCTAAACAGCCGTAGGTTGTAATTGGCGTCCATTTCAAGCCTATGCTGGCCATAACTGTCGCGTAGTTTTCTGGTGTATTTTCGCAGTCCAGTAAAACTGTCCGAGCGCCGTATACATGTTCAGTTCTCATTACAGTGTAAAGTCATTTGAGAAGCACGCTTACGAGCATGCGGCGAGTATTTGCTGTTGCTTCTTCAATAAGTTTTACTCGCAGATCTTTTGCGGCAGTCAAGCTGCCAGTTCTGATTTTACGAATCTCATTCAATCGTCGAAAGCGTTGCTCACTGTCAGAGCCAGCGCAACACATTTATGTGGTAGAAAAGGTACAGGTGCGCCAAAAATGTAACTATGCAAGTAAATGTTTCTCAGGTGTGGAAAAAGGCTAATGTACCGAACATATACAGAAGAACAGAACATATACATATACAGGCTGCAGTGATTTTTATATTTTAATAATGTCATGTGCAGATAGCAATGCAGGATGAAAAGCTGCAGCTGGTGTAGAGAAACCTTTCCTGCGTGTCTCGCCTGCTTTGAACATTTTGCGTTTCACAGCAGTCCCCGCACGGGGCACCTTGAGTAATCTTGGTGACGGTGAGTGGCGACACCGCGTACCCCGAGCCCCCCATACTTAAGTTGTTACCTACCGTGACTAGAAGTTGAAAGGTGAAGGGTTAGAAGCCGTGAACGGTGGCCGTCGGAGCCCTGGTCAAGCTCCGGCCAATGGGCTCCCTGCCTGTCTACCAGGCAGGGAGCTCCGGGACCTCTTTGGCTACCAGGGTAAGGTCAAAGAAGAAAGTACCCCCCGTCTGCCTGCTTTTATACTATGCTATATGGCATTTTCAAACCCCCCCCCCCCCCCCCAGACGTGATCGGCCCCCGAAAAGGGGCCGCCCGAAGTTTCTTTTCCACCACTTCCTGACTTGAGGCCTCCGAAACCGAACAACTATCCTCGCTTCATCGTGATGGAATCTGTAGAGCAATCAAAACCTCTTGCTTCACAGTCGGTATTTCTGATTTCAAAGTTTCTTGACGGTATTGTAGGAGGGTCGTATAAGGCCAAAAAACATCGAACCGGTGAATTCTTGTCGAGGTCAGTAGCCAGGACCAGACCAATAAACTTCTTGCGCAAACCAGCAATCGCCGATCTGCCAATCCGAGTCACGCCCCACCGCAGCCTAAACAGCTCCCAGGGCGTGATTTCCGAGTATGACCTACTAAATGAATCTGAAGCCTACCTGCTGGAGGGCTTCGTAGTCAGGGCGTAATAGCAGTCAGGCGCATAACCATCCGCAGAGACGATAAACAAATACCGACAAAGCACCTCATCCTAACCTTTAACAACTTCACCCTTCCTGAATTCATCAACGCTGGTTACATCCGGTGTTGAGCCCGGCCGTACATCCCGGACCCGCGGCGCTGTTTCAAGTGCCAACGGTTCGGGCACGGCACAAACGGCACAAACGTCAGCATAATTAATAAAACTACAGGAATAATGAACTTCTCTTGCGCTCCCGGTGTGTCCAAGAAACAAATTAAAAAATTCATATAAGAAAATAACCTATGTTATACGTCGTAGAATAATATTATATGTGAATTTGCACTGTTATCGTAACAGTGGATATGATGGTTTTTATTTGTTTTCATATTTGACTTGCGCATGTTATTGTAGATCTTGCAGGCCATGATGAATATTCAAAGTACTTTATAAACCTGTGTAGAAACAAATTTCTTCATGTATAAGTGTGTGTATATTGAACTTGGTGGGTGGTGATGTATGTCACCAGATGTTTCTTTTTTCAGAGTGATCTGTGTTTCAGTATATGTGTTCTTGGGAGGCAATGTGATGCACACATATCTCGCGAGTGCGTTTTCAATTTGGCTCATATCTATCAAGGCATGTAACCTTCGCCTGCGTCCGGGGCACTCGCCTCGTCAAGCCGCCTCAACCAGCGGCTTCTTGCGGCTGCCCCCTCCTTTGTCAAAAAGGAAAATAAAGACCTTGACTTTGAAAATGTGATTCCCCCTATTTGCTATTTCATATGGAAGTGAATACTAACCATTATGACCTTTGTTGGCTAATACGGGTGGAAGAATGTTTTATTGAGGAAAAATAACAGGCAGTATATGCTTTAATTGTATTTCAATATGGCCATGGAAATTCATGGTTTACATTTTATTACGAGTCCATGGACCCGCCTAGTTGTATCATCTACGAAATGCGCACGATGGCCCTTCCTGACCTTTTTTGATAGGGAGAGTGTTTCATCCCGTCAAAACTAGACTTAACTGCTCTTTGTAAGAAAAGTGTTCTTGATCTAACTCGATTTATCTGGAAAGACTTGTCGGAGCGGTACATAAAGCCACGGCGTTCCATTTGCCTTTGCTCTAATGAAAACTTGTTCCTAATATTTCGTGCTAAGCACAAGTTTACTCAAGGAATCATTCATTCTTAGAGTAACGTGGCTTCCCAGTTCAAGCGGAAAAGGTGTTAACCCTATGCAACAGGGCTTCAAGAACAGTAGAACTATACATAAAGAACACGTGAGTCCCCTTGGCAGCATCAGCAGCTCTATTCGAATTCCTTGAAAACAGCTTCTCATTGTAACATTAGTAGCAAGGTAGCTTCTTGTAGCTTAGCATCTACAAAAAGCAAAAAGGATCTGACAACACCCACTAAACAGCCCTAACGGTCACGCCGAAAGCGAACTCCCATGGCGAAAGCGAACTCCCAGAAGAAAGTTGCCAGGTTTTTCCTTGTCACTGCAGTTGTATTTGGCATAGGTTCGATTTCGGACTTGGCACATTTTAAACAAAAACGCCTCTGATATTTGTGCGCTTCAGTCAATAGCACTCAGTTGAACATTACTTCATCTGGTGCCATTCGTTCCAGAAATTGTGCGCAAAGTTTGCTGTATTTTACAGTACTAAAAGGTCGACTTTCTATTTGATAGCTCGTTTTTGTTCACACTTAGGGATTGAGCAGGAATATACTTGTTTCATTCTTTATCAACGGAGGTCCGATTATGAACGATGGGTTGCATGATATGTCGGTAAAACGGGAGCCTATACTTTGGCAAGCCATTTATGAAACGGAATACCTTCTGTTAGCTTCCTAAATGCAAAAAAAATTGTCTTGGTAATTTTTTGTCTAAAATTACTCTGGACGGGTAAAAAACTGAGAAATAAGTTCTAAAAGCGAATATCTTTTCTGGATATACTGTAATCGCTTATTTGATTATAGTCATTTCTTTCCGAAATCTCTGTTATTTGGCCAAGTCAGCAGTTTTATTAATAAAAACAGCGGTACGCAATAAAATATCGCCTTCCTGATTAAACATAGAGGCAACATTAGCTCTGTATATCAAATGAACAAAAAGTGGAACGATCTACAAGAAACTCGATCACCGTAACTATAGCAAAAAATCAACAAGCTCGCGTTCTTCCTTACAAAACCAACCAAAAGACCCCATAATCTTGACAGATGAGGTTTTTCAGCGCTGGAACCGTGAATTAAGGAAACCGCCCTCGTATTTTTGCTGGAAATATAAATATCTGAGAAGGAATGGGGAACGGCTAACAAAGAAAAATAGGAGAGGTTGTTACGGAGGAGTAGAGCAGAAGCTTTGTTTTTCTCATTAAAAGGAAGCGAAGCAAGCATTGACGCTTACATTATGGTTGTAGTTAATTTCTGTCTTTTAGACGCAACTGCAGAGCTGCCATAATTACTGCAAAATAATTGAGATCACTTCCACGCATTTTATGTTCTACACGAAAAAGGATAATCGGCTTACTTTGTAAATTACATAAAAACCGTCATGTTGGAAACTTATTTTAATATTAGGAATCACATTTTGGGTATCAAGAAATTGTTGTACTTCTTGGAAAAGTACATCTTATGTCATCTTAACATAAATTTCAGTCTATTTTCATTTGTAACATAAAAATGTAAATGGAACAATTGGACTGTCACTGTCCCCTAACAGCGTGTGCAGCGATCAAAATGCTCTTGGAAGCCTGTGCCATGAGGCCACTTTTGTGATCAGCGTTTAATCTTAAGAACGGTCTTTGTAGGACATCTTTCACGCGCACGTTTTGAGCAGTCGAGCGTCCGCTTAATTCAAATACCTGTTGAAAAGTTGAAACAAACTTTGACAGAAGCTTTATATAGGCTACATCGTTGCAATCAGCGAAATGTACAATCATAGTCAATGTATCTTCACTTTCGGCAACGTGAAAAAGCCCCAGACGTGTTGAAGTAACATTTGGAACAGAAACTGCACGAGGTACTTTATTAAGGATACGTTTGAAATCGCCTGGTAACGCAGCTTGCGAAAATAAACGAAGCAAAAAGTGGAATATTGGTGTTCGCTGGAAAAGGGAACCAAACTAAGGAAGTTGCCATCACAAAAAATGGGCTTATGGACGGTGGATTGGGCAATTCTTAGGGGATAGAAGACCAAGATTTATTGCAAGTTCGAAGGGAACTATGCATTGATGACGAATTTTGCCGGGAGAAAGTAGGTTCGGGGCCATTTGTTGGTTTCCAAAATAGTCATGCATAAAAGCCACAAAATGTATTTTCAACATGACCGTAAACATTGTTAATTAAAAGCAAGTTTTTGCAGTTTGGTATTCAGACTTTTATACGAGAGTCGTAGTTGAAAGTGATAACCAGGACAAAATGAACTAGACAGGAGTACTTATTTGACAGTTTTGTCTATATCAATACTATATCTTAAAGTGAAAACAGTAACGCTGTGGTCGCTTAAAATTCGCTGGCAGTAGTGATGTCAAATTGCAAGATTCATCCCACGGATCTCCAGCAGTCGAGGTAATGGGTGGGGAACAGCCGCTAAAATTATAACTGTTCATGGTCGGGTATTGAGAATATTGCAGCACACTTGTCCAGAGGAGAGTGAAGGTGTGCAGAAAACTGTGTTCCTTTTAAGGGGTTAAGCATTATGAAATAAGTCTCGTAAGGTGTCGTGAAGTGGTGGTGGTAAAAACATTTATTGAGCTTTAGGGGAGAGGTAAGGGGAGGTGGTCAGCCTCCCATGTCCAGGAAGCCGCGAGCCCGGGCCGATTCCAGAGCTTGTTTCACTAGGTCGCGTTGCTGCTCCGGTCACTGGTCGGCGACTTTGGCTAGTTTCGGTTTCCGAAATTGTGGCGATCCTAGCGGCACGGTGCTGCGGCGTGGCCCTTCCCTTTCCCTCAGTGTTTCTTTCTTTCCAAACCGTCAACGCTTCCGCGCCTCCTCACGCATGCGCAACAGCTCACCGGCGCCAATATTTTTTTTTCTTTCTCTCGGCGCGCACGGCGGGCCAGTTCGGTACGTGCGTGAGCGAGCCGGCGTGCGAAGGGTTGCGCGGGTTGCCTAAACGCCTCCACGGGCTGAAAGTGTCGCTGCATTATAAAATACATTCGAATGTATTCTAAATATGGGGCAGCGGGGGAAGGAGTGTTACCACTCCTGCGCAGCTCTGTGGTGCAGCAACACAGGGCGAAACAGTTCGGCCAAGTTTCTCGCCTTCTCCAAAGACGACAGGTAAGCAAATTAGCTTTGTACAAGTTATAGTGAATTCCTTAAAACCCGACTGATTGCACTCTTCTGTTTTCAAAATAATTCGCGCATGTAACGTGAAGTTAATGAGACATGTCACTCGTCGTGGAGGGGAAACTAATGTGCAAATATATCCCAGCTGTGCAGGTACGCAAAGTTTTAGTAGAAGTAAACGCGTCTTTGGCACGCACACACTTGCTCGCAAGATCAATTTGTGGTGGCATTGCCGTTTTTTGATGATTGCCTTAGTAACTGCTGGAACGTCGATTCAGTATACTTATCAAGGTATTTTTTGTTGTTTCGTGCAGCAGGTATGAGTCTAGGTTTGGGCCCCAAGTCGAGGACGGTTTGCGACTTCATTGGACGTTTCCTCCGGTGACTCTCCTCAATCCATCCAATGTCATCACGACGCACCTGCTCGCAAAGAAGGCAAGCTCAACTGTACGCGCTTCTTGCCTTTCATGGCGTACCTACTACCACATCGATTGATGGCGTGGAGGTGCTGCGCCCTAAGCATTTTTTCCTCCCCCGTCTTGCTCCAAAACGTATATTTGCGGCGAAACTACTGCCAAGCGTTGCTTCAGAGCTCCGAAAAATCTGACGTAACTCCGCGGTGTTCAATGCAAGTCGATTTTCACATGAAGCAGTGGAAGGCCAAACCGAAATACATGCGTTGTCTGCAGCCGCCATTGCAAGCGTTTCGGTAATTAAAAAATAAATAAAACGAAGTAGCATTGCCGGCTTTGCTGTTCAATCTAAACTGCGCGGCCGCGCCTTGTCATCTTATCGCGAATGGGTTTGGTGTTCCATAGTTCTCAAGTTAGAATGGTCATGCCGGACAGGATGAGATAAGAGGCGCTGCCCAGACACGAGTTAGAGGGTAGCTTGTAACAACCTGGCCGATATCTGCGGCTTAAAATACAGGAAAGATTCTATTTTTTCTGGGTGTCTTCTCCCCCCCCCCCCGCCTTCCCTCCCACCCCTGGTAAGCAGACTGTTAATTCACGCGCCATTAAAAGAAAAGACGGGTGCGTTCGATTTGTGTTCTGTGTTCTACGACGTGCACATGGTTGGGCATTGTTTTTGTACGTAGATATAATCCAGAAAATGAGTGTCTACAGTGCGGTCATTGTGTTGCAACAGTTTTTTATGGCTGCATTTTGTTGGTGTGAACATGATTTCTCGGAAGTGTATGCAGGTTAATGGGCGGGTCAACGCTTTCTTTCAGAGTTTGCGTTAACTCGCCCGAAAGGCAGGGCTTGAAGCATACGTGTGCGTGCTTTCTTTTAACATATAGATTCCCAATTATTGTGTCTCTGAACTGAAACAAATTTTTAATGTCTAAAAAACATTCCTGTCTCGAGGTGAGCCCAAGAAATAAGTATACATTGAGTGGAACTTTCAAGTTCTTTTCTTCTCCCGCCGAGGTGTGCGCAAAAAAAAAATCTGTGTAGGGACTAGAACTTTCGAAGTTCTTCTTTCGTAATCAGGTATTGTGTACCTAAATGTGTATTCATGGCTGTAACTTTTGCGCAACTTTAGACGGAGACCGATACAAAAAGGGACTCGAAGACCTGTACCTGTCACCGTGTAAAGTTGCGCAAAAGTTACAGCCATGAATTCAGAATACCAACTAGCCCGCCTAACCGTGGTATTGTAAATGTGTATGTAGCACGTTTTTTTCCCTATTGTACAATATTGTATGCCTAAATTTGCATATGTCATATTTTTGCTTAGTCCAATACGTGTACAGTCGTGAGCTGAAGTAAACGGACCACGGGAGCGGTGGCCAAAACTAATCGCTGCGCCGTCTGGTTGCGCGGCGCCTGCTGTCGAGACCGCGCACAGCGCAAGCGCGGCCTCTCAGTACAGCACGCATGCCGGCATCGGTCGCTTTTTCGCGATGGCATCGCGCTCCGATAAATTGGCGCCAGGGGAACATCGCCGATTTTTTGCTGTCTGCAGATCAACCCGCCTTCTCTGGAAACGGCATGCTCTCGCAATCGGCGGCAGCAGTTCGGACAACGCTGCTCCGCTGATAAAGTTGGCGCACCACTGATTATCTCGTGCTAGTAGATTCTTTCACCGACTCATCCCCATCAACAAATGAAGTAAAAAAAATCACAGTGTATTTGAAGAAAGGAAGACAAAACACCATCTTTTCCCGTCTTTCAGCATAGTTGCGAGATTTTAGCGCTCTGAGAATATAAGCGAACTTGAAAAGTTATTCCTGCCAATCTTTACACACTAAGGTTTCAACAAATACTGTAGTGTTTACGTATGTGCTGCATTCATTTATGAAACTTCGTTGCCTTACGCAGCATATGTGCCATTTCACAATCGCTCGGGAAAATCAAGTATCGTAATTTTAAGTTTAAGGCAGCCATCCATACATTTAGTGTTCGAAAACTCTATTGCGATATGCGATACCATTGAACGGGGTTTTGGATACACAGTGACTACCGAAACGCAGCCAAACCACATTCTTGATTTCGATTTATTTTCACATGAAAACAATATGTTCGTACGCACTTTTAGTACAGGATTTGAAATCGATGCATGTGATACAAATGGAGATGACTACCTCATGGTCGGTGACATGCGGTAAACAGACGACGTTATAATTCAAAAAAGCCCAATTTATTTACACATTTATTTGCAAAACAGAGCACAGAACAGCCGTACTCAGATGAGGGTTCGCAGAAAAAAAGAGATGCGTGAGGGCACCTCGGAGGGTCCATGGGTGCCCCCGCGGCACTGTCAAACTTTGTTTTTTCTAACCTTGTCGCCAACTCGAAAAGTGTATTTGCCGCATGGCATGTTGGAACAAAAAAAAGTCAAAGCTGGCTTTTTTACACAACGTTTTATTTATGCGAGAAAAAACACACACAAAAGGCTGGCATAGAAATATGTAATGAACGACTTTGGTTGCAAGGGTTCATTGTCGGACAACACGACACGCATCAAAATGTTCCGTCGTGGTGTACCGCATCACTGTTTCAAGTCCAAAAGGGGTCTTGGCACGCTAACGGCCTAGTACTACTGGCATAAAAAAATCAGAGATAGTACAAATATCCCGTCCTGTGGGCTCCACTATCTTCTTCAAAACACTGAACACTTTAGCTTCATTACAAAAGTCCCGCCTCCCAAAGGCACGTCAAAACAGAGAGGGAGGAGGACCTATCGATTAAACCATACCACACCGCTGATCGGCCACGACAATCAATCTTTGCTGTGCACACGAATAGCCACGTGACGCAACTCTCTCACTCTCATGCGGAAACCCCAAGGTGTTTATAGAAAACAAGCTAACGAACAAACAGCAAAACAACAGAACTCCACTCAGAAACTCGCAGCGTTGAAATATCAAACCTCGTGTTCTCAGTGTAAAGCAGAGCGAAGCAATGCACGCCGAAAATGATGTTTAGCGCAGATTTCCTTTTTTGATAGCCCATTCCGGTATTCCAAGAAGTCGCGTCGTGCACGAATTATAAACGATCCATCACGTACTCACTCGTCAACATATATCTGCCGTCGTGGCGACAGCCTTACACCCCCGAGAAACCGAAACACGGCTGCGTAGTTTTAACATCAGCCCCAAAGACCCACCCTCACGGTCCCCCCATTCAAACATCCTGACCTCTCGACTGACCTCACAGTTCTCGTCTCTCTTCTGGTGGCTTCTATAAAACATGACCCATATAACACCCTCAAAGACAGTGGAAACAATTTTACCTATCGGCCAGCACCCCTCCGCCTGTTTCTTTCATGTAGCGTGCATGCCAGAGTGGGACATCCCAACTTTCCTACACACGATGAAAAGCGAAACGCTTCCCCATACGCGCGCTGCGCACCGCTCCGCACCGCCCATCAGCCCAGCCGGCATTGAATCGAGGAAATAAAAAAGACCAAACAAGGTAAACGGCACTAATAAATGAGATTCTGGCGGTTTTCAGGATTTAAGTGAAGCACTCGAACATAACAGCAGGTTCGTGCAACATTGCATTTGTCTATGCAAAAATGAAAAATGTAAAGGTAATGATTTCCTTACAGTATAAAAAAATAAAAGCACTGCAGATAACTTCCGCATGAAAACAAAAAGTAATAGGCGTAGCTTGCATTTTAATTAAATGTTCATCAATAGGTTGACACAACACTAGTGGCCGGAGTGGTTGCCGTCAATGGCAATTACTTCGCGAATACGATCTGGCATTGATCCGTAAAGGGGGGCCACCACATCTGCGCGTCTTCGAAGGCGCTCCCACTCCTCCTTTACGGCATCCCACAAAGCGTCCGCCGTAGTGTGGACAACGTTTGCACGGGCTAGTTGGGATTTCATCACACCCCAAACATTTTCTATGGGGTTCAAGTCAGCGGCGTTGGGCGGCCACTCCAGCTGGGGCACTTGTCTGTCATCCAAAGCTGGATGACACAGCGCGCCTTGTGGATGGGGCTGCGGTCGTGCTGCAGCAGGAAGCACCCGTCCTTGAATGGTCCGTCGTATACGTACGGCAGAAGCACGTCGTCGACGATGCCGCAGTAGTAGGACGCATTGAAACGCCCGCTAATGCGGACCAGGGGACCAAGTCCGTCTTTGCTGATGGCTCCCCAGACGCTCACTGCACAGCGACCACTGGAGAGCACCTTTTGGGTGTATCCCGGCTTGTATCTGCATAGAAATAAATGCAATGCGTCAATAGGTGCAAAAAATACTAATTCGGTGGTGCCAGTTAATTATAGCTCCAGAGTCATTACCCTTTAAATGCGACTTCTAGAGCAACAAAAAGCGTGCAATTGTGTGACTTACAACAATATGTTCCAACCCAAACAACCAATCATAGTGCTGCTCACAAGAAGTCCCCATAAAGAACTGCTGCTAATTATTGAAAGAAACGGCTATAGTAAAGATAAGTCACTCAATACGATGGGCAGTTAACAAGGACAATTGTAGCTTTATCTGGCGAGTTGTAACAGTTTTTAACCCAGCATGATATTTTATAAACGATTAATATTGGAGTGAATTGCAGCTGTGTTCTTACCTCGACTTAGGAGGGCGCCAGACGGGCCGCTTCTGCTCCGTTCGCGTAGAAAATGTGGATTCGTCGGTGAAAATAACTTCTTTCCATTCTTCGACTGTCCAATTTTCCACGCTTCTGGCGAACTCCAGTCTCTGCTGCCGCTGAGACTCCGTGAGGAACGGCTTTTGTGCTGCCACGCAGCTTTTTAGGCCAGCCTCCCGGAGTCTCCTTCTAACTGTGGTGCACGAAACGTTAAGGTCTAGTTCAGCCCTCAGTTCCGGCGCACTCATAAATGGCTCTTCAACGGAAGAAGCAACAATTAACATATCTTCCTCTTCTCCCGTAGCCCTTGGCCGTCCACTACGATGCGCATCCTCCACTCGTCCGTCTTCATCACGGAAAGCCTGGATAATCCGGCTCACTGAAGTTCTCGACCTCCTGGTGCGTCGGCAGATTTCCCGTTGCGGAACACCTTCCGTAGCAAGCTTTATAATGTGAAGCCTGTCTTCGTGCGGCACTCGTGGTGGCATCTTCGCAGAAGACGCAGCAAGAGCAAAGCAGTCCCCTTAAATGCATGTTTCTGTCCAATCACACGACAGAAACCATATCACTGGGTTGCAGCGAGCGTTATGTCACTTGAGAAATCCCAGCCATGAAAATTAAAAAAACAAATTACCTATTACCTATTGCGTCACTTGTCGTGCGATAATGCCCAAAAAGGCAGACGAATTCGCACCCTGCATGCGCTTGACTATCGGCATTGTGCTGGGGCATGATAAGATGCATCATACTTCAAACAAAAAACAGCGCTCAAGACGGGACAGAAAGAAGGAGGCTACACACACAGCGCTGTGTGTGTAGCCTCCTTCTTTCTGTCCCGTCTTGAGCGCTGTTTTTTGTTTGAAGTATGAACCAACAGGCCCAAATACTTCCTTTGCATAAGATGCATGTCTGCGAAACATTGATCACAAAGGCAGGACAGACAATCTCTAAAGCACCTCTTTAAAGCAAAATAATTGACGTCTAGCTTTAAGAAAACAAAATCTGTTAGTGGTACCTCACCTGGAATATCGCGTGTCGCCGTCGTCTGTCACCCAAAACACGCATTGCTACCAAGTCAACTTTAAAGGGGGCCCATGACCTGCCTATGCGGGCGAATATATCTAAGAAACAAATGCACTTTATTTGAACTTAAAGACCACTGTGCGGAGTTCCACGCAGTCAGTTCACACTGGACTTATAAACGTTCAGAAATATCGGCAGCTGTCAATACATCATTCCAGTGAACAGTTCTAGGTCATAAATGGCATACTTAAAAAAACCATTCCACGTCAAGTTATACGAAAGTTGTCTGCTTCCAGGACTCCTCAATCACCGAGATCTTAGTCGGCCTCGTAGATAATTAGTAGTCGCAGTTTTAATACGATAACGGGAAGATACAACTTCCAAATCAGTTCGAACAGCCTCAGCAGGTTCAGCAAAACAACCGCGAAAATTGGCTTAGAGACTCCTCATTTCTGTCTGCTAAGATAATAATGTATTAATTCCAAATTTCATCAATCTAATTCACACTAAAGTATGTTTACCCTACGCCAACTACAACTGTTCGCGTTTAGTTTTTCGAGGTGATTTGCTTATTACCTTCATAACAAATAGAAAAAATATGAAGTCGTTATTGTATATCCTACGTCTTAGTCCAACATGTTTACTAAAATTTAAAAAAAATCAACGTGGGACGTCATCTTCGTTTGAAGCGTTCGTGTTATTGAAGAATTACTAAGGCGGCATTTATTTCATGTGGTTTTAGAATTTTGAAGTAGTATTTGAGCCCTTCAAAAACAACATAGGCTGCGTTTTATCTGACCAATCATTCGTGTTAAATTCGTGTTAACACTCTTGTGTTAAATTTGTGGGAAATATACGAACTCTCCCAAGCATGGGCGCACGCACATACACCGACAATTTGGTCACGAATAAGCTGCTATGCGTGTCCCGGTGGGTATCTTTCGCGAAAATCGCAGCGTTATAGCAAGGTGTGATGTGCACGATTGCGGGGTTTGGTGACGGGTGTGATTAGGTGTGGAAGCTGAATTGCTTGGAATTCATTGTAATGTAATGGGAAGCCTCTTTCATTAGGAGACAAGTTTTCAATGCAGCCGGGGCAAATATAGCAAAACAAGCAAAATATGCCGCACACCACCGTGAGTTACAAGAAAGGCCCCACTCTGGTTGGCCGCTTTGTTCGGATGTATTTACTGCAATGCTTTTCCCGCTGGTATACATAAGAAGAAAACACTCTGTTCGAACTTCCTAAGCCCGTATATTTTATCCGGGATGCAACAAGTAAGAAAAAAGAAAGATAAACAGCCTATGAGCCCGACGCAGCCACAGCACGCTGAAAGTGACAGCGTAGAACCGTTGCGGCATATCAGATGATTACCATAGATAGGGCGGTGCTGGGCAGCGTTCGCCTAACTACGCGGCGTGATTCCCCTGGCGCTGATTTATCGAAGCGACAAGCAGTCTCGAAGGAGCAGGGGATAGTGGCATGCGTGCTGTACTGATAGGCCGCGCCTGCGCTGTGCGCGGTCTCGACAGCAGGCGCCGCGCAACCAGACGGCGCAGCGATTAGTTTTGGCCACCGCTCCCGTGGTCCGTTTACTTCAGCTCACGACTGTACATAAAATGTATGTGCAATATATGGGTGTAGTACATGTGTTTTCATGACTTCGAATCAAAGACGTCCTCATATGAATTTTGAATAAATGCATAGCAAAAATAATGTTTGTGTAACACTCCAATTATTATCGCCACAAAGACAACAATTCGACACCAGAAAACCTACATGTTTTCTTCGTTCAATTATTAAACACGTTACTGCACACAGAACAAACGACGGGCGGCGGCCATTTCGAGTCATCGGCGACGCTCGTGCGACCGGCGGCAGACGCGAAAGTTGGACGAGCGTCGGTTTCAGGGGCCGGCGCGCGGCGGCACGGCCTGGCTGCCGCGGGATAAATGACGTCAGCAGCGTCCGCGACGTCAGCAAACGCCTTTCCCCCCTCGCCACTCGTTGCCATGGCGATTAATGCAACGTTTCTCAGAGGCCACGTACTACTAGGGGAGGATTTGGCGCTGCTGGAGCGAATTACCTGGGACCACGGTGGATGCGAGAGACGCCGCCCCGTGCTCCGGTGCCGAGCTGGTCAGACCAGACTCCCACTGCTCAAGGGTGGGGGAGTGAAGGGGGGTTGGTTGCTGCGGGCAGGAGAAGACTAGGTGGAAGGTGGTAAGAGGAAGGTCACACGCTTGGCAGTTATGAGGGAAGAGGGATGGGGAAATGTGTGAGAGAATCGTGTGATTATAGAAAGTTTCTGTCTGAAGGGGCGATAGACATAGGCTTCATGTGGGGTAAGGGATGGGTGGGTAGGAGGGTACCTTTTTCTGTTGTTTGTGTAGTGGGAAAGGATGGAGCTATAGGTAGAATCCAGCGGTGTTAAGGTGGTGCTTGCTGAATCATGACGTCCTGTGGTATCTAGCCTTGCAGAGGGGAGTGCCCGGTTGTGGAGAGCGCGGGCTGCGGCATGGGCCGCTTCATTCCCAGCAAGACCAGAGTGGCCAGGGGTCCAAACTATTGTTATCTCTTTTTCTTCGGGGAGACAGTGATAAATGGGAAGAGCTTGAGGGGGTGCCAGGCCAGCCTGATACCACCGGCATGCTTGCTGATAATCGGGGATGATGGTCAGGTAGGGCTGAATTTGGTGGGTGGTGGTCGCGTGAGTGACTGCGAGTGCCTCTGCTGTGGAAACTGCTCGCTGCTTGTAGGTGGCTGCAGTGGCTAGATGACCGGTAGAGTCCAGGGTGACGAGGGTGGGTGTGTTAACAGTTGGGAGTATGGGCGATATCCGTGTAGCGCGTTTGGGCGTAGGTTTCATATCGCCTTGTGAGCGTTCTGACACGAGCTTCTCGCCTTCCCCTATTGAACGTTGGATGCATATGTTTTGGGATTGCGGCTACCCTAAGGCGCTGGCGAATGTGAAGATGGATGCGTTGAAGTTCGTGAGTTTCAGACGGGGTAGGCCGGCCAATGGTGCGAAGCACGTTCCTGCCAGTGGGAGTAAGGGCCAACCGTTGTAGCTGTGAGGTTCGTTGGGCTTCCAGAATTTCACTGAGTGTATTATGCAGCCCAATTTGGAGTAGACGGTCATTAGAGGTAAATGTAGTGAGGCCCAAGGCAGCTTTGTAAGTTTTGCGGATTAGAGCGTCCAGCTTGCTGGTTTCTTGGGGTTTGAGATTCACGAACGGGGTTCCGTAGGTGAGACGGCTGACCATGAGGGCTTGAACAAGACAGCAAGTGTCCGGCTCTTTAAGACCGTATGCCGATCCCCGGTTTCGGCGTATAAGGTCGATGAGCTGGGAGACTCTTCGGTGCAGTTGGGGGAGTAGGGCAGAGCCTGAACCATCCCAGTGGAAGAAAACGCCTAACATCCTGAGCGTGGTAACTTGGGGGATAAAAGAGCCACTTAAGGTGAATTGTGGGTCAGGGGTGGGCGCAGCCGGGCGGCCTCTTGTGCGGGCGTGGAGGACCAGTAGGGCGGGCTGAGATGGCTCGCAGGTCAATCCCCTGAGCTGAAGGTAGGCAGTAGTGGTGTTGACTTCTTGCTGAAGGATTTCTGTTGTTCACCGCTAGAGCCTTGGGTGGTCCAGAGAGTCAGATCATCAGCGTAGAATGCGTGGCGTAGGCCGGTAATGGCTAGCAGTTTGTCAGGACGTCTAGCGGTAATGGCTAGCAGTTTGTCAGCAATATTAAAGAGAAGAGGCGAAATAACCGATCCTTGTGGTGTGCCCTTTGCCGGGGTGTGGAAAGTAGGCAAGGCTAGAGGGCCGAGTAGGAGTGTAGCTGTTGTTTTCTCAAGGAAGGCTTTTACAAAGCGAAAGGTATTTACGCCGCAGTTCGTGGTACTGAGGTTTTCCAGTATGGCTTCATGGGCGACGTTATCAAATGCACCCTTGACGTCAACCGTTAAGATTGTTTTGGGAGAGGTGCGGCTCAGGTGGTCGACCACCTGTTCCTTGAGCTTCAGGAGGACGTCTTGAGTAGATAAGTGTTGCCGAAAACCAAACATTGTGAAAGAGTAGAGGTTGCGGTCTTCCAGGTATGCGGTGAGGCGCTGATGTACTAGGTGTTCGAAGAGTTTACCGATGCATGAGGTGAGGGAGATTGGTCGAAGAGTAGTCGGCGTCAGTGGCTTGTTGGGTTTTGGGATCAGTATGATGTCCGAGTGTCGCCACTGCTCAAGTAGAGTTCCCCCCTGGCAGTGATAATTGTAAAGTTCGAGGAGGTCTTGGAGTGTGTCCTCGTCGATATTGCGGAAAGTTCGGTAGGTTATATGGTCCTTTCCTGGGGTGGTGTTGCGGGTGAGGCGGGCCAGGACAGCTTGAAGTTCAGTGAAAGTAAAGGGGGCGTCTAGTGCTTTGTTAGCTAGGCCCGTATAGTATATGTCGGGGATGGGTGGGTAGGTAGTAGGGTCACCAAAAAGGTGGTCACGGATCGACTTGAGGAGTTCTTGAGAGGGGAGAGCGCTGTTGCGGATTAGTTGATGTATTCTAGGGTGTGTGTATATCTCAGTATTGGTGTTGTCGAGAAGGCAACGGAGGAGCTGCCTAGTTTTCTTTGTGTAGAGAGTGCCTTGGAGCCGATCGCAGAAAGAGTGCCAGTTTTGTCTCTGGAGATCGGCGGCATATGCTTGCGCCTGCTCGGTTAGGAGGGCTATGCGCTGTTTAAGTTTACGGTTATGCTTCCGCCGTTTTCAGCGTTTAGTAAGACTACGACGCGTCCAAAGTACAACAATAAATTCCCCACACGTTTTAGACCCTTCTCACAGCGCAAGCATTGCTGGAATTGCTCCGCGTCCTCGTTTTATTCTTTTAACAAAGCACCACACTTTGCTTCCACAACGCCGGTTCCGAAATTAACGCTTCCAGGAGAATGTGGCATTTTAGTGGCAAATGATTTTAGTGGCAATCGATATCTACGCCTGTTGATTGGTTTACTGCCCACCTAAAATTCGTAACAAGCTTTCTGATTAGGGATAGTTTTTTGGCCAGAACTATAGATATGCTAGAAGAAACCACTAAAAAAACGTTTAATTCCAGTGACACTGAAAACATATTTTCAACAGAGGGGAGGAATTGCTCCTTCAGAACGTAGCAGTTCAGGAAGGTTTTGCAATGTTAAAAAAAATCAAACACTGTGTGTGCTTACATTGTTGTCTTTCCTTTGAGGCCGTCTTTGCTTCGCAGGTACGTTCTGTGCCTAAGGAAAAAAAGTGTGCAGCTAGTAGGCTGGCACTTGTTCTTCTTACCAAACAACCACAGACAAACAGACAAGCATGTTCCCAAAAACGAAACAACGTAAAATGAAGCTCGAATTCTGTGAAGAAGACGTGTACTTTTACCAAATATAGTAGGCACTCATAAAATTATGTGGTATAAGAGAAAAGTTTGTTTAATTATTAAACTTAGAAAAATACTGTAGTCAATTCTACAGATTGGCACGTGACCAAACAAAATCTGTGCTTACGGAGTTGCTTGGTTTGGTATAGGTCACAGTAACTAAAGTTAAGGTGCAAAGGTATTCAGAGTGACCAAAAGAGATAAAATTACAAAACGCTGCGGAACGGATTCGAAACTGGGGGAGGGTCCTGAGAAGTTTTTGAACTATTTTAGAGAACCGTTAGGTATAAAACGCATCACCGCGATAGACAAAAGGTGATAAAATATCATTGTAAACAAGGGTGGTACCGAAAATATGAGTATTACAACCCTATACGGAAGTCTGTACTGTAGGCATTTTTAATATGGATGGGAATGTAATGCAACGTAAAAACAGCCGTAATTTCAAAACCTGGCCAACCGCCATAAATTATGTAAAGCTACTCAATGGCATGGCATTTTTTCCGGTGGACAGTGAGGACTTGACGCTGTGTAGAGTTTGGCAGACTTTGCCTGAATTGTCTGAAAGCCACCGACATGCAGCTATGTAATATGGGGAAACTTATTGTTTTTATTGTCCTGCTGACCTGACAATGGTTGCCTCAGTGGACAATTGGATGCCATTCAGACGGATGTAATTGTCAGTAAAGCCACCTAAAGTCACATCAGGCTACCGATGAACTCAGATGATTCTTCACCAATCGGGCAAGCAGCAGAAACGAAGGGCTTGTAAAGCTTTTCAAAGTAAATTCCAGTAAACGTACTTCTTCATACCCTAGCGATGCAGTTTACTTTGTTTTTCCATCAGATGTGGTTTGCTGCATGATGGTAATGTTATTGACGGCAGGAGACGCCAAGGAGAATCCGCAGTCTCCTATTGGCCGAACAATACACAATTTTAGGTAATAAGGCTAACTCTGTCTTCAGTTCATCAGCCGGCAAATATAACTACCAGGTATAATGATTCAAACTAATGGTTACCCTGCATTCTAGATGTAGTGCGAGAAGCAAACCGAAATGAATATTTGAAACAAGTACAGAATACCAGGGTACGGGATTAACTTTGTCAGACACTAGAAGCAGCAGGATCAGCCTTCTGGTTTTGGGTATTTACGACAGAAATAATTGATCGGATGCTGCTTGTAAAAAGATGTTCTGATTGACAAATCAAAAACGCCAGCTGGACATCGAAATAAATTGGCAGCTTGTGAAAACGAAACGAAAAACAGCCAAATGCCGACGTGCTACTCAGAAGCGTAATGACGACTGCGTAAATATTAGTGTGCATTTGATTTGAAAATGCCGCCCTAATTAGTGGATCTCCATTAAGGACGTCCGCCCCAATTAGTATGGAAAGATAACAGGGGAAAGATAACAGTTCGCAGATAAAACGCAATACTCTTTGGTGAGAAAAATAAAGTACATGAGACGCACTCCAACGCACCATCTGAGAAGAGTTGCAAGCTGGGCGAGTTGGAAATGCATCTTGAATGAAACCAGGCGCAAACGTAACAGGACGCAGAAAGGAGTACACAGGACAAGCGCTGGTCTAACAACTGAAAAATTTATTAGGCAGAAAGGAAATATATAGGCAGAAGAAACCACACCCCCAAACACCAAAAAACAAACAAAAAACCGCAGAACACTGCTCAAACAAGATGAAACATTGCATGCCAAAATGGAAAAACAAACATGCGCCAAAATCAACTCACGAGCCCCTGAGATACTTAATCTCTTTTGCATGAAGCATGACACTTGCTTGGCTAACGCACTTATCTTTCCTATCATCAATGTGGTACGCCTCAACGATTTCCCGTGTTATCTGGCGTTTATGCTTGAACAAAATGACAGTCTCAGAAAAATTCGGAGTGCAGCCACATTTCTTGCAGTGAGAAGACAAATGCGACGAGGCTGCCCCTTTCAATGATAACTGATGCTCACGTAAACGCACATTCAGGCACCGTCCAGTTTGTCCCACGTACGTGCGCCGACACGGGAATAGGGGAATACTGTAAACGACACCCATAGCGCATGACACATAGCGGTTATCATGTTTAACCTTACATCCTACATTTTTTCTGCCAGGACCGCCGCTTGCCCTACTAGCAACTCTGGCACAAATAGAGCGTAGTTTGTTGCGGGCGGTTATAGCAACCTGAACACCGTATCTCGAACCAACTCTCTTCAGCCTGTGCGTAATGCCATGAACATACGGAATGACAGCAATGTTTCTTTTTGTTTCGGCCACATCTTCAGCAACCTCCTTCTTTGATCCAGACTTAACCAGTTTCTAAAGTTTTTCGCAAGCCCATGACAACACTGCTTCACGAAATCCAGCCTGCCACAACTTTCGCACTTGCTCTTTAAAACTGTTTTCCATCTAATGCACACAAGACTTAGTGACGGCAGACCGCAGGCATGATAAGGCATGACAATACTGCAAGAAATGTGGCTGCACTCCGAATTTTTCTGAGACTGTCATTTCGTTCAAGCATAAACGCCACATAACACGGGAAATCGTTGAGGCGTACCACATTGATGATAGGAAAGATAAGTGCGTTAGCCAAGCAAGTGTTATGCTTCATGCAAAAGAGATTAAGTATCTCAGGGTCTCGTGAGTTGATTTTGGCGCATGTTAGTTTTTCCATTTTGGCATGCAATGTTTCATCTTGTTTGAGCAGTGTTCTGCGGTTTTTTTTATTGTTTTTTGGTGTTTGGGGGCGTGGTTTCTTCTGCCTATATATTTCCTTTCTGCCTAATAAATTTTTCAGTTGTTAGACCAGCGCTTGTCCTGTGTATTCCTTTCTGTGTCCTGTTACGTTTGAGCCTGGTTTCATTCAAGCACCATCTGAAATGAATGGTGCCTGCCTTAGACCCACCGGAAAAGTCCATCAAAGCAAATGTCCTCAACATGGCCTATAGCAAGCCACAACTCTTTCAAAATTAGAAAAGCCTAAGCATAGCAACGTTTAGTGCTCATCAAAGGCCGTAGCATTGTTATTCAAAGAACTATTTATAATGTGTACTACTAGGGGGAAGATCTGACGAAGTGTTACCAAAAAAAAATTGCTTGGGTACCTGCCCGCGAAGTGTTTGGTTACAGTGCCAGGGAATGGCCTATTGAGACAGGAAAGTGATGCATGAGCTTATCGGGTTGGTACGGCGGTAAGAGTATCTCCTTCAGGCTACAAATATTTAGGAGTTGGTACTGTACAAATTACTTTTGTAAAAAACATTTACCTTCTTCTCCTCTTACACATTACTACACGTGAAACTTGACCAATTTGGAAACGAGAGCAAATAGACTTGAAAAGTAAAAAGCGCAAAACAAAAACAAACACACTAGTGACGATATGAAATACTATAGACTCAGGTGAAAACGCGAAACCATCGATCGATCAAGACAAAGTCGTTTTCTTTTTGCTGAGCTTTACCGACCGAAACGGTTGGGTAAACATTTATGGCAGAATATTTTTATACAACTCTCGGGAAGGTTTACGTTGTTCAGCGGGTGCCCGCACTTCCACGGAGGGAATGACGCGCGAGGGAATGACATGCGGCATTAGTAGGTTAACTTCCCGACAAGTATAAGCGAGCGCTGCTGCGATATGACGCGATGTGATGCACAGCCATGATTGGCTCCCATTGTAGTTGGATATAGCGCAACACTGCACACGTGCGCAGGCCAGCCAGAAAAAGTAAGCGAAAGCAATCTATTGGTATGTAAAAGTTTCAAACAGGCACAATCGCTACTACTCCTGGCCGACCCTCCCCAATCGGGTATGTGCTAAGGGTGTAGAGAAAATGTTATCATCTCTGCTAGAGCACATGGGCCTAGATGGCGTTTGCACAAGGCGTTTCCGCATACGCCACCACGTAAATCACAACACCGCGCTTTGAGCTTTCCTTGAAGATTGTGCCGAACGATGCCTTGTGGTTTGTTTACTTATGTTTTTTTTTGCACCGCCACTCCCAGCCCAGTGGCCTTACAAGATTTCCAGTGAAGGACGTGTATTATTTCTCTTGTATTGCACACCATTTATTTTATTTGGTAGAGCGTGTTTCGCCTTGTGGTCACTACAAACTAACTTTCTTCTTTGATCAACAGGGTTCTCGATTTTATTAGGTGCTAAAAATAACGCGACAACGAATTTTGTGCAAGTAAACGCCGCTGTATTCGCTGACACCCGTCTGCATAGGTCACATTTTGTCTGCGGCTTCGCCCATTGTATATCATTTCAGTTCCAATCAGAGCACTAGTTCACTGCCATAAACTTTGTTTCATGAAGAACCCTTCATGATCATTCGCAACATAATGTCCCTTAAGTTGCTCGGTACGCACTCTTTATGCTCGTGAAGCCGTCCGGAAGTTACCAGGCCATTATAACTCTATCCAGCCGTCGGCTCCAAGGAGTCGCGCCAAATTTTGGTCTCCTGCCAGAAGTATCCAACAGAGCAACCAACGGAGCACGCGGCATTTTGCAAGACGCCACTTCACTAATGACCCTGCTACAGCTTCGGCAACCATAATCGGTTATGAGTTCCGATGCCGAAGACCCGGGAGCATGGTCAATAAAAAACAGAGCGTTTACGGAATTTCAACTGTTGGGGAGGAGAAGAAATGCTATGGGGAATGTTTTTACAGATTTTTTGGTCTGTCTTTACGTTTCTTTGTCTGTCTGTCTGTCTGCCTGTCTGTTTGTAACTCGATTCAGCCTCCCGGCCAAAGCAAAGTAGATATTGCGCAATAGTCTTATATACTCACAGCCAGAGGTAAACGTCTAGGCCCGGTTTCTATGTTCATACTTGTGAATGTTGTGGAACAAGAACAAGACATTACACAAATATAAGACAGAAAATTAGTAAAGAAGGTATATTTACAGTGTTCCTTTACTAAAAAATCCATGGATGCTTGGTTTTTCGATAAAGAATGATATTCTAGTTCTGCTGCAGAATATGAAAAATCACGCAACAACAACCAAATATGATGATGATGACGTACTCAAAGATGTTCGCAGGCACCCACAATGGGAGATTGGCCAGGGCTAAATAGGTTGTTCCACTAGCTAGGTTCCACGTTCTGCTTGGAGCGCACGTGGAGCACGGCCAAGCGGTTCTATAAACATAATTGAAGCATTTCACATAGCCAAAACTGACGATCGATGCTTCAGCCACCAGTCAATCTCACAATGTAAAAAAAGTAGGTTACCTCCAAGCTGTTGGTGCGCGATAAGTGACAGACGACATCCCGTACGTGTTGTGTTGCGCGTGCAGGGGTCAAGCACGGTCCAAATTTTGATTGCATTTTGTTTGATATTGGGTAATTTGCGCATGCGTAACGTTGCATGACTCTTCATATGTGTGTATCTTTCCAATAAAATTCATTCGAGAGGCAGCATTTGTGGTGTCTATTACTTACTTGTGTCCCTTGTTTTTTACGTTGCGCAAGACGAAGTTATGCCTCAACCGTGAAAACCGGAATATTGCCAAGTGTGTGAACGCAAAGGACAAGGAAGGAGTTTTGCAGGAACCTCCGCATTGTACCTCCATTTGAATGATTTCGAAAAAACTGTCGAACAACTGACGCTCGTTCCAAAGGGCACTCTTCAGTTCTTCTGGGAGAAAGCAGAGAAGAACGTTTTCCTCAAGCTCCAAGTCTGCATGCAGCACCTGTTCTCCTCGAATATATAGACGATTACGCCGAGACAGAAATGCATACAAAGGTTTGGTTGCTAGAATTGTGAGAAAAAAACACAACGGCTACGAACAAATACCCGCCAACGTCAGCCGTGCTCTCTCAAAGCACGAGAGAAGCTATGTGGTCTTTGGAAAAGATTGCCTCAAATTTTTTCGTCCATTTCTATAGGTCTTTAATTCATGGCCGGCAATATATTCAAGAGACCACCATGTGGTGTGCTGGTTCGAAAACTTGAATGAACCTTTGGCAGTGTTCGAGTGGCAGAACCGCCAGATGCAGGAATTTGCTGCAAACAATATTTTCAAATGCAGCACAAACATTCGGTCGCCTACGGCATATTACAGCTCCTTGCGTACTTGCCGCACAGAACTTGATTGAAGAAGCTACCTTTATTGGCATGATGAAATAATGCAAATGAGCCTCCAATAAGCAAAAAGAAATCCCGTGTTTCGTGCCATGTTTGACTGCATTGTGGGACGCAACGGTGGAGTATTGAGGGTTTGCAAGCGAATATATATGGCCCTCCTGTATGCGCTCGCAAGTATCCTCTTTCACAGCTCTGGTGCGCGCCAAAACGGGCCGTGGTAAATACAGCTGTTCTTCCCCTTAAATTCTGTCGTCGCCATGAAAAAATACGGGGCACTCCCCACAAACAATAAATCTGGGGAGGGGCGAAGCATGCAGTGTATAGGTGTATTCTTGGTGTCTTGGCGTTTTTGCCAATGCAGGTGAAATCGTTTGGGAGAAGAGGTATACAGCTTTGTTGTAAAACTCGCTTGTCTTTGAAGCAGGAAGCTCTTTAGCGTGCGGAGTAAAGGAATGTCCCCGTGATTTTTAGTACGCGATTCGTTCTAGCTCTAGGCGTAAGAGAGTTTACCGGTAGTTTAATACCTTGACTACAACAGTCAACGGTTACAACGACCACATGAGACGCCGACAGCCCCAACTCCTAAGGGGCTTCGCCCCTAAAAAAATCACGCACTCTGCCATCAAGCGAAGACGTTGGTTGAACTCGGAGCTTCCTCCTGGCGGATTCTTTATTGGCCCTTCGCACACTGCGAGTTCTGCTACTCTGAAGGAATGCGCAAATTTTCTAGGGTACCCGAAACAACTCTCGGATGCATCCTCCGTTGACGTAGCATTTGCATTTTGGGGTGTACTGCGGAAAGCCGTACCTGCTGCGTGGCGCTTAGGTAAGCAATTTTTGATTGGGTGCCCGTATAAAGTGTTAAACACCAGGATTTGAGGATGGGCCTGACGTCTTAAACTTAAAAATTGTTAGGTATGGTAAATGTGTCAATGCTAACAGCCTCGGAGTACGCAAAGCAACGCCATTATATTCCTACCTCGGTCTCTAGGTAACGGTAGTCGATGTTCACCTTACCAGTTAACGTTAGGTATATGTACGTAGCGCTGTCGCCAACTTGCCACAACTGCTCCTCCAGGTGCACACCAACTTCAGCGGCGGGGGCGTAACGAACCAGTCGCCAAGCTTCACCGGGAAGCGTTTAATGCTGCTACACTTCACCAACAATTATCATGATCATCACCGAAGAAAATTTTCTTATCTGAAGGGCGTATTTGCCTCTGAAACGCCATCAGTGAGGTCACTAATGCTTTGCTTTAGAACTCTCAAATCGCCAGCAAAACAAATTATCTCTCGGAGATGCCCGCAAACTAGGGTGGGCAGATCCGGTGGTGTCATCAAGTAAGTGTTAGCTGCCAAACAAGCTAGTACAACACGTTGGAACGTCTGTATGAACGCCCAAAGTAAGCCAAACTTTTATGAATAGTCGGATCTTTAAAAAAAGGCGTACAAAGCTCAGTCAAGTGCGACTGGGAAGGGAACAAGACGCATAACTTTTTTGTATCGCACATGTGGAAAACATACCGCAAACTAACCTTTTTCGTACTGTTGAGTATAGTATTCAATGCTCTTATGTATTTTCTATTGACACCAGTGCTGCAATAATTTTACTTCTCAAGTTATGTTTAGTTCCACACCCACACTGCGCACAGTTGTCGTCGTTTGCGTCCGACTCAACCTAAAAATGCTTGTTTAAACTTTGGCTGCACCGTACACGTTCATCGGACTGTAGAGCAGGAACATCTACGTACGATATCACCCACTACACGCCGGAGCTACCGTGAGTACAGGATTCAAAACAGGCTCCATTAGAGGCGCGGGACATGTTGAGAACCTTATTGAGAACCTTGCAGATAATGAGAAAAAATACGTTTTGCTCGTTGCCTGCGGTACGACCCGACAACAAGTGGATTGCAAAACCGATAGACTGCATGGCACTATGCGCAGAAAACACAGTATTTCGAAGGGCGCTGCACGAGAATTTGCCTAATTCTTAAACTACCAATGTGTGCTGCGAGGATAGAACCCGTGACATGCTAACTTCGCCTCCCGAAATAGGCTTCACTGCATGCTCACTGAAACATTCTTACGCTACCTCAACACGGATCACTGACGAACACGCCATACCACCCCCCGAGCAAGGAGACTAACCGGGCACCTGAACAAGATAATTTCAGATATGATTTATGCTCGTAGACATTTAAAAAAAATTCCCCGCATTTCCCCGAGGGGAAGAATGTGAAAGTGCGAATGCACGAGTTGAATTTGCGCGGTTCGGTAATGTTCGCGAAAGAGAGATCACAACACACACAACTACAAAGAAAGACAGATGCAGTTATTCACGCGACACCTATTTGTGTTGTCTTGTACTTGATTGCTAGAGCGGATCTCAAGCTTTAAAAGTTCGTGTCAGTACTCCTTTAAGCGGGTGCGTTAGCCTTCTCACTACGCCGATTCTTGGCCAATCCCCCACGTGGGTATGTGCCATGTCAGCGGCCAGGCAGCACGCGCCCATCTCCCCCCGTTGCCAAGGAAGACGAGGAGCTGCGCGCGCACCCGCTGCTGGTTGCTATGCGGGACGGCGGCGGATGCGGACGGCGGCGGACGCTTCAGGCTCGCTTAAGAAGTGCATTCGCACTTAAAACGAAGAAAATGAGGGCCTTAAAAGCTTGTGTTCTGCAGACTAACGACTACTGAAGCTCAGGCGCTATGTTACAGTAAGGAGAAGTTGCGCCGCCATGATCACCGACGTCCAAGCGGGCTCGCCAACGTGCTCGATTAAGTAAAACCTACCAGCAGCTCGTGGAGACCAGCCGCTGAACCTTTCGGCGGCAAACCCCGCCGGTTATTATGCAGGTGACCTTGGGTAGTTTTTCGACTAATAACCTTACGACGCAACATCAGAAAAAGCTACCACTGCGTTATTTGCAAACTTACACATTTCAAGCACGTGTAGGCAAAACCATGGTGAGTTTTCTGCTCGCCCGTTTTCCACGGTGAAAGCGGCGCAATAACGAGTGTTGCTGCCTGAGTAAACGTGGTTCGTCTCAAGCTTTACTACCCCAGGTGACTACATAGACGCTGCTTGGAGAGCCGCTTTAATTCACGTAGGATAGATGCTGTCTTAGATGGGGATGGTAATTTAGTCAATGCTGCAGATCACAGGTAGCGCAAGCAGAAGTGGGGGTGTACATGAATTGTTACATTGAGATAAAAAATACACATCAAGGGTAAACATAACCGAAGTGCATTGCACAAAAGTGCAAAGGCAAGGGGGAAAACACCAAGAGATGCACGTGTGAATAAACACGTCACCGAAAAAAGAAAAAAAGAAAGTAGGGGGGAGGTTGGGGTGAGGAATCATTATACAAATCCAGCGAAAGAATTAATGTTGTAACCGTTCAATGAAGGAATGCGCATTTCTTGACGTAAACATTTCGGGAGGCAGCGCATTTTATTCGCTTATAGTACGAGGGAAGAAAGAGTGTTTGTAGTTGTTTGTGCGAGCAAAAATCGGAGTGAATTTTAGAGGGTGATAGTTTCTGGTTGGCCGGATTGAAAGAGGTGGCAAGTACAATGAAGGATAAAGTAGAAATTCGTGGTTCCAGAATTGGTAGAGAAAGTTAAGTCCAGCTAATTTCAGGCGAGCTTGGAGTGTCATGCTGTTGTTTAGTTTCATCAAATTGGTTCGGGAATCATTACGACGGTAACGGTTATAAAAGAAACGTACAGCAAGTCTCTGAATTCGCTCGACTTTATTGATGTCCTTTTTAGTGTGAGGATCCCAAACAATAGCTGCGTATTCTAGAAGTGGTCTTACAAGTGTATTGAAAGCAAGCAGTTTCACATTGGACGGTGAATTCTTAATTTTGTGCCTGAAAAGACCGAGTTTACGCCGGGCTGAAGCGCAAATGGTATCTATGTGTGTTGACCACGTAAGGTTGCTAGTAAATGTGACACCGGGGTACTTAAAAATGTTAGCTTGAGATATTTGGAAGCCTCTAAATTAGGTACTGGTATAAAATAGGACTCTTTTATTAGTTATCCGCATCATTACTGTCTTAACGTGATTTAGCTTCATATCCCAGATGTCGCATCAGTTATTGAAGCATTTAAGCTGTTATTTAGAGTAGTTTGGTCATTGCTAGAATATACACCTGAATATAAAGACAATCGTCGGCAAATAGACGAATACCAATGCCTTCGTCGATACATGTAGTTATGTCATTGATATATAACAAAAATAACAATGGACCTAGGACGCTTTCTTGAGGTACTCCTGAGTTACTGTGACGTTTTCTGAAATATGACCACTTATGTCAACAAATTCTTGATGCATTTCTAGATACGGGGCAATCCAAATAATTAGTTGATAGGAAATTTTGAGCTGATTTAGTTTAAATAGAAGGCCTAAATGTGAAACCCCGTCGAGTGCTTTGCTGAAATCCCAGAAACTGACATCAATATGACCTGACTGATCGACAATTGATGAGAATGTGTGCACGATACTAACAAGCTGGGTGGTTGTTGAAAGACCTTTACAGAAGCCACGCTGAAATGGAGTTAAAATATTGCACTGGTTCAAGAAATCAGTGAAGTAGCTCGATAAAGCACCGCACATGCCGTGTTCATGTTATTTTAGCAGCGCGTACCTAATTCGACGATTTTATCTTGTTAGAATAGTGCGCCTGTTTGCTCTTTTTGTTGTTTTTGCGTGCCGGGCAATCTTTTTTGAAAAGGAGAGGGTAACACTCGGTCGTCGCTAGACTACATTGTGCTTTAAGCGCTGGACACATGTACGATTGGTAGACGCGATTCGCATGTGACTGATCGTTACGACTGTCGCCACGACTAGTCGTACGCGTGAATTTGAGACACATGACCCGATGCGCGCATACGATGCGTCGTCGGTGTCGCTCCGCCCATTGTTTCTGCTCCATGGTCAACTACGCGATCGCTGAGCTGAATTTGTAGATTCCGCGCGTTTGTCCGCAAGAAATGGGTAGCAGGCAATCGTGAAGCCTTTTCTGCCTTCGGAAACAGTCCGCGCACACGCCGGCCGCGCCTGCCAGCTCGGCACACTCAGCGGCTCGAACCGGCGCAGACCACGGTAGCAACCGCTTGTCGCTGCTCTTCTGAATCAATGTGATGGTTAAAATGAAGTTCCACATGCGAGAAAGCATGTGTTAGTGTGGTGAAAAAAATTACACCATCTTCCCGTGGGGAACCCTGATAAGGATGCGAAGCATCGTGGCGGTTCCGTGTGGTTTCATCGTGTTGCCGTTATGTTCAGTGTTCTGGTTTTTACTAGCGCCAGAGGGAATTCCGCAACCGGATCCACACCCGTAGCAAAGGCACGCAAGTGCTATTTTGTTACGGTGAGTAGACGGTGGTTCTCGAGGCGCCGAAACTCCTCCATCATGTTCTTGTCCATGTTGTCTCTGTGGTAGAATCGGTAGTCCCCGTCAGCTTTGGTGAGGTAAAGGTTGTTGACATTGGTGCACCGGCTGAGAGCAATGTACACGCCCTCCTCTTCGCAGCTTTGTCTTCTCGTTCTTCTTCTTCTTCGGCGGTTCCCCTACGGGAAGATGACGACGGTGGTTGAACGCGAACCTATCTCGTGATGGATTCTTTGGTTGGCCAATTCCTAGGGGCATCCTGCCACAAACAGCATCAGAGGCGCTGCGGACGGGGCTGGATGAGCTGCAAGGCACGTGGCCCTTCCCGCCACAGCTTTCCCACGAAAAATTTAGCGTCCCCCTCTAAAGTTTTCAGTTCGTAGTTTCCGTTGACGTTCAGCTTCGCGTGCCTTCGTTGTATCAGTAGCTTCTTGACGTAGTTTGAATGAGTCAAGGACATAAGGCGCGTTCGTAGCACTTGCTCCTGTCCCGGATTTGTAGCGTAGTGGGAAGAGCACCGCGTACCTCCCGTTGTGGCCAGAGGTTCGTGGGATCGAAACCGGGCGCCGCTAACTAACTATTTCTTTTTTTATAGTGTAGTATCGCGGAGCTTTGGGTGTAAGGAGGAGAGTGGCGCATGCGCAGTGAGCGTGTGGACGGCGCCGCCATCAACGACGCAGGACCAGTCGAGCCTAAGAAATGCTCCGCATTTAAAATTGCAGTCGTGAAGCGTTTTCTGCCTTCGGAAACAGTCCGCGCACACGCCGGCCGCGCCTGCCATCTCGGCACACTCAGCGGCTCGAACCGGCGCAGACCACTGTAGCAACCGCTTGTCGCTGCTCTTCTGAATCAATCTGATCGTTAAAATGAAGTTCCACATGCGAGGAAGTAGCTGTTAGTGTGGTGACAAATTATGCTAGGGATTGTTGTCAGGGCTTATTTTAAAAGCGGCGATCACGTATCTGCTGCGATGCTAGCCTATGCTGACCGGTCGCCGCGGCGCGCGGTGCGCCGACCGGCCGAGAGATGGCAATACCTGCGCGGAAAACAGGCTACGCAGATGTCTTAGTCACCGATCGATCAAACGGCAGTTATAGCTTAAATAAAGTTCCACTTGCGAGAAAGGGGATAAGAGTGTGGTGAAAAGTTGTGTTACAGATTGTCATTCGCAGCTGCACAGATAGCGGCGATCAAATATCCGCTAGGATGCTAAGCCTAAAGTTCCCATCACCTGAGCTGGCCTGACTGCCCGAGCAACGCAAGCCGGTGGCGGGCTCAGCGGGCTCTCATTGGCCGTGGCCTCACGACGATCTCAACGACGACAGACTGCATCTGGCTTGCCAGTCGCACGTCGTGAGCCTCCTCCGACCAGCGAACGAGGCCAAAACAGGTCCTAACGATCAATCGTAACGATCAGTCGCATGCGAATCGCGTGCACCAGTCGTACATGTGTCCAGCGCTTTACAGGGCAGGATCTACTGCGATATCTCTGAGAGGTGTGAGGCTGCAAGAAAAACATCGCATCATTCGATTTCCCGTGGCTTGGCGGTGCTTGTCGCTGTTTGGCCCGTTTTTTGCAATTGATTTTTCTGAAAGCAAGTTTGCTTTAGTAAACCTTGGGTTGTGAAAAAACCTCGCATTGTTCTTCCTGTACGGAGCTTGATAGTATCGGTGCCATGTTCACTACGTCATTTTCATATATTTTTGAGTTCTGACAAAATTTTTTACCATGTCTTACACAAAAAATCCGAAACTTAGAACAGCAAGGGATTCCACCATATCTAAATGCTTCACCGAAGACCGGTCTTATACGTTGAAGCCAATATTCCTATTCTTTTAAAGCCTTTCTCGTGCCCTTCCTATCTTATCTCGCGTACCGCAGGGAAGAGTCCTAGGAGCTTCCCTGTTTGAATTGTGGTTTTGATGTGTAAAACATTTCTTTAATTATGCCTTCCAGCAGGCGGCTGTGCCTTCTAAATTACATTACTGACGTCGGGGATTCACAAAGGCAGAACTAAGCTATATTGAAGGATATTTTGGGTATATATCGGGGAAAACCATGGACGAACTGAGAATAAAGAAAAGGCCTGTACAGGCAGTGAATAGCATATGTGCATACTAGGCGATCTGCGATATATTCGCACCAACTAGCCAAAAGTAAGGCTTTAATCAGATTCCTTTTTTATATCGAAATCCCTGCCATGACTCAAGAATGAAAACGGTAGTTGTCCATATCCTAAAAATGAAACCGTCGAGTAATTTTTTATAGTGACCATGAACGAAATACAGCCCACGAAGAGAACATAATCGTCGTAACGTTAACAGGCAAGTTCAGTTTAAATGCCCGTTATAAAACTGTACGCGCTGCCTCCGGCGGCCACCTTTTCTTTTTGGGACACAAATTTAGATGTTCGCAAAGGGCTTGAGCATTTAACCTACACGTCAATTATCAAAGAAACACCTGAATACGCTTGCAAAATTAGGGATCCGCACTCGAAGATATATATTTTAGGGTTGAGAAAATGAAAGAGCAGTGCGTAGTATTTATGCACCGGCGAAGTGCCGCCGTATCGGCTCTAGTGGTATCTAGTGATATTCCAACATTACACTCCAGACAAAAGTATTCTGCGCGAAATTTCTGTATCAATTATTGAAAGGCAAATTTTTGCTAGATACTAGCCACAGCTATACCCGTGTTTTAATTGGCAGTTATTCTCATGCACACAATTTTGTATTCATTTTGTATGTGCCTGCAGTATTATGTAAGCAAATAAAATACATAAATTTGTGTTAACGTAAACAAAAATTCTCCATGTAATATTTCCGAGTAAATATTGCATATATGGTGGCAGGAATAGGACCTTGGTGTTTAGGAGTAAATTTTTTCTAGCCTCAGTTTTCTCGATTCTTTTACTGCATGGTGTTAATAGAGCCAAATTCAGTTGCAAGTGAATCATTCTGAAAAAAAGAATGAGCCTATAACAGGCTCCGGAATTCCTGCCTCGGTGTTGCGATGTGTCATGTTACCGTCAAAGATTTTTCCATGGTGCATCCAAAACTTAGCTCAGTACGCTTAGTCCTGAGAAGTTCCGAACTGTATATTTATTGGCTTGTTCGTACAGTAATCTTGTAGGAACTATTTGTTGTCCCGGTTGTTTACTCAGTATTGAAAGCAATGCTCAACAGATTTCGTAATAGCTCCAAGATTACACAAACATAATAAGTATTAGTTATGAATAATTCTAAACAGGTTTCGAAAGATGCTTTTAGGCATAAAGAAAAAATGGTTAGGAGAGGCCCCGCTGGCCACAGACGCTTTCAGAAAATTGTTGAAGAAGTGACGTGATTTTTTTCGCTCCCATCGCATGATGCTTGCACCGACGTCCTAACGACAGCACTGACTGCCGCCCGACCCAGGCCTTACTTCACTGCACGGCCCCGCCCGTAGCCAATGGTCGCAAGGCAGACGTCAAGAGGCGTCAGTTGAGCGACGGAAGGCGGAGGTGGTGGCACGAGCGCGCAAAATGCCAGTAGAAAAAGGCGGCCTAACAAAATGGCGTTTGCGGCTTCAGTTGATGTGATGTCAAGGGTGGAGGATGGAAAAGCTTAGGAATTGCCCTGGCGTCACTTGCACTTCGCGGCCCCTTCCCAGCCGTCGGTCGCTACACTGACGTCTGCTTGGCGTCTGCCTTACGACTATTGGCAACGGGCTGGACCATGCAGCGAAGTAGGGCCTTGGAGGGCCGGCCTTCGGCACCGTTGCTTGGACGTGGTTGCCAGCGGCATCCGATGGGGACAAAAATGTACGTTACTTCTTCTGCACCTCCACTCCCACTGCGCCAGGGGCCAGCGGCCCCTCCCATGCTTTCTTTCCTTCCTGTGTCAGGGCATTTCCTAAGGCAGTGTTCTTGCCTTGCTTTTAGAGCACGTACATACGGCAAAAACTATTGGCTAACATATTTACCACTGAATTTCAATTCGCGGGTGGTTCGGGAAAATATACCGGCCGCTTTGTTTACCGCAAGAGAGGTTCGAAGATTAATATGTCGAAAACCTATTTCTTGTAATTTTTTTTCTATTGGTAGAATTACTGAAATGTTGGACAAAAAAGACGATGTTTTTATATTCTTCCAAGCCAGAGCGAAAATTGGAGGTACATGCGGGCGGAAAATATTTGGATCAAAGTGCTCAAAAAAAACCAAGTTTTTGTGACACATTAGCGTTCTGAAATTAGGTATATATAGCTCCCTTACGATGGTTCCGCCGGTGAAGACAAGCATCATGTGCGCAATATAGCAAAGGCTGAATGTAGCCGCATTCCATATGATGAACACAGCAAGCTTCTTCTTGGTGACGCTCTTTTTCTGAAACATACACAATTGGTACACTTGTTGAGTGCATATTTCTCCTACTTGAAAAACAAGCGTTTAATTTTTCACTGGGACAAAAATATGAAAATGGTTTGGCAGGAAGCTATATCTGCATTACATCAGAAGCCATAAAAAAGAAGACCCCGCACGGGGCACCTTGAGTAATCTTGGTTACGATACTGGCGACACCGCGGACCCCGAGCCCCCATACTGATGCGGTATCCTTAGGAGTTTGAAGGTGAAGGGCAGAAACCACAAACAGTGGCCGCCGGACGCACGTCAAGCTCCGGCGGATGGGCTCTCTGTTCGCAGGCATGGAGCTCCGAGACCTCTCAAGCTATCAGGGTAAGTTTTGAGAAGTAGCCCTGTCCACTACTTCTAATACATCTTGTATGGCATCTTCTGAATCCCCTCCAAACATGATCGGCCCCAAAACAGGGGTCGCACCGAAGCATCTTCTCCACAACTCTCAAAAACCATCTTTTCGAAGCCCGATAACAATTATCGTTTTTTGGTAATTGAGTCAGCTGACTGAGTGAGACCTGTAGCGTCGATTTCTGTATTCAGAATTTCAATGTTCCGGCATAGCATTCTCGGTGATAAGTGAGAGGCTAAAAAACTCAACACCGGAGAAATCCTTGCTGAGGTCAACAAGAAAAAACAGGCCAACAACCTCCATGCCCAAACCTGCATCCTCGATCCGACATCGAGGTCGCACCCCACTGGAGCCAGAACAGCTCCCAGCGTTTAAGAGGGTACCATGTTGGGCTAGTTGGTGGTCAGATACAAAGGAAGGAACAGCGCACTTCCTAACGAAGGACGGACAGAGTTACACACCACAAGCGCTGACTATCAACTCATGGCTTTATTGCAAGCTGCGGAAAATAAATAGCACACTTACAGGGGAAAAAATGCAACAAGCACGCACAAAGAGAGATGAAGAGAAGGATGCCCAGCCTGTCAAACTATTATTGCGTCACTGAATTCATCGCCGCATCCACTTCTCTCTGGCCTCCAAGAATGCAATTTCCTTTGGCGTGATAGGTAACGAGGGCACACTAACACAGTTTTCACTAGCTCTTTCAATCATGGCAGCTTCAACAAGTTCCCTCGTGGCCTGGTTTCTGCTCTTAAAGAAAACGGTTGTGTTATCGAACACAGGGATTCGACCAGCAAAGAACAGGCAGTCACGTACGTGCTGCCACACGTGGCCTTGTGATGCCCGACGGACATTGTAGTCATGTTCTTTCAGCCGTTCATTCAAGCATCGGCCTGTCTGTCCTATATATTCTTTACCACAGGCCATAGGAATACGGTAAACAACGCCGCTTTCGCATTCAGTGAAATTTTTCTTATGATTAGTACTACACTTGGTTTTTTTTGCGGACAGGGTTGCTTCTTTAGCTTAGCTGAGATAATTCGTTTGGTGCCGAAAATACAATGTTGACGCCAACACGTTGAGCAATCTTCTTAAGATTGTGGGAGAGCTTATAGTAGTAAGGGATAACCGCTATCTTTTTCCTGCGTTCCGCTGTGCCTTCAAGGTCATCGTGGCGGTTCATGCAGCGTTTCTTTATTTTAGTAATCAGGCCTTCAGACACTGACACAAGTAATGGCTGGTGGTACCCAGTTCGCAAATTGACCGGCTCAGCAATGCTGGGTACCACCACCCATTAATTGTGTCAGTGTCTGAGGCACTGCCTCACGCGTGCCCCGTGAGGCAACACGAGATAGTTGCCGCTCCTTTATAACATCCATTAGTTCATACACAGACACACACAAGATATAAACACGAATACGTAAATCCTAAGGACAACATACACATACCCGGCCCTTGATCAGCACAATAGGGGACACACACAAAGAACAAGCTAACACACTCGCACAACACTCCCAACCCGTCTCCAGTTCGGCACGTTACACAACTTCCTGAAACATAAAACCTCTTGTGAAAATAAGGCCCTACGAAGAAATAACAACGCACAGACTTCTTACTACTCTGTTTTCACTACGTGCGCTCAGGGCTGCTCTCAGCACGTGGAAGCCCTCCGCTCCTGGCACAGACAACGTCACGTATACAATGATACAACAACATACACATACCCGGCCCTTGATTAGCACAATAGAGGACACACTCAAAGACCAGGCTAACACACACACACAACACTTCCTACACGTCTCCAGTTCTGCACATTACACAAACACCTTCCTGAAACATTAAACCTCTTGTGAAAATAAGGCCCTACGAAGAAACAACAAATCACAGACCTATTACTACTTTGTTTTCACTACGTGCGCTGAGGGCTGCTCTCAGCACGTGGAAGCCCTCACCTCCTGGCCCAGACAACGTCACATATGCAATGTTACAACACCTACACGCAGACACTTTTTTAACAATCCTCCACCTATACAACAAGATATGGCTTTCGGGGTACATTCCAAAGTCATGGCGAGAGGCCATAATAGTGGTTTCTTGAAGGAGGGAAAGGACCCGTCGTCCCCCTCAAGTTCACGTCCAATCGGCCTGACGAGCTGCCTGTGCAAGCTTCTCGGAAAAATGATAAACAGAAGACATGTACTTTCTTGAGTACTATGGTCTTCTCGAGAGCTCCCAGGCAGGCTTCAGGGAGGGGCGATGCAAGATTGATCAACTCGCGGCCGTTGAAATATACATCAGGATATCTTCGTCCATAAGCAGTTTTGTGTGAGTGTTTTTTGACCTCGACAAGGTGTATGACACCGTTTGGCGTCATGGGATCCTGAGCGACCTGAATTCATTCGGGGCGTACGCCAACATGTTCAACACTCTGGCCAGTTACATGTCTGAAAGGACATTTCGCATCAGAGTAGGGTCAGCACTGTCAGACGTTCATGTGCAGAAGAATGGTGCTCCCGAAAATGGTGTCTTGAGCTGCACGTTGTTTGTAGTGGAGATTAATTCGCTTCGGAAGGCATTGCCACAATCAATCTTTTATTCAGTTTATGTGGGTCATTTAAATATTGCATTCTGTACATATGTGAACGACAACTTCAACTAGGGGTCACCAAATTGGCTCTCTGGGGAGATAAAAATGGTTTTAAGTTTAATCGTCTAAAGAGTACGTGTGGTATTCTCCGAGACGCGCAGAATCTTCCCCAGCCCTGAGTGACTGGGACATCATTCCTGTTAAACAGGGGCACAAGTTTTTAAGTGTACAGTCATTCCACACCTCAAGCAACTTAAACACAAATGCTTAAAACAATGAACACCCTGAAGGTCCTGTCACACCAGTGCTATTTTGCCGACAAAGAACTCCTCCTGCATTTATATTCTCCTTTGGATGGTCTCGGCTGGACTCTGGCACTGTTGTGTACGGGTCCGCCAGGAAAACAGCACAGAAGGTGCTTGATCCAGTGCTGCACGCAGGGCTTCGCCTTGCCTCGGTGGCTTTCCGTACTAGCCCAGCGGAGAGCCTGTACGTGTAATGCAACAAATGCTGCCTATAACATCAACGATTTCCGCAAATTTACTATACTCTTTTAAGATTTCATCAATAAATAGTCACCCGTTTAGACCTGCTCTAAAAGGTACGTCCCTGTCTAAACGTTTTGTAAATCGCCCATGTGTTTGTCTGCCTTTTTCACACAGAGTGATAGATGAAGGATAGGCTCTCACCACCGCCTTTTAAGATTCCTATGCATCTTCAATTACTGACATTTTGCTACCATGGCAACTTCAGCCTGCATCATGCGATTTATCATTTATGAAAATATATGAAAACGGGGTTGCGAGAACGGCGATCCTGCAGTACTTCATGTCACTACAGGGACAAGAAGTGCTGAGTTGTGAGTTTTACAGTGATGCTTCGAAACATTTAAAGATAGTGTCGTGTGCCGCTCATCGTCTCAACTTCCATTCTTGCAGAACCATGAGTGTAAACACCACTATCTTCTTAGCAGAAGCATACGGCATTCTATTGAACATACAGAACTTTTTAAAAAAACAAATTCCTTAGCGAGTCGTCTCTACAGACTCATTGAGCGTTGTGCGTGCATTGTCATCTGAGAGGCCCAGAAAATCCACATTATCAATCTAGTTTCTAGGGCCATAATGTCGGCATATGCAAAAAGTTTCAGCTGGTCCTGTGCTAGGCTCCAGGTCATGCGGGAATCGCGGGAAACGAGAGCGCGGATCGAATGGCCGCCGCTGCCGCACTAACAAAGACTCTGAGCATAACAACAATACCCTAAAACGACCTCAAGCACCTCATAACGACCACAACGACCTCATAGCACAACACATTCGAAAACCATGGGAAGCCGACTGGAGTCCATAGATAGGCAAGTTGCACATAGTAAAACCCCACTTAGGACGATACACTACTGACTCACACAATAGATTCAACGAAGTTGCCCTAGCTAGATTGCGGATACGCCACACACACATGACACACTCCCGTCTGCTCACTGGATCTCCAAGACCCTTGTGTAGCGGGGGGGGGAGGAGGGAGGGCCTCTTCATACTTCACATTCTGATTACATGCAAAGCCCTTCAAAGAACAAGATGCAAACATTTCCCAGAACTATACAGACAACCCATCCCACTACACCCAGCACTCTTTTAAGAGGATGGTCCTATGTTTCCTCTGCAGCGCACGTTTAAATTTCTTATCGAAATCAAATTTTTCCACCTCATTTCCTAACACCTGTAGTCTTTGGACCTAATTTCATGCCATGACTATGATACCCTGGCCTTTTACACCAGCCATCCTCATTGTCTTTTAATGATTTTACTTATTTTAATTTTGCTCTTGTTGAGCAATTTTAGATATCTTCAGTCGTCAGACACGCGTTGTTCTGGCATTCTTTGCCCTTGTTGGCCTTGCCCATAAACATGCAACCCTACTCATTTTGAAAAGAAGAGTTTTTCAGTATCCACAAAAGAATTCCTGCGACATCAGTTCTAATATACATTATAGGGAACAACAGCATTAATAAGATAGCATACAGTATCTTACGAATAGTACGCTACGTAGAACTCGTTCAAAGTTGCCTTTTTTACCCATCAGCTAGCATCCTTCACAAAAAAAAACCTGTGATCTGTACATACACGACATAGGCCGATAAATATCCGTCTTCAAAAATAATACGGAGCAATTCCGTCTCTGGTGGCGCTTAAACTTTACACGAAACTCTATAGATATGATATAGTTTGGCAGGGGAGGGACAGCCGTACCACCAGCTGTAATAACTGCCAAGTCATTTATGTTTTAATTCGAAAAAAACAAGTACTGCTAATTTTCGCGCATGGCAGAAACAGCAGGCACTATGAAAGTCAAGTTATCTGAAATTGCAGGGCTTCTTATACGGCGGCCTTCAGAAGCCAACGAGCGGTTTGTTAGCTTCCGTCAGCTATTTCTCTTCTCTTCTTATAACTCCGTATGCACAAGACAATTAGTGTTAGAGGCTAAATTAACCTCCCAGTAGACACCCCCTTTTCTAAAATGAAACTGTTTCTAAATAGTTTGTGCAGAAACCAAGAGTTTCGTTTCACTGTTGTTTGTGAACAAAAAAAAAGTATAAACCTTCTCGCGCACTGGAAGCACACACCATGAGAAATATTCCCAGAAAAAATGTTTTAAAGACGTTTACCTACTGCTATGGCACTTCCGATCACTAGCTCCAAAATAATGCGATTTAGCCCACCCGGAAGAGTTAAGAATCACCGCTAACCAAGAAGCACAAAAGACGGCGGTGCATTGTCATAAAAAAATATATTCTTATCCACAGAAGGCCCATATATACTATCTAGTTAATGACCTCAATAAGCCTAAATATATGGTTGATGTGTCGGTGCTTAGCAAATACGACGATCGAGTACGTTTTGGGTGAATGTGTTTTGCCTGCTCTTGTCAATAATATCATCATTATTATATTCATCACCTGGCTGGTGGTGTTTTCCCCAAAAAGGGTTGCCTTTCTCTGCGGTGTCCTGATTTTCCTTCCGTATTCTTCTCTTCGACGAAGTAAGCTTCGGGGATTGCACTATGCATGCCAAAGATCGGTTGCTTGCTCTCCCTTTATCGCATCATAGCCCATTAAGTAGTGGTAAAGTGCTCAAACAGGCCATTAGCTGCTGCGAGCAAATTTTCCTGGCCGCTCTTAAAAGTGCCTTGGAGCTTCCACGCAAAAGACGTATCCTTTGCGGTTAATCGGTTCCTAAGCCACCGGATATTGCCAGTAAAGGACCATTAGGGACCATTATAGTTAGCTTAGATACGTTTGTTGATGCTGCCGTTCGTAAACCTGTCAGCATCGTTTTTTCTCCCACGCAAGAAATAAAAGCTTGAACTGTCTCTGCATATGGTGAGTACTTCAAGGGCTTCGACATAGACAGCCTTGTTGTTGTGCTTCATGTGATAAGCACCTGTATGCATCCCAGTGTTTGTTTGCAAGAGGACGTTTTGCCGAATGTTTGTAAATTGAGTGTCGTTTACTCCTTACAACAAAGGTTTTTTCGCTATGATCCCCGTGATGAATGTACGCTAAGTGCCACCATCCAGAAGGGAACGAATATGTTGCGGATTCGCGCAAACACTGGCCCAAACCTGTGCTGTTTTCAGGAGAACCGCATTTCCCACATGTCTGGCTAGTGTTGTTCACTTAGACACCCTTCGAGGCGAACTGATCCTGTGGGTTGTTTGGCGAAAGGTTCGTACATTTACGTTGCTCCAGAATGTATGATGTCGGCCTTTGGAGATTTGGCAACGCAGAAAGTTCGTGTTGCGCAGCCCTTGGCAAGGAGGACTTTTTTGCAGCACTCGCAGTCTGCAACCAATTGCTTTCAGCACAGCGTAGTGTTGCGATATGGACTTTTTTTTTAATTTAATGATGCTTTTTTTCCAACAATAACTGTATTTGCACGAATATATATGGTTACAAGTGACATGAAAGGGCATGATATGATATGCCAAGGCATGAGAGCACGGCAAAGGTAACTACATTAGGCATTAACCAAAGAAAAGACTTGCACACAAATATACAGTAAAATATTACAGACAACAACAAAAAAACAAGCAGCAGTGCATCCGAAAAAGAAAAGGGAGTAACAATTGCAAAGCCCACAAATCAGCCTCACAAAGATAATTATAGTAACCAAAAAAAAAAACCAAGATATGGCGATGGTGGAAATTACTGAAAGCTGTATTGGCGTTTACTCCTCCTACGCTTACTCCGTGCGTATAGCATGGTTGCATCGGTGGATGGGAGGAGAAGGAGGAGGAAAACTCTTATTCATATCAAATAAGAGCGCTGTGAGTGGAGTCCTCAGTCCAGAACCCCAGAAAAGCTTGCTGCCGCCTTCGCCCTCTCGATGACCCGAAGCTGACGATCAGGATCTGAGCTGGCCAGCTCTAGCTCCCACTGCTCTAAAATTGAATTTCGTATTCTGTCTATCTTCTTATTGTGTTGGCAAGTTCACACCTTGTGATATAAGTTTGAGAGTTCTCCACAGTGAGGGCAAGTGAATGTATACATTGTGGGGAATATTGTCACCGATAGGACGATGGACCTTGGTGGTTTAGGGTTCGAGGAATTGCTGTATTGCCACGAACTCATTGGTTCCTCAGAACAGCGACCGCGCGCTTGTCGAGAGGAAACAACGTCGGCTTCCTCTGGCCGTCATCGATGATGATAGGGGGGGTTGACCATCCGCCGTGTCAATGAATACTAATGATTGCGGCAATATAGCGTGGAGCCTAGTAGGGTGCGGAAAAGTATTGGTCTGTAGCTTCCTAAGTGAGGTTTCTTGCTCTTTTGTGAGGGATTTACGGCCTGGCCTGTATATCTGTCGGGAAAGCCTGTAATGTTGGGTAATATCTATGTACGTGACTAACGGCTGATTAACCCTCTGCTGATCTTGTGGAGCCCGGCCGGCTAATTCTGGGGCACTCGTGTGAGCGACAAGGTTTCCACGAAGACTGGAGTGGGCAGGTGTCCAGACGATAGTAAAATTTCTCGGCGGACGGGCTCCTTTGTCTTGAAGGAGATTGCCGCTTGACAACCTGCTCCAATGCCTCATGCAGTTTTTCGTCAAATCCAGCTCCCTCTAGTGCACTTGTGGCCCAGTAGAGTTTTTTAACGAGAGGATGCCAGGCATGTTTTGGGCTCACAGGGCACTCAAGCGAGTCAACCTGTGCCCTCTTGAGAGAGTGAAGGCCCAGGATGAGGACACTGTCGCAATGAACGGGACATTCCGCTTCTGCACTTAGGTGTCAGGCTCGACCAAGGTTATTTGCCATCGTTGAGCCAAAGAACTCTGTAAGGCGTCCCAAAATTATTCGGCAGTGCGGCAGCCCGAATATGTATTTAGGCATCTCCGTTTACAGGGCAGCATGCATCCCACGCCGTAGGGCATATGGAAGCCCCAGGACTACTGCCGAGCGTTAACTGGCAGCACTCCGCTTGAAAAGGAAGGAAAATCCTTATAACCGGTAGCCACAGGCAGGACTCACACACACCTCAATACATTCTTGCCTGGCGTGCACTCGGAAGGTTTCCGACACAGAGGCGGCGGTAGGTCTTTTCGTGGCTTAGCGGTGAGGAGGTACTTCCTGAAAAACGGCTCCTCCAAGGTTACTATGGCAGTGGCCACCTTTTTGTAAAAACCGGTGTGACTCAGATTGTGGTTAAGACCGCCTGACGTGCTGAGCCACCTGCTTAGGTGTGCAGATCAAGGGCAACGTAAAGCCGGGCGAAGAAAAGAGTCCGGCTGGTCGCGGAAGTATGAAGAAGCGCTGTGCGAGCAGCTTGAGCTCTACATTTACCATGCCACCATCCCTTTTCCAGACCCTAAAACAGGTTGAAGCAACACATGAGTTCGTATGTTGAACACTTGACCAAGACAGCCCATAACCCGTAACGTTTGTGCATTGACCTGGCGTCGATCGTAGTGACATTGTCTGTACAACATAGCAGGATTCACGTGGGCATTGCAGACGTGAGCCTTTGAGAGAATTAAGATTTTCCTCGCCCTCCATGGCTGGATTTTTGTCTCAGCAGCCACCAGCTTCCTCTGTAATCTTGCAATGCACACTTCCTGAAGGTCACGATTTTTGCTAAGGTAATTTCCAACAATATTTATTTTTTTATTTATTCATTCAAGGTACCTTACAGGCCCTGCAGGGCATTGGGTAAGGGGAGACTGGCAGAGCAAATACAAAAGAACAAGTGTTATACAATAATTAGGTACATAACAGGTCAGTGCGAAACAAACAAACAAACAAAAAAACATCAGTACAACAAGCGTGGCAAGAGAATTAATACAAGGAATATCATCAAGTGAAACACTTTGTGGTAGCCGTAACGAAAAAAAAACAAGAAAAACATCATGGTGCTCACACAAAGTAAGGTAAGAGTTGTGGTTTTTACACGACAAAATGCTTGTGCAGGTGAGGCGGAATGTTTCTGGGTTAGTCAGCGATGCGATATTATCAGGGAGATCATTCCACAAGCGGATAGCACGTGGGAGAGCAGATGAATTGAAAGAGTTAGTGGCGCCGTAGATTCTGGTGAAGCTGCGTTGATTAAATATCTGTGAAGTCAAAGAGGGCTTATAGTGGGTAAGGGGGAGGGTCTGGTACGATAAATGTATTTGTGAAAAATGCATAGAAGCTCGATTTGCCGTCGGATATGCAATGATTCTAGTGAAAGATCGTGTTTTATTTTTGTTATGCTTGAACCTAAGTCATATGATTTGGATATGAACCGGGCCGCCGGATTTTGTACGGCTTCTAGTTTGTCAATTAGGTAATTTTGATAGGGGGACCAAACTGAGGACGTGAACTCTAGCTGTGGCAATACAAATGTTTTATAGGCCAGTTGACGAATGTTAAAAAGCATGGAGAAGCATGAGGCCTTAGCACATATGGCGTTAATGTGGGTGGACCATGAAAGATTTCCGTTAGGAGCACGCCTAGGTATTTATATGTTAGTGTCTTAGAAACTAAATGGTTCTTCAGGAAATACCAAAAATTAGAGGTAGTGCGTTTTCGGCTAAAGGATATTATTTGGCATTCAATTAAGTTTAAAGACATCTGTCATGTACTGCATCAATCACAATAAAGTTTAGGTCTTGTTGAAGCATGACGTGGTCAGTGGGGTCGTTTATTTTCCGGTAAATTATGCAGTCGTCAGCAGGAAGCCGCATACAAGATTTGTCGCGTGAGGGCAGGTCATTAATAAATATTAAATAAGTAAGGGACCGAGAATGCTGCCTTGAAGCACACCCGAAGTAACAGGGGATAGCGGCGAGGTGTAATCGTCAGCTTCACTGTACTATTCACGCATAAAAGGGTAGTTACGAAGCCAAGATAATGTTAAAGAATCTAGTCGAAGGGCGGATAATTTAGAGATTAAACGGCAATGGGTTACACGGCCAAAAGCTTTAGAAAAATCAAAAAAAAGTACAGTCAGTTTGCAAGTTACTGTCCATGTTATTGTGCAAGTTAGTGGTAAATTTAAATAACTGGGTATCACAAGAAAAACCCTTTCTAAAGCCGTGCTGGTTATCAAAGAAAAAGTTATTGGTTTCGAGGTGAGAGTAAATGTTAGAAGCGATGATATGTTCAAGCAATTTGCAACATATGCACGTTAATGAAATAGGGCGGTAGTTGTCGGGTGAATTTTTACTTCCAGATTTATATACTGGCACAACCTTAGCTATTTTCCAGTCGCTCGGCAACTGCCCGGATGATAAGGACTGCAAAAAGATGTGCTACAAAATCTCACTTGAAATAGACTTGGTATTTTTTTAGAATTTTTTAAATAATGTTATCGACTCCTGCGGAGGTAGACAGTTTAAGGTTATTTATAAGACATTCAATTCCTTCGGCAGTTATGACAATCGGTTGCATTTATGGACAGTCTGGGTCATCAAAACAAGGAACGTTAGAATAATCCTCCCTAGTGAATACTGACGAAAAAAAGGTGTTAAATACGATGGGACAGTCACTCTCCGCAATGGGAATGTGCTCATCATCATGTAATTCAATCTTGTTAGTATCGCGCGGGGGGGATATTTCTTGCCAAAACTTCCTGGGGTTAGTTTATAGGATAGAAGCTAGGTCATTTGAGAAGTATTTATTTTTAGCAGTAGATATAGCCGACGACTAATTTTGGAGACACTCTTTGTACTTTTGCCACGCGTGCTCAGTGCCAGAGCCCTTGGCGCTTTTGTGTAAACGTTTCTTTGTTTCTTTGTGTATGGAGAGACCTATTGAACCATTGGTTAGCTCTATCATTTGAGATGGATATGAATGGCACGTATTTCTTAACCAAAGCAGCATTTCATTTCGAAAACGCGAACAGTTAGCACAAATGGAGCGACTTTCAAAGGAGGGCATTAGTTCTGTACTGTCGAATATCTGTACTGTACTGTCGAATTTTGTCGTAGTTCGCCTTGTTATAGTCGTACATTTTTTAACATTGAAGCCAGGAGGCGGTAATGGTAAGTTAAGTGTTATAATGAGCATATTATGATCACTTAAACCGTCCCTGTTTAAGACAGACTGAACACTTTCGGGAGCACTTGTAAAAACTAAATCTAAGATGTGCGATCCTCGGGTAGGTTCATTAATTACTTGGAAAAGATTGAAATCTAAGGTTATATTGAATAGTTCTAAAGACGCGCGGCAGGACGATGATAAATGAACCCACTCGATGTCCGGAAAATTGAAGTCACCAAACAGAAAAGTTTCGCCTGCAGCACATAACTGGGTAGCCGTAGCCACAATGGTGCGCAAGTCATTCAGAAAGGAAAGGGGAGAATTAGGTGGGCGGTAACAAACACCTATTAGTAATTTAGTGGCACCTGTTAAACAAGCAACCCATATGATTTTATTGGAAGGGTCGAATGTTACTAGGTATGAAGAAATGGTTTTCTTAATCGCTAGCAAAACGCCACCGCCTCTTCTGTTAATCCTATCGTTACGATATATGTTATATGCTTTGTTATCAGGGAGAATTTCGCTGTCATGTGAGCCAGGGTTCAGCCAAGTCTCTGTTAAGATAAGGATGTCGGCAGTAGTATCGTCTAAGAAGGAACAGACTTGGTTACGTTTATGCAGTAGGCTGCGAATATTGGTGAATGCAATTGATAGTGACGGATTAGTGCGAGGTGACAGAGGCAGATTAGTAGCTTGAGGGTACGTGGCGCCCTCTAGCTATCTTTTGCATAAGACGACAGTGTCTGTTGCGTTATCGCAGAAGTACGTTTTTTTAACAATGTGCAATTTGTCTACATTAGCTTGAAAGGTTTATCTAGATCTCGGGCAAACGATACTAATTTCCTTCTAGCTAGCCGAGTAGAAAAAGAAAAGTCTTCACCGATAGCAAAATCGGTGTCTTTAAGTTTATGAGCAGCGCCGATGATATTATTCTTGTCTTTGAATGAGCTGAATTTTTCAATTATTCGACGCTTCTTTTCCGCCGTGAACTTGCCTAATCTAAGCACACGTTTCGAATTTAGAACTTTTTGTTGGAATTTGAAGCTTTTCGGAAAATAAGGTGATTATTTTTTCCTCGGAACCCGACCAGTCTTCTTTCTCGTCATCCTCAATTTCGAAACAGAGCAAGTTTGACCGTCGCATGCGGTTCTCAGCATCGTCACACCTATATGTTATTGTTTGAAGCTGGGTAGCGATAGTTTGTGAAGTGTTGTTACTTGGAGGGGTAGCGGAAGCACTTGAGGAAACATTCTGTGTCTGCCTTGTGGCGCAGTGGGTAGAGCACCATGTACATTGCGTTCCGCCCGCAGGGTCGAGGGATGGAAACCAGGCGCCGGATAGTATTTTCTTTTATATAGTGTAGGGGGAGGGGTGCGGACAACGACCGTGCGGACTACGACTGGACAAAGCGGGTGACATCGTGAGTTACTGAAATGCTCTGCATTTAAAAAGCGTCTAGCGAAACTGATTTAACGCGTCAAACCATGGAACTAGTCCCGCAAAAACGTGCATATTGCCTTTAAGGGGGTTTTGTTTACATTTGGGGTATTGGCTGTAGCCTTACCAAAAAAGCGTCTAGCGAAACTGATTTAACGCGTCAAACCATGGAACTAGTCCCGCAAAAACGTGCATATTGCCTTTAAGGGGGTTTTGTTTACATTTGGGGTATTGGCTGTAGCCTTACCAAAAAAGCGTCTAGCGAAACTGATTTAACGCGTCAAACCAAGGAACTAGTCCCGCAAAAACGTGCATATTGCCTTTAAGGGGGTTTTGTTTACATTTGGGGTATTGGCTGTAGCCTTACCAAAAAAGCGTCTAGCGAAACTGATTTAACGCGTCAAACCATGGAACTAGTCCCGCAAAAACGTGCATATTGCCTTTAAGGGGGTTTTGTTTAATTTGGGGTATTGGCTGTAGCCTTACCAAAAAAGCGTCTAGCGAAACTGATTTAACGCGTCAAACCATGGAACTAGTCCCGCAAAAACGTGCATATTGCCTTTAAGGGGTTTTGTTTACATTTGGGGTATTGGCTGTAGCCTTACCAAAAAAGCGTCTAGCGAAACTGATTTAACGCGTCAAACCATAGAACTAGTCCCGCAAAAACGTGCATATTGCCTTTAAGGGGGTTTTGTTTACATTTGGGGTATTGGCTGTAGCCTTACCAAAAAAGCGTCTAGCGAAACTGATTTAACGCGTCAAACCATGGAACTAGTCCCGCAAAAACGTGCATATTGCCTTTAAGGGGGTTTTGTTTACATTTGGAGTATTGGCTGTAGCCTTACCAAAAAAGCGTCCAGCAAAACTGATTTAACGCGTCAAACCATAGAACTAGTCCCGCAAAAACGTGATATTGCCTTTAAGGGGTTTTGTTATATTTGGGGTATTGGCTGTAGCCTTACCAAAAAAGCGTCTAGCGAAACTGATTTAACGCGTCAAACCATAGAACTAGTCCCGCAAAAACGTGCATATTGCCTTTAAGGGGGTTTTGTTTACATTTGGGGTATTGGCTGTAGCCTTACCAAAAAAGCGTCTAGCGAAACTGATTTAACGCGTCAAACCATGGAACTAGTCCCGCAAAAACGTGCATATTGCCTTTAAGGGGGTTTTGTTTACATTTGGGGTATTGGCTGTAGCCTTACCAAAAAAGCGTCTAGCGAAACTGATTTAACGTGTAAAACCATTGGAAATAGTCACGCAAAAACGTGCATATTGCCTTTAAGGGGGTTTGTTTTGTTGGGTCCAAAGTCCGATTGGGGCGAGGAGGCGCTATCGACGTCCTCCTTGCTTGGTGGGGGCAGAGGGCGATTCTCGCGCGCGTTTCTCCTCTACCTACGGTGGCGTACGGGGGATGCGCGCCGGAGACTCCCCAGTGAGAGACTGCCCTTCGAGACGCGCAGCGACCGCACGTAAGTGCCTTTCGACCACTTTTGGCCGTTTCATGCATTGGCCGTTGTTTCCCACTTCCGTGGGTCATGGCAGCCACCGTGTGGATTTCAATTCCCTTTGTTTCGTCAGTGCGTTTATCTAGGGTGTCCGGCGACTCTCCGCGGGCATATTTCACTCGTTGGTGGGTTTGGCCCAGCGTATGCGATGGTGACGGCTTGCGCCGTCTGAGGTCACCGGACGAGCGCCGATGCCGCCCGGGCCGAGTCCAGCGGCTTAAAATGTGTTACCGCCACAGAGAGCCACCCTACCCCTATGTCAGCGAGCGTTGCGGCTGTCCAACGCCGGCGGACGGTAACTGTTGCCCGACTACGGGCTGGGCACACGCTGATGGTTCTATGCCCAAGGGCTAGGTGCTTAGTACAGTGTAGTGCTTCGTATCGTGGTTGTCCGCGTAAATAAATCCCTGTACTATGGAAAGTATCGCTTCCCTGTGAAGTGACTGAAAACGTACACTTGCAGCGAGAGTCGTGGCTCGCTCTCTATTTCGTTTTGGGCAGAGTCTCTCGGCAGGGTAGTTCGGTACTGCTTGAGAGCAGTTAGAATAACGAAGGCGCGTTGTTCTGTTTGTTTTATTTTATTCCTTATTAGCAAGGATTAAGGATAAGTATACGGGATGACGCCCACATTTCTGGCGCCCAATGTCTGACAGCGTTTTGATTGTTCATTTGCTGCCATACCGTAGCGAACTTTTCTTGTGCAGTGGCATAGCCAGGCCCGCTAGTTGCGTGCAGTGTACGTTCCGGTGCGAGCCCGCATTCGGGCCGCCGGCCGGACCGGTTCACCGATTTGTGGATGCTGGCGGAGCTCGAGAGCACGAGGGCTTCCAGGCCTAACACGAGGGCAGGCGGTGATGTACAGGTAATTAAAGAGAAGATCCGTGCTCACGCCGGCGCTGGCGCGCTACGTGTGCCCGAAGGTGTTTGCAAGTGATTGTGTGCAGTGTGTGCAACAGTGCGCGGGCAACACGAACCCACATTCTCTGGGACTGCACCCGACATCCAGAAGAAGGCGGTCGCCGCTCCTGGCCGACTGCCAGAAGACACAGCCCGTGCAGTTGTATCACCGGACTTGGCAGAGTAGCTGCATGCCAGTCGAGCGGCTCGAGGTAGGCCCTCGCCCTGAACGCGCACGGGGAGGCGCTGACGGGGGGCCCGAGGGATCACACCCGAAGGTCTTTCGCACGCCCACCCGGGGCGAGTTGGGGGTGCCAAGCCTCGGAGCCGTCTTAAGTAACGTCGTGTAGCGGGCGGCCCTGCGTGGCCCACCCGCTACCTCCGCAGGACCCCAATAAAGTTCACTTTTCTCTCTCTCTCTCTCTCTCCTCGTTTCGAGCAAGAGAACATAGGGCTTTTCTGCTGTGTTCGACTATAAGGTTACTTTCACGCAGCAAACCCTCGGGTGCTAAAGGAGATGCTTGAATCCGAGTAACCTCATTCCACAACGCCGAGTATTGAAGCTAGTGCTTATCTCGTATCTATAGGAATAATGCGACCGGTTCCCTCTGTGGGATGCCATGTATCGTAGGTATTCACCCGAAGAGCTAGCCACGGATTTGGCGGAACGATTCCTTTTTCCGAGCAGTTTCTCGGCCGCCTTAGGTAGGCGGAGCGCCGTGACATTGACTTGCTTTGCAACGGGCGCTGGGGGCAGGGACCAACTTGTATTGCTGGGGTTCCGGGGATGAGTGTCTCGCAAGGCCGACTGGGGGCTCGTGGTGAAATACATTGCCACCTTTATCGAGTATGAACGGTTAAAGCGGAATTCCTAAAAGTCAGTTATGCGCATGGTTGCGTTATTGTCTTGGCTCACCTTGGCCATACAGTCTGGTAGGCTCGAAGATCTTGTAAATGATCAGCCGCAGTGTCACTGGCAGGTGGGAAGTGAGACGTTTTTAGTTATTTAATTGGGTTTCCCATTGTGGGAACACACCTGGCCTGTGACGACCTCAGTCATGTGCCGCCAGCATAATCTCGAAATTGTGCACCTGGATTATTCTTAGAGCACATCGCAATACCGCGCCCGGCTTATCCGTGGCGTGGCCCGAGCACCTTCGGTACGTGCGACCGTTTTGGCACGCAAAAGGTACTGTTTTGCCGACATCACCTTTGTGGAGTCGCCTGGTCTGATAACGGTCATAGCCGATTGATGGATCCACACGTGCACACCAGCCTGTCAACAATCCTCCCGAGATTCCTGGTGAGCCAGTTGACCCTTTCTCCAGCCCGCTATGTTAGTGAGAGAAGCACGTTTCTTATTGTAAATTCTGTGCTGTGTATTGTTAGTGTTCGCGCTTGTGTACATGCTTAGAGCTTTTCATAGTAGTGCTAGTATTTGTGATAAGAATTGCGCATTTCTTTGTCTAGTCCCAAGGATCCTGTACAGAGTAATGTTAAGAAGATTTAGTTTTGACAGTGCTGAGAAGGCGAAAAAAACTGAAGCGCAATGGCTTTCGCCTTCGCTATGGAGTGGAAAACTACGGGCTGTTGCAAGGCCGCCTCTGTCCCCTCCTTGGTTCTTGGAAATTCTGAGAGTGGTTTAGTTTGTATTTTGCTTTGGGTTCCCCGCGTCAATGAGACGCGAGTTAGAGCAGTAACGTTGGGTAAGAGAGGGTGTGGCCCCCTTGCTTGGGCGAGTCTGTGCTCTGATTTCCCTCAGCCCCTCGTTTCGTGTGGTCGCAGCGATTCGGCTTCTCCTTGCTCGTGCGAGGGAGGGAGATCGGGAGCGACGGCATTAGTGCTTTTGGCATTTTGCACGGGTACGCTGTGTCTTTTGGTGTGCTATCTGCATTTTGTTTGTGTATTCTTTTTGTGTGTGTAGTGAGTGAGTTTCTACTTGTCGGCTCGTTCGCTTCGTTTTCTCGGCCGTTAGGACGATTTTCGCGGGCCAGACCGGGGGACTGGTTGTGCTGTTTTGTTGCGTGTTCTCGGCCTAAGCAGTGGGGTGTGTGCGGGCGCGCTTACTTCTGCTGTGAGCGAACTTTCGTCGGAGGCGCCGTCCGTTCGCCGCTGTGATCGTTGTGCTTCTGCACCCTTGATGAATGTGACGTGTGTGCGCGCATGCCGACGGGGACAAGTGTGCTTCCTGTGGTTGTTTCCGCCCCTGCGTTCCATCCTCGCGTGCAACACCTCAGACCGGCGTGTATGAGTGCGTGCCAGCTTCATCCAACCGAACGGTCCACCCCACCGGTACGGCGTGTTTGTGTAGTGCTCCCGTTGCCTCGTGGTTGTCGACTGGCTCGCTGCGGCCGGGGACATCGACGACCGAGCGCAGAAGCACCAGTCGCATCCAGAAATGTGCGCGCCGTGAACGGCCGTGCTGACCTTGGGCTGCCTTCGACACCCCTTCGCCCCCCTTTCGCCGGACTGAAGCTCGGGTTGCTGTACTCTCTGGCTGCTGCCCCGTTCATCAGTGCCGATCCCGACTCCTGGTTCCAGCCGGTGCACGCACTGCGGTGCCTCCCTGCTGGGTCGTCGGCTCACGCGCTGCTTCCTTCCCCTTCATCCCTCTGCGGAGCGACACGACTTGACGCAATGGTGGAATCGCTCCTGCGCGTCCGCCCATTATTTGCGCCCCTCGAGAACTCTGCGTGAGAACTCGTTGGTGAGCCTCTTGGCCCACCTAAGTGACGACACGAACGCTGACAGCGGGAGAATCTTTCACCCCCTTTATGCTCCCGAAGTGCCGAACAATGCGGAACCTCCGTGAAGATTTTTTCTACCTTTGTAACTATGTATTCTTTCCATCCCGGTGTATGCAGTGTAATATCATTACGGGTGTGTAATTTAATTAAGTGTACCTTCTGTAATATACTAACCATACGTTGTGTAATATAAGTAAGAGCTGTGTTAATGTAGTATACTGTACGTAGTGCAACCATAGTTGACCTGTGTACCTAGCGTAACATTAGTTGCCTCACCAAGTGAGTAGAGTATTGTTTATAAGGTACAGTTCTTGATTCGCACCTTGTTCAGAGTGTGTATGTATATCCTAAGTATGTGTAGCGTGCGTTATGGGTGCAGTGTTTGTTTAAGGGCTGGAGTAGAGGCTGGTGGGCACTAGCTTTGTTTTACTTACATTAAGATTGTTCTTTTTGGATGAGTACTTGATGGCCGGCTTTCCGTCTGTCAGGGGGGCATTAGGGAGAGGGGGATGGCGGGGGCCAAACTCCGATCGGGGCGAGAGGGCGCTAGTGACGTCCTCCTTCCTTGGTGGGGCGAGGGCGATCCTCGCGCGCGTCCCTCCTCTCCCTACGGGGCGATGGGGGATGCGCGCAGGAGACTCCCCGGGGAGACCGCCCTTGGGACGCGCAGCGATCGCACGGTGCGTAAATGCCTTTCGGCCACTTTTGGCCGTTTCTTGCATTGGCCGTTGTTTCCCACTTCCGTGGGTCACCGCACCCACCATGTCGATTTGCGCTTGCCTTGATTTTCTTCAGTGCGTTTATCTAGGATGTCCGGCGAGTCTCCTTGGTGGGTTGCCCCCCGTCCGCGATGTGACGGCTTGCGCCGTCTGAGGTCAGCGGACGAGCGCCGATGCCGCCCGGTCGAGTCCAGTGGCTTGAAATGTGTAGCGGCCACAGGGAGCCCCCTTCCCCTATGTCAGCGAGCGTTGCGGCCGGCCAACGCCGGCGGACGCTAACTGCTGCCCGACTACGGGCTGGCACATGCTGATGAGTGTATGCCCCAGGGGCTAGGTGCGTAGTGCGTGTAGTGTTTGTATCGTGGTTGCCCTGCGTAATAAACCCCTGTACATAGAAGGTATCGCTTCCCGGTGAAGTGACTGAAAACGTACTCTCGCGGCGGGAGTCGTGGCTCACTCTTGAACCCTTTGTGGGCAGAGTCACTCGGCAGGGCAGTTTGGTGCTCCAAGAGACAGTGAGAATAACGACGGCGGGTTGTTCTATTGTTCTATTCCATTCTTAAATGGCAAAGATTAAGGATAAAGATATAGGATGCGCACAGTTTACATTTGAGGTATTGGCTGTAGCCTTACCAAAAAGCGTCTAGCGAAACAGATTTAACGCGTCAAACCATGGAACTAGTCCCGCAAAAACGTGCACATTGCCTTTAAGGGGGTTTTGTTTACATAAGGGTGTTGGGTGTAGCCTTACCAAAAAGCATCTAGCGAAACTGATTTAACCGCGTCAAACCATGAAACTATTCCCGCAAAAACGTGCATTTTGCCTTTAAAGCGGTTTTGTATAAATTTGGAGTATCGGCTGTAGCCTTACCAAAAAAGCGTCTAGCGAAACAGATTTAACGCGTCAAACCATGGAACTAGTCCGGCAAAAACGTGCATATTGCCTTTAAGGGGTTTTGTTTACATTTGGGGTATTGGCTGTAGACTTACCAAAAAAGTCTAGCGAAACTGATTCAAGCGTCAAACCATGGAACTACACCTGCAAAAACGTGCACATTGCCTTTAAGGGGGTTTTGTTTACATGGGGTATTGGGTGTAGCCTGACCAAAAAAGCGTCTAGTGAAACTGATTTCACGCGTCAAACCATGAAACCAGTCCCGCAAAGACGTGCATATTGCTTTAAGGGGGTTTTGTTTACATTTGGGATATTGGCTGTACCTTACCAAAAAAGCATCTAGCGAAACTGATTTAACGCGTCAAACCATGGAACTAGTCCCGCAAAAACGTGCATATTGCCTTTAAGGGGGTTTTGTTTACATTTGGGGTATTGGCTGTAGCCTTACCAAAAAAGCGTCTAGCGAAACTGATTTAACGCGTCAAACCATGGAACTAGTCCCGCAAAAACGTGCATATTGCCTTTAAGGGGTTTTGTTTACATTTGGGGTATTGGCTGTAGCCTTACCAAAAAAGCGTCTGGTGAAACTGATTTAACGTGTCAAACCATGGAACTAGTCCCGCAAAAACGTGCATATTGCCTTTAAGGGGGTTTTGGTTACATTTGGGGTATTGGCTGTAGCCTTACCAAAAAAGCGTCTAGCGAAACTGATTTAACGCGTCAAACCATGGAACTAGTCCCGCAAAAACGTGCATATTGCCTTTAAGGGGTTTTTTTTACATTTGGGGTATTGGCTGTAGCCTTACCAAAAAAGCGTCTAGCGAAACTGATTTAACGCGTCAAACCAGGAACTAGTCCCGCAAAAACGTGCATATTGCCTTTAGGGGTTTTGTTTACATTTGGGGTATTGGCTGTAGCCTTACCAAAAAGCGTTGGCGAAACTGATTGAACGTTGTCAAACCATGGAACTAGTCCTGCAAAAACGTGCATATTGCCTTTAAAGTGTTTTGTTTACATTTGGGGTATTGGCTGTAGCCTTGCCAAAAAAGCGTCTGCGAAACTGATTTAACGCGTCAAACCAAGGAACTAGTCCCGCAAAAACGTGCATATTGCCTTTAAGGGGGTTTTGTTTACATTTGGGGTATTGGCTGTAGCCTTACCAAAAAAGCGTCTAGCGAAACTGATTTAACGCGTCAAACCAAGGAACTAGTCCCGCAAAAACGTGCATATTGCCTTTAAGGGGGTTTTGTTTACATTTGGGGTATTGGCTGTAGCCTTACCAAAAAAGCGTCTAGGCGAAACTGATTTAACCCCGTCAAACCATGGAACTAGTCCCGCAAAAACGTGAAAAATTGCCTTTGGGGGGGTTTTGTTTACATTTGGGGTTTTTGGCTGTAGCCTTACCAAAAAAAAGCGTCTAGCGAAACTGATTTAACGCGTCAAACCATGGAACTAGCCCCGCAAAAACGTGCATATTGCCTTTGGGGGGGTTTTGTTTAATTTGGGGTATTGGCTGTAGCCTTACCAAAAAAGCGTCTAGCGAAACTGATTTAACGCGTAAAACCCAAAGGAACTAGTCCCGCAAAAACGTGCATATTGCCTTTAAGGGGGTTTTGTTTACATTTGGGTATTGGCTGTAGCCTTCCCAAAAAAACCGTCTGGCGAAACTGATTTAACGCGTAAAACCCAAAGGGAACTAGTCCCGCAAAAATGCATATTCCCTTTTAAAGGGGGTTTTGTTTACATTTGGGGTATTGGCTGTAGCCTTCCCAAAAAAAGCGTTTGGCGAAACTGTTTTAACCCGGTCAAACCATGGAACTAGCCCCGCAAAAACGTGCATATTGCCTTTAAAGTGTTTTGTTTACATTTGGGGTATTGGCTGTAGCCTTAAAAAAAGGTTCTACCAAACTATTTAAGCCCAAAAAGGTTTTTAAAAAAAAACCCAAAAATTTTTAAAAATTTTTTTCCATTTGGGGAAATTGGCAAAAAGCCTTCCCCCAAAAAAACTTTTTGGGCGAAACTTGATTTGGGGGCGTAAAAATGGAATTTGGGGCCCCAAAAACTTTGCATTTTTGCCTTTAAAGGGTTTTTGGTTTAAAAAATTTGGGAAAAATTGGCTGGGGGCCTTCCAAAAACGCTTTCCCAAAAACTGTTTTTTGAAAATTGGGTGTTTGGTTCATTTTTATGGAACAAAGCCCCCAAAAAATTTTTTTTTTGCTTTGCCCTTTAAAGGGGGGTTTTGTTTACATTTGGGGTTTTGGGGGGGGTAGCCTTCCAAAAAAGGGTCTGGGGGAAACTGATTTTTAACGCGTAAAACCAAAGGAACTAGCCCCGCAAAAACGTGCATATTCCCTTTAAAGGGGGTTTTGTTTACATTTGGGTTTTGGGTTTGTAGCCTTACCAAAAAAGGTCTGGCGAAACTGTTTTAACCCGGTAAAACCCAAAGGAACTAGTCCCGCAAAAACGTGCATATTCCCTTTTAAAAGGGGTTTTGTTTACTTTTGGGGGTATTGGCTGTAGCCTTCCCAAAAAAGCGTTTTCCGAAACTGATTTAACGCGTAAAACCCAAAGGAACTAGCCCCGCAAAAACGTATATTGCCTTTAAGGGGGTTTTGTTTACATTTGGGGTATTGGCTGTACCCCTTACCAAAAAAGCGTTTGGCGAAACTGATTTAACCGTAAAACCCAAAGGAAACTAGTCCCGCAAAAACTGCATATTCCCTTTTAAAGGGGGGTTTTGTTTACATTTGGGGTATTGGCTGTAGCCTTACCAAAAAAGCGTCTAGCGAAACTGATTTAACGCGTCAAACCATGGAACTAGCCCCGCAAAAACGTGCATATTGCCTTTAAGGGGGTTTTGTTTACATTTGGGGTATTGGCTGTAGCCTTCCCAAAAAAAGCGTTTGGCGAAACTGTTTTAACCCGGTCAAACCATGGAACTAGCCCCGCAAAAACGTGCATATTCCCTTTTAAAAGGGGTTTTGTTTACATTTGGGGTATTGGCTGTAGCCTTCCAAAAAAGCGTCTAGCAAAACTGATTTAACGCGTCAAACCAAGGAACTAGTCCCGCAAAAACGTGCATATTGCCTTTAAGGGGGTTTTGTTTAATTTGGGGTATTGGCTGTAGCCTTACCAAAAAAGCGTCTAGCGAAACTGATTTAACGCGTCAAACCATGGAACTAGTCCCGCAAAAACGTGCATATTGCCTTTAAAGGGTTTTGTTTACATTTGGGGTATTGGCTGTAGCCTTACCAAAAAAGCGTCTAGCGAAACTGATTTAACGCGTCAAACCAAGGAACTAGTCCCGCAAAAACGTGCATATTGCCTTTAAGGGGTTTTGTTTACATTTGGGGTATTGGCTGTAGCCTTACCAAAAAAGCGTCTAGCGAAACTGATTTAACGCGTCAAACCAAGGAACTAGTCCCGCAAAAACGTGCATATTGCCTTTAAGGGGTTTTGTTTACATTTGGGGTATTGGCTGTAGCCTTACCAAAAAGCGTCTGGCGAAACTGATTTAACTTGTCAAACCATGGAACTAGTCCCGCAAAAACGTGCATATTGCCTTTAAGGGTTTTGTTTACATTTGGGGTATTGGCTGTAGCCTTACCAAAAAAGCGTCTAGCGAAACTGATTTAACGCGTCAAACCAAGGAACTAGTCCTGCAAAAACGTGCATATTGCCTTTAAGGGGGTTTTGTTTACATTTGGGGTATTGGCTGTAGCCTTACCAAAAAAGCGTCTAGCGAAACTGATTTAACGCGTCAAACCATTGAACTAGTCCCGCAAAAACGTGCATATTGCCTTTAAGGGTTTTTTTTTACATTTGGGGTATTGGCTGTAGCCTTACCAAAAAAGCGTCTAGCGAAACTGATTTAACGCGTCAAACCATGGAACTAGTCCCGCAAAAACGTGCATATTGCCTTTAAGGGGGTTTTGTTTACATTTGGGGTATTGGCTGTAGCCTTACCAAAAACGCGTTTGGCGAAACTGATTTAACGCGTCAAACCATGGAACTAGTCCCGCAAAAACGTGCATATTGCCTTTAAGGGGTTTTGTTTACATTTGGGGTATTGGCTGTAGCCTTACCAAAAAAGCGTCTAGCGAAACTGATTTAACGCGTCAAACCAAGGAACTAGTCCCGCAAAAACGTGCATATTGCCTTTAAGGGGTTTTGTTTACATTTGGGGTATTGGCTGTAGCCTTACCAAAAAAGCGTCTAGCGAAACTGATTTAACGCGTCAAACCAAGGAACTAGTCCCGCAAAAACGTGCATATTGCCTTTAAGAGGGTTTTGTTTACATTTGGGGTATTGGCTGTAGCCTTACCAAAAACGCGTTTGGCGAAACTGATTGAACTTGTCAAACCATGGAACTAGTCCTGCAAAAACGTGCATATTGCCTTTAAAGAGTTTTGTTTACATTTGGGGTATTGGCTGTAGCCTTACCAAAAAAGCGTCTAGCGAAACTGATTTAACGCGTCAAACCAAGGAACTAGTCCCGCAAAAACGTGCATATTGCCTTTAAGGGGGTTTTGTTTACATTTGGGGTATTGGCTGTAGCCTTACCAAAAAAGCGTCTAGCGAAACTGATTTAACGCGTCAAACCATGGAACTAGTCCCGCAAAAACGTGCATATTGCCTTTAAGGGGGTTTTGTTTACATTTGGGGTATTGGCTGTAGCCTTACCAAAAAAGCGTCTAGCGAAACTGATTTAACGCGTCAAACCAAGGAACTAGTCCCGCAAAAACGTGCATATTGCCTTTAAGGGGGTTTTGTTTACATTTGGGGTATTGGCTGTAGCTTTACCAAAAAAGCGTTTGGCGAAACTGATTTAACTTGTCAACCATGGAACTAGTCCTGCAAAAACGTGCATATTGCCTTTAAAGGGGTTTGTTTACATTTGGGGTATTGTAGGCCTTAGCCTGCCAAAAAAGCGTTCTAGCGAAACTGATTTAACGCGTCAAACCATGGAACTAGTCCCGCAAAAACGTGCATATTGCCTTTAAGGGGGTTTTGTTTACATTTGGGGTATTGGCTGTAGCCTTACCAAAAAAGCGTCTAGCGAAACTGATTTAACGCGTCAAACCATGGAACTAGTCCCGCAAAAACGTGCATATTGCCTTTAAAGTGTTTTGTTTACATTTGGGGTATTGGCTGTAGCCTTACCAAAAAAGCGTCTAGCGAAACTGATTTAACGCGTCAAACCAAGGAACTAGTCCCGCAAAAACGTGCATATTGCCTTTAAGGGGGTTTTGTTTACATTTGGGGTATTGGCTGTAGCCTTACCAAAAAAGCGTCTGGCGAAACTGATTTAACCTGTCAAACCATGGAACTAGTCCCGCAAAAACGTGCATATTGCCTTTAAGGGGGTTTTGTTACATTTGGGGTATTGGCTGTAGCCTTACCAAAAAAGCGTCTAGCGAAACTGATTTAACGCGTCAAACCAAGGAACTAGTCCCGCAAAAACGTGCATATTGCCTTTAGAGGGTTTTGTTTACATTTGGGGTATTGGTTGTAGCCTTACCAAAAAAGCGTCTAGCGAAACTGATTTAACGCGTCAAACCATGGAACTAGTCCTGCAAAAACGTGCATATTGCCTTTAAGGGGGTTTTGTTTACATTTGGGGTATTGGCTGTAGCCTTACCAAAAACGCGTTTGGCGAAACTGATTGAACTTGTCAAACCATGGAACTAGTCCTGCAAAAACGTGCATATTGCCTTTAAAGAGTTTTGTTTACATTTGGGGTATTGGCTGTAGCCTTGCCAAAAAAGCGTCTAGCGAAACTGATTTAACGCGTCAAACCAAGGAACTAGTCCCGCAAAAACGTGCATATTGCCTTTAAAGGGTTTTGTTTACATTTGGGGTATTGGCTGTAGCCTTACCAAAAAAGCGTCTAGCGAAACTGATTTAACGCGTCAAACCATGGAACTAGTCCCGCAAAAACGTGCATATTGCCTTTAAGGGGGTTTTGTTTACATTTGGGGTATTGGCTGTAGCCTTACCAAAAAAGCGTCTAGCGAAACTGATTTAACGCGTCAAACCAAGGAACTAGTCCCCGCAAAAACATGCATAGCCTTTAAGGGGGTTTTGTGTACATTTGGGTATTGGCTGTAGCATTACCAAAAAAGCGTCTGGCGAAACTGATTTAACGTGTCAAACCATGAACTAGTCCCGCAAAAACATGCATATTGCCTTTAGGGGGTTTTGTTTACATTTGGGGTATTGGCTGTAGCCTTACCAAAAAAGCGTCTAGCGAAACTGATTTAACGCGTCAAACCATGGAACTAGTCCAGCAAAAACGTGCATATTGCCTTTAGGGTGTTTTGTTTACATTTGGGGTATTGGCTGTAGCCTTACCAAAAAGCGTTAGCGAAACTGATTGAACTTGTCAAACCATGGAACTAGTCCTGCAAAAACGTGCATATTGCCTTTAAAGTGTTTTGTTTACATTTGGGGTATTGGCTGTAGCCTTGCCAAAAAAGCGTCTAGCGAAACTGATTTAACGCGTCAAACCAAGGAACTAGTCCCGCAAAAACGTGCATATTGCCTTTAAAGGGTTTTGTTTACATTTGGGGTATTGGCTGTAGCCTTACCAAAAAAGCGTCTAGCGAAACTGATTTAACGCGTCAAACCATGGAACTAGTCCCGCAAAAACGTGCATATTGCCTTTAAAGGGTTTTGTTTACATTTGGGGTATTGGCTGTAGCCTTACCAAAAAAGCGTCTAGCGAAACTGATTTAACGCGTCAAACCAAGGAACTAGTCCCGCAAAAACGTGCATATTGCCTTTAAGGGGGTTTTGTTACATTTGGGGTATGGTTTGTAGCCTTACCAAAAAAGCGTCTGGCGAAACTGATTTAACCTGTCACACCATGGAACTAGTCCCGCAAAAACGTGCATATTGCCTTTAAGGGGGTTTGTTACATTTGGGGTATTGGCTGTAGCCTTACCAAAAAGCGTCTAGCGAAACTGATTGCGCAAACCAAACCATGGAACTAGTCCCGCAAAAACGTGCATATTGCCTTTAAGGGGGTTTTGTGTAGATTTGGGGTATTGGCTGTAGCCTTACCAAAAAAGCGTCTAGCGAAACTGATTTAACGCGTCAAACCATGGAACTAGTCCCGCAAAAACGTGCATATTGCCTTTAAAGGGTTTTGTTTACATTTGGGGTATTGGCTGTAGCCTTACCAAAAACGCGTCTAGCGAAACTGATTGAACGCGTCAAACCATGGAACTAGTCCTGCAAAAACGTGCATATTGCCTTTAAAGTGTTTTGTTTACATTTGGGGTATTGGCTGTAGCCTTACCAAAAAAGCGTCTAGCGAAACTGATTTAACGCGTCAAACCATGGAACTAGTCCCGCAAAAACGTGCATATTGCCTTTAAGGGGGTTTTGTTTACATTTGGGGTATTGGCTGTAGCCTTACCAAAAAAGCGTCTAGCGAAACTGATTTAACGCGTCAAACCAAGGAACTAGTCCCGCAAAAACGTGCATATTGCCTTTAAGGGGGTTTTGTTTACATTTGGGGTATTGGCTGTAGCCTTACCAAAAAAGCGTCTAGCGAAACTGATTTAACGCGTCAAACCATGGAACTAGTCCCGCAAAAACGTGCATATTGCCTTTAAAGTGTTTTGTTTACATTTGGGGTATTGGCTGTAGCCTTACCAAAAAAGCGTCTAGCGAAACTGATTTAACGCGTCAAACCATGGAACTAGTCCCGCAAAAACGTGCATATTGCCTTTAAAGTGTTTTGTTTACATTTGGGGTATTGGCTGTAGCCTTACCAAAAAAGCGTCTGCCGAAACTGATTTAACGCGTCAAACCAAGGAACTAGTCCCGCAAAAACGTGCATATTGCCTTTAAAGTGTTTTGTTTACATTTGGGGTATTGGCTGTAGCCTTACCAAAAAAGCGTCTAGCGAAACTGATTTAACGCGTCAAACCAAGGAACTAGTCCCGCAAAAACGTGCATATTGCCTTTAAGGGGGTTTTGTTTAGATTTGGGGTATTGGCTGTAGCCTTACCAAAAAAGCGTCTGGCGAAACTGATTTAACGCGTCAAACCATGGAACTAGTCCTGCAAAAACGTGCATATTGCCTTTAAGGGGGTTTTGTTTACATTTGGGGTATTGGCTGTAGCCTTACCAAAAAAGCGTCTAGCGAAACTGATTTAACGCGTCAAACCAAGGAACTAGTCCCGCAAAAACGTGCATATTGCCTTTAAGGGGGTTTTGTGTACATTTTGGGGTATTGGCTGTAGCCTTACCAAAAAAGCGTCTTGCGAAACTGATTTAACTTGTCAAACCATGGAACTAGTCCCGCAAAAACGTGCATATTGCCTTTAAAGGGTTTTGTTTACATTTGGGGTATTGGCTGTAGCCTTACCAAAAAAGCGTCTAGCGAAACTGATTTAACGCGTCAAACCAAGGAACTAGTCCCGCAAAAACGTGCATATTGCCTTTAAAGAGTTTTGTTTACATTTGGGGTATTGGCTGTAGCCTTACCAAAAAAGCGTGCTAGCGAAACTGATTGAACGCGTCAAACCAAGGAACTAGTCCCGCAAAAACGTGCATATTGCCTTTAAGTGGTTTTGTTTACATTTGGTATTGGCTGTAGCCTTACCAAAAACGCGTCTAGGCGAAACTGATTTAGAACGCGTCAAACCATGGAACTAGTCCCGCAAAAACGTGCATATTGCCTTTAAAGGGTTTTGTTTACATTTGGGGTATTGGCTGTAGCCTACCAAAAAAGCGTCTAGCGCAAAACTGATTTAACGCGTCAAACCATGGAACTAGTCCCGCAAAAACGTGCATATTGCCTTTAAGGGGGTTTTGTTTACATTTGGGGTATTGGCTGTAGCCTTACCAAAAAAGCGTCTGGCGAAACTGATTTAACTTGTCAAACCATGGAACTAGTCCTGCAAAAACGTGCATATTGCCTTTAAAGTGTTTTGTTTACATTTGGGGTATTGGCTGTAGCCTTACCAAAAAAGCGTCTAGCGAAACTGATTTAACGCGTCAAACCAAGGAACTAGTCCCGCAAAAACGTGCATATTGCCTTTAGAGGGTTTTGTTTACATTTGGGGTATTGGCTGTAGCCTTACCAAAAAAGCGTCTGGCGAAACTGATTTAACTTGTCAAACCATGGAACTAGTCCCGCAAAAACGTGCATATTGCCTTTAAGGGGGTTTTGTTTACATTTGGGGTATTGGCTGTAGCCTTACCAAAAAAGCGTCTAGCGAAACTGATTTAACGCGTCAAACCAAGGAACTAGTCCCGCAAAAACGTGCATATTGCCTTTAAGGGGGTTTTGTTTACATTTGGAGTATTGGCTGTAGCCTTACCAAAAAGCGTCTGGCGAAACTGATTAACGTGTCAAACCATTGAACTAGTCCCGCAAAAACGTGCATATTGCCTTTAGGGGTTTTGTTTACATTTGGGGTATTGGCTGTAGCCTTACCAAAAAAGCGTCTAGCGAAACTGATTTAACGCGTCAAACCATGGAACTAGTCCCGCAAAAACGTGCATATTGCCTTTAAGGGTTTTGTTTACATTTGGGGTATTGGCTGTAGCCTTACCAAAAACGCGTTGGCGAAACTGATTGAATTGTCAAACCATGGAACTAGTCCTGCAAAAACGTGCATATTGCCTTTAAAGGGGTTTGTTTACATTTGGGGTATTGGCTGTAGCCTTACCAAAAAAGCGTCTAGCGAAACTGATTTAACGCGTCAAACCAAGGAACTAGTCCCGCAAAAACGTGCATATTGCCTTTAAGGGGGTTTTGTTTACATTTGGGGTATTGGCTGTAGCCTTACCAAAAAAGCGTCTAGCGAAACTGATTTAACGCGTCAAACCATGGAACTAGTCCCGCAAAAACGTGCATATTGCCTTTAAGGGGGTTTTGTTTACATTTGGGGTATTGGCTGTAGCCTTACCAAAAAAGCGTCTAGCGAAACTGATTTAACGCGTCAAACCAAGGAACTAGTCCCGCAAAAACGTGCATATTGCCTTTAAGGGGTTTTGTTTACATTTGGGGTATTGGCTGTAGCCTTACCAAAAAAGCGTCTGGCGAAACTGATTTAACCTGTCAAACCATGGAACTAGTCCGCAAAAACGTGCATATTGCCTTTAAGGGGGTTTTGTTACATTTGGGGTATTGGCTGTAGCCTTACCAAAAACGCGTCTGGCGAAACTGATTTAACGCGTCAAACCATGGAACTAGTCCCGCAAAAACGTGCATATTGCCTTTAAAGTGTTTTGTTTACATTTGGGGTATTGGCTGTAGCCTTGCCAAAAAAGCGTCTAGCAAAACTGATTTAACGCGTCAAACCAAGAACTAGTCCCGCAAAAACGTGCATATTGCCTTTAAGGGGTTTTGTTTACATTTGGGGTATTGGCTGTAGCCTTACCAAAAACGCGTTTGGCGAAACTGATTGAACTTGTCAAACCATGGAACTAGTCCTGCAAAAACGTGCATATTGCCTTTAAAGAGTTTTGTTTACATTTGGGGTATTGGCTGTAGCCTTACCAAAAAAGCGTCTAGCAAAACTGATTTAACGCGTCAAACCAAGGAACTAGTCCCGCAAAAACGTGCATATTGCCTTTAAGGGGGTTTTGTTTACATTTGGGGTATTGGCTGTAGCCTTACCAAAAAAGCGTCTAGCGAAACTGATTTAACGCGTCAAACCATGGAACTAGTCCCGCAAAAACGTGCATATTGCCTTTAGGGGGTGTTTTGTTTACATTTGGGGTATTGGCTGTAGCCTTACCAAAAAAGCGTCTAGCGAAACTGATTTAACGCGTCAAACCATGGAACTAGTCCCGCAAAAACGTGCATATTGCCTTTAAGGAGGTTTTGTTTACATTTGGGGTATTGGCTGTAGCCTTACCAAAAAAGCGTCTAGCGAAACTGATTTAACGCGTCAAACCATGAACTAGTCCCGCAAAAACGTGCATATTGCCTTTAGGGGGTTTTGTTTACATTTGGGGTATTGGCTGTAGCCTTACCAAAAAAGCGTCTAGCGAAACTGATTTAACGCGTCAAACCATGGAACTAGTCCCGCAAAAACGTGCATATTGCCTTTAAGGGTTTTGTTTACATTTGGGGTATTGGCTGTAGCCTTACCAAAAAAGCGTCTAGCGAAACTGATTTAACGCGTCAAACCATGGAACTAGTCCCGCAAAAACGTGCATATTGCCTTTAAAGTGTTTTGTTTACATTTGGGGTATTGGCTGTAGCCTTGCCAAAAAAGCGTCTAGCGAAACTGATTTAACGCGTCAAACCAAGGAACTAGTCCCGCAAAAACGTGCATATTGCCTTTAAGGGGGTTTTGTTTACATTTGGGGTATTGGCTGTAGCCTTACCAAAAAAGCGTCTAGCGAAACTGATTTAACGCGTCAAACCATGGAACTAGTCCCGCAAAAACGTGCATATTGCCTTTAAGGGGGTTTTGTTTACATTTGGGGTATTGGCTGTAGTCTACCAAAAAGCGTCTAGCGAAACTGATTTAACGCGTCAAACCATGAACTAGTCCCGCAAAAAACGTGGGGTTTTGTTTACATTTGGGGTATTGGCTGTAGCCTTACCAAAAACGCGTTTGGCGAAACTGATTTAACTTGTCAAACCATGGAACTAGTCCCGCAAAAACGTGCATATTGCCTTTAAAGTGTTTTGTTTACATTTGGGGTATTGGCTGTAGCCTTGCCAAAAAGCGTCTAGGCGAAACTGATTTAACGCGTCAAACCATGGAACTAGTCCGCAAAAACGTGCATATTGCCTTTAAGGGGGTTTTGTTTAGATTTGGGGTATTGGCTGTAGCCTTACCAAAAAAGCGTCTAGCGAAACTGATTTAACGCGTCAAACCATAGGAACTAGTCCCGCAAAAACGTGCATATTGCCTTTAGGGGGTTTTGTTTACATTTGGGTATTGGCTGTAGCCTTACCAAAAAGCCTAGCGAAACTGATTTAACGCGTCAAACCATGGAACTATCCCGCAAAAACGTGCATATTGCCTTTAAGGGGGTTTTGTTTACATTTGGGGTATTGGCTGTAGCCTTACCAAAAAAGCGTCTAGCGAAACTGATTTAACGCGTCAAACCATGGAACTAGTCCCGCAAAAACGTGCATATTGCCTTTAAGGGGGTTTGTTTACATTTGGGGTATTGGCTGTAGCCCTACCAAAAAAGCGTTTAGCGAAACTGATTTAACGCGTCAAACCAAGGAACTAGTCCCGCAAAAACGTGCATATTGCCTTTAAGGGGGTTTTGTTTACATTTGGGGTATTGGCTGTAGCCTTACCAAAAAAGCGTCTGCGAAACTGATTAACTTGTCAAACCATGGAACTAGTCCCGCAAAAACGTGCATATTGCCTTTAAGGATTTTGTTTACATTTGGGGTATTGGCTGTAGCCTTACCAAAAAAGCGTCTAGCGAAACTGATTTAACGCGTCAAACCAAGGAACTAGTCCCGCAAAAACGTGCATATTGCCTTTAAGGGGGTTTTGTTTACATTTGGGGTATTGGCTGTAGCCTTACCAAAAAGCGTTTGGCGAAACTGATTGAACTTGTCAAACCATGGAACTAGTCCCGCAAAAACGTGCATATTGCCTTTAAGGTGTTTTGTTTACATTTGGGGTATTGGCTGTAGCCTTACCAAAAAAGCGTCTAGCGAAACTGATTTAACGCGTCAAACCAAGGAACTAGTCCCGCAAAAACGTGCATATTGCCTTTAAGGGGGTTTTGTTTACATTTGGGTATTGGCTGGCTGTAGCCTTACTAAAAAACGTCTAGCGAAACTGATTGAACGCGTCAAACCATGGAACTAGTCCAGCAAAAACGTGCATATTGCCTTTAAAGGGGTTTTGTTTACATTTGGGGTATTGGCTGTAGCCTTACCAAAAAAGCGTCTGGCGAAACTGATTTAACGCGTCAAACCATGGAACTAGTCCCGCAAAAACGTGCATATTGCCTTTAAGGGGGTTTTGTTTACATTTGGGGTATTGGCTGTAGCCTTACCAAAAAAGCGTCTAGCGAAACTGATTTAACGCGTCAAACCAAGGAACTAGTCCCGCAAAAACATGCATATTGCTTTAAGGGGGTTTTGTGAACATTTGGGGTATTGGCTGTAGCCCTTACCAAAAAAGCGTCTGGCGAAACTGATTTAACGTGCAAACCATTGAACTAGTCCCGCAAAAAAACGTGGAGTATTGTTTACATTTGGGGTATTGGCTGTACCATTACCAAAAACGCGTTTGGTGAAACTGATTGAACTTGTCAAACAATGGAACTAGCCCTGCAAAAACGTGCATATTGCCTTTAAAAGTGTTTTGTTTACATTTGGGGTATTGGCTGTAGCCTTACCAAAAAAGCGTCTAGCGAAACTGATTTAACGCGTCAAACCAAGGAACTAGTCCCGCAAAAACGTGCATATTGCCTTTAAGGGGGTTTTGTTTAGATTTGGGGTATTGGCTGTAGCCTTACCAAAAAAGCGTCTAGCGAAACTGATTTAACGCGTCAAACCATAGAACTAGTCCCGCAAAAACGTGCATATTGCCTTTAAGGGGTTTTGTTTACATTTGGGGTATTGGCTGTAGCCTTACCAAAAAAGCGTCTAGCGAAACTGATTTAACGCGTCAAACCATGGAACTAGTCCCGCAAAAACGTGCATATTGCCTTTAAGGGGGTTTTGTTTACATTTGGGGTATTGGCTGTAGCCTTACCAAAAAAGCGTCTAGCGAAACTGATTTAACGCGTCAAACCATAGAACTAGTCCCGCAAAAACGTGCATATTGCCTTTAAGGGTTTTGTTTACATTTGGGGTATTGGCTGTAGCCTTACCAAAAAAGCGTCTAGCAAAACTGATTTAACGCGTCAAACCAAGGAACTAGTCCCTGCAAAAACGTGCATATTGCCTTTAAGGGGGTTTTGTGTACATTTGGGGTATTGGCTGTAGCCTTACCAAAAACGCGTTTGGCGAAACTGATTGAACTTGTCAAACCATGGAACTAGTCCTGCAAAAACGTGCATATTGCCTTTAAGGGGGTTTTGTTTACATTTGGGGTATTGGCTGTAGCCTTACCAAAAAAGCGTCTGCGAAACTGATTTAACGCGTCAAACCAAGGAACTAGTCCCGCAAAAACGTGCATATTGCCTTTTTAAGGGGGTTTTGTGTTGGGGTATTGGCTGCACGTAACAAAAAACAAAAAAGCAACACCCAAAAACCACAACAAAAACAAACACGCAACAAATGCAATAAATTTAAACACTATTCCATACCAAAACGCTGTTAGCAAACCAAAAAACGTCTAGCGAAACCTTTAACACCCAAAAACACATGGAACCAAAACCAACCACCAAAAACCTCAAAATTTTGTTTACCTTGCCACAACAAGCCCGCCAAAACGCGTTTGGCCAAAGAACAAGTCCCAAACCAAAACGTGCAATTGCCTTTAAGGGGGTTTTGTTTACATTTGGGGTATTGGCTGTAGCCTTACCAAAAAAGCGTCTAGCGAAACTGATTTAACGCGTCAAACCATGGAACTAGTCCCGCAAAAACGTGCATATTGCCTTTAAGGGGGTTTTGTTTACATTTGGGGTATTGGCTGTAGCCTTACCAAAAACGCGTTTGGCGAAACTGATTGAACTTGTCAAACCATGGAACTAGTCCTGCAAAAACGTGCATATTGCCTTTAAAGATTTTGTTTACATTTGGGGTATTGGCTGTAGCCTTGCCAAAAAAGCGTCTAGCGAAACTGATTTAACGCGTCAAACCAAGGAACTAGTCCCGCAAAAACGTGCATATTGCCTTTAAGGGGGTTTTGTGTACGATTTGGGGTATTGGCTGTAGCCTTACCAAAAAAGCGTCTAGCGAAACTGATTTAACGCGTCAAACCATGGAACTAGTCCCGCAAAAACGTGCATATTGCCTTTAAGGGGGTTTTGTTTACATTTGGGGTATTGGCTGTAGCCTTACCAAAAAACGTTTGGCGAAACTGATTAACTTGTCAAACCATGAAGAACTAGTCCCGCAAAAATGCATATTGCCTTTAAGGATTTTGTTTACATTTGGGGTATTGGCTGTAGCCTTACCAAAAAAGCGTAGCTAGCGAAACTGATTTAACGCGTCAAACCAAGGAACTAGTCCCGCAAAAACGTGCATATTGCCTTTAAGGGGGTTTTGTATTTGGAGTATTGGCTGTAGCCTTACCAAAAAAGCGTTTGGCGAAACTGATTGAACTTGTCAAACCATGGAACTAGTCCTGCAAAAACGTGCATATTGCCTTTAAGGGGTTTTGTTTACATTTGGGGTATTGGCTGTAGCCTTACCAAAAAAGCGTCTAGCGAAACTGATTTAACGCGTCAAACCAAGGAACTAGTCCCGCAAAAACGTGCATATTGCCTTTAAGGGGTTTTGTTTACATTTGGGGTATTGGCTGTAGCCTTACCAAAAAAGCGTCTAGCGAAACTGATTTAACGCGTCAAACCATGGAACTAGTCCCGCAAAAACATGCATATTGCCTTTAAGGGGGTTTTGTTTACATTTGGGGTATTGGCTGTAGCCTTACCAAAAACGCGTTTGGCGAAACTGATTGAACTTGTCAAACCATGGAACTAGTCCTGCAAAAACGTGCATATTGCCTTTAAAGAGTTTTGTTTACATTTGGGGTATTGGCTGTAGCCTTACCAAAAAAGCGTCTAGCGAAACTGATTTAACGCGTCAAACCAAGGAACTAGTCCCGCAAAAACGTGCATATTGCCTTTAAGGGGGTTTTGTTTACATTTGGAGTATTGGCTGTAGCCTTACCAAAAAGCGTTTGGCGAAACTGATTTAACTTGTCAAACCATGGAACTAGTCCCGCAAAAACATGCATATTGCCTTTAGGGGGTTTTGTTTACATTTGGGGTATTGGCTGTAGCCTTGCCAAAAAAGCGTCTAGCGAAACTGATTTAACGCGTCAAACCAAGGAACTAGTCCCGCAAAAACGTGCATATTGCCTTTAAAGGGTTTTGTTTACATTTGGGGTATTGGCTGTAGCCTTACCAAAAAAGCGTCTAGCGAAACTGATTTAACGCGTCAAACCAAGGAACTAGTCCCGCAAAAACGTGCATATTGCCTTTAGGGGATTTTGTTTTGTTTACATTTTGGGGTATGGCTGTAGCCTTACCAAAAACGCGTTTGGCGAAACTGATTGAACTTGTCAAACCATGGAACTAGTCCTGCAAAAACGTGCATATTGCCTTTAAAGTGTTTTGTTTACATTTGGGGTATTGGCTGTAGCCTTACCAAAAAAGCGTCTAGCGAAACTGATTTAACGCGTCAAACCAAGGAACTAGTCCCGCAAAAACGTGCATATTGCCTTTAAGGGGGTTTTGTTTACATTGGGGTATTGGCTGTAGCCTTACCAAAAAAGCGTCTAGCGAAACTGATTTAACGCGTCAAACCATGGAACTAGTCCCGCAAAAACGTGCATATTCCTTTAAGGGGTTTTGTTTACATTTGGGGTATTGGCTGTAGCCTTACCAAAAAAGCGTCTGGCGAAACTGATTTAACTTGTCAAACCATGGAACTAGTCCCGCAAAAACGTGCATATTGCCTTTAAAGTGTTTTGTTTACATTTGGGGTATTGGCTGTAGCCTTACCAAAAAAGCGTCTAGCGAAACTGATTTAACGCGTCAAACCAAGGAACTAGTCCCGCAAAAACATGCATATTGCCTTTAAGGGGGTTTTGTGTAGATTTGGGGTATTGGCTGTAGCCTTACCAAAAAAGCGTCTAGCGAAACTGATTTAACGCGTCAAACCATGGAACTAGTCCCGCAAAAACGTGCATATTGCCTTTAAGGGGTTTTGTTTACATTTGGGGTATTGGCTGTAGCCTTACCAAAAACGCGTTTGGCGAAACTGATTGAACTTGTCAAACCATGGAACTAGTCCCGCAAAAACGTGCATATTGCCTTTAAGGGGGTTTTGTTTACATTTGGGGTATTGGCTGTAGCCTTACCAAAAAAGCGTCTAGCGAAACTGATTTAACGCGTCAAACCATAGAACTAGTCCCGCAAAAACGTGCATATTGCCTTTAAAGGGTTTTGTTTACATTTGGGGTATTGGCTGTAGCCTTACCAAAAAAGCGTCTAGCGAAACTGATTTAACGCGTCAAACCATGGAACTAGTCCTGCAAAAACGTGCATATTGCCTTTAAGGGGGTTTTGTGTACATTTGGGGTATTGGCTGTAGCCTTACCAAAAAAGCGTTTGGCGAAACTGATTGAACTTGTCAAACCATGGAACTAGTCCCGCAAAAACGTGCATATTGCCTTTAAGGGGTTTTGTTTACATTTGGGGTATTGGCTGTAGCCTTACCAAAAAAGCGTCTAGCGAAACTGATTTAACGCGTCAAACCAAGGACCTAGTCCCGCAAAAACGTGCATATTGCCTTTAAGGGGGTTTTGTTTACATTTGGGGTATTGGCTGCAGCCCTACCAAAAAAGCGTCTAGCAAAACTGATTTAACGCGTCAAACCATGGAACTAGTCCCGCAAAAACGTGCATATTGCCTTTAAGGGGGTTTTGTGTACATTTGGGGTATTGGCTGTAGCCTTACCAAAAACGCGTTTGGCGAAACTGATTGAACTTGTCAAACCATGGAACTAGTCCTGCAAAAACGTGCATATTGCCTTTAAAGAGTTTTGTTTACATTTGGGGTATTGGCTGTAGCCTTGCCAAAAAAGCGTCTAGCAAAACTGATTTAACGCGTCAAACCAAGGAACTAGTCCCGCAAAAACGTGCATATTGCCTTTAAGGGGGTTTTGTGTAGATTTGGGGTATTGGCTGTAGCCTTACCAAAAAAGCGTCTAGCGAAACTGATTTAACGCGTCAAACCATAGAACTAGTCCCGCAAAAACGTGCATATTGCCTTTAAGGGGGTTTTGTTTACATTTGGGGTATTGGCTGTAGCCTTACCAAAAACGCGTTTGGCGAAACTGATTGAACTTGTCAAACCATGGAACTAGTCCTGCAAAAACGTGCATATTGCCTTTAAAGAGTTTTGTTTACATTTGGGGTATTGGCTGTAGCCCTGCCAAAAAAGCGTCTAGCAAAACTGATTTAACGCGTCAAACCAAGGAACTAGTCCCGCAAAAACGTGCATATTGCCTTTAAGGGGGTTTTGTTTAGATTTGGGGTATTGGCTGTAGCCTTACCAAAAAAGCGTCTAGCGAAACTGATTTAACGCGTCAAACCATGGAACTAGTCCCGCAAAAACGTGCATATTGCCTTTAAGAGGTTTTGTTTACATTTGGGGTATTGGCTGTAGCCTTACCAAAAACGCGTTTGGCGAAACTGATTGAACTTGTCAAACCATGGAACTAGTCCTGCAAAAACGTGCATATTGCCTTTAAGGTATTTTGTTTACATTTGGGGTATTGGCTGTAGCCTTACCAAAAACGCGTTTGGCGAAACTGATTGAACTTGTCAAACCATGGAACTAGTCCTGCAAAAACGTGCATATTGCCTTTAAAGTGTTTTGTTTACATTTGGGGTATTGGCTGTAGCCTTACCAAAAAAGCGTCTAGCGAAACTGATTTAACGCGTCAAACCATGGAACTAGTCCCGCAAAAACGTGCATATTGCCTTTAAGGGGGTTTTGTTTACATTTGGAGTATTGGCTGTAGCTTTACCAAAAAGCGCCTAGCGAAATGGATTTAACACGTCAAACAATCGAACTATTCCCGCAAAAACGTGGATAATGCCTTAAAGAGAGTTTTGTTTAGATTTCAGGTATTGGCTGTAGCCTTACCAAAAAAGCGTCTAGCGAAACTGATTTAACGCGTCAAACCATGGATCTAGTCCCACAAAAACGTGCATATTGCCTTTATGAGGCCATCCTTGCGCGAAAAGTAGCTAGGTTTGGTTTACTTGCTTTCACACGGGGTTTGACTGAACGCCGACACCCTGTGCTGAAGAAAATAAAACGCTTATACCTGTAAAACTGCAGCTGCTAGGAGGGACAGTAAGCTTGTACCGTAAGCGCCCCCGAAATTACCATAAATATCCCATCTGTAGTGACTGAATTCCTTTGGCGCAATAGCTATCGTAAATGTTAAATGGTACTGCTTCTTGACGCTACAATAGTTCACCCAAAGAAAAACGTTACGCCTGAACCGTTGTATTACGCTATAAAGAGCCGTATTGGTTTGTTTTGTTTCCTTATGTGCTTAGATGTGCTTAGTTGATTCTTCCGCCGCCTTTATTTGACATCAGATTTTCCTACTCGGGTACCAGTAAGAGAAGCTTCGCATGTACTCTTGGGTAGAGCCCCTTAGTACTAATTGACTATGTAATGCTGATAAAGGCCCCGAAATAGCGAACTAAATGCGCATTCTTCCTGGCACAAAGGAGTTGTGGCTTAGTTTCAACTGAGTGAACGATTCGCGACGACTCGCTGGCGGCCGGCCGAATGAACGCTGGTCCGTCTGATTCTGTTGTCGTAGGGTAGGCGACCGATACATAGCGCCGTTAAGCCAATTGGTCTCGTTGGGACGGCACACGTAACGTTATAGTTAACGCGCAAAGAGGATGCATAAAGGAGGACAGCACTCTCCAACTTATTTTTATACAGAATAAAGTCGCGTAAACGAAGCAAGAGAAGTTGAAAGATGGCGGAGTTACGCCAGACTATAATTTGCGCTACTAATCTCGCAATGTCTGCAAATCCCTCCAGTGTCGCTTTAAGGGCACGCAATGTTGACAACAAATGTTCTATGCCCGTGTTGTTAAGTTTTCTCTTTTAGCCTATTGCCCTCAAAACAAACAGTGAAATTGAAGAGGTTCCTAAAGGTATTGTCAGCATTGTGTTTTTCATGCTGAGTATGTCTAGTTTGTTACAAATTTATTTTCACTTTTTTCTCAAAAAGTAACAAACAGTGTATTTTACAATTAGTAGGCCAATGAAAGCATACAAATTCAGAGATTTTATCAACTCGTGTGCATTCCATTTTTGTGAAATTATAAAAGTACAATTTATCAAAGCACCATGGGTTTTGCCCATAAAGTCCAGGCTGCAGCCACATCGTTCCTGAGGGAAGGGTGAGTGAACATAAAATGGTAAATATATCAGAGGCATATCGATTGCTGAAAATACCAAATTGTGACATTAAAGCAGAATTTCCCTCTGCGGCCTTCTTCACTTCAAACAGCACTCAGGAACCCGCTTTGAGAAAATTAAAGGCCATCCATACGCAGCTCCAGGCTGCAAAACGCAAATCAAGACAAGGTGGCTAGAGAGAATGTTAGTATCCTGCATTTATAAAGATTTTTGTATTTAGTAAATGCACATCTATACTTTGTACTACTTTTAATTTTAATTTTTTTCAGGCAGGGGAATGACTACTGGATCTATTATCGTATAAGCATATTGAAATGCACATAAGGTAAAACAACAACAGGGTTACAATAGTTTTCTTATATTTAGAAACTAAAACAATGACTACAGGTAAGCTGAGCCCTATCCTGTTGGCGCTGTGTTTTCATATCCCAGCATTGAAAATATCCATTTGCCCCTGTTTCACTCCTAACACAACTTTATGGCTGGTCAGGCAGAGGCCCTAACGTGCTCAGGTACGGGTTAGCTAAATCAGCTAAAATTAGCCCTGTAAGCGGAACGTTGTTATGTCAGAAGCTGGCAGGAAGATGTTACCTTTAAATGCACCATTCTCATTAGAAAACGCACGTAAATGGAACTGGAAGATGCTCCTCAAACGTTTTTTTGTTATACAACGTTCGCAACTGACCGCTTCAGTGACCATTAAAAGGGGGTTAAAATGTTATTCACCAGCTGAATCACTTAAAGATTGTCAAGGACAGTCACCGCACAAAATTGATTTGAAAACGTTAGGTACTGGCCTCCCCATGCCGCAAAAAAATTCCTATTACGAGGTCACCAAGTATCACTCTTGCCTTACCCCTAGAAGTGCTGTGGCCGCTGGGAGCGTCAAATCTCGTTTTTAGACAGCCGCCGATGCAGCTACACAGCGCCAACAATGCCAAAGTTTCTCTGCAGCATCACAGCTGCTGTTGAAATGTGGTGAGAGTTCATAGGTAAAAGAGAGAGAGAATAGTTTAATGATAATCTTAAGGTTAGCCTGGTCAAGGCGCCTAGCTTGATACACCACATGTATAGAAAAAAAAGAAATCGATGAAGAGATGATGATAATGACTGTGATGAAGATGACGCGCTCATTAAGCGAGTCCTGTTTAAAGAGTCTGAGCCGTGGCGGCCGGAAGAGCATCTGTTTTCGGCGTACCGAGTAAGGTGATCCAGGGCGACAATGATCCATCGGTTTCCGGCTGCAGTAGACGGAAGTGGGCCATACAGGTCGATGCCCACACGTTCTAATGGCTTTGCTGGGCATGGTAGTGGCTGCAAAGGACCGGCGAGGCGGGGCGGCGGCGATTTTCGGCGTTGACATTCAGGGCAAGAGCGCACGTACTTGCGCACGAAGGTATACATGCCACGCCAGTAGTATCGCAGGCGAAGACGCTCATAGGTCTTTAGTACGCCAGCATAACCGCAACTTGGATCAGCGTGAAATGAGGTGCATATGTCGCTGCGCAAATGACGGGGTATCACCAGCAGCCACTTTCGGCCGTCGGAGCAGTAGTTGCGGCGGTAGAGTAGCTCGTCACGGAGGGCAAAGTGAGAAACCTGCCGGCGTAGGGCCCGAGATCCCCCGGCAGGCGATGTACCGGAGAGCATCTCAATAAGAGAAGCAATCCACGGGTCCTTGCGTTGCTTGGTTGACATGTTGCTGTTTGCAAGAGGCGACAGACGTAAGTTACTGCCACTTGAGGCAAGGCAGGAAACTTCAGCAGGCACTGGTGAGCGTGAAAGAGCATCAGCGCCAGAGTGCTTGCGACCTGAACGGTAAATGACCCGGATGTCGTATTCTTGCAGTCGAAGAGCCCACCGACCAAGACGACCCGATGGATCCTTGAGGGAGGAGAGCCAACAGAGTGCATGATGATCGGTGACGACATCGAATGGGCGACCATATAAGTACGGGCGGAACTTGCCCAGTGCCCAAATTATCGCCAAGCACTCCTTCTCTGTTACAGAGTAATTCGACTCGGCTTTCGTCAGAGTACGGCTCGCGTATGCTACGACGTACTCGTCAAAACCGGGCTTTCGTTGGGCAAGCACGGCACCGAGGCCGATCCCACTAGCATCAGTGTGGACCTCGGTTGGGGCGGACGGGTCGAAGTGCCGCAGTATCGGCGGGGATGTGAGTAGGCGCCGTAGCGTCACAAATGCTTCGTCGCAGGAGGGTGACCATGCAGATATGTCACTGGCACCACCGAGGAGCTGAGTTAAAGGCGAAATTATGCTGGCGAAGTTGCGTACGAAGCGTCTAAAATACGAGCAAAGACCGATAAAGCTCCGAAGCGCCTTTATAGAGGTCGGCTTCGGAAATTCGGCTACGGCTCTCAGCTTCGTATCATCTGGGAGGATCCCGTCCTTCGAAACGACGTGTCCCAGGATCGTCAGTTTCCGCGCAGCAAAACGACACTTTTTCAGATTCAGCTGCAGCCCAGCTCTTGCAAGGCAGGTCAAAACTTGCCGCAGGCGGCCGAGGTGCGTTTTGAAGTCCGAAGAGAAAACAACGACGTCGTCCAGATAGCAAAGACACGTCTTCCACTTTAGTCCGCTCAAAATACTGTCCATCATTCGCTCGAAGGTGGCAGGAGCGTTGCAAAGCCCGAACGGCAATACATTAAATTCATAAAGACCGTCAGGGGTAACAAAAGCAGTTTTCTCTCGATCTGCTTCCGCCATCGGGACCTGCCAGTACCCGGATTGAAGGTCTAGCGACGAGAAGTATTCTGCTCCCTGTAAACAGTCGAGGGCGTCGTCGATGCGGGGGAGGGGATACACGTCCTTGCGGGTTATGGTGTTCAAACGGCGGTAGTCGACGCAAAACCGAATGGACCCATCCTTCTTTTTCACAAGAACCACGGGTGACGCCCAGGGACTCTTGGAGGGACGAATAATGTCACGATGAAGCATGTCATTCACGTGGTCTTCAATGGTGCGTCGCTTTTGCCGGTGATACACGATACGGTCGTTGTCGAAGCGGGGCATGCGAGCCAGTATCGATGGCGTGGCTCACAACGGACGTACGGCCAAGAGAACTTTGCCCACTATCGAAAGACGAAGAAAACTGGCTCAGAAGTGCAGTAAGCTGGGCTCGTTGGGTGGCGTCCAAATTTTGTCAATTGAGCGGCAGAAAATCTCGGGACATGTTTCGTCCCGTGTGCATGGCGTAGTAGCGCTCAGCTCGTCGACTTGGAGATGGGGCGCGTCATCAAGAAGCTCCGTAACAAGACGGGGATCGACCGGCACTACAAAGCCGAGTGTTTCGCCGTGTAAAAGGGCGCACGAAGTCGTCGACTGGTTCGTAATCATCATTGCACTCGCGCCATTGCGAATCGTCAAAAGGGCGAGGGGTAGCGGAACACATCTGCGGCGGAAGAAAATGTCGGACGGCGTAAAAAGCACCGTGGCCTCAGGAATAGAAGTGCAGCAAAGAGGAACAAGGACGGAAGAACGGGGTTGGACGACAGTGTCTTCGGCGATGACCACCTTGGCGTTGGGAGCACAGAAAGAATCTTCCAAGAGAGGCGAAAACTCGACTTCGGCAGGTGCACACCGTATGACGGCATGATGGCGCGACAAAAAGTCCCAACCCAGGATTGCATCATGAGAGCAAGACGGCAACACGACAAATTCAACGGTGTAGAGAATATTCTGAATAACGACACGGGCCGTGCATGCTGCTATGGGCATAATCTGTTGTGCACTGGCGGTGCGCAAGGATAGTCCGGAAAGTGGCGTCAGAACCTTTCGAATTGAGCGGCATAGGTCGGCGTGAACAACAGAAACAGCAGCCCCAGTGTCGATTAGGGCAGTAGTGGGGATACCTTCAACAAATACATCAATAACATTTTCGGGCGGAACGTGAGGACTTTTAGCTTTCGAGGGCGACGCAGCTCTTGCCTCGGGAACTGCGGCTGTTAGTTTTCCTCCCCAGTGCTGGCAGAGCGGCGCCGCATAGGCGACAGCGAGCGACGACGTGGAGAAGGAGATCGGCGGTTGGTGGACGTAGTAGAGCGGTCAGGCGGCAGCGACGTCATCGGCGGATCAGAGGCGACTGGATACATTGGCTGCGGAACAATATACGGCTGGGCGTAAGTGGGGTCGTAGTACGGAACCTGTTGGAAGGTCTCTACTTGAAAAAGGCGCTAAAAAATACACAACACGAGCACGAAGAAGGACGGGACTGATGCGCACTAACAACTGATTTATTGGAAAGGAAAAACAGGAGTATAAGTAGGTTGTCAATAAGCCACACACAATAAAAATAAAATCAGCGATAAAAGAAACCAACAAGCCACGGCAGCAGAAAATTCACACATCATTACTGCGTGTTGTCGAGGAAGCGAAACTCATTCAAAACAGTGATAGCAAGGGCTCGCTGATACAATCAGCGCGGAATTTTTGGATTTAAATAGGCTTCACGCAGTTCTCTCGCCACCTTGTCACGACTTTTTTCCTACTATCTGCGTACCTTCTAGTCGTGGTTGCACAATCCTTGCCACACTCCCGGCAGTGTGGGGCAAGTGCGACCCAGTGCCGTTCTTCATTGAGAGGTCATGCTCACGTAGGCGTTCATTACACATCGGCCAGTTGGCCGGATGTAAAATTTTCCGCATGTCAGTGGAATCTTGTAAACGACGCCTACTCGGCAGGGGACGTATTGCACACCGTGCTTCTTTTTCGCAACAACTGGTTTTTCTTTTTCCGTTGATGCGTTTGCACAGGCTCGCCAACTTGCATGGCGCTGAGTGAGAACACAATCGGCACGTTAAACCTCGAGGCCACTCGCTTCAGATTGTGGGTCACTTTGTGCATATAAGGCACTACCAGGGGTCTCTTTTTCTTTTCACTGTTAACCACAGGGATTCGAGTGCCGATGCTTAATCTTCTTGAGTATCGACTCTGATACGACTGACAAAGAGGGCGAGGATAACCCGCTTCCTCAAGTCGTGACAACTGGGCATCGAACTTGCTTCCATGCGGTGAACGCATGATTTAACAAGAGCGCCCTCAAGACACAAGATGGCAATCGCTCGCTTCACTGTCTTTGAATGGGCGGACTCTCCGTAGACGCTTTTTGTCCCTTCTCGAATTCTATTTTGAGCGCCACCGTTGTGAAGTTTTCCGGAGAACTATACACGCAAAAAAGGGAATTTGCATGGCTCGTGTGTCGCCCCCATTTTATCCACTATTTTTTTGTCTAGTTTTGACCGGATGGTTGCAAGAGGAGGTGAGCAAAGACGCGGTCCTTAGGATTTTTTAGATACGTAGATGACTACTTAATTTGTTTAAGTAAGCAGGAATTGCTAACCTACCACCAAAGCGTGGAGCAGGTATTGGGTCATTTCGCGAAGTTGGAGGCAGCCTGAGCTTCACTCATGAAATTCAGACAGGCAGAAGCTTAGATTCTTGGATTTAGACCTCTGCATAGCAAAAAATCATGTTTTGTTGGATGTACTGCCCTCGTGCCACAAAGGTCTTCTTCCGTTTGAGTCCGCCCATTCAAAGACAGTGAAGCGAGCGATTGCCATTCTTGTGTCTTGAGGGCGCTCTTGTTAAATCATGCGTTCACCGCATGGAAGCAAGTTTCGATGCCCAGTTGTCACGACTTGAGGAAGCGGGTTATCCTCGCCCTTTTTTGTCAGTCGTATCAGAGTCGATACTCAAGAAAGATTAAGCATCGGCACTCGAATCCTGTGGTTAACAGTGAAAAGAAAAGAGACCCCTGGTAGTGCCTTATATGCACAAAGTGGACCACAATCTGAAGCGAGTGGGCCTCGAGGTTTAACGTGCCGATTGTTGTTCTCAGCGCCATGCAAGTTGGCGAGCCTGTGCAACGCATCAACGGAAAAAGAAAAACCAGTTGTTGCGAAAGAAGCACGGTGTGCAATAAGTCCATGCCGAGTAGGCGTCGTTTACAAGATTCCACTGACAGCGGAAAATTTTACATCGGCCAAACTGGCCGATGTGTTAATGAACGCCTACGTGAGCATGACCTCTCATGAGAACGGCACTGGGTCGCACTTGCCCCATCACTGCCGGGAGTGTGGCAAGGATTGTGCACCACGACTAGAAGGTACGCAGATAGTAGGAAAAAGTCGTGACACGGTGGCGAGAGAACTGCGTGAAGCCTATTTTAATCCAAAATTCGCGCGCTGATTGTATCAGCGAGCCCTCGCTATCACTGTTTTTGAATGAGTTTCGCTTCCTCGACAACACGCAGTAATTGATGTGTGGAATTTTTTCTGCTGCCGTGGCCTTGTTGGTTCTTTTACGCTGATTCTATTTTTATGTGTGTGGCTTATTGACAACCTACTTATACTCCTGTTTTTTCCTTTCCAATAAATCAGTTGTTAGTGCGCATCAGTCCCGTCCTTCTTCGTGCTCGTGTGTGTATTTTTTAGCGCCCTTTTTCAAGTAGAGACATGCACCAACTAGCCCAACAACGTACTTTATGTTGGAAGGTGTTCGGAGGCGGCGTACGACGGCGGCGGCAGTAGCGAGCTACATGTCCAGCGATTCCGCATACAAAGCATATAGGACGATTGTCCTGCGTACGCCACGTGCGCGTGGGAGGAGGGCTACCCACAGCCGTTTGAAGACGACTCGCCGGCACATGACATTCGGAATCAGAGTGGTCTGCAACGGATGCAGTGGCACACCAGGCTGGGCTGGTGGAGCAGGCGGGTGCATCACTCGAGGGTGGACCGAAGCAGCAGGCCGCAGAGGTGACCTCCATGCAGCTTCGGCGTACATTATGGGACCGGCGACCTGGCGCCTGGCAGTGGGCAGTTGGTAGCGCCTCAGCGACCTCTTTCTTGTACCACGTGCCTCAGTGCAGGAGCTAGAGGGGACGACAGTTCCGTGGTGTACGGCAGGAGGGACACCTGGCGAGCCACCTTTCCCGAATAAAAGCCTTTATCCGGGTTGAACCAGCGTCGGGTCGTTTGTGTAGGTCGCAGCCAAACTCGACAGGGGCTCGGCTTGAGCGGAAGCTTGCCGAGTTAGGGCCCGTTGCTTTCGAAGCTCGTCAAAGCTCTGACACAAACGTACGACGTCGGCTATCGTTTGGGGATCCTTGGACAGCAGCATCTGGAACGCGTCATCGTCCACTCCTTTAAGGACGTGCCTGACCTTGTCCGTTTCCGTCATCGACGGGTCGACCCGCTTGCACAAGTCAACCATGTCTTCGATGTAGCTGGTGAATGTTTCCCCAGCTTGTTGGCCGCGTACACGCAACTGCTGCTCGGCATGGAGCTTGGTACAGCTGGGCGGCCGAATGCTGCCACAAAGCGGGTGCGGAAGGCCGACCAGGTAGAAATGTCTGACTCATTATTCGCGTACCACCGCCGGGCGAGCTTATCAAGGGCGTAAAACACGTTATGCAGCTTAGTCGGATCATTCCATTTGTTGTAGGCACTCACACGCTCATAGGACGACAGCCAGTCTTCGACATCAGTGTCGTCCTCGCCGGTGAATATGGTTGGGTCCCGCTTGTCGCATCGCGCAAGAGCAGATCACGGGTGCGCCCGACGGCGCAGGGTGCTGGCTGGTCTCTCGGTGGTTCATCTCGGGCAGTGTCTGGTTGCGAAGCTCCAGTGTGGAACCGAGACCCTTGACCTCCACCACTTGTAAAGGGGAATAGCAGTCACAATGGTAGTTGATCGTGGGGGTTTATTTAAGGCGTAGCGTAAGGCAACGGGCCAAACGTAGGTCCAGCCGGTATCAGCTCGTGAGCTGTGAACGTCCGAGTCGGGCCTTCGTCGCGTCTTCATGATAATCCTCAGGGCATACCCGATCGGGCAAATGGCGCTTTCCGGCATCTAATATTGTTGTGCAGCGTTAACTCTTCCCGTTATACTAGTTAAAGACTGGAAGAAGGTGTCTGCATATTTACATAGCCCCTTAATGTGCAGGAATGTAACATATGGCCGATGCTGTCGTGAATGTGTGTTTGCACGTTGTATTAGGTAATTACTGCAAGCGTAGAATCAAAATCGTAGGTGCCCCCTTTCAATCTCAACTTTTTGGGAAACATGATTTTCATATGCTTTCATTAGAAAGAGTGAAAGATACAAAATACAACACCCTGAATAGCTGGAGACATGCATGCGGCAAGGTATCAGCAAAAATTGGCTATTTTGAAAGTGATATTGAGAAAGGCAAAGCTTACGACCTGGTGAAGTGACGCATTACTGTCGAGTAGGGCTTAACTAGACCTGTATTCCGGTGAAAGAGACCACACAATCTCTATAAATACGTGGCCAGTTTAAAAAGCGCGTCCCGTGTTGAGCTGCACACATTCACTGGCTGCCTCGTTTCAGGAATGTCAATTCCACTTCGCAGCTGTTTGCCCCGTGTAGTGTCGTCTCCTAAGCAAGTATTTTGACTGCTTGTTATTGTTTCACCTGTTATTTCACAGATACACCAGGAATGCTTCAGTTGCCCTAGAGGTAAGTACAGCGCTTTCAAAAATAATCCTTAAACTCTTTACGACGAGCGGCGCGTCTTTGCTGAACTGCCCCAAAAGCGGTTTTGAATGGACCGTTGCTCGTCGGCTATGAGACACGAACGCGAATGACACATCCACGCGAGGGAGAAACGCTTGTTTGCAACCTATTTAGCCTGTCGCTTTGCCGATGGTGGCAGTCGGAATATTTGCCTTTCTTATAACTGTAATTTCCCATTTCTTTGTCGGGAAACTGGTGTTTAAAATCCTGGCGTCCGGTGGATGCGATGCATTTGTTGTTGGTGTATCCTCGCGCTAATGAGGCATTTCACCGTCGTCCATCCCTTCGGGTGTTAGTGGCGGAGACACCAAGGATTACTTTGTTCTTTGAAGCAAAAGCACTGACTTCAAAAGTAGCAGGTCATCAGATCAAGAAGAGTACTGAGAAGAGACTATCGCTAGTGCGCCTCATTCGCGGCGCATCGACGTCATTGACGGCGCATCAACGAGAAGCCTCCTCGGTTTCTGTTTGTGGGTGTCCCCTGTAGTGCACTTCAGTATAACATCTCAATGCGACATTATTTATTATTATGCTTACGTGGCTTAGTATGTGGTTGGATTTTTCAGCATACAAACTTGCTTTTTAGAGAAACTATCTATTATCAAACTGCAAAAAATGGGTAGTTTGGGGATGAAAATCGTCAATCAAACTGAAACTCTCAACGAGTAACTTACATACGTAAAATTTAGTTCATGTGGTCCTTTAGGTACAGTACTTGGCTACAAAACTGTCTATGTGGGCTGTCAATTCTAACATAAAACGTGGCAACGCTGTCGGACAACCTTTTCTAGGTTGCTCTCATTAAAACAGCATGCAAAAAACAAAAAGAACTATTTTAACAGCTTTATTTATTACTAAACGACGAGCTGAATGAAAACTGTGTCATTGTCTAAAACCTGCGTCCTCATCAGGAAGTTAAATAGATAACAAACGCCCAGAAATGTAATACTTAACTCATACTCAGAGTGGGCCGTTTAGGCAAAATTAACATTTTAGGAAAATAAAAAAGAGAAAGGTTGCTATTGCGCAGCTCCGTACCAGTGTATCGACCGGGCATCATTACATGGATGGAGAGTACTTCAGCTTGAAGTGTTCCCATATCGTTCAACACTGTAAGCGAAATTTTGACACGAACCTGAAGTGCGACCCCATGGCTACAAAATGGACCTATGCAGCTTTCTAGGAGTCTTCCCTGATGAAGAAAAGTTGTCCTACCCCAGGATACAAAACCAGGACCATCTCCTGTCTATGGTAGCGGCTCTACCGGATTAGCTAACCAGGGCGGTATCGTTCGCCGTGCTGTAGCGAATTCATCGAGCACTCGTAGGGAGGGACAAGTTTTTATCGACCAGTTTATGGAAAATCTTCGCGGAAGAGCAAGTTTACGCGGGAGGAAATTTGACATTCATTTAAATTGCACTCGTGTGACTTCAAAGGAAATTATCACAGCTTCCCTATCCGAAAAGGCAGCGTATTTCAGCGCCATGTTTGTGCTCAAATCAGCTGAAAGTGATGGTTTGCGCTGCTGGTGCCGCGAAAAGCCGCTTGCGCTGCTTAGCAGTGCTTCAGCCCCGCTGTCAAGCAGCGTCACGCGCGCCGGAGTGGCGTAAATGTGCTGAAATGTGTGGCAGGAGCTCCGACCTCACTTGTGAACAGCGCTTTCATGCTGCAATTGCGGTGTCGCTGGCGGGCGGTACGCTGGACCCAAGCGGTGCTGGCAGTGCAGTGTGGGCGCGCGTGCTGTGCGGTGAAGCCAAGAAAAGCTTTAAAAAGGTAAAAAGCTCAACTTTGGACAACGGCAGTAAAGATAGACGACGGAACAAGCGATCGATCACTTTAAACTAACACTTATTGAGGCATCGTCTCATATTTATACATGTATCAGGAGCATGCGCACTTTGGTACACTACATGGAACGCATCAAACAGAGAATATGATAAAAGTGACATTTTCAAAAATTCACACTCACTGGCACGCAAAAGCACAGAAGTATCGCTGACGCACTTGTCCCCTTTCTGCTTATTGTAAAACGCTTCCAACAGCTCCCTCGCCACGGTATTATCACTCTTACCGAGAATCCTAATCTGATCAAAGAAAGGTCGGCATTTTTGCAGGGACTGACAGGCCTGCAATCTTTGCAATGCGCGGTATATGCGCACGGGTATTATTGTTAAGAGAAGAACTACGGTCGCGTGCCCGGTCATTCACCCATCTGCCCGTCTGGCCAATGTAGGCCTCCCCGCATGAAAGCGGTATCTCGTAGTCTACAAGGACGTCACACTGCACAAAGCGCTTGGCACAGGCATAGCCTCCTATATAATCTACTGTGCCTGCTCTATCGCCCCGAAACCCATTAAAGTAGCCCGTTCACTGTGGGGGCGCCAAGTTCCCAGGTTTTTTGATGGCCATGCCGATGCGAACTGCTGTTTCAGGCGGAGGTGAACTCAAACTCACCTCGGCGTCGTCTGCTACGCGAAGGCGTCTTCCAGCTACAAAAGTCGGCAAAACAGCGAGCTTGAACTTCATGAGCCAGTATTAAAGACCGAAGCTTTATGCGTAGCGTCGCAGAACTACTAAACTGCATTCAGTGTACTATTTTTCCCTGCACGCTCGCCCTTTTCGGTTCGGTACGCCAGTTTCCCAACAAAATGTATACATGACCTCATGGTTATCACTGGGATAAGAGCCAGTTAACTTTTCCACGCTGATAATTGAAAAGTTGATAAGTTGAGATGGGAAAAATAATGACTCTTGGTTCGGTGTTTAGTGATGATTGAGTCATGGTAACTAAATTTTGTTTCAAAAAGTTGAAACAGTTGAGCTCCTCTTTTTTACTTACGATTCCATTAAGTCTTGGTCTGCGGCTAATTGTTTTTACGGTCCCGAAAGGGTACGCGCCAACCGTCCTCCATCCATTCCCTATTTTTCCATCACCGCTGCTCCACGAAATGTTGCCATTGCGGTTGTAATAAATATGTTGACGACGCGGTAAACGACAATACCTGGCTGCTGCGCAAAGAATGACGACTTCAAGCTTTAGCTCAAGGCGATGATCAGTATTTGAAAGTCCCTATGTACGCTTAGGATAAACATTCAGCATGCAATTAGCTTGTTTCTCTCGCTACTTCCCCCCGGTGCGTTCATTCTTCCCTCACCAATCACATAACGAATAACCGATCAATTCCCAGTGAGTCACAAACCCACTAGTAAACTCACCCGCAACATTCCTGGCTCAATCGAGGGGAACGCAGAAAAAAATCTTTTGAATTAAAATATTTACGAACGAACATGGTAGCCCGCGAAAGACCATCTCTTTTATAATTACACTTTTAAATTGTAGCGTACCCTCGCTAGATGGTTTTATTTCTGGCCTCGTGAATTTCTTTTCCTTTTTTTGTTCAAACAGGAGTTGCCTCTCAGTGCTAGAGCTAGAGTCACCTTTATACAACACGTATTTGTTTGTTTGCAAAGTGTCTTGACAACTTTTTTTTAAACCACTCATTGTTGCCAGGTGTGTAGACAAATGGTGACCGTGCTCTCGCCAACACAGGAGAACCTGGGATTATGGCGCCACCTGAGAGAACGGCGGAATCTCTGGCACTGAGCAGGCAAAAGACGTTATAAAGCAGGCTATGGCACAGGCATAGAGTTTCTTACAAGATACACTAGAGAGGAATCTGACGCTAGCGTCTATATGGCTCACATCAAGGCCGTCTGTGTCGTCATGGACCGCCATTATACATCGCGCTCGCCTTAGTTTCATCATTGGATTGAATTGAAACGTTTTAGTGACCGCAAATTTACACAAATTGCCACAAAAACGCGAAGAATAGTGTGCAATTATGTAAGTGGAAAATAGAAACAGGCTCTTTTAAAACTAACAAAAAAGGAAGTAAAGCCTATATTTTCCGGAACGGTTGCGCCTGCTATTCCGCAGGCCAAGGTTGTATCAGAGTGGTTTCTTGGGCGAGTTGTCATTCATCGTGTAAGTAAGCGCAAAATGAACAAGGACGAACGAACAAAGACGAGCGCCGTGTCCCGTTCACTTCGTTCGTCCTTGTTCAGTTTCCGCTTACTTACACGACCAAGGTTGTAGTTGCGAACAAGATTAATATTTGGGGGGGGGAGACTAAATAGAGACTGATTTTATAATTTTACCATTATTGCAAATATTAAGTTGCTTGAACAGGTTGCAAAGTTTTTTGAACATGCCTATTAAAACGTTGCCTTCGTGGTGAACCGGCGCACCGACCACCAGCTAGTTTAACAAGAAAAACGAAAACGTGGAGTTAAACATGCGTGGAAGATAGGACGCATACAAACGCCGTATCTGTCGTATCTTGTCTTCGTGGAAGTACGTTTTGTATCTTCTTTTTGTCGGCTACAAATTTCGTGGCGGCATACTACCCACTCAGTCATAAGTCCTTCTGTTGCGGCATGAGCAACGTCAGGTGCGATCACGCACTGTTTGCTGTTTCACCGAACACGGCTACCACAGAACAGGGAGGATTTTGGCTTCGTTGTAGCTCGTAAACGCGTTAATGCATAGTGAAGAAAGCAAATCCTGAAAACCGCTTAAGAATCCAATTGTCATGCCAAGCCAAAGCCAAAAAGTGGGGTCTTCCCATGAACCCCACGACGACATGGCTTACGAGGCCAGTTTCCTCTCTAGTATACTTATTAAAAAACTCTATGGGCACAGGAGGCGGACACTTCGGCTAGTTTCGGTATCACTAAACTGCCGCCAGGACGCTGGTAGCCAAGCGAAAATTCAGCAACCTTTGAATATGTAGCTTTATCTTTTCAACACACGCAGCAATAAACTAAAGTAATTTCGTTATGTGTAGAAATAAAACGTGTTCTTGGCTGTTGCCTTTTTTTGCACCATATTTATTTATTTAGTCCCTTCATTCATCGCCAACGGGCGGCGCTTTCGCTTTTATCTCTTCTGCTGCGATCCTGTCTGTCTCCTCGGCCGCTTTCACTGTGTGCACGAGTAGAAGTTTTGTAGTATGCTTTGAAGGTGCAATTTTTGGTGTATATTAATGCGAGTGCGAACGGGCTCAAAACGGCGGAGAAACTGTGAGAAACTGAGAAAAGAACACAACGCGTGCTTCGATGCTGTGCGGTGCGACAACTCGGGCAGGAGTAGCACAGCAAAATGTTTCCGCTTCCCAGCGGACGGCACGTCAGCTCAATTTTCATTCAGTCAAAGTTATGAGGAAGCAAGCGCTATCCTTACCAAAAAAGCTGCAGGGTGAACCGGAAAATCCTCCTGCTGTGGCTTTACAGTGAATTTCTTTTTGTTTGGTCCAACGCAGTGGTCAGTAATGTTGTAAGCATGTGAAGCGACCCGTCGGCAGTTTCTGATGAGCCAACCGATTGATGCCAGCGGACACGCATACGTAAATTTAGCTTCGGTATCGGTCTGGTGAAAGGTTGCCTTTCATTTTCTTTGCACCAGAGAAAAGCTTGGAAATTATGTTCGCCTAATGTGTTTAAATGCTTCTTCGATGAACTGGTCTGGTTTAAGAGCGTTCCGACGATCAGTTTCTTATAGTGACATTATCACTTTTGAATGCTTATTAGCACAAAAGAAGCCTCCAAAATTATTTACATGGCACCTGACCGCTTGCATTCCGTGTTACGATTAGTTCGAGTTACCTGCTCGACAGCCGAGCTGCGCTTCGCATTTCAACCTGTGCTAGGACACATTTTTTGTAGCTGGTTTGCACACTCAATATTTCTTTCGATTTCACGTGTTGTTTATTGATATACATGGTGGTATTTCTTCCGTTTACTAGGCATGACGTATGGCGAAATTACGCAGAACATTTGCTAGATACCAAATGTTTTTTTGGGCTAGCAAGTTTACGAGAATAAGAATATGAAGCGGTTGTTAATAGTGGCGATATGAGCTGGTCATCTCACTTCATAATCATTTTATTATTCAAAAACGCGTGTTTTTATGAAACATCGTTTCTGCAAAACTGTATTGTGTTACAGCAAATGAACGTGGTGACTAGCTGCAGCAATTTTCTGTATACGACGAATTGTACGAAGATGTGTTTTATATTTGTGTAACCGACCCAGAATGCGGGCATTTGTACTTACTATACAATATACACAGCTCTGTGCAATTGTGGCATGTATTGAACTTCGCTTGCCATATGTTGCTCATAAAATTAGTTAATAAACCACACTTCCCGCCTACTACTTTTTCTTCCCCAAATAAAATTTTCACGCCTCAGGGCGTGCTGGTTCGTGCGTATTCAACTTATAAAGATATCCAAACAAATGTTTTGTGCACGTGCTAAGCGTCCAAGAAAATTAGCGGCTGCAAGCCGTCGAAAACAAGATGTGCAGCAGCAACACAATCAGAAAAGCAAAATGCAAGCGGTGTTTGTTCACGCTTCAAATTGATTAAAACTTAAAATTTATATCTAAAAACTGCAGGGTGTCATCCCTTGGAACCTCGTGTGTAAATGCAAGACCCTTCCCATGGCGACCTAAATTCTCTAAAATCCCTTCTGTGGTTGCGATGTAGTTAGAAGAAGACTGTTTTTTTGAAAACCACTAAAAATCGTCGACATCTCTAAAAACACGTAGAACAACATCCTTGTCAAAACTTAAAAGCAAGTCCCGGTCAACATTAGGAAAAAAAATATTGCATAAAACTGGCGCAACGCACTGCCCGATACACATTCCTTGTTTCTGCTTTTAACCTTTTCAAGCATAATGCACCAACTTACCCGACAGATTTGTTTAATACGAAAAGCTTTGCGTGCAGACTTCGAAAAAAATGCGTAATGACAAAATAAAGGCGCCTAACTGACCAAAATTTTCTACTCGGACCTTTTTGCTGTCGCAGGAACAGCAACCGCTTATGATATTAGCGCGTGCGTAGGTGCGTGATTACGATCGAGGCAGTGGGGTTTGAGGAACTTCGTACGGTTGCGCCCCTATCCATACATTTGGTATTGCTAGAACTAAAATTATTCGCTGCAATCAAACGACAGCGCGTCCGCTGCCATACACGAGCGATGATCAATTTAAGGAATGATTATACCTTAGTACCTTATACCTTAGACATTCACTGAACGTCTGTACCCTTGCAACGTTTTTTTGTATATGTTATTGGCGTTTTCTTTATCAATCAATTTTTAGTCGTTTTGTATAAATTACATTTAAAGAGTGCTTTATTTTTTGCATTCACCTCCGCTGCTACCCTGCATATTGACTGAATTCCTTGAATGTACTTATCAAGAGTCCCGTCATAGTCCCTAAACTTTGGGACCCTTGTCTGCAAAACATAACCCCCTGTATTCTTTTGTTGAAATAATAAACTTCATTTGATTTGATTTGATTTGATTTGATAGTTACTCGGGAGTTCCCCACGGTTAAGCAAACCGCGGTTAGACAAACCCGCAGTTTGCTGCGTTACACGACAGACGAAACTGCGGTGACCCCGATAACCATGGTTAGCGCAAACCAAGGAGCAAGAATTTTATTCTTGCTCCGTAGAGCAAGCAGAGCAAGCTGAGCAAGAATAAAATCCTTGCTGCGTGGTGCAAACTGAGCTTGGCCACCTCAGTTCGGTCACGCCATGGAGGAAAGAAGACGGTCACGCTAACCGCAGTTTCCGCAGCCGCAGTCTTCAAAATCGCACAAGTCAGTTCGGACACAAATGACGGCACGCATCAGCGGAGGCGAAAAAAAATTCCCTGGCGTTCGGAGGAGACAAAGGCCCTTAAATCACCGGCGCCCCAAAGCTGCCCCCAAGAGGCGCTTGTGTTCTTTACGTCGCTCTCGCAATCAGCGCGACTGCCCGTCAGCAGTGGCACGTTTCCCGATCCATCATCCACCCGATCAACTACGACGAAAGCCGTGCTAAATTTGTATATACCGCGCGTCGTCCGCCAAAACGATGGATAAAGCAGGCAATCGTAAAGCGTTTTCAGCACTCGGAAACGATCGGCGCGCACGTCGGCCGTGCTTGCATACACGCCGGCGCGCCTGCACGGCACTGCAAGCCGTTCGAACCGGCCCAGACCAGGGCAGCAACAGCTTATCGCCACTCTTCGAAATCAATCTGACCACGGAAACGAACTTCTACATGCCAGAAAGTGGATGTTAATGTGGTAAAAAAGTGTTGTTTCCTCTTTTATAGGAACCGGTACAACACGAAAGGGAAATGTGCATTCACAGGACCAGTTGAATGTTTATTGGGCATCAATATGAACTTGCAAGTCGCTATTTGTATTTCGTCGGTATTGCACCGTTAGACGCGTCAACGTTAGACACTGGACTGAACGCACCGGAGCATTGCGTAAATAAGACTGAAACCACAGGCACTCGCAAACAGTCCTCGCGAACGAAAAGAAACGGGTTGTCAGCGAATCGTTTGGTGAACACATTCGGTCCGCTGCAGCGAAAGGAGCAAAGGAGCAGCAAACCAAGTCCGGCGACGCGCCAGCGCGCCGCTGGCAGCACATCGCGGAGGCCACGCAGCTCGGCGCGTTTGTCGTCCCATTCACGCGTCCGTTCGTAACGCAGTCGCGAGCGCGTTTCGTACATACCGTCGCGGCCAGAGAGTCGTGGGATCGCAACCGGGCGCTGCCGCGTCAATTGAACTTTTTTCTGGCAACTTCACTTCCGTGACGGGTATAGACTTCCCGAAAATCTTTGTGTAGCCGGGAATAAAACACTTTCGTGTTAAAACTGTGCTATGGATTGTAATTTGCAGTTGCAGAGATATCGGTGGTCAAATATCCACCGCGATGCCCATCAGACCCGAGCAAACCAAGCCGGTAGCAAGCTGTTGGGGAGGCCCCTTTCCTCGCCGCGCGCGAGTGTGTCGTGTTTGGGTCTGAAGCAACGGTCTTACGATATTTTCTTTTGTCTACACTGCTTCTCTGTGGTTTTTCATCGTGCGATTAAAAGGTGGGCAATTTATTTTTGTTACGCTCACAACCCAGTGACCGCTGTCGACACTTGTAATTTCGCGTGCAACAGCCAAAACCGCAGTTTACAATAACCGTGGTTAAAGCTTAGTAACCCCGGTTAAACGTATACTAGGAAGACGAGAATCGGGCAAGCGTAGGCGAGCGACAAGACATTGCCACAATGAAAAGCGGACTTCAAAACTGAAGTCCGTAGCATGCGACGGCGAAAGGGGGGGGGGGGTAGCGGCACCCTAATAGACGAACTGATAGGTGCCACAATTCATTACTGAATTGCGCAGTGAAGTGCCGAACGCCGCGGCCGCACAATTTTAGCTAAGCGCTTGTAACGTTCTCTGGCCGTGCTAGGACTCGGCGTTTCCCCTCCTGTCTTGTTCGTGCTCCGTGTTTTAAACAAAGTTGTTGCATTTCACAATCACTCACGCACAGCAGGTTCAGCATTTACTCCATAGTATCCACATCACGCGACGTCTGGTTGCCATTCAAGCGCATGTAGGAACTACTGGCCTGATAGTGCACGGTCAACACGACAAGCCAGAAAGGAAAAATGGATCAGAATGGTGAAAGCTTACAATTTTCTTGCTTAACAGATTGTTGTGAAGGTTTGAACCAGAATTATGTCATTGTTTGGAGAACCCACCTACTCAATATATGAAATGCACTAACGTGGCTATCTGGGCGTGTTGGTTTATCATGATTAGGAGAAGACAGCGCGGTTTACACACGGACACAGGGAAGAGTACTTGACGCACACGAGCGCTGAACCAAAAGTTTTAATGAAAAAAAGACCCACCTATATATACGCACAGTAGTCACGCTTAGCTGGGTTTTTATACACGGCGCATGCGCAGGAAGTCCAATTCTTTTGTAGTAAGGGCTAGTGACGGTGAACTAACGCATGCTCACCCAAGCCTGTGGAATAATTCAGCTTCAATAATCTCCCGTGTGATACGGTCTGGGCGTTTAGTTACGACAGCAGTTCTATCAAGGAACGGCACACATCCGCACGTGTAGCAGTACTGCGCTAAATATCTATCGATCACTTTCTTTTTCTTTTCGAGTGCATTGTTTACCTTATTTGCATGTTTCCTTAACCTGTCATTCAGACATTTCCGGTTTGCCCAAGATAAAATTTGTTGCAGCGGAGTGGAATTTTGTAAACTACCCTTTCCACGCATTCAAAATATGCCTTCCTGTGCTTCGTGTTGCAGTGCCTTTCCCGCACGGCCTCTGGGTCGCTCAAGCTGTGCAGATTGCGCGACCCAGTACGCCTATGTGTTAAAGCCTGTGGCTTCCCTTGACTACGTAAAAAATTAGTCCTAATCCACCCTGTGAATGTGGTTGGAAAGCAGAGCTGTAAACGGCACCCACAGCGATTACCCATGCGATGTCACTTAAATTCACTCACGTCGCTCTACTAATAGTGAAACCAGAGAGAAGTGAAATGCACCTAATCACATCCTCTATTACTTTAAAGAGATATTCTTGGTAAGGTTAAATTGTTGCATGATGCATGCACGGTGGTTGGTTGAGTTGTATTTGTGTAGGACTGAAGTAAAAACTCTTTTTTAAAGAAATTATAGCTCAAACCCGGTGTTACACGTTCTCACTTCTCAGTCTCTGCCGTCGGGGACGGTGGCGACGAGATCTCTGACCGAGACGAAGGAAGAGCAGCAGGAGCAATTACTTCTACTTAGATTTCTGAACGGCCCAGAGTGCGGCCCAGGGGAGTGGTTCCTTCTTCACTGTAGCCCGTATTCAGTACGCAACGCCTGTGTCCTTCCACCAGCTGAAGCTGCGTAGGCAGACAGGGCCTGGACAGCGGCATCTCCCATTGCTCTTGTATGGTAGTCGACGGAAAAAGAGGAGGTTGCTCAGAGTTAAAGTCACACAACCCGATTGTGTGGCACTGCTCCTAATCCTGAGCAAAATTTACAATAGGCGTTATAGCGATTCGGGTGCATTGAAGAGAAGTTGCGTTGGATATGGGAGGAGCCGGATTGCATGAGCCGTAAGGTAGTTTGTTGTTCTATGGAAAGGTCAAAGTAAGGCGAAGGTAAGGTCTGTCTTGGAAGGCGATAATGCTGGGTTATGTCCCTGAACGAGGCAAGCGGCTGACTGTCCTCGTGTAGCTCCATAGCATGGGGGGATGCAGGCTTGGTGGGCGTATTCCTTGCCTCCATGGAAGCGTGAGCGGGTGTCTAGATGAGCTGAATGGAACCATTTGGGGAGTGGTTTTTTAGCACAAGCAGTGCAGGTCGGGACACGGAACCCGACTGGTAATTCCGATAGAATTGTTGGGAATCGGTGACTACCTTACAAACTCTTGGTTGAGTGAGAGCCAAGCCGATGGCTGCGTCTTCCGCTGCCGTCGTGTCTTCGGTCTTCAGTGAGCACAAGCAAGGAGGTTGGTTCTGGAGGCAGCCATGATGATGGCATACTGCTGCCCTCAATGTTGAGAGGCGTCTGTGTAGATAACTGCATGATCCCCACCGAGGGTGGTGTAGAGCGGTTGAGCCCGTGCTTGCCTCACGACCCTCGTCATGTGATGGGTTCATATTACTAAGCTAGGGAGCATCTTAAGTTCTTCTGCCCAAACGTCAAGGAGTACATCAGGCGGAGTGACATTCTGTGCTGCCCAGACAATCTGGTGAAGGATTCGGCGACCCATCACAGTTCTGCTCATTCGGAGCTTCTGGATAGAAAGCCGGCCATCTATCAGCTCTTCCACCGTTTTGTACAGCCCCGTGATAATCAGCCTCTCGGTGGACGCACTCATGGAAAGACCAATGGGTTGCTCAACCACCTTTCTAGCCATTATATAAAGCGCCTTAATGTCATCCTTGCGGAGAAGAATTCAAGGGGTTGACGTAAGTGATTCTAGAGAGGACAAAACTAATCAAAAGGTATCGGATTTCTTGACCCTCGCTTCTTAGTGGCAACTCTCTGATCATGTGTATGATTTTATTGATGTTGTGTTCGAGGCGCTTCAAGTATACCTTTGTGTTGGCCTGAAGATGTAGGCCCAAGATCTTGATGCTGGTGCTTGGGGTGATGGCCTGGCCATCAAGGATTATTTGTATGTATATCCTTGAGCTGTTGTTTGGCGTGAGGGTGGACGATAGGGAGCTGCGATTTTTTACGTAGTCAAGGGAAGCCACAGGTTTTAGCACATTGTCGTACTAGGAGTGAGATACCTTGGTTTGGTGTGAGCTTCCTTCAATAACGATCGCGGGGCATTCCACGAGAATGCACCGGTTAAACCCGTAGATGTGCTTGGTGGGTACACCACTAGTCGTCCCAGTGTCTGGGTGGGCTCGTAGCTAAATCGGTAAGACAACGGGCTCTGGATTTGTTACGGTTCTAGTTTCAGGTTCGATTCCTGGCGGTGCCAGTATATTCTTTTATTTGTTCGCAAGAGTTTTCTGGTGACACTAACAGTCGCGAAAGGACCCTTGGGGGGTATAGGTAGAAAGCTCTGCTTTAAAAAATCGCAGCTCCTTGTCGTGCACCCTGTATCGGCAGTGTAATCTTGACTTATTACGACACGTGCGGTGTCTGAACTTATCATCACGCATGCTCTGTTATTATCTCGTCTGTTTACCCTTTTCCTTCACATCTTTAAATACTACGTTGGAATAAACCAACTTGTTCTTTTTCTGCTTGAAACTGGCTCGGTCGTATCTCGCCACACAGCAGCGAAACATGGTGTCAGAAGTGTTCATATGATACCAGCAGCCTACACATCGGAAAAATCGACATGGAATCCCTGAAGCCTCCGGAGCACTTGCAGCTGGCCGGCGACATCGGAAAAAAGTGGCGCCTCTGCAAACAAAAGTTCGAACTGTTTCTACCCGCATCAGCGCCGCAAGAGAAGTTGCTCCCAGGACCCATGACAACCGCTCTGCTACTAAGCGTGGCCGGTGACGAGTGTTTAGAAGGCTACAACAATTTTGTCTTCAACGCAGGCGATGACTGGCAGGATTATGACACCGTCATCAGGAACTTCGACGAGAACTGCGCATCTCCGCTGAACGAGGTGCACGAGCGCTACCTTTTTCGCCAACGAATGCAGGCAGCAGGTGAGCCATCGGAGCAATTCCTAAGGGATTTGTCGAAGCTCGCACATTTTTACAATTTCGGTACATTGACGGACTTCATGATACGTGACAAAATTGTTTTCGGAACAAACAGCGGAAAAGTTCGGGAAAAGCTTCTACGCGACAACAACCTGACTCTGGCGAAAACGGAGCTTGTGTGCAAGGCAGCTGAGTTATCGCCCGCCCAAAATAAGCTCTGATAACGTGAACGTCAAGTGGGCGCAGTGAAGACGGCGCCGATTACCGAACCTGGCGCGACACATGAAGACCGAACGCAAGAACGCCACGTTGACGTCGCGACGTCAAGAGACTCCGAGACGTCCACAAGATTCAAGTGTCGTAGGTGTGGCGGAGGCACGCAGCACGAAGCTGCCCAGCGTTTGGACGGACCTGCCGGTGATGTGGCGGTAGAAATTAATTCGCGATTCACTGCAAAACCAACACGCAAGTCGCAGAAGTCAAAGGCAGTAAAGAAGATTTTGACGTCCTCGACGTCTCTTCCAAGAGGTTCATGCACGAATGGGACTGGGTGATCAAAGCACAAGTGGCGAACAAAATGCTCAAGCTCAAAGTGGACACGGGAGCTCAAGCGAACTATCTGCCGTACTGCATGTATCAGCGCCTACAACCAAGCATGCAACTGAGGACTAGCAGCTCCGTGCTACACTCGTACGAGGGCGGGATCATGAATCATCTTGGACTGCTAACAACAACGGCCACCTTAGGCGACAAGTCAGCAGAGACCGATTTTTTGGGCAAAGAAGGGACGCCAGGCCATTCTAGGGTTTCACGCCAGTGAGACACTGGGGCTCTTCAAACAGTCGGTCAACGTCGTAACGGCAAGCACTACCGAGCAAGTGCTGAAGGAGTTTCCCCAAGTTTTTGCTGGCACGGGGGGCCTTCGACGTCCATACAGAATAGTAATAGCGGACGGCGCCGTACCTGTCGTTCAGACTGTCCGGCGAGTGCCTCTCGCCTTGCAAAAGCCACTCCGACTGGAACTCGACCAAATGACGAAGGGAGGCATCATCGCCCGAACAGAGGAGCCAACAGACTGGGTGAGTCCTTTGGTGATTGTAAGGAAAAAAAATTCCCCCGCATTTCCCCGTGGGGGAGAATGTGAAAGTGCGAATGCACGGTTGTCGGCCCGCTTGCGGCGCTTCCGCTCGGCACCCGCAGCCCACCGCCTCGCCACCTTCTCTTCCATCTCTTCCATCGGGTTTGTAGTATCCCGTGTACACCACGCAGTTATCAATACGCTATAACGCCGCTGAGTCGCCAACGCAACGCCGCTGACGACGTAGTTTGAATGCGTTAAAGATATAAGGAGCGTTCCTTACTCTGAAATCAGCGTGGCTTAGTCGGTAGAGCGTCGCGCTGCGGGCACAACGTCCTGGGATCGAAACCGGACGCTGGATGCTGTTATTTTTTTATATAGTGTAGTGGCCTGGCTGGCGCGCCGAGAGAGGGTGTTGCGAGCTGGAGAGTAGGCGAGGGGCGAGAGGAGGCGCTACGCGAGCGCCCTCACGCGTCGGAAATCCGGCGCCGTTGCTAGGCACGCTAGCTAGCTCCGTTGCTAGGCTGCGGGCGGACGGTGGGCGAGTGATTCAGGGTCGCTTAAGAAGTGCATGCGCACTTAAAAAATGGCGAGGTCAGAATATGCATGGACCCCAGGAAAATCAATGAGTGTTTGAAGCGTGAACACTACGAGATGCCGCGGCCAGAAGACATCGAGGCAAAAATCGCGGGAGCGAAATTTTTTTCGCGCCTTGATGCTAAATCAGGCTTTCATCAAATAACACTCGACAACGAGTCTGTCAGAATATGCACATTGACGACTCCTTTCGGGTAATATCGGTTTCTGAGACTGCCATTCGGGATCGCGTCTGCGTCGGAGGTCTTTTAAAAGGCCACAAGCAAGATTTTTGACGCGATACCTGGAGTACGTGCCTAAGTAGATGATATTCTCTTATGGGCATCCACAAGAGCAGAACATGATGAGAGGCTGAGAGCTGTCCTGGTGGCGGCACGCGATGCGGGACTCACGTTCAATGCGGCGAAGTGCGAAATAGGAGTGACGGAGATATTCTTTTTAGGCGACGTAATCTCGGACAAGGGCATACAGCGAAGCCCTGCTGCGGTGAGCTCTGTACTTGACATGCCATCACCCTCAGACAAACTAGGGTTGCAGCGAATATTGGGCGTCGCTAATTACTTCGGAAAGTTTATGCCAGGGTTGGCTGAGAAACGGAACTGATGCGGCAGCTGATAAAGAAGTACGCGTCGTTGGAATGGAGCGAGAATCATGCAAGGGAATGGGATGATCTGCGCAAGTGCCTCAGCAGGCAGCCTGTTCGCCATTTTTGATCCCAGAAGAGAGATCAAGATTGCATCGGACGCTTCCCAAAACGGCATAGGGTCGGCTCTCCTGCAGCGGTACGGGGAAACATGGAAACCGGTTGCCTATGCCTCGGGAGTACTGACGGATATCCAGAAAAGATATTCTCAAATTGAAAAGGAAGCGATGGCGGTAGTATTTGGCTGCGAAAAGTTCCAACATTTCTCGTGCGGGCGCAGATTACCCTGGAAACCGATCACCGCCCATTGATAGCAATATCGCAAAAAGCCATTGGCGAAATGCCGCCCAGGCTGCAGCGTTTTTTCCTTCGGCTGTTGAAATACCATTTTCATCTCGAGTTTATCCCAGGGAAACAGCTGGTGCTGGTGGATATGATGTCACGGGCTCCAGTCAGCAGACCTCAGAAGGACGAAGACAACGAGGACGTGGAAGTCCATGCTGTAAGAGGCGTTGCATCGCTCGTCAGCGAGGCGAATCTAGTGCGGTTTGACGCAGAAAACGAGCACTGATACTTATCTTAAGTTTGTCATCGAAGCCTTAAGGAATAATACGCCGTCAGAAGGACCGCTTAAGCCCTTCTCAGATGAACTGATTGAGATAAACGGAGTGGTGTTCAAAGGAAGCAACGTCGTCATACCTACAACTATGCGGCTGGAGATACTGTAGCGAAAGAGTACCAGCGTCCGGCTTCCGATACGGTGATGGAGCCGATTAGTGAGGCGGTGAACGCCCTGATCCTCCTCTTCTCCTCCCCCCACCGTCGCCCCCTGCCTGTGCTTCTTTATTTCTCAACACACTCCCGCCGCCGCCAAGTTGGTTAGGAGCTAGCTGGCAGCTGCACATGAAGTGGCGAAGTCCGCGCCCCACTAAGGCCAGCTATCCAGCTTCAGTAGCGGCGCATGACTCCACAGTCTCTATGCTTGTAGGTTGGCTCGGCGATCTAGTGGAGCCTTCGGCTGGGTGTCTCGGTGCTGTCGATCTCGGTAAAGAGCCTTCTCATTCGAGCGAGGGAGTACAAGTCCATGGCCAACGTCACAGGCAACGACTGCTTGCGGAGTTGCTGGATCAAAGTGACTTAGGGGATAAAGGTGAAGATTGCGAACGGTCAACCGGAAAGAGAGACCATGCTCCTGGTTTTCAGTCACCAGGCAGCCGCCAGGATCAAACGGGAACAGTTGATGTAGACAGCCAAATTTCCAGAGAGCGTCACGGTAGTGTGATGGCATTGCCGTCGCCTCCACGTCTGATACTGCATCCATGAGGAAATATGCGTGTTCGTTCGGCGTATCCCTTATCTCCGCGAACAATAGGACTTCGCTCTCGCCGTACCCAACAAGGTACAAAGGCTTGTCCCGAATCGAGTTGCGCTTGCTGAAGGAGGGGTCGTCACCATAGAAGCATCTGTTCTGCTTCGCCACGAGGATTCGTCCCAACCGGGCCGTGACGAGCGCGCCCGAAGCTCGCTTCCGGCGTCGAAGCTCGCTGATGGAGCGTCGGAGGAGCAGGCGCTTTGTTATCCCATGACGCGAGTCCATCGTCTGCATGAACCGCGTTTTTGTTGCTGAACCCAATGAAAACATATTTGACTCGAAACCGGGTTGCTGCACTGCTGGTGAAACGAGGGGTACCTCACCGACGTAAAGGTCGCAATAGGGAAGGTTAGAGGTTTCCAAAAGAAGAGTCGCATTATCGACTCTAGGGCTGTGGCAGAATGGCTCATACGTCTCCAGAGCGGTAGTCAAGTCGTCGAAGCGAGGGATGCGGAAGGGGTGTAGTGACGTCTCCGAAGTGAGAATCGCGTCCGTGATACCAGCGTCCGACTGGGGCCACTTCCACGTCTCCAAAGCAGAAGTCTCTTTGACTAGGCTAGATTCTCGGCAGGGCCTCTCGGCCGTCTTAAAAACGATAGCCGCGTCACCGATGCCGAGGTCCCAGGAGTGTTCTTGAGGCTTCCCGAAAACTGCAGTCATGGAAGCAGCAGGACTGCGCAGTTCCTGGAGCCTCTCTCCCTGGCTGAGCACCTCGGTGTCCTGCTTGGCGTCCTGAAAGGCCGAAGCGCCTCCGTCGACCGTTTCCCTGTTCTCCCCAAGCGGCAGTCATTTCCCGTACGGGTGGCACGTCACCCGGGACCATTGTGCGCCGGGCGGCTAGATTCACGGCAGGGCCGCTCGGCCGTCTGAGAAACGATAGCCGCTCACCGATGCCGAGGTCCCAGGAGTGTCCTTCAGGCTTCCCCACAACTGCAGTCATGGAAGCAGCAGGACTGCGCAGTTGCTGGAGCCTCTCTCCCTGGCTGAGCACCTCGGTGTACTGCTTGGCGTCCTGAAAGGCCGAAGTGCCTCCGTAGCCGTTTCCCTGTTCTACCGGCGCGTTAGTCATTTCCCGTACGGGTGGCACGTCACCCGGGACCATTGTACGCTGGGCCTCCTCGGGACGCAAGCGAATAGTCGAGGTTGCGATGCGGGTAATAAACAGAGCCTCCTGAGGTTGAAGAACGGGGCTTGCAGAAGAGTCTTGGCTAGCGGAGAAGCGTACGCGCGTTCGCAGGGCGCAGATACGCTCGTCGAAATCGATTGTTTCCAAAACGTCAGCATCAAATTCTTCCTCCTTCAGGTTCTCCTGAACTTGAGCGTCGAGTAGGTGAAGGCTCACCTGGTCATGCAAGATGAGGTCGAGGACATTTTGTCTATCAAGGGCCGTTGCTGCCTGGCTCAGCAGGAAGGCGTCGAGGACTGTCAAGGTCCCGTAGACAGTCGATCGCAGGACATCTCGGCGAATACGAAGAGCGTCCATGGCACCAGTCGCTGAAGCAAGACGCTGGGGTTGCGAATACCAAGGGGACAAGGGCGGGCTTTGGCACGAACCGAAAGGGACGGTGGCCGAGGGCAAGGCTGCTAGGATAAAGCAGTACGAAGGTATCCAAGCCTCGCGTGCCTCGGAGCCACTGCGCCGTCGAACGTAGATTCGCTCGTGCGCCGGTTCCCGGGTTTGGGCGCCAGAAAATGTGTAGCGAAAGAGTACCAGCGTCTGGCTTCTGATACGGTGATGGAGCCGATTAGCGAGGCAGTGAACGCACTGATCCTCCTCTTCTTCTCCCCCCACCGTCGCCCCCTGCCTGTGCTTCTTTATTTCTCAACAGATACTGCGCAGATTACATGACGGGCACATGGGGCTTAACAAGTGCAAATCACTTGCTCGGCTGGTCGTCGTTTGGCCAGGATTGAAGGCAGACATCGATTCTCTTGTGAACAAGTGCGCAGTTTGCAGAAAGTATGCCTACAAACAACCAAGTGAACCCGTCCTGATGCGATCTGTTCCTGAGCACGCATGGTACAGAGTCGGGGTTGACATGTTTGAAAATGCTGGCAGCTCGCACCCTTGCGGATACGACGCCTTGTCCAATTTCGCAGAAGTAGAATTGCTGCGCGACACATCCTCTGCCAATGTCGTTTCGAAATTAGATGCGATGTTTCCGAGGAATGGCATTCCCTTCGAGGTATGTACAGATGGAGGGCCCGAATTCAGCAGCCAAGAATGTACAAACTTCACAAAAAATTATGACTTCAAGCACACGATTTCCAGCCCTAGATTTCCCCGCTCGAACAGGTTGGAAGGAAAAGGTGCGCAAGTCGTTAAAAGGATCTTTAAAAACGTCGGAAGGAAAGAATGCTTTTTGGCTGGGTTTGCTCAATTACAGAGCTAGCTCTCTTGAAGATGGCCAGTAACCAGGCGAGCTGCTTCAAGGACGACGACTGAGGACGCCAATACCAGACTTCAACGAAACGGCACGCCAGTAAGTCAACAATCATCAGCAGACTTTGGCGGCGTGAACAAAGCTTCCGCCCTTGCATGAAGGACAGTGGTCCGTGTTCAAGGGGACACGTGGGCAATTAAGGAAAAGGTAGTCAACAGGATACGGCCCAGGTCGTACGTAGTTGTCACAGAAAGGGGCAACGTTGTACGACGCAACCACCAACACCTGCTAGCCATAGGAGAATCCTTCAACAACTCTGAAGACAGCGCTTCGGACGAAGAATCGGACCGGGAGGCAGAAGTTAATGGTCACCCACCCGCAAGCAGTACGACTATCTCCACCCAAGGGTTGAGGAGGTCGACCCGTAACAGAAGACCCCCGGAACTGCTAACCTACGGCAACAACTTGTTCAAGGCGCATGTCGCAGTGTGTCGAAAGGAGTGTTGCATTACCATGCTACATTGTTTTTTTATTCCTGCAAAGAAAGGAAGATGTATCGGCAGTGCAATCTTAAATTATCACGACACGTGCGGTGTCTGAACTTATCATCGCGCATGCTCTGTGAAGTCTCGTCTGTTAACCCTTTCCTTTCACATCTTTAAATACTACCTCGGAATAAACCAACTTGTTCATGTTCTGCTTGAAACTGGCTCGGTCGTATCTCGCCACACAGCAGCGAAACACAACCTGACGCCAAACGACACCTCAACGATATACATTCAAATACTCCTTGATGGCCGGGCCATCACCACAAGCACTAGCATCAAGAACCTGGGCCTACATCTTCAGGACAACACCAACGTATCCTTGCAGCTCCTCAAACACAGCATCAATAAAATCATAAACCTGATCAGGAGAGTTGCCACCAAGAAGCGAAGCCTCAAGGAATCTGATACCTTTTGATTAGTTCAAGCTTTTGTCCTCTCTAGAATCACTTACGTCAACCCCTTGAATTCTTCTCCGCAAGGAGGACATTAGGGCGCTTTATATAATGACTAGAAAGGTGGTTGAGCAAGCCATTGGTCTTCCCATGAGTGCGTCCACCTAGAGGCTGATTAGCATGGGGCTGTACGAAATGGTGGAAGAGCTGATAGATGGCCGGCTTTCTATCCAGAAGCTCCGAATGAGCAGAACTTTGGCGGGTCGCAGCATCCTTCACCAGATTCGCTGGGCAGCACAGAATGTCACTCCGCCTGATGTACTCCTTGACTTATGGGGAGATGAACTTAAAATTTATGTGTCAAGTGGGCCAGTTGGTTCAATATGAACTGAAGCAAACAGCGCGAAAAAACGAAGGACGGGGAGAACACACACACGAGCGCTGACCACAACTGAGCATGTTTATTGCAACCGCAAATATATACGCTATACAAACAAAGATACAAAAAACAAACACAAGATATGCAGACAGCGTAAGCATTTTTTCGCCGCGCCCGAACTAATCACACCACTCTGGGTACTGCTTCATCCTTTCAAATATAGCATCTCTTTCGCAGTTAAGGTGACCGATGCCTTGCTGACGCACTTATTCCCTCTCGCAGCGATTTGGAATGCTTCAACAATTTCCCGCGTGATTTGGTCCTTGTGCTTCTTGAGGAGTCGCATCTTCGAGAAGAGGGCAGACAATTTGGCAAGATGCGCAGTGGATGGCAAGGTTGCTTCCTGTGCGATTTTTGACTGTATTCGCGTGTTCTCTTAATCGGTCGTTTACGCATCTTCCTGTCTGTCCAATGTACGAGCGACCGCAGAAAGTGGAATGTCATACACCACCGCGGTTTCGCACTCCCGATAGCGCTTGTCATGCTTTTACTGCACGGTTGGCCCTGGCGCGTCACTATTCACTCGGCGGCACAAACCGTTCAACTTGGTCCTCGCCGAAAAAACTACTCTCACATCAGCTCGGTTTCCCACCAGGGTCGTGACCAGGGTCGTGACCTCACGACCAGGGTCGTGAGGCAAGCACGGGCTCAAGCGCTCAACACCACCCTCGGTGGGGATCATGCAGTTATCTACACAGGCGCCTCTCAACATTGAGTTCAGGAGTACACCATCATCGTGGCTACCTCCAGAACCAACCTCCTTGCTTGTGCTCACTCAAGACCGAAGACACGACGGCAGCGGAAGACGCAGGCATTGGCTTGGCTCTCACTCAACCGAGTTCGTAAGGTAATCACCGATTCCCAAAAAGCCTATCGGAATTACCAGTCGGGTTTCGTGTCCTGACCTGCACTGCTTGTGCTAAAAAACCACTCCCCAAATGGTTCCATTCAGCTCATCTAGACACCCGCTCACGCTTCCATGGAGGCAACGAATACGCCCACCAAGCCTGCATCCCCTCCGTGCTATAGAGCTACACGAGGACAGTCACCCGTTTGTCTCGTTCAGGGACATAACCCAACCTTCCAAGACAAACCCTACCTTCGCCTTACCGTGACCTTTTCACAGAACAACAAACTACCTTACGGCTCATACAATCCGGTGCCTTCCCACACCCGACGCGTCTTCACTTCAATGCACCCGATACACTATAACGCCTAATGTAAATTTTGCTCAGAATAAGGAACACTGCCACACAATCGGGTTGTGCAACTTTAGCTCTGAGCAACCTCCTCTCTTTCCGTCGACTACCGTACAAGAGCAATGGAAGATGCCTGTGTCTAGGCCCTCTCTGCCTACGTAGCTTCAGCGGATGGACTGACATAGGCGTTGCGTACTGAATACGGGCTACAGTTATGGAGGAACCACTCCCCTGGGCCGCACTCTAGGCCGTTCAGAAATCTGAATAGATGTATTTCCTCCTGCTGCTCCTCCTTCGTCTCGGCCGCCGATCTCGTCGCCACCGTCCGCGATGGCAGAGACTGAGAAGTGAGAACGTCTAACACCAGGTTTGAGCTATAATTTCTTTAAAAAGAGTTTCTACTCCAGTGCTACACCAATACAACTCAACCAACCACCGTTCGTGCATCATGCAACCGTTTAACCTTACCAAGAATATCTTTAAAGTAATAGAGGGTGTGAATAAGTGCATTTCACTTGTCTCTGGTTTCAGTATTAGTAGAGCGACATGAGTGAATTTAAGTGACGTCGCATGGGCAATCGCTTTGGGTGCCGTTTACAGCTTTGCTTTCCAACCACCTTCACAGGGTGGACTGGCACTCAGATTTTTGGATCAGCAGTAGACTGCCAATAAACTAGTTGTGGACTTTTCACCTCTTCTCTCTCTATTTTGTGTAGTCGAAGTGTAAAAGTGTTGAAAAATGTTATTCACATCCGCGCCCAAGCATAACGTGCGTAGTCTTCTTGCCTGGAGTCTTATAAATAAGAACTTCTGGTCCTTCAAATATACTCTCCAGGTCTCCTGAAGTTGTATATAATGGGCGTAGATTGTACGTGCAAGGCCGAATCAACAGGTACAGCATTTTATTTCTGTGAGCAAAGTTAGGGAAACTGAGCAGGAGCATTCCTTAGTTACCTTCAACAGTAGCCTCATTGGCTATTCGCAGCAAGGGCTTGGTATTAAATTGCAATGTGCAAGTCCCCTACATCTTTTTAATGTCGTTATTGGGTACGTCTTCTTTTGGGGTGTTGCTGTAATTGTCAGCTGGCAACTGCAATAAAAACGGATATCTTGTAAATAGCTACGGTGTGCGTGTGTTCCCCTGAATTTTTTCCAGTCGCATATCTAGGACGTATCTTCTGTGTATATAATCTTCTATTAGTGTTGCTGTGCTTAATGCACTCTGCATGCAACTATTGCTTGGAAATTTCTGCGTTCTGGACTTCTTTTCGTTTTTTATAGCATCCTCGATAAACCAGACCGGTGCTCACCTGGGCACACTAATGCGTCTTTTTACCCTCGACCAACCGCACCAATGTGCACCATCTGTCCTTGAGAAACCGGGGTGCACCGCTGCGAGGCAATTTGTGGTTGTCCGTCATGCACCGAGAGAGGCGACGGAATTCCAGGGTGCAATCCCAACATGCATCGCAAACGACGTTGGCAAAGTGGCTTCCTTCACCGCCTGCTGCACCGACGGTGCATCAGCGCACTCGTGTAAAGGTGGAAGCAGCTGTATATTGTTGCTGTCAAGGATCATTTGCTTGCGATTTCATCATACAATGATTCAATGTACTCCGTACGGGACGCTAATAACAGCCAGAGATGGCAAATGAGCACGCCAACATACTGTTCTATGTAGGAACTTTTTGTACTGCAAGGAAGGCTGCATGGCCAGCCAGCAAAAGTAATTTTGCAGCTTTATATCTGTTTTGTTCGATTGAAATATCACGAACAGTAGCTGTAGTGCCCCGCCCATGAATGGTCCCTGTTACGGAAGAACGAAGGAAGCAATACCATGGCCATGGCTGCCCTTAGCTGGGACGACGACTTTAATCGCGTGGTCGATCTGCATGATGATGATGATGGTTACTGGTGCATACCCATCGGGAGATTCCACACACTCCCGCGCGCGCAACGTTCGCGTCTGCTACGAAGGGGTACAAGCAGCGTCCTTCAATGTTCTACCACAAGCGCTGCAGGGCAAACAGATCCCTTCCTGCATCCTGCAACACGTTCCTATGGAGGATGCTTGCGCAAAGTGATCCCTAGGTTGTTGGATAGCTCTTGGGCCTGGTGGGACACCTCGTTGCGTTATGAGCTGGTGTGTCACTCCTTGTGCGTTTCAGACGGGCCTACGCTGCGTTGCGGTTTTATCTTGAGTGCGTGGATCATTTGCGCGGCGTTCTAACCACGTTAGCCACTTTCATGCTCGAGCGAATTGCGATGGCGTTCGTTTTCTTGGCGGAATGCTCCCTCTGCTCAGGTGTCTTGCGAGTGGAGTGAGATAGTCGGAGGATAAAGCCCGCTAGGGTTTCATCAGCATGCGACGCTGGCACCACAATCTGGTGTTACACTGCTGACACGACTGACCACGTCGCTCACCTCCGCCAGCGAGAGAAATGGTGCGACGACGACCAATATGTCCACAACCCGAAATCTTGCTTATCGACCCATTTCAATACAGAGAAGGCTGTTAGAAAACTCCCTTCTCTTTCATTTACAGCAGTGGTTGCGCTTTCTTGCCGCTTTCAGAACAGCCAAGGGCCGCCAAGCTGAAGCGGTCGCCAAAGAAACTGCGGTACAAGCACTTTGAAACTTCTGCAGTCCTTCAGTGATGCACCTAGGTCGCTGAAGGTTATGTGCAACTCTGATACTTTCATTTTTGCGGTATCTCTTGTGCAGCGAGTCTAGCGGGGCTCTGATACTGGTCTTGTGCCTACCGCGGGTTTCCTTTTCTTCAAATAATGGCTCTCTGTTCAGAAATTCTGCAAAGAAGATATATTTTGACACGTACGGTGTGGCTCCTAGGTTTTTTTTTCAAGTCCTTTGCCTCACGTTTTTCGTCGCCTGCTTGGGCGGAAGTAGCCCAGTCGTCCGTGTCTGCGGCACGGACACTTTTTTCAAACCCGTGTCTGCGGCGCGGGCACTTTCTTGAAATCCGTCTTGTGTTGGGACGCTTGATGCTACCTTGAAGAAAGCTTCCTCTAGCAAGTTCTTGGGTTCAGCCCAATCTTCAGCCCTTTGGTCAGGGGAATCTTGCGCTGCAATGACGGCTTTCTCCTGTACAAGGACTTGCGGGACGTTACTAGACAAATTAATTCTTGTTCGCCTGGTCTTGTTCGGTTTGAGGTATGCAGCCGGTTTGAGGTAGGCAACCCTTCTCTGCATTGTACAGAACGGGTTCTTGCACCGCCATACAGCCGAAGTTCGCAAGAGAAGTTTCTGGCCTCACGGTAACCGGAGTCGAAATTGCGGACGTCACGGTGAGAGCGAAGCGGTCGCATTCGCCTTTGTCTTGTTCGATCCTCGTCAGGGACGTAAACCTCAAGACGTCTGTCTGCCGCGCTGGCAAGCTGAGCTCCACACGCTTTGCAGTGCTCACTTTGCCGATATCGGGAAGGTTCCGGGGATTGTCGGCCGTCGCCTCCACATGGTCCTCAATCTGCGTGGGCCCACGTTGCTCACTGTAGAAAGCCGAAACTTGTAGCTTCGGAAAGAAAACGGTCGAGGTCGATGTGCGTGAGCCGCGTCGAGGAGGATCACCTTGATGGGGAAGTGACGTCGGTTTTGCGTCTCAGGCCGACAGCCTTCAGAGACTTCAAGACAGAGCGCAGGTGGTTTATGGCATGGCATATCTTTTCTTGGTACGTCAAGGCTTCGAAGTAGTCACATTCAACTTCATGACTCTCAAGAACGATGATTTTCTCATCTACGTCATGAGGTGCGGTATACTTGCTCTCCAGCTGGTCAATGGCCTCTTGCAGGTCGTGCGAAGATGGAGACGGGGCTTCCAGACGCTCATTCGCTGCCCTGAGCAGTCTTAAAGTAGCCTCGTGTAAGATGCGTTGCTGCGGGCGCAGCTTATCCATCGCACGCATTCGGTCGGCCGTCGGTACGTGGTCAAGACTGCAATGCTGACCTCCGGCTGAGGGCGGGGCTGATCAGTGGAACAACAGTCGAAATCACGGGGTTCAAGGAACCTCAAGCCAGAGGGGACGTCGGTGGTCTCCTTCGCCGCACGTGTTCATTGTCCCATGCTTAAAGGCAGCAAAAATATTAACTCGAGAAGAGTGGACGCCGCGCTACCGTTCGGAAAATCTTGCACTTTTATTTCTTCCGATTAAGCACGAGCGCGCGCACAAACGCCCGAGCTTTTTTCTATTCTTCCGCGTGACCACGCAAGTGCTCTCCCCCGCGATCGAGAATCAACATCTGTGTTGAATCTTCCGATGGGTATGCGCCAGTAACCATCATTATCATCATGTAGATAGACCGTGCGATTAAAGTCATCGTCCCCGCTAAGGGCAGCCATGGCCCAGGTCTGCCTAGCATCGTTCATCCGATGTATTTTTGCTAGGTGCTGGCTCCCCCTTGCATGGCGTTCTGCTGAGGATCATCTTTGGCATGTTGGAACCTTGAATCGTGCATTGCAACGATGGCCCTTAGTGAAAAGACGATGACTTTATTCGCACGGTTTATCTACATGATGATGATGATGATCGTTACTGGCGCATACCCATCGGGAGATTCAATGGCCCCCATGCGTTGCCGTAGCGGAAGTGGGGAACGTGTAATAACAGGCACTCACGTTCTGGCTCGCAGAAGGACGACATGAAGCAGCTTGTAGGCAGCTGTTCAGTAGAAGAATGGAATTGTATGTATGTAGTTGTATGTATCGATCATTGCTGGCTTTCAATATTATCAGGCTGTTGTCATGTGCGTCATTTTACGTTGTTTTACTGATGCTTTAATGAGTTTCTCTAACAGCCCTAAAGCTGGCGCTAGGGTAGAACCACTCAGTTTGTTTTTGATCAACGTTCCGTGCTGGTGGACAGCATCATGGAGTACTGTTCACCACGCCGGTGCTGGGGGTGCATCTTTATCAAGGATGCTATTAGTCATCATTTGTGTTTTCAATACTCTACTTCCTCAGTCAGTCACCCCCTCTCCTCACCTTACCACACTTGGAAGCACACCGGTGCCCACCCCAGGGCATGACACATTACGCGTGCTGGCACTTGGAAACGCTCGTCGATCATTCAATCAACCATTCTGAAACCTTAAACGCACTTGCAGACGTACACATATAGTCCTCGCGCGCCCCGACGAGGGCTTACATCATCTTTAGTGTTACCGTTGCTCGGCACGGGCCCTTGCTTTTCGAGCGCCCAGTGTCCTGCTGGACAGCTCAAAGTTGTTCGTCTTGGTCGTGGCTCGTCGCAGCTGCCTGAAGCCGCGGCGGGGCCGTTCTTGATCTCGCTTCTCCTGGGTATTTGATGCAGTCCCACAAGATGCGCGTGTGGTCTGCTAGCTCCCTCTGACAGACCTTGCACTGGTCGGTCGGGTATGCCTCGGGGTACATGCAATGCACCAATCCCGGGCTCGGTAGCAATCTGGTCTGGAGCTTTCTCAGTAGTACCACCTCCGCTCGACTCACCTTTGGTGTGGGGATGGGAGAGTCCTGCGAGCCATGCGGTAGGCCTTCGTGATGTCATTGTAATTCGTTATGTGCTCCTTGGCTTCGAACCACGTCGGACGGTCGCTCACCGGGGCGCGGTTCGTTAGTGCTCACGCCATTGCGTGTGCCATCTCTTTTTGCGGTGCAATTTGATACATTCACCGCGTCAGCCGGGAACCGCTTTATGAGCAGTTTTCTGTCTTGTAGTTTCGCCGCTCACAATACGCGGTCGGCCTCCCTGAAGATTTGTCCTTTTGCGAAGTTTTGCACTGCCCGTCTTGAGTAACTCAGCACCGTGCGGCAGTCTGAGTTGGCGATGGCCTCCTCCCCCACTTGTTCTGCTCCGGTGCTTATCACGCTCGCTGCCATCCTCGTGGCATTGGTCGACGCGAAGGCGTTCGTGTCGCAGCCATGTGTGGTAGGCTGCAACGTACGTCCCCGCACGGGGCACCTTGAGTAATCTTGGTGACGGTGTTGGCGACACCGCGGACCCCGAGCCCCCACACTCACGCTGTATCGACCGTGGTAATGAGTTTTAAGGTGAAGGGTAGAAACCTCAAACGGTGGCCATCGGAGCCCAGGTCAAGCTCCGGTGGATGGCCTCCCTGTCTGTTTACAAGGCAGGGAGCTCCGGGACCTCTCTCGGCAACAGGGTAAACCGAGCGAAGAAAGTACCCCCGTTCCCTACTTTTATACATGCTGTATGGTTTTTTCTAAATTTCCCAAACCCAATGATCGCCCCCCTAAAAGGGGTCGTACCGAAGTATCCTATCCACCCCTTCCGACGATGACAACAATCGGAAAACCTGATAACTACCCCCATTTCTTGATAATTGAATCTCTTGAACAAGCCAGGCCTATTGCTTCGCAGTCAGTGTTCTTGCTTTCGAAGTTTCTGGAAAGTGTTATAGGTGAATCCTATAAAGCTAAGAAACAAAGAACCGGTGAAATCTTGGTCGAGGTACATAGTGAGCAGCAGGCCAGAAAACTCTTGAAGCAGACCCGTATTGCCGATCTTGACATCAAGGTCACGCCCCATTGCAGCCTCAACAGCTCTCAGGGCGTGATCTCGGAGCAATATCTTGCAAATGAGACCGATGCCGATCTTCTTGAAGGCTTGAGAAGTCAAGGTGTGACAGAAGTCAAGCGCATCACCATTAGAAGAGACGACAAGATAGTACCAACTAAACATATCATCTTCACTTTTGACCGTTCCACTCTTCCTGACCACATCAATGCCGGTTTTATCCGGTGATCCGTCCGAGCGTACATCTCGAACCCGCGGCGCTGTTTCAAGTGCCAGCGGTTCGGGCATGGTACTAACTCGTGTCGGGGCAAATTAACCTGTGTCAAGTGCTCCCAACATGACCATCCCACAGATAATTGTAGTTCACAACAACTCCTGTGCATTAACTGTCAGGGCCCACACGCGGCTTACTCCAGGAAATGCGAGAAGTTCAAGCTGGAAAAGAAAATAATAAACATCAAGGTCACAGAGAACATCACCTTCCCAGAGGCGCGAAAGAGGTTGGCCTCTTTCCCCCAGGGGAGGTACGCCCACCCAGCTCGCCGGGGGGCGGAGCGGCGTCTTGTTTCGGCGGGGACCCAGTACCGAGAGTCGGACTTGGTCCCGCCCCCGCCCCCCCCCCCCCTGGGTTGCCTCTTGCAGCCCAACCCGCCTCCTCACCGCTCGCTGAGCCAGCAGCGGCTGTGGTGGCTTCCACGTCCGGTGGGGATGCTGCTGCACCCACGGTTTCCCCCTCTCCACCGGCCCGAAGCACACGCGAGGGCCCGGATGAGATGGAGACGGAGGCAGTCGCAGCGACCCCCTCCCCCACCTCACTGCCTCTGCCATCTGTGGTGCTCCCCACGCCTTCGGCACTGGCAGCGCAGGCAAAGAACATCCGAAAGGGTACCACGTCAAGGGAGCCCAGTCCTCTGGGCACCCCCTTGCCTTCAGATGACGACATGGACGTCGAGCCCTTCCGGGTTTCATCGCAGCGGACGGAACGGGCTGCGACGTCCAGGTCAGTAGAGAAGGCTAGAAAACCCTTTCTAATAGTCCAAGCCCCGAAAGACCCTACATAAATAGTCACACTCCAGTAGCTCTGAACACAGAATAATGGGAAGAGAAAATATTGTTCAATGGAACTGCAGAGGCCTTCTGAACAATCTTGACGACGTGTATGAGATTCTGCATGCCAATCAGCTAAGTATAATGTGTGTTCAGGAAACACATCTGAATTTCAAACACACAAATTTCTTGAATAGTTACCTGGTATACAGGAAAGACAGGGATGGCTGCACACACTCTTCCGGCGGTGTTGCCATAATCAGCCGCAAATTCTTAAGCATGCCACCCTGTCACCTTGAACACCGTACTTCAGGCTGTAGCCATCCGCACAATAATTTTTAATAGGTTGATAACGGTATGCTCCATCTACATCTTTCCTGATCTTGCACTTCTGAGCTCTGACTTTGAGGCGCTGGTCGACCAGCTTCCTGAACCATTCATCTTAACAGGCGACTCCAATGCACACAATTCTCTTTGGGGCTCTTCTCGCACGGATGCCCGAGGTCGCCTGATACAGAGAGAGGTTTTTAACATCCTCTCGAGCATGCCTTCTCAACAAGAAACCGCCTACATACCATAACATAGGACACAATACATACTGTAAGATGGGTTTATTGCGGAAGAAAATGCGGCAGGATGCTCAGAGAAGGAAGTCCAAAGCAAGCGGGGCACACGGCTGGCTCTCACGCGCTCTTCTCGCGGTCCACGCTGAAGATGATGCCTGTCCAGTTCACCGGTGCTTCATCTTCCTTGCCGTTATTGCACGACGGCCAATCTCCTTGCAAGGGTAGGAGATAGCAAGGCTTGGGAGTGGGCTAGTTGGTGTCTGTTTTTTGTCTGTTTCGCCTCACCTTGTCTGTTTTTGTGGTATTAACCCTGTCCTACGTTTCGTGTCAGGCAGCGCACCTCTGCACTTCAAGATAGGAGATAGCATAGAGCTTTTGACCACTGTCACCTCTTCACACTACAATCACCCACCGCGGCGAAGGGAGCCACCCTGCGACTTAGGGGCACGCCACGACAACAGGGTCATAATAACGCTTGAGGCGCTGCACGTGGACTGTCTCGCGGCCTCGGCGACGGAGGTCTGAAGACGGGGTTAGCAGCTCGACAACGTAGTTGACAGGCGACATGCATTCGACGACGTGGTAGGGGCCGTGATACTTGGATAACAGCTTGCTGGAGAGACCAGGAGTAGTAGTCGGTATCTAAAGCCGTACCAGGGAGCCGGGAGAAAAAGTCGCTTCTGGGCGGTCGCCATCACGATGATGTTTTTGGTGTGACTGGTCTTCAGAAGTGAAGGCGCGGGCAATCTGGCGGCATTCTTCGGCGTGGCGTCATTGGAGCGTGGCGTCATTAGGTTGGGCTACCTAATAGTCGTGTGCTCCGAAACATCAGGACGATAGGGGAGGATTGTGTCGAGAGTGCAGGATGGTTCTGGACCGTACAGGAGGAAAAAAGGAGAGAATCCTGTGGTGGACTGTACCGCGGTGTTTTACGCGATACGTCACAAAGGGAAGAATCGCGTCCCAGTTGGAGTGGTCAGAAGAAATGTACTTGGCGAGCATATCGCCAAGAGTGCGGTTGAACCTCTCCGTCAGCCCGTTCATCTGCGGGTGGTAGGCAGTAGTGGTGCGATGAGTCACCTTGCATTTTTCCAGGAGAGCTTCTATGACTTCCGACAAAAAAACACGCTCTCGACCACTCAGAAGTTCACGTGGTGATCCGTGACGGAGGATGAAACGATGTCGTGGCTGCCGGTAGCGCAGCGGTCTCAGCGTAGCGCGTAAGATGGTCGATAGCAACCACGGCCCAACGGTTGCCGGCAGCAGTAGCGGTAAGCGGCCCATATAAGTCAATGCCGATCCGGTAGAAAGGGCGCGCTGGGCAGGGCAAAGGCTGCATTGGGCCGGTTTGTTGTTGATGCGGGGACTTAAGACGCTGGCAGTTTTCGCATGCCCGGATAAACTTCATCACGAAGGTGTACATGCCTCTCCAAAAATAGCGCTGCCGCAGTCTTTCGTACGTCTTAAGCACGCCTGCGTGGGCCCAATGCACATCCGCGTGGAAGCTTTCACAAATGGCAGTCCGCAAGTGACGAGGAATCACGAAGAACCACTTGCGTCCTTCTGGACGATAATTGCGGCGATAAAGAAGTCCATCACGGATGGCGAATTGTGCAGCCTGACGTCGCAACGCCCAGAGAGCGGTATGCAGCGTAGGATTAGAAAGGAGGTCACAGAGTGAGGATATCCAAGGATCCTGCCGCTGTTGCCCCGCCATGTCCTCAAACGGCTGTAATGTCGGGGTAGAGTCAATGGCGGTAAGGTCTGCTGTATCCGTGCCAAGAGGTGAACGGGACAGGGCGTCCGCATCGTTGTGTTTTCGCAAAGACCCGTATATTACGCGGGTGTCGTAATCCTGGAGGCGTAGAGCCCATCGGGCAAGGCGACCAGAGGGATCCTTGAGTGATGTCAGCCAGCAAAGGGCATGATGGTCTGTCACGACATCGAAGGTACAACCGTAAAGGTAGGGACGGAACTTGGCAAAGCCCACACGATGGCCAAACACTCTTTCTCCGTGACGGAGTAATTGGATCCGGCTTTTGTAAGCGTGCAGCTCGCATAGGCAACGACGTACTCTTCAAATTCGGGCTTCCTCTGGGCAAGTACGGCTCCCAGCCCTACGCCACTGGCGTCAGTATGGATCTCGGTGGGCGCACGAGTATCGAAGTGGCGCAGTATAGGGGGTGAGGTGAGCAACCGACGTAACGTAAAAAAGGCTTGATCGCATGCAAGAGACCAGGTATACAAGTCATGGTTGCCGCCAAGGAGCTTTGTCAGAGGTGCAATAACGGATGCAAAATTTGGAACGAATCGCCGGAAATATGAACAAAGGCCAATGAAACTGCGCAGGGCTTTTAGAGTGGTCGGTTGTGGGAAGTCGGCAACAGCTTGTAGCTTGGCAGGGTCAGGGAGCACACCGTCCTTCGACACCACATGACCTAGAATCGTCAGCTTGCGGGCCGCAAAATGGCACTTCTTTATGTTTAGCTGTAGACCGGCATCCGTTAGGCACTGCAAAACGTGCTCTAGACGAGAAAGGCGGGTGTCGAAATCGGGAGAAAATATAACGATGTCGTCCGAGAAACATAAACATGTTTTCCACTTGAGGCCACGCAGAATATCGTCCATCATGCGCTCAAAAGTGGCGGGCGCATTACATAACCCGAATGGCAATACGTTAAATTTGTATAATCCATCGGGAGTCACAAACGCGGTTTTTTCACGGTCATCGTCTGCCATCGGCACCTGCCAATAACCGGAGCGCAGGTCCAGCGATGAGAAGAACTCAGCTCTTTGCAGATAGTCTAAGGCATCGTCAATCCGGGGCAGAGGGTACACGTCTTTCCGAGTGATCTTGTTAAGTCGGCGGTAATCGACACAAAATCAGATCGATCCATCCTTCTTCGTGACAAGTACGACGAGAGAAGCCCAAGGGCTATTAGATGGCCGAATGACGCCACGCTCGAGCATCTCATCAACATGGCTTTCGATGACAGAACGTTCTTTGGCCGAAACGCGATACGGTCGCTGGCGCGAAGGACGATGGGAGCCAGTGTCGATTCGATGAGAGACAGTCGTCGTGCGACCCAAAGAAGTCTTCTGGCAGTCGAAGGTGCATTTGAAACGCTGAAGAAGGGTCAGAAGCTGGTCGCGCTGAAGGGGATCGAGACTGTAATCTACGGCGGTAACGAAGGCAGTAGAGTCAAAAGGAAGAGGTGGGCTCATTGAGTTAGTAGACAGAGAAGGTGACACATCCGGGAAGTCGACGAGGTGGCTTCCAATAGCTTCCACACGGCCAAGGGACTCACCACGAAGTACAGTTAGAGGTGATGGAGATGAATTAGACAGCCATAGTGCCAGCCCCATTCTCTATAGTAAGGACGGCGTAGGGAAGAGGGGTACCTTTGCGACCGGAAAAAAACATTAGACGGTGTGAACACGACTGTTGCCTCGGAAATTGTGTCACATGTCACTGGTAGGAGAACGGCAGAAGCTGGCGGAATTGTGCAATCGTCAGCGGCGCATAACTTAGAAGAAAGCGCAATACTCTCCGTTTCAGCGTCAAACAGAGGAAGTAAAGCAAGCTCGGCTCGGGCACAGTCAATAATGGCGCTATGACGGGACAAGTCCCACCCTAAGATGATGCGATGGGAACAAGTTGGCAGGACGAGAAACTCGATGATGTACAGCTCATTTTGTATCAGAATCCGGGCGGTGCGAACTGCGAAGGGCTGGACCTGATGCGCTGTGGCTGTGTGGAGATGAAAACCGGAAATGTGCGTCCTCACTTTTTTTAATTTGCGGCAAATCTCTTCGTCCATAACTGATAACGCAGCTCCAGTGTCAACCAAGGCGCAAGTGGGGATTTCTTCCACCTGTACTTCAACTGTGTTTGCGGGGGACAGACGAGGGCTTCGGTATTTCGACGGCGCCGCAGTTCTTGCCTCCGGAACTGTGGCAATCAGTTTTCCTCCGGGGCATTCGGACGACGCCGCATCGGCGAGATGGAACGACGTCCAGGGGAGAACGTCCTGCGGGTACCGGAAGAGAGGTCGTCACGAGAAGGCGGTGAGTAGAGCGGCTTGGCATGGGCGTCGTTGTAAGGGCGGCGAGCAACGTACGAGTTATCAGTGTAGGCCGGCCGTCGGTAAGCGTCTCCTGGCGGTGGAGCCCCACGGCGGCAATAACGTGCGACGTGGCCAGGAATTCCACAGGAGAAACATATCGGCCGGTTATCAGGCGTTCGCCAGGGGTTGGTGTGGAGTGGCGGCGGGCGAACCTGAGTAAGAAGCGGCGGCGGCTGTGGGCGGCGGCGAGGCACATAAGCGTTAGTCGGGGACCGTGCCGCAACTTCAGCGTAGCAAAGTGGCGCCGCGACAGGCAAGGGCTCGGGAGCAGCTGGGATGGCTTCTGTGACTTGCTCCCGAATCATCTGATGGAGTGGCGACGACTGGGCAGGATCTTGTATCCGCGACGGCGGCAGCGATAAACAAGGCAAGAGCGAGATCTGCCTGGCGACCTCCTCCCGAATCAGATCTTTAAGGCGCCGCAGCAGGGACGGGTTTTCGTCAACTTCCAATGCACCGAGCGGATCGTCACGCTGTGGCAGTCGGCGACCAGTCAAAGTGCGCTGCCTGCGCAAATCCTCATAACTTTGGCACAAGCTTACGACTTCGCTTACGTTTTGGGGGTTTTTCGCCAGCAGCATCTGGAACGCGTCCTCGTCTATGCCTTTAAGGATGTGCTTGACCGTGTCGGGCTCAGGCATCGACGGGTTCACGCGGCGGCAGAGATCTACTACACCCTCAATGTAGCAGGTGAAGGTCTCACCGGCCTGTTGAGCCCGCTCTCTTAAGCGCTGCTCCGCGAGAAGCTTGCGCACAGCTGGGCGACTAAATACGCCAGTAATGTTCGTTGTAAATGCGGGCCACGTTGCCTTATAAGCTGGGTGGTTCAGAAACCACTGTTCGGCTACCCCCCTCAAGGAAAAACTCGCGTTACTGAGCTTCGTGACATCGTCCCATCGATTGTACGCGCTTACTCGCTCAAAAGAAGAAAGCCAGTCCTCGACGTCCTGGTCGTCCGCGCCATTGAACTGCGGTGGGTCACGCTGGCGGATCGCGCCGGAGCAGATGATAGCCGGCGGGGAAGGTGACGCCGTGTGTTGGGCATCACCAGGCAGGGCTGACTCAGGGGGAGATGGCTGGGTGCGACTTCGGAGCTCCAGGCTTGAGGGTACACGGGGTGAGCTGAGGCGGAGAACCCGCCCCTCACCAAACTGTAAGATGGGTTTATTGCGGAAGGAAATGCGGCAGGGTGCTCAGAGAAGGCAGTCCAAAGCAAGCGGGGCACACGGCTGGCTCTCACGCGCTCTTCTCGCGGTCCACGCTGATGACGATGATGATGATGTCCTCAATTTGTACCCACAAGGGGGGATTGGCCAGGGCTAAACCGGTTAAAAACGTGGGGACTTCAAAATACTTATTTCCGGAAAGAGGCTGTAAAAGGAAACTTAGTTGTGAATGAAACCCGAATTACCCATTAATCAGCACCGCTTAGCAATTCAAACGACCTGAGGCAGAAAGAAAATTTTGAATGCAATTATATATATCCCTTCTTGCAAACCCCAGCTTTGATGCGCCAATATATAATATAAGTGTTATCGATAAAGTCAACCCCAACTTCTCAATCGGCTCCTTCAAAAGCAGTTGTCTAGCTGTTGAGAAACGGCGACAGTCGAGGAAAAAAATGTTCGATTGTTTCGGGGACCTGGAACCGCACACATAGTTCTGTAGGTGAAAGTTCTGATCTGAACAGATAGAAATTAAACCTCGAAACCCTGCAGCGCAGCTCGGTGAAGGTCACCTCGCATTGCCGAGAGGCACAAAAAGGAACATTCCACCCGTACTTTAAATGTTGGAACTCTTCAAATGATAAGAGTGAATCGGAACGGGTGGCGTTTAAATGCCAATATCGTCTTAGTCTCGCAGACGCTGAAGATGATGCCTTTCCAGTTCAGCGGTGCTTCATCTTCCTTGCCGTTATTGCACGACGGCCAATCTCCTTGCAAGGGTAGGAGATAGCATAGAGCTTTTGACCTCTGTCACCTCTTCACACTACAATACTCAAATCTTGACTTGGGTATTGGTTCGGCAATTCTCTTTCCATGTCTTGAGTGGGGAGTAGGCACGTGCCCATATGGCAGTGACCACTTCCCCACTTCACTAACATATATAGGTAAAGGCCCAAGCAGTCCATCTTCCCATAATAGGTTCAATGAAGCACGAGCTAACTGGAACACATTTACAGAGACATCGAAACTACACCACACATCCATAGGACACCTACACGTTGAAGAAGCTACCCAACTCCTCACGGCGCACATCCTCGACGCCGCCGAAAAGTCCATTCCCCACGCCTCTGGTGCCCCGTGCAACCAGAGGAGGCCGGGGTGGAATGAGGACTGTAGGCGTGCGCGAGAGGCCCAGAACAAGGCGTGGAGTATCCTTCGTCGGTACCCCACGTCGGGTAACCTCATTTTGTTCAAACTGGCCAAGGCATTAGAAAACGTGTGCGCCGTGAGGCAAAACGAGAGAGTTGTCGTTCCTTCATAACATCAATAAACTCTTACACAGACACACGGAAAGTATAGACAAGAATACGCAAACTCAAAGGACAACAAACACACAGCCTGCCTCTGGTCAGCACAACAGGGGACACACTCGAAGACCAGGCTGACACACTCGCACAACACTTCCAACACGTTTCCAGTTCAGCACACCACACAAACACTTTCATGCAACACAAACTTGTGGCCTAAAATAAGCCTTTACAGGACAGTGACAGGTCAGCCACTTCTTATAACTCCGAGTTCACGCTTCCTGAGCTGAAGGGTGCTCTCAGCACGTGTAAACCTTCAGCTCTAGGCCCAGACAACATTACATATACAGTGATACAGAACTTACACACACACACTCGTGTAACACTTCTTCACCTTTTCAAGAAGATATATGCTTTCGGGGCACATTCTAAAGTCTTGGAGGGATGCCATAGTTGTAGCATTTTTAAAAGAAGGGAAGGACCTTTCTTCTCCCGCTAGCTATCGACCAATTGCCCTGACCAGCTGCTTGCGCAAGCTTCTCGAGAAGATGATAAACCGGAGGCTTGTGTACTTTTTGGAGTACAACGGTCTTCTTGAGAGCTGCCAGGAAGGCTTCAGGGCGGGCAGATCCACAAACAATCAACTTGTGGCACTAGAGTCCACATTAAGGATGCCTTCATTCACAAACAGTTCTGTCTTACGTTGTTTTTTGACATAGAGAAGGCCTATTACACCGCATGGCGTTATGGCATACTTACTGACCTTAAGTCGCTCGGTGTCTGTGGTAACAAGTTAAATACCGTTATTAGTTATTTGTCGGAGAGAACCTTTCGCGTCAGAGTTGATTCTGCACTGTCAAAGGTACACGTGCAAGAAAATGGCGTGCCGCAAGGTGGAGTTCTAAGCTGCACTCTTTTCATAGTAAAGATGAACTCCCTCGGGAAGGCACTGCCGCCTACGATTTCTTACTGTATGTATGTATATGACGTGCAGATATCGTTTAAATCTTGTTATATGTCAATATGCGAACGTCAAGTCCAGCTCGGCGTCAAGAAACTTGCCAGCTGGGCAGACAAGAATGGTTTTCAATTGAATCCTGCAAAAAGCTACTGCGTTGTGTTCTCTAGGAAGCGCGGGATCCTTCCAGACCCAGATATTACACTTATTGGCGTGTCGCTTGCTGTGAACAAGGAGCACAAGTTTTTAGGTGTTGTATTTGACCAGAAACTTTTGTTTGACCACACATCAAGAAACTTAAAGATAAATATCCTAAAACAATGAATATCCTAAAGGTTCTCTCCCACCATTCGTATGGTTCCGACAAAGAACTCCTACTACGGCTCTATACTGCTTTGATTGGGTCTCGTTTGGACTATGGCAGTGTGGTGCATGGGTCGGCGAGGAAAACAGCATTGCGAATCCTTCATGATTTACCAGCGCAAATTAAACGGGATGAGAGAGGAGTACACAACACGAGCGCTAACACGAGTACACAACACGAGTGTACTCCTCTCTCGTCCCGTTTAATTTGCACTGGTAAATCATGAATGTATACCAACTAGCTCAGTTCTCGACCTGGTAGCATTGCGAATGCTTGACACAGTACTACACTTGGGGCTACGGCTTGCGTCGGGTGCTTTTCGCACTAGCCCTGTCGAGAGTCTATATGTTGAATGTAATAAGTGGAGCCTTGAGAACCAGCGAACGTACATGGACTTACTTTATGCTTTTAAAATTTCATCTCAGAATAACCACCCTTTTTATCATGTCCTTAACAATACATCCACATCTGTGCTGTTTGTAAATCGCCCGTCCGTTACTCTGGCTTTTTCACTTCGAGCGAGAGAGCGAGCCTCGGATCTGAGTGCTTCGTTTTAAAACGTGTACAGGTCATCCTCTTTAAACATTTTACGGCCTTGGCAAGTTCACCCTGTGTCCTGTGACCTTTCTTTTATAAAGCTTGACAAAAATCGGATACCGCGAGCTGCAATACTGCAGCACTTTCTTTCTTTGCAGTTCAAATACCCACGTGCTGAATTCTATAGTGACGCTTCTAAAACCTCCACTATGGTGTCGTTCGCTGCTCGTGGTCCAAATTTCAATGCAGCCAGAACCATGAGCGTGCACACAACATTTTTTTAAGCAGAAGCGTACGGAATTTTACTGATTGTAGGACATATCCTTGAAAATCAAATTCCAAATTCTATCATCTACACAGATTCTTTGAGTGTTGTTCGCGCATTATCATCGCATAAACCCCCCAAAAAACCACATAATTAATTTTGTATCAACACTATCATGTCGGTGTATGCAGGAGAAGCATCGGCTGCTCTTCTGCTAAGGTCCCGGACACGCTGGGATCGCTTGGGAACGAGTTGGCAGACGAGAGGGCCGGTGCTGCTGCACTCAGGAACACTGTAGACATAACAAGCGTCCCATATACAGACCTCAAGCCACACATAAGACAACACTTGCGCATAACATGGCAAACACACTGAAACGAACAGACAGACAACAAACTACATGTAATAAAGCCACCGTTGGGACAGTACACAGCTGACTCACACAACAGAAACACAGGAAGTCGCCTTGGCCTAGGCTACGGATGGGGGCACTCGCATGTAACTCACTCGTATCTGCTGAAGGGATCTCCTAGACCCCAGTGCGGCAGGTGCGGAGAGGCCCTATCCGTAGTGCACATACTAATAACATGCAAGGCACTTCACACAACACGACACAAACACTTCAGAGAACTCTACAGACAACATATTCCCCTACATCCATCGCTGTTTCTTGGTGACAATGCCATGGTTTCCCTGAAACTGTGTTTGAGTATTTGTTAGATGTTAAGTTTTTAAACCTTATCTCATATCACGCATAATCAAATCTGGCCCTATACACCAGCCATCACCATTACCTTTATTTGATTTTACTATGTTCGGTTTACATGTTTTTATACCTACCTTTTTGTGGTAATCACTTCGCTTCATTATATAACTTCTTTTCTGGCGCTCTTTGCCCTCGTTGGCCTTGCGCCATGAAACACCAACCATCATCATCATCATCATCATCATGCAACGTACGTGATGTGGCTGCTGATGAAGGATTTTACCAGTCTGATTAGGCTCACCTCTTTCATGCCTGCCTTCGGGACGAGACTCATTTGATAAGTCGCGTCGCGTCAGCCGCTTTTGCTATAAGACGGGCAATGGTTACGCCGTTTGTACCGTGCTTTTTTATGACCTTGCCTAGGGTCCTGATTTTGTTGACCTCGGGGATCACATTGCCGGATTTGTTCACGATTCGGATCTTTCATATATGCGTTGCATGGCCTTGCCTATGCTGTTGGTGGGTGGGAGTATTAGGAGCTCCCATTTGCTCGGCGAACATCTCGGGATGATGCCTTCCAGCTGGTGTTCTATCGCATCGATAACGACTTGAAGCGCGCTCTAGATGTTCCCTTTGAAATATTTGACTGCGTGCGTACCACAGCATACGGTGGCATATCCAACAACATATAATAAGATACTGGACGTAGACGTTTGTGTTCTCAATATTCACTCTGCCATTTCAAGATATGTTTTGGCTCATACCACAGCAAGCACGGTTGTTCATTGCTGCAGACTTTGATGCTTTCCATTGATGACAAACTGAAAGCACGATATAGATGTCTTAGAGGGCAAGGTTTAAGCAGACAGGACTTTTTTCCACGGAACCACTTGTTTTTGTTTTTTTATGTTGCTAGCATGCCTAGGCTTTTCGTAGAAGGCTGCTGCTGTGACGGTGGTCAATGTTGTTTACGGGGAGCATAGTCATGGTCACATAGTCAACAATGTCACGGAGCATAGTGGTGGGCAATAGCACTATACTCCTTGTCAATGTGCTTGGCTATTTATTATTTTTCATGTGGTCGCATGGTTCCTGGTGACATCAGCAGGTTACCTGGTGTATTTTTAATTTCAATTTTGTTATTATAACTAAGGCAAGGCAATTGCTTCAGTCGCGGCAGTAGAAGGCACTTTCAATTTTTCGCACTGCACGTTGCTTGGCTCACACTTCTTCACATAGCTGCCAAATGCAACAACGGTATTGTTAAACGTAGCAGCTTGTTTGGGGCTGTATAGCTAAGTAAATATTTGTGACAACATACGAGACAACATAACGTGTTGCTTCACGACCCTACAGATACTGTCTAGCGGATCGTAACTTTATGAAAGAGCAAGTCAACGGATACTTAAAGAAGAGACATCGTTCGTCCAAGCGAAAGCGAGTATGCCGAACCGCGATTGTGGTTTGACCAACCAAAATTACCCGACCAAACCTCGATGCATGGTGCACGACTACAGAAAGCTAAACGAGACCATAACCCAACGTATCTGACGCCTGTGATGAAAGACGTCTCTTTGATATCACCGCGGACGAAGCGCAGTACTTCACGGTCATAGATGTAAAGGCTGCCTTCTTGACAGTTCGAGTGAAGGAGGACGACGTGCACAAAACAGCATTTGTCAGCCCAGATGGGAAGTAAGAATATCTCAGTATGACGTTCGGTTTCTGCAAAGCGCCACAAATAATGCAGAAAATAATGCGCCACACATTCGACGATGTACCACGTACGGCGACCTGCATGGACGATGTTGGTCAAGGCGCCCGCACGATTCAAGAAGCTTTGGAACTTCTAGAAGAAGCTTTAGCTCGAATCAAGATCAATGGACTCAAGATGGACATCCGTAAATTCTAGTTCATACGTAGCTACATCAGCTTTCTTGGCTACAAAACCTCACTGGAAGGCCGAATTCCAGACGGTTCACGCATCGCAGCCATTGATAAGTTTGAGCCGCACGTCAACGCTAAGAAGCTATACTCCTTCTTGCATACTGCGAACCACTATCGCATAGTTATTCCGAACTTCTCGAAAATCACACGACCTCTACCGAATCTGGATTCGAAACAGGCTGAATTTCCGCAGACTACAGAACACGAAAGCATCGTTGACAACCTCAAAAGCACGCTGCAGAGTCCCCCGATTTTGTCAAAGTTTTGTCCCGAATGTCAGACACGAGTCCACGTTGACGCCTGCCAAACAGGACTGGGAGCTGTACTGACTCAGCTCCAAGACGGAAAGGAACGAGTTATCGAGTATGCAAGCAAAGCGCTCAACAAACACGACTCTAAGCTTCATTCCAACCTATTGGAATGCATGGCCCTGCACTGGGGTCTAACAAAGAAATTCGCTTTGTATCTACGAGGAGGACCACGTTTCACAGTCTTCACGGACAACTTCAGCATAACGTACCTCATGAAGAAGGGAGCAATCAATCGACGATTTGCTCGCTGGATGCTCGACTTGGCCGACTACACGTTCGACGTGTTGCATCGCCCAGGCCGACTCAAAACCGCCGCAGATGCCTTATCACGCCAGACAGAAACGGAAAGAATGTCAGGAGACATTCTCGAAACGAGGGGTGCCAGAGGCCTACGTACTTCAATCCGTCATCACCGGTAATCACGAGACGCTGCGGACATTCCAAGCTTTAGATGCGGACTGCCACAGGTTCACGGAGGACAGCCGGAGACAAGACAGTGCCTTCAAGATGGACGACGGCATTCTGACCAAAGATATCGTCAGCAAGGGGCGTTCATCGAAGAAAAGTATTGTACCGGGAGCTTTGGGCGACACTATCATGAAGATTTTCCACGACAGTAGATGGACATCTCGGCGCTACGAAAACTAAGGATCTCATCGACGCAATATTGGTGGCCTTTATGTCAAAGGATGTCAAGACATGCTGCAGTCCTGTCATACCTGCCAGACTATAAACGCAAGAACAAAACGGAATCGCGCTGCCTCCGCCCACAAGAGATTCTGTACGACCCCAACACTGTTATCTCCTTGTATTACCTTGGTCCAATTAATGACAGCGAAGACGAGGATTACGTCTTGGTATGCATCGATCACGCCACACGCTATACGGATGCAATAGCAGTTCCAAGTACGGCAGCGACATACTACATAGATTATCTACTCAACAGATGGATTCCACGTTTCGGCGTCCCAGAGGTAATCATCACCCGACCAAGCCAGAAGATTTGTGAAGAGAGACCGCTTCGCTTCACAACGACTCGCAATCGAACACGTCAACACGCACCAACTTACTGCCTCAGGCCAATGGTCTCGTCGAAAGAATGGTGGCAACATTAAAGCAAGTTCTCAGAAGCTGCTCAATGAGACGCGCGACTGGGATCGTATGCTTGCAGACGCAGTGTTTGCCATCAAAGTTGTAAAAGACACGAAATCAGGGTACAGCGCATTCTGGCTTATGGACGGATACCAGCCGAGACTACCCGGTGAGCTGAACATTGCCTCCGTCAGAAATGACATTGAAGACTCGGTACGTCTTCACGAGCTTGCGATGGCACGCAAAGAAGCTGAAGAAAACTTACAGAAGACCCAAGCATGCTCTACGAGACGATACGACGCGAGAAGGGATCCTGCGAATTTCAACGTAGGAGACAAGGTTTTGTGTTCTATTGGAGCCCCAAAGTGGACAATCGACCCATGATATGACGGTCCCTACGATATCACGGACCTTGCTGGCGAAAGCAGGGTGCGCATCAAGAGAATCGGAAACCTCGGAGGCCCAAGTGATAAAACTGTCAACGTGGAACAGTTGCGTCAATATTACGAGCACATCAATTACCCCACAGAGCTCGCGGATAGCTCTATGGGGCGCTAACTCGGTGAAGGACCTGGGGAAAGATCCTTCTAATGGGAGGTCGTGTCAGGGGCTACGAAGAATAAAAAAAGTACTAACGGAAAGCGGAGAAGACGGCCCAGCAGCGTATACGACACCACCACAGCTTACGTCCAGAGCAAGCGCACAACGTTTGCAAGACCACGGCGCCAACCGCCTCCCCAAGACGCCCCCGGTGGTTATAGGTACCATCACGCGGCCCCGAGACGGCACCACCGTATATACGTGTTGTGCGCGTGTGGCTCGGATTTCGGACTCTGTCTGTTGTGAGGGTGAACTCTGGTGGAGAGACTCGCCCCACCGGCGCGAAACACGACGGACGTTCTCAGTGCTGTGTCCCCTGATCCTATAACGCAATGTAATAAGTTTTCCTGTCATTAAACAGTTTAATCTCTCTCCAAGACATGTCCTTATTAAACCGGAGCCTCACTGACACGCCCCATTTCTATTCTCTCTTGTCTAAGTAAACTTATTGAACAGCAATTTTCCAAACGTCTCAACAGCTACCTCAATAAGTTTAATATACTTAACCCTTGTCATTTCAGCTTCTGGGCTGGGCGTTCCACTAACCTAGCTTTGCTTACATTAAGTGACTTTATTAAGAAATCAATTGACTGTGAAACTTTTTTGGGTTCATTTTTTAGACTTCACTAAAACCTTTGATACCATTATTCACCAAATATTGTTTCATAAATTAGAAGCCTATGGCATAACCAGACCTGCATTAATATTTTTGAAAAGTTACTTTCTAAACAGACAATACACGGTAAATGTTGCTGATGCTTTCTCTGAGACAAGAACTTTTAATCAAGGCGTACCCCAGGGATAAATCTTAGGTCCTTTACTTTTTCGTTTATATATTATTAACATTCCAGATTGCGGTAATTCCTCTAATTGCGTCTTGTATGCGGATGGCACAACCATGTCATTATCTATTAAATCAATAATTTCCCTCACCTCTAACTTGAAAGCAGTGCTTAACAATGTTGTAAACTGGTGTCATAACAATTACCTAATTATAAACCGAGACAAAAACTGTATTTATGGTGTTAAGGTCATGTCAGAAAACTGTCAGTATTTTTCCGGAACTAAAACTTGGCCCTAATTTATTTGCGCCATGTGACTGAGTTACGTTCCTGTGCATTCATCTCGACTCTAACCTGACATATAAATCTCAATTTTCAAATTTCAAGAAAAACACCACTTTTAGCATTGGAGGTTTAGTAAAGGCTTGCCGCTGTTTCCCTCATCATGCAATATTGTCATTATATTTTGCTTTTGTCCACAGTCACTTTCATTATGGCGTTGTTTCATGGGGCAACGCGTGCTCTTCTCACGTTTCATCCGTTCAACATATTCAAAATCAATGTATTGGCATTATAACGTTCAGTTCTTGTCGTTCCTCTGCCTCAGGGCCACTACGTCCGAATAACATACGATCAATAATGCAGTATTTATTATAACTTCGGAATATTTTTCAGAAATTATTACACTGTTACTATTCACATGATTTCATTGATCTTGTTAGTTTGAGAAGCAAAAGCTCCACCCGATTTTCAAGTAATATTAATTTGTTATTACCAACGGTTCGCACTAATTACGGCAAAAAAACCTCTTCTTTCGCAGCCGTCACATTGTGGAATAATTTGCCTGTCACGGTCAAATCATCGTCATCTATTACGTGCTTTAAAAAAAATTTAAAGAGTTTCTTTTGGTTTAATTGTGATCCTCTTTGTTCGTATTTATGATTGCTGTTCACTTATGTTTTCTTATGCTTTTATTTCCTTTGTGTTATCTTCAAGTTGTGTGTATAACTTTTGGTATTTATTTTAGGCTTACTTTTTGAGTGTATGTACAATATATATTCATTTCACTGGTCCTTTATACTGCTTTATTAAATAATGAGCTGTCATGTCCATTTCCTGCTTTTAGAAATTTGTTTATGCATTCATAATCGAGGGTCCCTTTACCATCTGTTGACTCTGGGACCCTCGTCTGTATATCAATATGTTTGTACTGTTTTTTTTATCAAATAACCCAACCCCTAAAAAATTTATATATATAACTATGAAATAGACTCGAAAAAAACATAAAAACCCTTGTACTTTTCTCTGACTTTTTAGTTCGAAAAAGTTCCAAGAAAAAATTCCAAACCTATAAGGGCAGCTACCTTTGAAAGTTATTAGAAACCTAATTATTTTATATCCTTTTCAGGCACCCTAGAGCAGCTGCTTTAGCTTAGTATGTTCAAAACAATGCAGGACATTTCTAAAAAAAGAACACCTGTTTAAAAATTTTAAAATTGGTATTTTCATCAAAAGTTTGGGGTTTTTTTTGTAGAGGCCTGATATATCAATGCACAATTTGCTGGGTGTGATTTTAAGAAAAGCCGTTTATTTCAATAAGGGGTCAGCGGGACCCAGAAAAAAGTACTTTCTTGAAGAAAAAAGCGGCTTTGGCCATACTTTTTGGTCATATTTAACTGACTAGTCATATTTTATTGATCTTTCATTTAGTTTATTCGACCTTTAGTCATATTTAATTGATATATTATGGCCTCAACGTTTATATGACGAAAAAGTGGCATTCATACATTAAAAATTACAACATTCACAGACCTAAGTCTCAAATTCTGCAAAGGTCCGTCTATGAGGATTTCATTAATAAAATATATCAGAAATAGCTGAGGCACTAAGGTACATCAATACAAAATAAAAACCACAACCAGAGGCGTGCGAAATGCGTCGGTAAAATATGTCTGAATATGTCAACGAAGAAAGTACCAGCAAAATCTACAGCAAGTCTGCAACATATATCCAAATAGCGTCAAAAATAAGCTACACCCTTTGCCCAAATTTTTTAGCGATAACTCTAATCGTACCCGAACGCTAAGAATTCTAGGAATAAACTTTGCCACTAAATGCAAAAAATGTTCCATTTTGTCACATTTTGACCCCAAACATAACCTTGTACATGAAATTTTTTAGATGCGCATGGTCGGCTTGACTTAGAAAAAATTGACAAAGACTGTACCAACAACATAATGTTTACATCGCATATTTTTATCAGAAATTGTATGTACTTAGGACATCTAATATATATACCACAGGGACATTGACATACACAAGTGTTTGGGATGTCGCAGAGATATGAGTGAATTGCTCAGGTTATTCTTCGTCCAAGGGTAACATAAAGATGAGGTTGTTTGCTTTCTCTTTAAAAGTAGTGATGCTAACGCAGTTGGTGTGGTTGGTTTCTTTTGGGCCTCCCCCTGAGCGGCATCTGTTGCTAAGAATTCTGCATGAACCAGGTTCGGAATCAGAACGAAATGCAAGCAATCCTAAATATAGCAAACTTTAGGGGCCCATCTTTCAGAAAAGAATCAGGCGCAAAGGCCACGGGTGCTCGTGAAGGCTCGAAATAAATATTATTAGAACAGAAAACCCCTTTTGTCGTAGTGTAGGAATCTCGTTCAACTAGAATAGATTAGCGAACCCGACCCTAAAAGACGATACAAACGAGATGAAAAGGAAGTGTGAATCGCTGGTTTATGTCAGACAATGAAAAAATAACAATCTCAAAATCAGAACGCTAAACGATGTCCCGCATTGATGTGGCGCAATGACTACTCACTCTAAGCACCGTTTGTTCAAAAATTAGGGCACCAAATCTGGCGGCTTCCACGACAACGACGGATTGTAGAGCAGGGGGCGCGCCGTATGCGTTAACCGCCGATGCTGGCGATTCCGGTCAAGTGGAAGGCGGTTGTGATGGCCGGCTGTACCTTGCTGACGCCATGCTCTTGGTTCGCTACCGCCGGTATGTACAGGGTTATTCCCCACCATGGTGCACTCGAGAGAGCGGACTCGAGCCAGGCGTAGTTCCTGCGACCACTGTCCGGACACTCCCCGAGGTCTTTACTAGCCTACATTGCACCGTCACAACCACGCACGCAGAACAGAAGTGGAGCGCTAAGGTACCGATCTTTTTGTTCTGTCACAGGCAGGCTCTGGTCATACAATACAAAAGGTCTGTGTATCCTCAGGAGGATAAATCTGGTAATTAAAATATCACTTGATTGGGTGCTTTTTCAATTACCTAATTTAAACGCATTTAAGCTCCTGTCTTATAGAAAACTTCACTGCTGAAAGTCAAAAACTACAGAATAACATCGTTTCAGTGCACAGTCAACGTATTATATTGAGTGCGACATTTTTATACCCAAACAGCATCAACTACGCAACCGCTTCGTGTGGAGCAGCTGTGTGGAGAGCTTTGTTGAAAACGACTATTTTATATTTCAAGACTCGGAGGCGGGAGACATTAACGCGTTTAATGACGACGCAGCCTCGCCGGGAAACGAGGCAAAAAGCGATGATGGAGAAGGCGCGACGATAATAGATGAAGAAGATGGTGTGGTGCTCGCATGTGGCGCACTGATGATGAGTTGCTAGGTGGTATTGGCCATTCCAGTAACAGTTATGAAACAACGATGACGCCTGTGCTCGCAATATTTTTTTACGGATGCGTTCAATATTACAAGGCCCTACGCGGGACGCTATAAATGCATCAGAAAATAGTAAACACAAAATTCGCCCTACTCAAAGGGGCACGTCTGTTTTCAAGATGTAATAAACATTTTCTTGACAAACTTATGCCAAGAAGAGAAGTCATGTGTAATGAAAGTTTTCTGAAAGTTTTAAGAAAATTAATGAAATGTTCTGAGCCGAAATAACAACAAAAATACCACTCCAACAAGACTACCTGGATGCGGGTGTGGGCAGACATTGCATTTTGTATTGGATCAACATACCCAATCGGTCAAAACTGAGAGCAGGCCAAGGTCTGTAATCAGGTTTAACGCCGTCTCAGAAGTGAAGAACAGGTCGACAAATTCACCCTTTTCTGCAAAACAAGAAAGATGACACCAAGATTTTTATGTTTTCGTGACCAAGAGCTCTTGGCACTACGGCAATGTCGTAACATGGCGTGTTGACGGAATTTTCATGCCGTGAGACCGTTAGTTACGTTTTTAAAACGGGTCGTAGATTTTCGCTTTCCTGTGAACGAAATTGGGCCTCCACACTTGGGACAACCCAGTTTCTATGGCTGCAAGTTTTAGAATTTGTGCAGACAAGGATAGAATGCACACGTAGCGGAGATTTTCCTACCGGTAATATACAGGGTGATCAAAATTAGCTCGACCGTGCTTTTTTTAATTGGGTAATTGAATTTACAAGACACCAACTTTACAGTGGAGTTATGCGCCCGGAGGACATGGTAATTATGGATGTCGGTGGTCTAATCACCTAAAATTGAATAATAGTCTTTTTAGGGGCTGCAGTAAGCAGGCATGTTTGTATTGAGAAGTTTTACGCAATTTTCTTCCAGTGCAGTTTCATTTGGCAGAATTGTTCTAGCGCAAGCGTACTGCGAGATCTCGTATGCGAAGTTTAATTGTCGTAAGCATGTTACGCATGCTAGACAGTGAATACCGGCGCAAAGCTCCTTTTCTTTGTTCAGTGTTTTGATAGCGGTTCCAAGTGCTGGAGATTGCGATAACGCTAGCCAAGACTAGAGAGTTTTAGTATAGCGGGAGCTAGCGTTTATCACGCGAAAAATATTGCGCTTGCGCTCCGCAAACTTTTTCTACCAACCCCGCTTTAGTACTGCGCCAGCAGCGCTCCGCTAGTAGTGTGGTCCTGCTGCTGATGATGATTGTTGCGGCCAGAAACGTTTTGTATCGGGTGGACACCGAAATGTCCAATGCAGGCTAAAAAGTTTACAAAATTCCTTTAATGCCCAAAGTCACTGCACCGTCCCCACCAGCGAAAAGGCTCCGTGTCGTCGCTAGCGCCATCTAGGATATCAACAAAGAACTATAATTCGCAAGCCAACCAGCCAATAAAAATACGACCTAAAGTAAACGGCGTTATCACCCACACCAGCGGTGTTCGGTACGGCTTGGCACAGCGATAAAGTGAAGTAGTCAAGTATTCTGTGCGACTTCAGGTACCTGTCACTGACAGCAACGCGAGATCGTCGGTGAAGGCGAGGCGCGCGCACAGAACCATTCCGGCCGGCACGGGCCAGCGGGGACAGGCCGTCTCAAGCAAACAAGTTTCGCGAGACCAACGCGAGCCGCGCGGAGCCCGCAACGCCGCAAAGTTCCACCCGCAAACTCGGGAAAATTGTTTGCGCCCGCAAAACGCAAACCCTCGTTTTGCAGACTGCGCATGCGCACTAGGGCGCGCGCAAGGATTAGCGCGCTTAACGCTAGCTGACGCTATACTAAAACTCTATACTGAAAGGGTTCCAGTTATTACTTTGCCTATGCCTCCACCCCATTGTCAAACGAAAGAGCGTACGCAGCAGCACGTCCCAAAAGGGAGGAGCTTTGCGCTGGTCCTCACAGTCTAGCATGCGTAATTATGCGAATGGCAATTAAACTTCGAAGTTCAATATCTCGGAGTACGGATGCGTTAGAAGAATTCTGAGAAATGAAACTACTTGAAAATACGATTGCGTCCAACTTTTCACTACAACCATGCCTGCTTACTGTAGCCACTAAAATGTAAATGTTCAAATTTGGTTAATTAAGCCAGTGACATCAATAATTATCACCTAATTCTGTGTCCCCCTGTGCAGAAGAGGTCGGCGGACTCATTCATGAGTCCACTAACTCACAGTCATTTGGACTCACATATGAGTTTAAGTTTGAGGAAGCGCGAGGCTAGTGAGGAAGCACGAGGCCAACTGAGTTTGAGTATGCCTGAGACCGAGTGAGTTCTCAGTCCATTTTGAGTACTAAGTACATTCTGAGTTTGAGTACATTTTGAGTTTGAGTACATTTTGAGTGCCGAGTACATTTTGTGTTTGAGTACATTTTTAGTTTTGATTACGTTATGAGTTTGAGTACATTATGAGTGAGTACATTTTGAGTACTGAGTACATTTTGAGTTAGAGTACATCTTGAGTTTTGACCACATTTTGATTTCGAGTACAATTGGAGTACTGAGTAAATTTTGAGTATGAGTACATTCTGAGTTTCGAGAACATTTTGAGTTTGAGTACATTTTAAGTACTGAGGACCCCCGCACGGGGCACCTCGAGCAATCTTGGTGACGGTACTGGCGATACCGCGGACCCCGAGCCCCCAAACATAAGCTGGATCCAACCGTGGCGATGTGTTTATAGGTGGAGGGTTAGAAACCACGAACGGTGGCCGTCGGAGCCCAGGTCAAGCTCCGGCAGATGGGCTCCCTGTCTGTTCACCAGGCAGGGAGCTCCGGGACCTCTTTGGCTACCAGGGTAAGGTCAAAGAAGAAAGTACCCCCGTCTCCCTGCTTTTTCCTATGCCATATGGATAATCAAAACCCCCCCCCCAGACGTGATCAGCCCCCGAAAAGGGGCCGCACCGAAGTTTCCTTTCCATCCCTTCAACCAATCCACATTCCGAAACTGACAGCTATCCTCGTTTTTTGGTTATCGAGGCAGTTGACAAAACAAACCCTGTTTCTTCCATGTCCGTATTCTTGATCACTACGTTCCTGGAAGGCATCCTGGGAACAATCGTTTGATGCTAAGAAACCTCCGTACCGGTGAAGTCCTAGTCAATGTCAAGACGCCGCAACAAGCCACTAACCTCCTGTCGCAAACCTGCATGGCAGATCTGGCCATCAGAGTCACTCCCCATCGTAGCCTCAACAGCTCTCAGGGTGTGATCTCGGAACCGATTTGTTGAATGAGACCGAAGCTGATCTGTTTGGAAGGCCTGAAAGATCAGGGCGTAACTTGCAGTGAGGCGTATCACCATCAACGACAATAAGGAAATCCCCACAAAGCATATAATCTTGACATTCAACAATCAAACTTCCTGAGCACATCAATGCTGGCTTCATTAGGTGTGGTGTACGTCCGTACATACCTAAACCGCGCCGCGGCTACAAGTGCCAGCGATTCGGGCACGCTACAACTTCTTGTCGCGGCAAAACGACCTGCGCGAAATGCGCCGCACATGACCACCCTACTGAAAACTGTGACTCTACTACCTTCCCCTGTGCAAACTGTCAGGGGCCGCACGCAGCATGGTCCCGCAGCTGTGAAAAGTTTCAATTAGAAAAGAAAATCATTAACATCAAGGTCACTGAAAACATCACCTTCCCAGAGGCGCGGAAGAGGTTCGCCTCTTCCCTCTGGGGAGGTACACCGACGCAGCTCGCCGGGGGACGGAGCGGCGTCTGGTTTCTGCGGGGACCCATTACCGCGAGTCGGACTTGGTCCCACCCCCGCCCCCCTGGGTTGCCTCAGGCAGCCCAACCCACGTCCGCACCACTCGCTGAGCCAGCAGCGGCGGTGGGGGCAACCACGTCTGGTGAAAGCGATGCTGCATCCTCCACTTCCACTCCAGCGTCCCAAACCACAAGCGAGGGCGCAGACGACATGGAGACGGAGAAACTAGCGGCAGCTCCCACCCCCTCCGCACCGCCTGCGCCATCCGTGGTGTTCCTGAATCCCTCGGTGGTTGCGGGCAAGGAAAAGCGCGCCCCAAAGGGTTCGCGGTCCAAGGAGCCTGATCCGTCAGGCGCTCTGAGGACATCCGAGGATGAAATGGACGTCGGTCCGTTCTTGTCTGCGGTGCAACCGCAAAGAACGCGTCCCGGACGCCAAAGCCTCCCGACAAGCCAAAAAAGACGAGAGCCACCGCCCCGAAAGACGACACATAAACAACACAGTCCAGTAGCTCCGAACACTTCATAATGGGAAGAGAGAACATAGTACAATGGAACTGCAGAGGCCTTCTGAATAATCTTGACGACGTATATGAAATTCTGCATACCAATCAGCCAAGTGTAATGTGTGTTCAGGAAACACATTTGAATTCTAAACACACAAATTTCTTGAATAGTTACCTGGTATGCAGGAAAGACAGGGATGGCTGCACACACTCTTCTGGCGGTGTGGCCATAACCGTCCAGAAATCCTTAGCATGCAACCCTGTCACTTTAACCACTATCCTTGAGGCTGTAGCAATACGCTTAATAATATTTAATAGCTTGATAACGGTATGCTCCATATACATTCCTCCTGATGTTACACTTTTGAGCTCTGACTTCGAGGCGCTGGTTGACCAGCTGCCTGAACCATACATTCTAACAGGCGACCTTAATGCTCACAATTCTCTTTGGGGCTCTTCTCGTACGGATGTCCGAGGTCGCCCGATAGAGAGGTTTCTTACATCCTCTGGAGCATGCCTTCTCAACAATAAACAGCCTACATATCATAACATAGGACACAACACATACTCATGTCTTGACTTGGCTATTGGCTCCGCAGTTCTCTTTCCTCTTCTCGAGTGGGGTGTGGGACCTGACCCATATGGCAGTGACCATTTCCCCACTTCATTAACGTATATAGGTACAGGCCCGAGACGTCCATCTTCCCATAATAGGTTCAATGAAGCACGAGCTAACTGGAATACATTTACAGAGACACCCAACTACAACCACACATCCATAGGACACCTACACGTTGAAGAAGCTACCCAACTCCTCACGGCGCACATCCTCGACGCCGCCGAAAAGTCCATTCCCACGCCTCTGGTGCCCCGCGCAACCAGAGGAGGCCGTGGTGGAATGAGGACTGTAGGCGGGCGCGGGAGGCCCAGAACAAGGCGTGGGGTATCCTCCGTCGGTACCCCACGTCGGGTAACCTCATTTTGTTCAAACGGGCCAAGGCATTAGGAAAACGTGTGCGCCGTGAGGCAAATCGAGAGAGTTGGCGCACCTTCCTTACATCTACAAACTCATACACAGACGCACGCAAGGTATGGACACGAATACGAAAACTAAAAGGACAACAGACACACAGCCTGCCCCTGGTTAGTACAACAGGGGACACACTGGAAGACCAGGCTAACACACTTGCACAACACTTTCAACACGTTTCCAGCTCTGCACACTACACAAACACTTTCCTGAGACATAAAACCGCTTGTGAAAAGAAATCCTTACGTGATAATAGCAGGTCAAATTCTGGTTACAACTATGAATTTACTCTCTATGAGCTGAAGGCTGCCCTGAGCACATGTAAACCTTCAGCTCCAGGCGCAGACCAGATTACATACACAATGATACAACACCTACACCCAGATACTCTTGAAACACTCCTACACTTATACAACAACTAATGGCTTTCGGGGCACATTCCGAAATCTTGGAGGGAGGCTATTGTAGTGGCGTTCCTGAAGGTGGGTAAGGACCCGTCTTCTCCCGCCAGTTACCGAGCCATCGCCCTCACCAGCTGCCTGTGCAAGCTTCTCGAGAAGATGATTAACAGGAGACTCGTGTACTTCTTAGAACACAATGATCTTCTCGAGAGCTGCCAGGCCGGCGTCAGGGTTGGGCGATCCACAAATGACCAACTCGTCGCCCTTGAGTCGTATATAAAGGATGCCTTTGTCCACAAACAGTTTTTGTGCTACGGTCTTTTTTGATCTTGAGAAAGCCTACGACACCGCTTGGCGATACGGGATACTTAGCGACCTGAAATCATTCGGTGTTTCGGGCAATATGTTTAACACTCTTTATAGCTACCTGGCAGAACGAACCTTTCGTGTAAGAGTTGGTACTGCCCTTTCAAATGTTTTTGTGCAGGAAAATGGTGGTGCCTCAAGGTGGCGTTTTGAGTTTGTACGTTGTTCATAGTCAAGATGAACTCACTTCGAAAGGCGTTGCCACGAACCATTTCCTGTACAATATATGTAGATGATGTCCAAATATCCTTTAAGTCGGGTAATATGTCAATTTGCGAACGCCAAGTCCAGCTTGGTGTTGATAAGCTAGCTGGCTGGGCTGATCAGAATGGTTTTAAGCTAAACCCAGTTTAGAGCACTTGTGTTCTCCAAAAGGCGTGGGATCAGGCCAGATCCCGACATCAAACTGAATGGTGTCTCGATACCGGTCAAAAAAGAACACAAGTTCCTAGGTATGGTCCTTGATGAAAAACTTTCCTTTATCCCTCATATCAAACAACTAAAACAAAAATGTATTAAAACACTGAATATTCTAAAGGTCTTGTCGCATCACTCGTACGGTGCTGACAAACAACTTCTGATGCGAGTGTTTACCAGCCTGGTAGGCTCGAGGTTAGACTATGGGTGCGTTTTGTATGGTTCAGGAAGGGAAACTGCTTTGAAAATGCTCGACCCAGTGCAGCAATTGGGCCTTCGACTTGCGTCTGGTGCTTTCCGGACTAGCCCCGTGCGAAGTCTATATGTCGAGTGTGACAGATGGTGTCTGGGGTACCAGTGCGAGTATGTCGATTTGCTATATGCTTTTAAAGTTTCATCAATGTCTCACCATCCCATTAAGTCTATAATGAACAATACATCTACATCCCAACTGTTTTGAAATCGTCCATCTATTTCTGCGCCTTTCTCGCTCAGGGCGAGGGAGAAAGCCTCTGAACTTTCTGTCCTCGTTTTTAGACACTTTTACAACCATCTCTCATTGATTCTATAGCCACATGGTATCTTCGTCCTGTATTGTGTGATTTGTCGTTTACGCAATTTAAAAAAACACGGTGCCCAGAACTGCCGTTTTGCAGCATTTCATGTATCTTCAGGCGAAATATGTGGCAACAGAATTTTTTACTGATGCTTCAAAAACATCCATTGTGGTGTCTTGTGCTGCACACGGACCCAATTTCAGTGCTTGTAAAACCATGCATGTGAATTCTAGCATTTTTACAGCGGAGGCATATGGTATACTCCTTGTTTTAAATCACATCAATGAACATAATATCGCAAACTCCATCATTTTTAACGGATTCACTAAGCGTCGTGCGTACATTATCATCCCAAAGGTCTTCCAAAAATTACATTGTCAATCTGGTTTTAAATCTTGATGTCGGCGTATGCGTGCAGGTCTAGAATGTTACCATCTGCAGGTTCCAGGCCACCGCTAGCATCGCGGGCAATGAGTTTGCTGATGAAATGGCCGCTGCTGGCTGCACTGAGAAACACTCTAGACATAGCAACAGTACCGTACACTGACATGAAGCCAGTCAGTGTACGGTACTGTTGCTACCGTACACTGACATGAAGACAACACCTACGTAAAACATGGCAAACACACTGGAGTGAACAGTCAGACAACAAACTACATGTAATAAGCCACACTTGGGACGATACACAACTGACTCACACAACAGACACACTGAAGTGGACCGTAGCAAGGTACGGATAGGCCACACACATGCAACACACTCGCACTTGCTCACTGATCTCCAAGACCCATGTGCAGCAGGTGTGGAGAGGGCCTATCCGTAATCCACGTACTCATCCAATGCAGGCACTTGACACAACACGACGCAAAACACTTCCCACAACTATACAGACAACACGTTCCGTTTCACCCATTGTACTTTCTAGGAAATGAGCCCATGTTTTCCACCAACCTTGTTTTTAAGTTTCTCACCGATGTCAATTTTTTACATCTCATCTCTTATCATGCATCATGAACAACCTGGCCCTTTACACCAGTCATCTTCATTAGCTTGTTTTAGTTTGTGTATGTTTACTGAAACCCTCTTCTTTTACTTTCACATCGCTGTCATGAAATCACTTTTGTTTGGCGCTCTTTGCCCTTAGCTGGCCTTGCACCATTAAAATCCAGATATCATCAAGTACTGAGGACATTTTGAGTTTTCAGTACATTTTTAGTTTTAGTACATTTTGAGTTCTGAGCACATTTTGAGTTCTGAGTACATATGAGTAGCCTGGGAGGCAGATATGGTTGGCGGTTAAGTTACATGTGCCGCTTTGGCTCAGAATTAAGGTTAGCTGTGGGTACGGCAGCATTCGCCATGCGCGTGATCGGTTGGTGGGGAGGTTGGGGACGTCGGGAAAGCGGGGATGGGGGGTGTCTGATTTAGCGGCTGGGCGTCTGAATATTAATTCACTGGTGAGGTCATATAAAAGGGTTATCGCACCTTTTCCTCTTTATGAATCCTCTAAAAAGGTGGGAGAGGGTGGTGGGAAAGCACAAGGCGGCGCGTTCTTGCTGGTTGTTTACCTGCTTTTGTTAATGGTTTGATTTGCTAGGGTCAAAAAGGAAGAGGTGAACACCGGGCGGAACGGGCGGCGGCTGTCGCCTCCGCTGTTTCAAATTTGTTGTCAACTGAACTGACGGGGCGACGCCCGTTTAGATAGAATAATGACCACAATATGAGATAGAGTGTGTAAAAGTGAAACAGGTGTCGCTAAGGCTTGTAAGGTATTATGGTATAGGTCCCGATGAACGGAATCACGCGAGGCAAATTAGAAAAATGCTTCCTGTGTATAGTCATGACACAGTCGTAATTTGTCATAGCTTGGGCTAAAATTCAAAAGAATGCCACGAGGGCGTGTGTTGAATCATATTAATATTCATAATATTCATATTCATATTCATATGTGGAATCATAATCACGTGGGCAAAAATGCGTTATGAATTTATTATAACCTAGTCATGGGTAGTCAGATTGGGTTAAGATTCAAAGTCATAGCGCTAGGGCGTGTGGCGTATGAAATTAAAGGTCTCGATGAGGGGAATCACATCTGAGAATTAAAGAAATGCTTCCTCAATAATATCATCTAACATAGTCGTAATAGGTCATCAATTGGATTAAAATTTAAGATCAAGCAACTAGGGCGCGGGACATGAAATTGAATTTTGGGATGACGGAAATGGCATGCGAGAAAAATGCGGTATGTGTATATTATGAGATAGTCATGGCTAGTCACTGTTTGGGTTGAAATTCAAATTGATGCCAATAGGTTGTGTTGGGTATCAAAATAATGGTATTGATTAGGTGAATCACGTAAAACAATTACAGAAATACTTACGGGTTATAGTCATGAAATAGTCATGGCGAGTCTTATATTGGGCTAAAATTCCAAGTGGCGTGTCAAGCGTGTCGGACATGCTCGGGCGTGTCGGGTATCGAATTTGGGATCTTCATAAGGAAAATCACGTGGGACAAATAAAAAAGGCTTCGTGGTTCTAATCATGAGGTAGTCATGGTGAGTCATAGATTAGGTTAAAATTCAAGGTGATTCTGTAAAGCAACTGGGATATCAAATAAAGTGTTCAATTAGAGGAATCACGTGGGGCTTATAAATAATTCGTCCTGCTTACAGTCATGAGGGTCATGGCTAGTCAGATTTGATTAAAATTCCAAGTCATCCTGCTAAGGCGTGTAGGATATAAAATTACCGTCTCGTTGAGAGGAATCATGTGGGACAAATAGAAAAATTCTTTCTGGTTATAGTTATGAGACAGTCGTGGTGAGCCATAGATTGAGTGCAAATTTAGAGTTACCCTAATGGGGCTTGTTGGCTATCGAGTTACAGGTCTCGATGAGGAGAAATGCGTCCTTCTTATCATCATGATATAGCCATGGCTAGTCAGTGATTCGGTTAAAATTCAAAGTAATGTTGCTGGGGCCTGTAGGGTATCAAAATACTGTCTTGTTGAACTAAGGTAGATCGGATGCGACCATTGGAAATCATGGCACGGAATAATGACCAGTTAAGTAAAAAAAGTATTTTTAGTGCCTTATAGATACAATTGTATTCGTTATTTGTTGGCACGCCATCTTTAAAGCGTGGTTGGTTCGACGGATTGCCGCACTCAACATCCGTCAACAAGCCTGCATTCCCATGAAACAGTTAAGGAACTATTGGCTGATATGCCTCCTACGTATGCGCTAAGAAGTAAGTGGGTTGGCGCAATGAGCGAATGCCTTTGATCGCGTGCGATAGTGCAAATGTTTAAGCATCGCTTGCTGCTGTCAGTGCGCGAACGAGTTGACATTTATTACGCGCTCCCACATCTCATACTAAGTTGGTTGTTAAACAAGGCCATCAATTACTCCTTCACTGTGCAGGTCTCCCACGTACATGCTCATAGAGGTCAAATATTTGCCGCCTCATAACACTATTTTCTGCTCCCAAACAGGGGCAACCTTTATGATGCACCAAGATTTCACAGCCGTTTGATTCCTTAGAAGAGCTTTAGCGTTTCACCGGCAGGTGGGAACCGTGAACAGCTATTTCCTGACACGACCGGGCGTTCTCTGCCACAGTGACGCTTTTATTTTGCTTCGGCTAAACTTTTTCGCATACCCGAGCTGCAGCATAGGTGTCCCGATGATTTTTGTCATCTTCGCATTGATGAGGTGAACAGAACATACCTCCGGAGAATAAAAACTTGCGATAGGGATTGAAACAAGAGAGTGAATAAACAGTGATCAAAGGAAGCAGCGTACGACCGTACAGGTTTTGGAAAATTTGCTTGGTTCGAATTCTTTCCGATTCTGAACGGCGACCAATTCGCGGTGACTTTCAAGGGGCGCAGGAATTTGTGCAGCGAATAGATTCCACTCAGGCGGACACTTTTTTTGTCGTAGTGCACTTCACACGTTTGTTGCACGAGCTTTTCACCCTAACGCGTATTGTTGGTGCAGCCAACAATGGCGTAATCACGCCCGGACGAGTAGCCTCTGCACATCGCCAAGTAATGGCAATGACGACAACCTGCCCCAATAAGAAAATAAAGCTCAATTGGGAATGAAAAGTCGGGCGTCCTCTTTGCATGGTAAACGTAGCCTCACAGGCAACCCCCGTCATGACAAAGCGCTTGTGAGGTGTTCCGCCTCTTAAGCTGGTTTGGGTCAGAATTTATGAGAAATCTTACAGCTCCCGAACGCTTTGAACGTCCTCTTTGCCCCCGTATAATTTGGCGCTGCTGACTAACGGAATAAATGACACTACCGATTTTCCGATGCTGCCTGGACGTCTGATATCCACGCGCGGACCAGAAAAACAGCGTGGGAATGCGACATCGTGTGCTCGTCCCGCAGTACCCCAAAAAATGCCTGCCAGGTAGTGCCTCGATCGTTAGAAAATGGCCTACACGTTCAAATTCTAGTCAATGCAAGTTATAGAAGCGGGGTACAGTGAGCAGTGGTTAGCTGCGAATGTTGACCCATCCCGACATTAAAAAAAGTTTATCCGATTTTCATTTACATGTTGCCTTTGTGGCTGTTCACCAGAGTTGTTTTGGTGGCTACACGGGCTTTTTTCCAGACATTTCAAGCCGCAGGGTGTCGACTAAGCCACGTTTTAAAGATGGCCTCGTCAAATGCCGCAAGAACAATTGATCCCTCTGAAGCACCAGATGAGCGTTTTTGAATTGTAAGGGCCTTGGGTACTTGGTGAAGTACGACGGTTATTTCACGACACAGCCGTCTCCGAACACTGGTCCAGGAGCCAACGATGATGATGGTCAGTTTATAAGAAGACGAAGTGTTCCTAGAAGTGTTTGATGATCAGGTAATGTGGAAGTGAAATAAATAAATTTTTACGCTTCGGAGTTTCGCGATTACAACATTGCCGTCCTTCAGAACTAAAGTTGCCATTGCTAAGTAGCATGTGTTCCCTTTTGCTGCACGCGAATCCTGGCACGGAAGCCAATATTTGTACAGCCCCGATGAGCTTACGACACAACTCCGAATTTTTACTTACGGAGTGAGTGACCTAATGATCTTACAATGCTGTCGTTTCCCGGTTTAAATGTTCTTCCTCAAACGCTTCCCTTTTACACCACAATTCCTTTTGTGCTACTGTTCTAGCATCTGCGATGAGTTTCCGCAGTTTACTCCTAACTGGTACTGGTCAGGGGGTTGCCCTTTTATCTGCCCCACGTATTCAATTGATCTAAACCTGTAATTTTATACCCCACACTCTGCCAGAATTTCTTTGAGTTTTAACGTAATTTGTGTCTTACCATGACTATCGCAAGGGGAAAACGAGGAAGCATGCCTTATTTGTCCCAAGTGATTACCCTCATCAAAAATTTCAATTTGATACCCCATACCTCGCCGCAGCATCACGTCGATTTTTAACCCAATCTATAACTCAACGAGCGATGACTATGTCATGATTATGACCAGGAGGAATTTTTATTTGTCTCACGTGATTTCGCTCATTTAAACCTTCAATTTGACACCCCACACGCCCTATTGCACATCTCTTTGAATGTTAACCATATCTATGACTCACCATGACTGTGTCACCATTATAACCGGCAAGCATTTTTTGTCCCACGCGAATGCCCGCACCGAGATCTTACATTCGGTGTGGGGGACACATTAGCGACATCCCAATAAATTTTAAATCATTGTATAATTCACCGTTACTATGTCATTATTACCAGGATGTATTTCTTATTTGTCCAACGTTAATTTGCTAATCGAACCACCTAATGTGAGACCCCATGCGCCTACGAGTCATCATATGCAGTCCAACCTTTTATATGACGCACTATGACTTAGCCATGATTATGTCCACGAAATATTTTTGTTTGTCCCACGTGATTTCCCCCTCTAGACCTTCAATTTATGCCTCACATGCCCTAGCGGCACATTACTTTGAATTTTAACGCAATCTGTGGCTATCCATGACTCTCGTGTTACACGATTCACCAGTTTCTATATTTGTTCTTATTATTTCTTTATTGAAATTTTAAAAGTTTTTTTTGGTAAATTATCTACATTTACGCTTTTATATACATTACCGGTTAAACTTCCGTGATATCTGCATTTTTCTGGAAATGGAGGGCGTCACACGATGCTGGCCGGGGTAAGGGAAGGGGGGTACACTGCAAATAATGCTACGCATTAAAAAAGCAAAGGCATATCTATTTTCGCCTCGCGCTTCAGAGATTCGCGGGGAAGTTCGCTTTGGCACGAGGCGTTCCTTCAGAATGCAGAGCAAGAATGCACGGAACCGTAACCCTAAACAGCTTCGACGTAAATGAACTGAGCAGTGAGCGCACGTCCCCTCGCCCAATTTTGTTTGTTTCGCCACAGGGCCCTAGCACACCATCGAGTCTCGACCACCTCTGTGATGAACACGAACATGGAACCTACTTCAACAGTGTGGTATCCAATATATACGTACAATTGCTTGCAACCAGCGCTAATTATCATAGCAAGCAAGTATAGCTGTATTAAATCTGCAACAAAAATTGTTTCCGGCCTCACAGGAGTTACGGTGTCTTGTCGTACCGAATGCAAGAGTTTGAGCGCACAAATTTGCACCCATAATATTTTTACAACGCGTGAATTGTAAAACTCTGAATACTGATGAAATCCGAGTCCATCTGAGCCAGAGTGAATTGCTGGCACGAGAGAGTAAAGTTCATTTGAGTTCTGAACTCATTTTGAGTTTTTAGTTCGTTTTGAATTTTGAGTACATTTTGAGTATTTAGAACATTTTGAGACTGATTACATTTTCAGTTTGAGTACATTAAAAGTACTGATTACATTTTGAGTTTGAGTACATTCTGAGTTTTGAGCACATTTTAAGTTTGGGTACATTTTGAGTATTGAGTACATTGTGAGTTTGAGTACATTTTGAGTTTGAGTACAATTTAAGTACTGAGTACATTTTGAGTATGAGTACAATTTGAGTTTGAGTACAATTTGAGTACTGAGTACATTTTGAGTATGAGTACATTTTGAGTTTTGAGTAAATTTTTAGTACTGAGTACTTTTTAGTTCGAGTACATTTTGAGTTTTAGTACATTTTGAGTTTTGAGACCGAGTGATTTCTGAGTGTTGCGCTCACTGTGAGTTTGAGTTTGAGTGAGCGCCAGATGTTCTGCTCATCAATGTGTCTGAGTTTGAGTGATTGGTGAATGAAAAAAAATGGTGAGTGAGATTGAGTGAGCCGCGCCTACTTTGCCGAGGTATGCCCCTGGGTGCCACACTTCATTGCAGAGGAGGTTGTCGCGCATAACTAGTGCATAATTTAAAAAAAAAACCTGTCGATTTAACTTTGATCTTCCTGTATGTTAAGCAACCACGGCCCTATTTTGCAGATACTTTTGCCCTTGTGCATAGAGCACATTTCTGTCGTAGAGGATGTCGCTCTGATGTTGGGCTCACTCATGAGCATTACAGTTAACTTTCCGTCACTGGATGCGTCACAATTGACCTCTCGAGTTTCAGAAAGAGTGAAAAATATACTACACCTTCGTGCTCCCGCGACCAAAAAGTAGTGGGTTGCCTTGCGGGTGAGCCAGAAACTATAAATGCTTCGCCCGGCAACCTTAAAGCATAAATATTTATCATCAGCTTGACCAAAAACGCCCGTGTTGCCGAACAACGTCAAAATATGCGAGTCCTGTATTTTATGTTTGTCGCTTTCGTATCAGGTTTTCGCTCTCCGCGCAACCTTGAATGCCGTTTTTGTTTACTCTTTGAGGCAGCCTTGAAAAAAATGGCGTCCAACTCTCGGGCTTCAAACACGTCTCCAGTACGCATTTTTTCGAGGTTTTGCACATCAAAGTTGTCAAAGAACGCCAAGCAAGTATTGCAAATATGTAGGCCCGTACCAGGATGCGTTTTCCGGTGGAAGATCTGTGCAGGAACTACTGTGTGTTGTTAGCGAGGACACCGGAGTATCTCCCAGTACCATGGCTAAATTGAAGGCGGAGTGTCTGCGTTGGAATTTGGTGTCTCCGAAGAGAAGACCTCGCCACGTGACGATATCAAGCACGCGAACCGTCAAGCAAAACAGCTTCACAGCCCATGCCAACCATCTGGAAGTGCAGACCATGTACACCAAGAGGAGATCCCGACACTGGAAAGTGTGCGAAAGGCTGTCAGCGAAGACGACGACTTGCCGAACATCACGAAAACCAGGTCGAGAACTGGGCTAGTTGGTATACATTCATGATTTACCAGCGCAAATTAAACGGAACGAGAGAGGAGTACACAACACGAGCGCTCGTGGTGTGTACTTCTCTCTCGTCCCGTTTAATTTGCGCTGGTAAATCATGAATCACGAAAACCACCTTGTGGAGGTTAATGAATGACATGGGCTCCACCTATGATAAGAGAATACTGAATCTTGGCATCATTGTCTGGCGCCGCAGGTACCTGCGGGCGATCAAGGAATTCCGAAGACAGGGCAGGGGGGAATCGTTGATGAACTTCCCAGGAGTGTGTAACCTGTCAGTGGCGGCTTTGTTCACGAGGGTCAACTGGCAGAGCTGGAGCGTGGACACCTGTCTATCCAGCCTGCTCGCGCTGCGTCATGCTGAGCCGATTCCCCGAGAAGGCTTTGTTACCCGCGACAAAGCAAACTGTTTCCTCGTCGGTGGTTTTGATTTCTGGGGTTTAACGTCAACCAAGTGACCCGTGCTATGAAAGACACTACATTGCAGTGCTGTCCTGTTTAGTCGTGAAGTGTAACAGCCGGAGCAGTTATATAACTTCTGCAAAAACTAGGGTGGAAGAGAAAGGAACGAAAGGAAGAAGTCGTAACCCACCAGGAAACCGACCAGAGGTGCTCTCCTATAAATAAAGTTTGTTGTTTAAACCGCAAAAGTCAGTCCCCTCTTGCAATATTTGTGTATGACACACAGTCTGTATTGCCCGTTTATGCATTTATGTATGGCAACAAATCTCCAACTCATAAGCGAGTACTGTTTTCTGTCACAGCATTAACCTATACCATAGGCATTTCCTTAACACAGAAAAACAGGCCATTTCAAGGTTCCGTAAGTAAAAAGATTGGACCTATCCATGATTCTCTTGCGAATAAGAGCCTAGCTTAAAGAGCTCTCTTTTCAATCACAAAAGAAAATATATCTCTTGCTTCCGGGGTGAGACACTGTAGTGAAGAAATACATAAATAACGCACAAGAATTCACGAAAATGTTGCATATATTCGGACTGCAAAGGGCCGAATAAGAAATTTAAAATGTTTAATTTGCGTTTCTGTAGCAGAAACGAGTATTGTAAGGTACAGAAATGTGCTTTCTGGCCTTTCCCATGAATAACAAATGATACGTTATTCACACCAAGTGCTTCGGGTTACTCCACAGTGCAGTGCCAAAGTCGGTTTCAAACTATTTCGGTAAAAACTGAACACGTTGCTCTGCTGCCGGCCCGGTATAATCAATAACATGCTGAGTGTTTTAAGAGAGCGCCAGAAAAAAGTGGATCACCAGGGCAACGGCGGAAACGAAAGTTCAAAGTGAACACCTGTTGGTAATTCACCCTGGTTGGAGCAGTTGTGCTAACTAATCAATGAATTAACGTGTTTTTCTTACACAATATTCTCGCTAGAATCAACGAAGTAAACTGACAATGCTGCAGAATTGCGACAAAATGCCATTGCTGGTCAAACATCGGTGTGACTTTGTTTCGGCCCTCACAAATACGCACAGTATGCATCCAATGAACCCATACGTGCAGTTAATTTCCGCATGCGCGTAGTGTTTAAGTTACTGGGAACAGATTAAGATTTAGAATTGAACTCGCAGAAGATGTGATAAAAAAAGAAACGTCGGAACTCGGTTTCGAACCCATGCACATCCAAATTCAGCGTCTTTTCTCCAGGCCGATGCGTTAGACCACACGACTACAAAACCGCGTGGAGCGATACACCTTCTTTCTTTGCGGACTACTGGTGTAGCCTTCCCAGCGTTGCACTTGCTGTATGAAACGGAGTATAGGTTAGGGAAAAATACCGTCGAACAAATCTGCCTTATCGCGGAGGTGAATATGACTCTCGCAACACCGCTTTAAGAAGGGGACACGCAGTGCGCGCAATCTGAGACCACACCAACACCATCGCGGGCTCGACAGAAACGGGAAAAAGGAAGAATGAAGGGGTGGTGCGCGGAAAAGGGGCATACTTGGATGTGCGCCCTGGCCTCACTCACGAAGGCTCTCTGCCCACGCACGACATTCGTTCCGTTAAACCCCACATTTTGCCCAATACGCAGCCCCTGCATCGCATTCTTTAATTACCTTGCAGGAGTCTTGAATGTCTGCCCACGGCCGCTCGATCTCCCCCTTATTAGGTGATGGAGTGGCCGTGGTCGGCTACCACCGCTAGCATGTTGTTCTGCTTAACATTCAATGATCATCTGTTCCATTTAGGCCCTTCATTGTACAGTCTTCACCCGTCAATAGCGCCGGTCCCCCTTCTTTTCCGTCGCGAGTTAGTGCGGACCACTCCTTGCTGCCTCGTCCATACCGGGACGAGTCAATCTCCTTTGCTGAGAACGACTCAGCCGGCCAATTATTCTCCGTGTGGCCACATGTCACGCTTTAAGGGAGACAACGCTCCCGCGCGATGAGTTTTCCAGAAGGCACGATTGGTTTTGGGGCTGCATCCCTCCGCAATTATCCTGACTCAGGCGCTTCTTTTTGTGTAGGCAAGAATACGAGGGCAGGCATTTAGACATGCATGTTTCTAGTAGCGGCCCTTCGGAAAGATATGCGCCTTTGTTCACAGGCGACGTACCTGGAAAAACAGGCAGCACAGCGCCGGCACGAAAATTTTCGGGGGAGGGGGCGAAGCCCGGTCAGGCCCTTGCTGTCTGCGCCACGGTGGAGGGGGGTGGGGTGCAGTGAACATTTTCGGGGGGTGGGTTTGAACACCCACAACCCCCCCACTGGCTACGCCACTGGTTCCTGTGCTGTGGCTCATCCCGTTCGACACGGATCACTTAGGGGGCGAGAAGGGCCCCCTCTCTCCTAAAAACTGCCGCTTACTTTTACTGAGCCATGGCTCACTCGCTCTTCAAGAAGAGCACTCAAAATATCCGGATCACTACTGAGCTACGCATCTCTACCGGAGAAATCTGCCGCGGCAGCAACAACAACCCAGCTCGGAGGTTGCTGCACGCACCGGCTATCGGCTGCGCCTGATGGTTTTGTTTCCCTAGGCGGGGGGGCGTTTCGGCGGCGCGATCATACATCGCCCTCACTGCAGGCGGCGGCTCGTCGAGCGGCGTAAACGGGCCCTCCCGATAACCTCCGTTGCCGATGTCTATGACCAGTCCAACCTTGGACATAAACTCTTTCTGCATAAGGACTGGGACCGTCAGTCCGGGCAAGTGGACGGAACGCATTCACCGGGCAGGCTGACTCCAACGCACGACGAGGCGCACGAAACCACCTGACGTAACATCACCACACGCAAGCTGTAGCGACAACTTCCGCTAGTGTAGCCAAACGGCATTGCATTCGAGATAGGAAACGACCTCGAAGTGCGTGCCCAGGTGTCCAGCAGTGCCTTAAAACTCCGCCCGCAATTTCGAGGTCGAGAAAGGACGCAGGCGTGCTGGTCGGAATGCCGACTCTGAATGCGGCGGGCATTGCACTATTTGCCTCTCGAGCGCGTCGATCAGCCACCGGCAACTTCACCGGCGGCCCACTGCGTTTCCCAGCCGACTTGGCCAGATTCGCATCATGTGACTTTCTTGGCCGCAGCTGTAACAGCGAACAGAATTCCGTGATGCTTGGTGCGTCGTTTGAGGCCGCTCGTGAACTCCATGGCCAGCCGCCCGCATTCGGTCCTCCACAGGCGAGTTGTGAGCGGGTGCAGGCAACTGCGGTAGCGCCGATCCCGTGTAGGGAAGCCCATTGGGCGCGCCTTCACCGACCGATCACCGGACCGGTTTGTTGTGTGCACTGCGCGCGGGGCTGCCAGGACCTCCGGCTGTATGCCTCCGCGTAGCGGAACCCATATATATGAGTAGGGGTCCAGCGCTCGGTCCCCGAGACCGAACGTTTCACGCCGGCTGGGTATCAACGTAGAGCCGTCCGCGACTCGTCCGCTGGCCAAAACGCCAAGCCAAGCACAGCTGGGTTACAGTGTTTCCACCGGAGGCGGCGGTGGCCGACACGCGCGTGCAGCCGCCAATTCCTGCGTGCACATGGCGAGCTACGGCCTCCAGCTCGTTGAGATCCCTGCAGCTGCAGCTCCTCAAGTACAAGGCAAATGTGGAGTGGCATTGCCTGCCGACCCGATCGACCCGCTCCGAGTTCGGGGCATAAGGGTCGGCGTATTCGTAAAGCTCCTGCATCGCACGGACATACTCGATTATTAATTCGTCCTGGGCTTGTTTGCGCATTTCTAACTTTCTACGCATCCGCGGGAGGTATTCGAGGGGCAGAAATTCTTCCCTGAACATCGTTCAGAAGTCGTCCGTCGTGCGCGCCATGTGGCCTATCAGTCGATACCATCGGGCGGCATGGTCGACTAGGGCTTTGGGCAGACGTCTGCGCAGCACCTCGCCCTCGCTGCTGCCAGTAGCCTACCCGTAACGCCTAAGAGCCAGCAGGAAAGTGTTGGCGCTCACTTAATCGCTATACCAGCTATACGTCGGCATCGGTAGCTGCACCCTGGGAGCGGGTGAGTGCGCCGCCTGCAGCACTTGCTGCATGGCGCTTGAGTTAGCGTTCGCAGTGGAAGCTGCATCCACAGTCATTACTTCGCTTACGGGCGCCTGCGTGCTCACTTGCACGAGAGGCGCGCCGTATAGGGCTCCGAGCCGCTCCTGCGGCTTCGGAAGACGCTGTTGATGCACCGCATAGCGGGACATCCCGGGCATGATCACCAAGGTCGGCCAACAGCATCAAATCCGCCAACTCATAATCCTGTGCCATGTTCTATGGAGCTAGAGAACCTCGAATTTACTTGAAGACGAGTACCATGTTCGGGCACCAAAAATGTGGGGACCAGGGTTCTTACGGTGGCCTCGCTCGATCTTCGAGTTTCGGCCGCAAGGCTAACTCCGCTGAACGCCGCCACGAATTGCCAACTTGGCGTAGCGGCACCGAACAGCAAGGAACACAGGACACAGAAATCCCCCACTCCCACGTTTATTGCACTGCAATAATAGACGTTGGGCGCGGCGCTCTTCACCGCCTAGACCAGCTTGGCCAGGACGGGAGAATCAGGCGCGATGGAGGACAAAGGAAGGCCAAAAACCAGCAAGACGTACTTACGGCCGCTCCCGTTGATGGCTGGTATGCAAAGAGGGCCTCACTTCGTCTGCCTCCCCAGATCAGGCAGCCCGGAACTTCCGGGCAAAACCTGTCACTTGAGGGGTTCGGCAGCACCCCCTGCCGCCATCCTCCCGCAGCGGGGAAATGCGCGGGCCGCGAGGAGAGAGGAACCTCTCCCTCTCGTTTCTGCGGCGAACTGAGAGAGATAGGGAAGATGGCGGACCTCCGCGATTCCCACAAAACCTGGCGGCAAAACTAAAACGTTCAGGATGCAACTAACGCCCAAAACTCTGCTGGATATGGGTAAAAGATCATGAGTGCCGGCCATCTACTAAAATGAACGAGAACATAAAAAAGCCAACCGACATGTTGAGGCTTAAACCATCCATACTCCAACTAAAACGGAAGGGCTGCAGGCTTTGAATTATTTGCCTCACATTATGGCACCCTCTGCAAGAAGCCGTCTGCAAGATTTATACAAAACTGCCAAACACATTTCGCTCAGTGTTATCAATATTCACACTGGCTGTTCCCAAGATTGTAATAATACTGCCTTGTTATGTAGATAGCGGGAGTGGTTTGGAACATTGAGTAAAGTTGAAGACAGACTTATATAAGACAGTGCTATTCCAGAAGGACTGAGATTGAGTGGAACTCTAGAGACAGCAGTTTTTGCGACGTCCACCTAACATAATGATAATATTTCGCAGCGGATTTCAAGTGCTTTGAAAATGCAATTCATGTTATTTACTGATTGTTGAGGTGACGTCCAAGGCAGTGCACTCCATGGACGAGTTACTAGGGCGTGGCCCATTCTTCAGTGCGTTCTCTCACTCCACTGCTGCACTGGAGGCTGCTGGGGCAAGCAAATCCAACTACTTTACTTCATCGCACTTTTATTTCATTAATTGGTATTTCACTGCAAAGTTCATTGTTTTTATTCCGGGTATTCATATCAGCTTTTTGCTTGAAACGTTTCGTGCCAAGAAGCAGTTTTAGCCCACTTCTGTCGTAGCTGGCAGGCAATGAAATCAGGTTGGTAAGGCCGACTATCAAAAAAATATAGTGGGGGATGGAAAAGCGGCACATTCAAAATCGTTGCTTCTCGGAGTTACGTTACCGAAACCCGTCGTCCGCTTTTCGATACAAAGTTTCCTTGGGGCACTTAAGCCTGCTTACGTGCTTTGAAGGCGAAAGCTTGGCGATAATTATTAACAACTTCTTTACGGGACACCGTCAAAACAGCACACGACCAAGGAGCATGCGACAGAACAGCACCGATGTACAAGAAAGACCACTACAAACGGCGTTGAACAGAACCAACTCCTGGTGCGCCAATGTGGGGCTTGAGCTTTCAAAAGAAAAAACGGCATATATGTCAGTGGCTAATAACAACGGGCGCCGCCGACTTGGGAACCGGCCTGTCCGGTTGTTTATTGATCAGCAGCCACTACAAGAAGTTTCAAGTCTACGGGTGCCTCGTCAGGATCTGCGGCTCCATGGGTGAAGGGGGCAAAGGAGAGGGCTGCACGCACAATCCACCTGATACGCCGAATAGCACCGAGGGCTGGCGGGTCGCGTTCTAAAATTGCTCGCCTCCTTGTGCAGTCTATTTTACAATCCCGACTCGTGTATCAGGCCCAATTCCACCATCTCACGATGAGAGACTGGGATCGCCTAGAAGCCATCAACCAAGATGCCATGCGGTCTTTTACTGGTCTGCCCCGAATGACCCCGGTACCAACTCTGCAGGCCGAAGCTCAGCTCAACACTATCGATGAGCTCGTACATCAACGCCGTCCGGCCCGCACCTGTAAGCTCTCTAACATTGGTGCAGCTGTTGCCCCTAGCTCGTTACATGGGCTTTGGTTGAAGAGTTTTTAAGTTTGAAGTTTGTTTATTTGAGCATTCCTAATACAGAGAAATGCAGGGAAACAGGAACAAAAAGCTTGTCATGCGACAGCTTGACGAGGTCCCAGTACCGTTGGCATACAGCAATGGCAGAAATTTTGTGTACAAATTGAGAACAGCTCAACTAACATACACAATTTTTTTTCCTGAGTAACACAAAGCCGATTGAGTAATTTAAACCTGAAAAAAAAACATAAAACATAGAACTGTTTCATCTCCCATGTAACCAAAAGCCATGCATGTGATTTACAGAATGAAAACGACGCGTATAAAACGATAGAGATGCTTATCTCGTCATCATTACAAATTTATGACAGCAATGAAGAACGAAATAAAATATGTAAATGTACTTTGCTAAGTACATCAGTCAATACTACAGGAATTCATAGTGTGTCAGATGAAGTCAAAAACATAAAAAACGTCTAAATGATGCCACACTACCAAATACAGAGTACCATGAATTTAATCTTTCACAAACAATTCAACTCACAAGGAAGAACACTATTAAATATCATGCATGCACACATATCATGAGGGTTTGAATACTGCATTTTAATACTTACGTATAGCCTTCATAACTTCAAGTGCCACAAACTTATTGATGGCGTATCTGTAATTCTAATTATAAGGCTGAATTGCTACTTGTCAAGATATTTATATTTTTTTATGTATATTCATTCAGTAGCCTTCTCATCCGGTTTTCAACACTGTTTACCCCATGATTTGTTCTAGCAAAATGTATCAACCACTTTGCCTGATGGCGAAAACTGTACGAGGCCGCCAAAGCTGCTTCCAGATTACACAGAGACAGAAATGCCTGGTTGGTATTTTTGACGCTGTTTTTGTTCACCACAGTATGCCAGTAGTTGTATAGGAGTGGGAATGGCAGTATCTTGTAATTTAAGAAAAGATTGTGTGTGGGTACATCCCATTGAGCATTTGCGATAAGGCGAAGCGCCTTTTTTTATACACAAGAATTCTGTTTATATTGGCAGATACAACTGTGAAAGAGTCGGACGTCGGACCTCCCTCCATGGCAGCGAGTACGGCTAACAGAAAATAAACCCATCGGTCGTCTCCGTCGCCCAGTCCCTGGCGAGGCCACGGCACAGGTCTCTGGTCTTCATTGTACAGATACCGACGCAGTCATTGCGTATGTAGATGACAGCGCTAAAAATGGCATGGTACACACCGTATGGTTTGTCCCCAGCTACCGGTGGTTGACGAAACCTGTTGTTGATTCTCGATCGCGGGAAAGGCCGCGTGCGTGGACACTTGGGGGAAGATGAGAAAGAAGTGCGTGGTGTTTGGCTGGCGCTCGTGCTAGATGTTAAGATGAAATAAAAGTGGAATGTGTTCCGAACGATGGCGCGGTGTCGGGGCTTCTCGAGTTAATATTTTCTGGTGCCGTGAAACCCGAGAGAAGACAGGCATCGTGTCCTGACCGATGGACAAGCTCCGCCGTAAGCGAGGCGCTCTCCGTGGAGCCGTCACGAGGCTGCTCAAGGCAGCCACCGAGCTCTACGAAAGCCCCTCGCCGTCTCCGCATGACCTGCAAGAGGCCATAGACCAGCTGGCAAGTAAAGAACGCTCACTCAAAGAACTTGATGACAAGATCGGGGAAGCACTCGAAGGCAGTGAGTTCGACCAGGATATTGCCGGCGTGATAGAAAAAATAGAAAACATATGCCATGCGATCAGTCGCCTGTGCTCGGCCTTGAATGAGCTGCGGGCGGCCGGCCCGAGAGCTTCCGGTGGAGTAACTGCAGGGGAACCACAACCCGTTAAACCACACAGCATGGTGCTCGAAGGCGTTCGCCCTGCAGCCCATCCGAACCCGCCGTCGCACGTCGGCTCTCGTTCATTGACATCGCGGGTTGTGTCAGGGCGGGGCCGTACTCCCGACTAATCATCCGGACTGACTCAACGCAAGCCATACATGACATTCGTCGCGTGGCATAATCGACATCCTTCTCAGATGCCATTCATCGCTTGCCAAGAAGCACGGTGCTCCGGATGCGCATCGAATGGGAGCCCCGTTAATCTGTGCCTGGCAATATGGAAGCAGACTCAGCTAGCCGCCCGAGTACCGTCATGCGGCCACTACTACCTTTCCCCGAAGACACTAGCGGGCACCTGGAACGCCAAATAGAAAATATCCGGTGTCTCCGTGTGGTGACACGGGCACTCATACCACCGTGTGGTTCAAACCTCCCTGGGAACTTAACTCACCGAGAGGAGGTTGCGCTGCTGAGACTACGCGTTGGGGTGGCCCTTACGCCGTCTGTGACTGCCTCCTGGCCATCGCAGTACCGCGGCCCATAGGGGTCCACCTGTCCATTCTGCGCCAGTGCCATTGGGGACGTGAATATGCAACACCTGCTCTGGGCCTTCCCGGGATGCGTATTCCCAAACCATATCCCGTAGGGGCCCATGCCGACCACACCCTTTAAGCAGGGGCGCCGCCGATGAGGTTAAAATATCGCAATTTTGTAACCTGCTTGGACGCAGCACCGTGACGTCTCTACCAATATGTGCGCGACTTCATGCAATGTGGATTTTTTCTTTTTTCCCCCTTCCCTTGTTTCGGCTGCTTTGCGGGTGGCCGATGGTTTCGCTCCGCGGGCAACTTGTGTTGTACTATTTATATTTTCCTTCCTGCTATTTCTTGTTTACACATTTGTATACGTTTTTGCGTGTGTGTGGCTTACAGTTGAGGCACGAGCTGTGACACCATGCTGGCGAAAATAAAGGCCAGACACTACAGAAATATATATGTGGTAGCTAAAAATGCGTCGCAGGAAACAGACACAAACTGCTCATCTATACCCATCAGTGGATCTCTTAAAGTGACAATTTTTCGCCGCTAATTGGACTCCGAGATCACTATTGTAAAAATAGTGCACGAAGGAGATAACTTTTTTACTTAGTTTTGTCTCTGCTGCGACTACCGTGACTTCAAGCTCACGGGAAACTACTCATTAGTCCCAGTGAAAAGAATATACCTATCTGAGTGAGTGTAACAACTTCATTAAATGAGAGGCCATGGGGCCCTGGGGGAGCAAGGATGAGGAGAAAAGGGGAAGGTCCCGCCCCCGCCCACGGAGCCCCGCCCACGGAGCGAAACCATCGGCCGCCTGCCAAGCAGTCGAAACGAGGGGAGGTGGAAAAAAGAAAAATCCCACCTCGCATGAAGTCGCGCACATATAGGTAGAGACGTCACGGTGCTGCATCCAAGGAGGTTAAAAAATTGCAATTTTTTTAATCTCATTGGCTGCGCACCTGCTTAGGGGGTGTGGTCGGCCTGGTCCCCTACGGGATATGGTTTGGGAATACGCGCCCAGGATTGCATCAAGTTCACATGCGGCACCTTCGTGCAACCGGTCTCCACCCTGGCCGACCTCCTGACCTGCAACGCTAAGTGCATGGACCGTGTCACCGACAACTACTGAACTTTTTACATGAAAGTAACTTGTTCGTGTTTCTGTACACGCCTACATCTATTATGTCGCAGGGAAAACTTTCGAATTTAAGAAAATATATATTGGTATTTCACTGCAAAGTTCATTGTTTTTATTTTGGGTATTCATATCAGCTTTTTGCTTGAAACATTTCGTGCTAGGAAGCAGTTTTAGCCCACTTTTGCCATCGCTGGCAGGCAATGAAATCAGGTGGGTAAGGTCGACTATAATAAAAGGTAGGGGGGGATGGGTAAGTGCCACATTCAAAATCGTTGGTGCTCGGAGTTATGTTACCAAAATCCGTCTTCAGCTTTCCGATACAAGGTTTCCTTAGGGCAATTAAGCCTGCTTACGTGGTTTGAAGGCGAAAGCTTGGCGAATATTATTAACTTCTTTACGGGGCACTGCCAAAACAGCACACGACCAAAGAGCACGCGACAGAACCGCACCGACATAACAGCGTAGCGTGAAAAGGGCACGCGACCAAACAGCACGCGACGAAAAAGCACGGCGTCAAATGCGCACGCAACAGATTAACACAGCGAGAAAACAGCAAAGCGTCAAAATAGCACAGCGACACGACAGCACGAATTCTTAGAACGTCAAAATGGGCAAACATTTTGATTGTAACATGTATAAAAACACTATAGTGAGCAAAAACTGCACTCAGTGAGTTTCTCTTATCATTTCGTACTCGTTCTCGCGAAAGAATACAATGGCTTTAATATTAAAGTATGCCGGATGTTTGAAATGAAAGCGGCAAAAGCCAGGGACGACATTTGGAAAAACATTTGTTTCTTTTTAGGTAGCCCTACAATTTTTAGTGTAAAGTAATATTATAATATCAATAATAATAGTAATAATAATACCAATATCATAATAACAATTCTAATATTATTTTTTATGTCTCTGCTCATCACTGTTCCTTTCATTTTATTGAAATATTTTCCTGCCTTACCGTTCCAATTGAATGAGGAGTGCCGCGAAATATGGAAGCTTTCTTCCGTCTCATGCGACTTGGCGTTGCCTAAAGAAATTTTTTTGTTAAAAAAATGGCGCAGCTTGAACAAGTGGTGCAACGCAGGAGAAAAGCAGAGCTGGCGGCCCTCATCCTTCGTCGTAGACCAGGCTGTTGCACCTCACACTTATAAAATGGCGCAGCTTGAACTAGTGGTGCAAGGCAGGAGAAAAGCAGAGCTGGCGGCCCCCTTCCTTCGTCGTAGACCAGGCTGTTGCACCTCACATTTATAAAATGGCGCAGCTTGAACTAGTGGTGCAAGGCAGGAGAAAAGCAGAGCTGGCGGCCCCCTTCCTTCGTCGTAGACCAGGCTGTTGCACCTCACATTTATAAAATGGCGCAGCTTGAACTAGTGGTGCAAGGCAGGAGAAAAGCAGAGCTGGCGGCCCCCTTCCTTCGTCGTAGCCCAGGCTGTCGCACCTCACATTTATAAAATGGCGCAGCTTGAACTAGTGGTGCAAGGCAGAAGAAAAGAGAGCTGGCGGCCCCCTTCCTTCGTCGTAGACCAGGCTGTTGCACCTCACATTTATAAAATGGCGCAGCTTGAACTAGTGGTGCAAGGCAGGAGAAAAGAAGAGCTGGCGGCCCCCTTCCTTCGTCGTAGACCAGGCTGTTGCACCTCACATTTATAAAATGGCGCAGCTTGAACTAGTGGTGCAAGGCAGGAGAAAAGCAGAGCTGGCGGCCCCCTTCCTTCGTCGTAGACCAGGCTGTTGCATCCTCACATTTATAAAATGGCGCAGATTGAACTAGTGGTGCAAGGCAGGAGAAAAGCAGAGCTGGCGGCCCCCTTCCTTCGTCGTAGACCAGGCTGTTGCACCTCACATTTATAAAATGGCGCAGCTTGAACTAGTGGTGCAAGGCAGGAGAAAAGCAGAGCTGGCGGCCCCTTCCTTCGTCGTAGACCAGGCTGTTGCACCTCACATTTATAAAATGGCGCAGCTTGAACTAGTGGTGCAAGGCAGGAGAAAAGCAGAGCTGGCGGCCCCCTTCCTTCGTCGTAGACCAGGCTGTTGCACCTCACATTTATAAAATGGCGCAGCTTGAACTAGTGGTGCAAGGCAGGAGAAAAGCAGAGCTGGCGGCCCCTTCCTTCGTCGTAGACCAGGCTGTTGCACCTCACATTATAAAATGGCGCAGCTTGAACTAGTGGTGCAAGGCAGGAGAAAAGCAGAGCTGGCGGCCCCCTTCCTTCGTCGTAGACCAGGCTGTTGCACCTCACATTTATAAAATGGCGCAGCTTGAACTAGTGGTGCAAGGCAGGAGAAAAGCAGAGCTGGCGGCCCCCTTCCTTCGTCGTAGACCAGGCTGTTGCACCTCACATTTATAAAATGGCGCAGCTTGAACTAGTGGTGCAAGGCAGGAGAAAAGCAGAGCTGGCGGCCCCCTTCCTTCGTCGTAGACCAGGCTGTTGCACCTCACATTTATAAAATGGCGCAGCTTGAACTAGTGGTGCAAGGCAGGAGAAAAGCAGAGCTGGCGGCCCCTTCCTTCGTCGTAGACCAGGCTGTTGCACCTCACATTTATAAAATGGCGCAGCTTGAACTAGTGGTGCAAGGCAGGAGAAAAGCAGAGCTGGCGGCCCCCTTCCTTCGTCGTAGACCAGGCTGTTGCACCTCACATTTATAAAATGGCGCAGCTTGAACTAGTGGTGCAAGGCAGGAGAAAAGCAGAGCTGGCGGCCCCCTTCCTTCGTCGTAGACCAGGCTGTTGCACCTCACATTTATAAAATGGCGCAGCTTGAACTAGTGGTGCAAGGCAGGAGAAAAGCAGAGCTGGCGGCCCCCTTCCTTCGTCGTAGACCAGGCTGTTGCACCTCACATTTATAAAATGGCGCAGCTTGAACTAGTGGTGCAAGCAGGAGAAAAGCAGAGCTGGCGGCACCCTTCCTTCGTCGTAGACCAGGCTGTTGCACCTCACATTTATAAAATGGCGCAGCTTGAACTAGTGGTGCAAGGCAGGAGAAAAGCAGAGCTGGTGGCCCCCTTCCTTCGTCGTAGACCAGGCTGTTGCACCTCACATTTATAAAATGGCGCAGCTTGAACTAGTGGTGCAAGGCAGGAGAAAAGCAGAGCTGGCGGCCCCCTTCCTTCGTCGTAGACCAGGCTGTTGCACCTCACATTTATAAAATGGCGCAGCTTGAACTAGTGGTGCAAGGCAGGAGAAAAGCAGAGCTGGCGGCCCCCTTCCTTCGTCGTAGACCAGGCTGTTGCACCTCACATTTATAAAATGGCGCAGCTTGAACTAGTGGTGCAAGGCAGGAGAAAAGCAGAGCTGGCGGCCCCCTTCCTTCGTCGTAGACCAGGCTGTTGCACCTCACATTTATAAAATGGCGCAGCTTGAACTAGTGGTGCAAGGCAGGAGAAAAGCAGAGCTGGCGGCCCCCTTCCTTCGTCGTAGACCAGGCTGTTGCACCTCACATTTATAAAATGGCGCAGCTTGAACTAGTGGTGCAAGGCAGGAGAAAAGCAGAGCTGGCGGCCCCCTTCCTTCGTCGTAGACCAGGCTGTTGCACCTCACATTTATAAATTGCGCAGCTTGAACTAGTGGTGCAAGGCAGGAGAAAAGCAGAGCTGGCGGCACCCCTTCCTTCGTCGTAGACCAGGCTGTTGCACCTCACATTTATAAAATGGCGCAGCTTGAACTAGTGGTGCAAGGCAGGAGAAAAGCAGAGCTGGCGGCCCCCTTCCTTCGTCGTAGACCAGGCTGTTGCACCTCACATTTATAAAATGGCGCAGCTTGAACTAGTGGTGCAAGGCAGGAGAAAAGCAGAGCTGGCGGCCCCCTTCCTTCGTCGTAGACCAGGCTGTTGCACCTCACATTTATAAAATGGCGCAGCTTGAACTAGTGGTGCAAGGCAGGAGAAAAGCAGAGCTGGCGGCCCCCTTCCTTCGTCGTAGACCAGGCTGTTGCACCTCACATTTATAAAATGGCGCAGCTTGAACTAGTGGTGCAAGGCAGGAGAAAAGCAGAGCTGGCGGCCCCCTTCCTTCGTCGTAGACCAGGCTGTTGCACCTCACATTTATAAAATGGCGCAGCTTGAACTAGTGGTGCAAGGCAGGAGAAAAGCAGAGCTGGCGGCCCCCTTCCTTCGTCGTAGACCAGGCTGTTGCACCTCACATTTATAAAATGGCGCAGCTTGAACTAGTGGTGCAAGGCAGGAGAAAAGCAGAGCTGGCGGCCCCCTTCCTTCGTCGTAGACCAGGCTGTTGCACCTCACATTTATAAAATGGCGCAGCTTGAACTAGTGGTGCAAGGCAGGAGAAAAGCAGAGCTGGCGGCCCCCTTCCTTCGTCGTAGACCAGGCTGTTGCACCTCACATTTATAAAATGGCGCAGCTTGAACTAGTGGTGCAAGGCAGGAGAAAAGCAGAGCTGGCGGCCCCCTTCCTTCGTCGTAGACCAGGCTGTTGCACCTCACATTTATAAAATGGCGCAGCTTGAACTAGTGGTGCAAGGCAGGAGAAAAGCAGAGCTGGTCGGCCCCCTTCCTTCGTCGTAGACCAGGCTGTTGCACCTCACATTTATAAAATGGCGCAGCTTGAACTAGTGGTGCAAGGCAGGAGAAAAGCAGAGCTGGCGGCCCCCTTCCTTCGTCGTAGACCAGGCTGTTGCACCTCACATTTATAAAATGGCGCAGCTTGAACTAGTGGTGCAAGGCAGGAGAAAAGCAGAGCTGGCGGCCCCCTTCCTTCGTCGTAGACCAGGCTGTTGCACCTCACATTTATAAAATGGCGCAGCTTGAACTAGTGGTGCAAGGCAGGAGAAAAGCAGAGCTGGCGGCCCCCTTCCTTCGTCGTAGACCAGGCTGTTGCACCTCACATTTATAAAATGGCGCAGCTTGAACTAGTGGTGCAAGGCAGGAGAAAAGCAGAGCTGGCGGCCCCCTTCCTTCGTCGTAGACCAGGCTGTTGCACCTCACATTTATAAAATGGCGCAGCTTGAACTAGTGGTGCAAGGCAGGAGAAAAGCAGAGCTGGCGGCCCCCTTCCTTCGTCGTAGACCAGGCTGTTGCACCTCACATTTATAAAATGGCGCAGCTTGAACTAGTGGTGCAAGGCAGGAGAAAAGCAGAGCTGGCGGCCCCCTTCCTTCGTCGTAGACCAGGCTGTTGCACCTCACATTTATAAAATGGCGCAGCTTGAACTAGTGGTGCAAGGCAGGAGAAAAGCAGAGCTGGCGGCCCCCTTCCTTCGTCGTAGACCAGGCTGTTGCACCTCACATTTATAAAATGGCGCAGCTTGAACTAGTGGTGCAAGGCAGGAGAAAAGCAGAGCTGGCGCCCCCTTCCTTCGTCGTAGACCAGGCTGTTGCACCTCACATTTATAAAATGGCGCAGCTTGAACTAGTGGTGCAAGGCAGGAGAAAGCAGAGCTGGCGGCCCCCTTCCTTCGTCGTAGACCAGGCTGTTGCACCTCACATTTATAAAATGGCGCAGCTTGAACTAGTGGTGCAAGGCAGGAGAAAAGCAGAGCTGCGGCCCCCTTCCTTCGTCGTAGACCAGGCTGTTGCACCTCACATTTATAAAATGGCGCAGCTTGAACTAGTGGTGCAAGGCAGGAGAAAAGCAGAGCTGGCGGCCCCCTTCCTTCGTCGTAGACCAGGCTGTTGCACCTCACATTTATAAAATGGCGCAGCTTGAACTAGTGGTGCAAGGCAGGAGAAAAGCAGAGCTGGCGGCACCCTTTCCTTCGTCGTAGCCCAGGCTGTTGCACCTCACATTTATAAAATGGCGCAGCTTGAACTAGTGGTGCAAGGCAGGAGAAAAGCAGAGCTGGCGGCCCCCTTCCTTCGTCGTAGCCCAGGCTGTTGCACCTCACATTTATAAAATGGCGCAGCTTGAACTAGTGGTGCAAGGCAGGAGAAAAGCAGAGCTGGCGGCCCCCTTCCTTCGTCGTAGACCAGGCTGTTGCACCTCACATTTATAAAATGGCGCAGCTTGAACTAGTGGTGCAAGGCAGGAGAAAAGCAGAGCTGGCGGCCCCCTTCCTTCGTCGTAGCCCAGGCTGTTGCACCTCACATTTATAAAATGGCGCAGCTTGAACTAGTGGTGCAAGGCAGGAGAAAAGCAGAGCTGGCGGCCCCCTTCCTTCGTCGTAGCCCAGGCTGTTGCACCTCACATTTATAAAATGGCGCAGCTTGAACTAGTGGTGCAAGGCAGGAGAAAAGCAGAGCTGGCGGCCCCCTTCCTTCGTCGTAGACCAGGCTGTTGCACCTCACATTTATAAAATGGCGCAGCTTGAACTAGTGGTGCAAGGCAGGAGAAAAGAAGAGCTGGCGGCCCCCTTCCTTCGTCGTAGACCAGCTGTTGCACCTCACATTATAAAATGGCGCAGCTTGAACTAGTGGTGCAAGGCAGGAGAAAAGCAGAGCTGGCGGCCCCCTTCCTTCGTCGTAGACCAGGCTGTTGCACCTCACATTTATAAAATGGCGCAGCTTGAACTAGTGGTGCAAGGCAGGAGAAAAGCAGAGCTGGCGGCCCCCTTCCTTCGTCGTAGACCAGGCTGTTGCACCTCACATTTATAAAATGGCGCAGCTTGAACTAGTGGTGCAAGGCAGGAGAAAAGCAGAGCTGGCGGCCCCCTTCCTTCGTCGTAGACCAGGCTGTTGCACCTCACATTTATAAAATGGCGCAGCTTGAACTAGTGGTGCAAGGCAGGAGAAAAGCAGAGCTGGCGGCCCCCTTCCTTCGTCGTAGACCAGGCTGTTGCACCTCACATTTATAAAATGGCGCAGCTTGAACTAGTGGTGCAAGGCAGGAGAAAAGCAGAGCTGGCGGCCCCCTTCCTTCGTCGTAGACCAGGCTGTTGCACCTCACATTTATAAAATGGCGCAGCTTGAACTAGTGGTGCAAGGCAGGAGAAAAGCAGAGCTGGCGGCCCCCTTCCTTCGTCGTAGACCAGGCTGTTGCACCTCACATTTATAAAATGGCGCAGCTTGAACTAGTGGTGCAAGGCAGGAGAAAAGCAGAGCTGGCGGCCCCCTTCCTTCGTCGTAGACCAGGCTGTTGCACCTCACATTTATAAAATGGCGCAGCTTGAACTAGTGGTGCAAGGCAGGAGAAAAGCAGAGCTGGCGGCCCCTTCCTTCGTCGTAGACCAGGCTGTTGCACCTCACATTTATAAAATGGCGCAGCTTGAACTAGTGGTGCAAGGCAGGAGAAAAGCAGAGCTGGCGGCCCCCTTCCTTCGTCGTAGACCAGGCTGTTGCACCTCACATTTATAAAATGGCGCAGCTTGAACTAGTGGTGCAAGGCAGGAGAAAAGCAGAGCTGGCGGCCCCCTTCCTTCGTCGTAGACCAGGCTGTTGCACCTCACATTTATAAAATGGCGCAGCTTGAACTAGTGGTGCAAGGCAGGAGAAAAGCAGAGCTGGCGGCCCCCTTCCTTCGTCGTAGACCAGGCTGTTGCACCTCACATTTATAAAATGGCGCAGCTTGAACTAGTGGTGCAAGGCAGGAGAAAAGCAGAGCTGGCGGCCCCCTTCCTTCGTCGTAGACCAGGCTGTTGCACCTCACATTTATAAAATGGCGCAGCTTGAACTAGTGGTGCAAGGCAGGAGAAAAGCAGAGCTGGCGGCCCCCTTCCTTCGTCGTAGACCAGGCTGTTGCACCTCACATTTATAAAATGGCGCAGCTTGAACTAGTGGTGCAAGGCAGGAGAAAAGCAGAGCTGGCGGCCCCCTTCCTTCGTCGTAGACCAGGCTGTTGCACCTCACATTTATAAAATGGCGCAGCTTGAACTAGTGGTGCAAGGCAGGAGAAAAGCAGAGCTGGCGGCCCCCTTCCTTCGTCGTAGACCAGGCTGTTGCACCTCACATTTATAAAATGGCGCAGCTTGAACTAGTGGTGCAAGGCAGGAGAAAAGCAGAGCTGGCGGCCCCCTTCCTTCGTCGTAGACCAGGCTGTTGCACCTCACATTTATAAAATGGCGCAGCTTGAACTAGTGGTGCAAGGCAGGAGAAAAGCAGAGCTGGCGGCCCCCTTCCTTCGTCGTAGACCAGGCTGTTGCACCTCACATTTATAAAATGGCGCAGCTTGAACTAGTGGTGCAAGGCAGGAGAAAAGCAGAGCTGGCGGCCCCCTTCCTTCGTCGTAGACCAGGCTGTTGCACCTCACATTTATAAAATGGCGCAGCTTGAACTAGTGGTGCAAGGCAGGAGAAAAGCAGAGCTGGCGGCCCCCTTCCTTCGTCGTAGACCAGGCTGTTGCACCTCACATTTATAAAATGGCGCAGCTTGAACTAGTGGTGCAAGGCAGGAGAAAAGCAGAGCTGGCGGCCCCCTTCCTTCGTCGTAGACCAGGCTGTTGCACCTCACATTTATAAAATGGCGCAGCTTGAACTAGTGGTGCAAGGCAGGAGAAAAGCAGAGCTGGCGGCCCCCTTCCTTCGTCGTAGACCAGGCTGTTGCACCTCACATTTATAAAATGGCGCAGCTTGAACTAGTGGTGCAAGGCAGGAGAAAAGCAGAGCTGGCGGCCCCCTTCCTTCGTCGTAGACCAGGCTGTTGCACCTCACATTTATAAAATGGCGCAGCTTGAACTAGTGGTGCAAGGCAGGAGAAAAGCAGAGCTGGCGGCCCCCTTCCTTCGTCGTAGACCAGGCTGTTGCACCTCACATTTATAAAATGGCGCAGCTTGAACTAGTGGTGCAAGGCAGGAGAAAAGCAGAGCTGGCGGCCCCCTTCCTTCGTCGTAGACCAGGCTGTTGCACCTCACATTTATAAAATGGCGCAGCTTGAACTAGTGGTGCAAGGCAGGAGAAAAGCAGAGCTGGCGGCCCCCTTCCTTCGTCGTAGACCAGGCTGTTGCACCTCACATTTATAAAATGGCGCAGCTTGAACTAGTGGTGCAAGGCAGGAGAAAAGCAGAGCTGGCGGCCCCCTTCCTTCGTCGTAGACCAGGCTGTTGCACCTCACATTTATAAAATGGCGCAGCTTGAACTAGTGGTGCAAGGCAGGAGAAAGCAGAGCTGGCGGCCCCCTTCCTTCGTCGTAGACCAGGCTGTTGCACCTCACATTTATAAAATGGCGCAGCTTGAACTAGTGGTGCAAGGCAGGAGAAAAGCAGAGCTGGTGGCCCCCTTCCTTCGTCGTAGACCAGGCTGTTGCACCTCACATTTATAAAATGGCGCAGCTTGAACTAGTGGTGCAAGGCAGGAGAAAAAGCAGAGCTGGCGGCCCCCTTCCTTCGTCGTAGCCCAGGCTGTTGCACCTCACATTTATAAAATGGCGCAGCTTGAACTAGTGGTGCAAGGCAGGAGAAAAGCAGAGCTGGCGGCCCCCTTCCTTCGTCGTAGCCCAGGCTGTTGCACCTCACATTTATAAAATGGCGCAGCTTGAACTAGTGGTGCAAGGCAGGAGAAAAGCAGAGCTGGCGGCCCCCTTCCTTCGTCGTAGACCAGGCTGTTGCACCTCACATTTATAAAATGGCGCAGCTTGAACTAGTGGTGCAAGGCAGGAGAAAAGCAGAGCTGGCGGCCCCCTTCCTTCGTCGTAGACCAGGCTGTTGCACCTCACATTTATAAAAAGGCGCAGCTTGAACTAGTGGTGCAAGGCAGGAGAAAAGCAGAGCTGGCGGCACCCTTCCTTCGTCGTAGCCCAGGCTGTTGCACCTCACATTTATAAAATGGCGCAGCTTGAACTAGTGGTGCAAGGCAGGAGAAAAGCAGAGCTGGCGGCCCCCTTCCTTCGTCGTAGACCAGGCTGTTGCACCTCACATTTATAAAATGGCGCAGCTTGAACTAGTGGTGCAAGGCAGGAGAAAAGCAGAGCTGGCGGCCCCCTTCCTTCGTCGTAGACCAGGCTGTTGCACCTCACATTTATAAAATGGCGCAGCTTGAACTAGTGGTGCAAGGCAGGAGAAAAGCAGAGCTGGCGGCCCCCTTCCTTCGTCGTAGACCAGGCTGTTGCACCTCACATTTATAAAATGGCGCAGCTTGAACTAGTGGTGCAAGGCAGGAGAAAAGCAGAGCTGGCGGCCCCCTTCCTTCGTCGTAGACCAGGCTGTTGCACCTCACATTTATAAAATGGCGCAGCTTGAACTAGTGGTGCAAGGCAGGAGAAAAGCAGAGCTGGCGGCCCCCTTCCTTCGTCGTAGACCAGGCTGTTGCACCTCACATTTATAAAATGGCGCAGCTTGAACTAGTGGTGCAAGGCAGGAGAAAAGCAGAGCTGGCGGCCCCCTTCCTTCGTCGTAGCCCAGGCTGTTGCACCTCACATTTATAAAATGGCGCAGCTTGAACTAGTGGTGCAAGGCAGGAGAAAAGCAGAGCTGGCGGCCCCCTTCCTTCGTCGTAGACCAGGCTGTTGCACCTCACATTTATAAAATGGCGCAGCTTGAACTAGTGGTGCAAGGCAGGAGAAAAGCAGAGCTGGCGGCCCCCTTCCTTCGTCGTAGACCAGGCTGTTGCACCTCACATTTATAAAATGGCGCAGCTTGAACTAGTGGTGCAAGGCAGGAGAAAAGCAGAGCTGGCGGCCCCCTTCCTTCGTCGTAGACCAGGCTGTTGCACCTCACATTTATAAAATGGCGCAGCTTGAACTAGTGGTGCAAGGCAGGAGAAAAGCAGAGCTGGCGGCCCCCTTCCTTCGTCGTAGACCAGGCTGTTGCACCTCACATTTATAAAATGGCGCAGCTTGAACTAGTGGTGCAAGGCAGGAGAAAAGCAGAGCTGGCGGCCCCCTTCCTTCGTCGTAGACCAGGCTGTTGCACCTCACATTTATAAAATGGCGCAGCTTGAACTAGTGGTGCAAGGCAGGAGAAAAGCAGAGCTGGCGGCCCCCTTCCTTCGTCGTAGACCAGGCTGTTGCACCTCACATTTATAAAATGGCGCAGCTTGAACTAGTGGTGCAAGGCAGGAGAAAAGCAGAGCTGGCGGCCCCCTTCCTTCGTCGTAGACCAGGCTGTTGCACCTCACATTTATAAAATGGCGCAGCTTGAACTAGTGGTGCAAGGCAGGAGAAAAGCAGAGCTGGCGGCCCCCTTCCTTCGTCGTAGACCAGGCTGTTGCACCTCACATTTATAAAATGGCGCAGCTTGAACTAGTGGTGCAAGGCAGGAGAAAAGCAGAGCTGGCGGCCCCCTTCCTTCGTCGTAGACCAGGCTGTTGCACCTCACATTTATAAAATGGCGCAGCTTGAACTAGTGGTGCAAGGCAGGAGAAAAGCAGAGCTGGCGGCCCCCTTCCTTCGTCGTAGACCAGGCTGTTGCACCTCACATTTATAAAATGGCGCAGCTTGAACTAGTGGTGCAAGGCAGGAGAAAAGCAGAGCTGGCGGCCCCCTTCCTTCGTCGTAGACCAGGCTGTTGCACCTCACATTTATAAAATGGCGCAGCTTGAACTAGTGGTGCAAGGCAGGAGAAAAGCAGAGCTGGCGGCCCCCTTCCTTCGTCGTAGACCAGGCTGTTGCACCTCACATTTATAAAATGGCGCAGCTTGAACTAGTGGTGCAAGGCAGGAGAAAAGCAGAGCTGGCGGCCCCCTTCCTTCGTCGTAGACCAGGCTGTTGCACCTCACATTTATAAAATGGCGCAGCTTGAACTAGTGGTGCAAGGCAGGAGAAAAGCAGAGCTGGCGGCCCCCTTCCTTCGTCGTAGACCAGGCTGTTGCACCTCACATTTATAAAATGGCGCAGCTTGAACTAGTGGTGCAAGGCAGGAGAAAAGCAGAGCTGGCGGCCCCCTTCCTTCGTCGTAGACCAGGCTGTTGCACCTCACATTTATAAAATGGCGCAGCTTGAACTAGTGGTGCAAGGCAGGAGAAAAGCAGAGCTGGCGGCCCCTTCCTTCGTCGTAGACCAGGCTGTTGCACCTCACATTTATAAAATGGCGCAGCTTGAACTAGTGGTGCAAGGCAGGAGAAAAGCAGAGCTGGCGGCCCCCTTCCTTCGTCGTAGACCAGGCTGTTGCACCTCACATTTATAAAATGGCGCAGCTTGAACTAGTGGTGCAAGGCAGGAGAAAAGCAGAGCTGGCGGCCCCCTTCCTTCGTCGTAGACCAGGCTGTTGCACCTCACATTTATAAAATGGCGCAGCTTGAACTAGTGGTGCAAGGCAGGAGAAAAGCAGAGCTGGCGGCCCCCTTCCTTCGTCGTAGACCAGGCTGTTGCACCTCACATTTATAAAATGGCGCAGCTTGAACTAGTGGTGCAAGGCAGGAGAAAAGCAGAGCTGGCGGCCCCCTTCCTTCGTCGTAGACCAGGCTGTTGCACCTCACATTTATAAAATGGCGCAGCTTGAACTAGTGGTGCAAGGCAGGAGAAAAGCAGAGCTGGCGGCCCCCTTCCTTCGTCGTAGCCCAGGCTGTTGCACCTCACATTTATAAAATGGCGCAGCTTGAACTAGTGGTGCAAGGCAGGAGAAAAGCAGAGCTGGCGGCCCCCTTCCTTCGTCGTAGACCAGGCTGTTGCACCTCACATTTATAAAATGGCGCAGCTTGAACTAGTGGTGCAAGGCAGGAGAAAAGCAGAGCTGGCGGCCCCCTTCCTTCGTCGTAGACCAGGCTGTTGCACCTCACATTTATAAAATGCGCAGCTTGAACTAGTGGTGCAAGGCAGGAGAAAAGCAGAGCTGGCGGCCCCCTTCCTTCGTCGTAGACCAGGCTGTTGCACCTCACATTTATAAAATGGCGCAGCTTGAACTAGTGGTGCAAGGCAGGAGAAAAGCAGAGCTGGCGGCCCCCTTCCTTCGTCGTAGACCAGGCTGTTGCACCTCACATTTATAAAATGGCGCAGCTTGAACTAGTGGTGCAAGGCAGGAGAAAAGCAGAGCTGGCGGCCCCCTTCCTTCGTCGTAGACCAGGCTGTTGCACCTCACATTTATAAAATGGCGCAGCTTGAACTAGTGGTGCAAGGCAGGAGAAAAGCAGAGCTGGCGGCCCCCTTCCTTCGTCGTAGACCAGGCTGTTGCACCTCACATTTATAAAATGGCGCAGCTTGAACTAGTGGTGCAAGGCAGGAGAAAAGCAGAGCTGGCGGCCCCCTTCCTTCGTCGTAGACCAGGCTGTTGCACCTCACATTTATAAAATGGCGCAGCTTGAACTAGTGGTGCAAGGCAGGAGAAAAGCAGAGCTGGCGGCCCCCTTCCTTCGTCGTAGACCAGGCTGTTGCACCTCACATTTATAAAATGGCGCAGCTTGAACTAGTGGTGCAAGGCAGGAGAAAAGCAGAGCTGGCGGCCCCCTTCCTTCGTCGTAGACCAGGCTGTTGCACCTCACATTTATAAAATGGCGCAGCTTGAACTAGTGGTGCAAGGCAGGAGAAAAGCAGAGCTGGCGGCACCCCTTCCTTCGTCGTAGCCCAGGCTGTTGCACCTCACATTTATAAAATGGCGCAGATTGAACTAGTGGTGCAAGGCAGGAGAAAAGCAGAGCTGGCGGCCCCCTTCCTTCGTCGTAGACCAGGCTGTTGCACCTCACATTTATAAAATGGCGCAGCTTGAACTAGTGGTGCAAGGCAGGAGAAAAAGCAGAGCTGGCGGCCCCCTTCCTTCGTCGTAGACCAGGCTGTTGCACCTCACATTTATAAAATGGCGCAGCTTGAACTAGTGGTGCAAGGCAGGAGAAAAGCAGAGCTGGCGGCCCCCTTCCTTCGTCGTAGACCAGGCTGTTGCATCCTCACATTTATAAAATGGCGCAGCTTGAACTAGTGGTGCAAGGCAGGAGAAAAAGCAGAGCTGGCGGCCCCCTTCCTTCGTCGTAGACCAGGCTGTTGCACCTCACATTTATAAAATGGCGCAGCTTGAACTAGTGGTGCAAGGCAGGAGAAAAGCAGAGCTGGCGGCCCCCTTCCTTCGTCGTAGACCAGGCTGTTGCACCTCACATTTATAAAATGGCGCAGCTTGAACTAGTGGTGCAAGGCAGGAGAAAAGCAGAGCTGGCGGCCCCCTTCCTTCGTCGTAGACCAGGCTGTTGCACCTCACATTTATAAAATGGCGCAGGCTTGAACTAGTGGTGCAAGGCAGGAGAAAAGCAGAGCTGGCGGCCCCCTTCCTTCGTCGTAGACCAGGCTGTTGCACCTCACATTTATAAAATGGCGCAGCTTGAACTAGTGGTGCAAGGCAGGAGAAAAGCAGAGCTGGCGGCCCCCTTCCTTCGTCGTAGACCAGGCTGTTGCACCTCACATTTATAAAATGGCGCAGCTTGAACTAGTGGTGCAAGGCAGGAGAAAAGCAGAGCTGGCGGCCCCCTTCCTTCGTCGTAGACCAGGCTGTTGCACCTCACATTTATAAAATGGCGCAGCTTGAACTAGTGGTGCAAGGCAGGAGAAAAGCAGAGCTGGCGGCCCCCTTCCTTCGTCGTAGACCAGGCTGTTGCACCTCACATTTATAAAATGGCGCAGCTTGAACTAGTGGTGCAAGGCAGGAGAAAAGCAGAGCTGGCGGCCCCCTTCCTTCGTCGTAGACCAGGCTGTTGCACCTCACATTTATAAAATGGCGCAGCTTGAACTAGTGGTGCAAGGCAGGAGAAAAGCAGAGCTGGCGGCCCCCTTCCTTCGTCGTAGACCAGGCTGTTGCACCTCACATTTATAAAATGGCGCAGCTTGAACTAGTGGTGCAAGGCAGGAGAAAAGCAGAGCTGGCGGCCCCCTTCCTTCGTCGTAGACCAGGCTGTTGCACCTCACATTTATAAAATGGCGCAGCTTGAACTAGTGGTGCAAGGCAGGAGAAAAGCAGAGCTGGCGGCCCCCTTCCTTCGTCGTAGACCAGGCTGTTGCACCTCACATTTATAAAATGGCGCAGCTTGAACTAGTGGTGCAAGGCAGGAGAAAAGCAGAGCTGGCGGCCCCCTTCCTTCGTCGTAGACCAGGCTGTTGCACCTCACATTTATAAAATGGCGCAGCTTGAACTAGTGGTGCAAGGCAGGAGAAAAGCAGAGCTGGCGGCCCCCTTCCTTCGTCGTAGACCAGGCTGTTGCACCTCACATTTATAAAATGGCGCAGCTTGAACTAGTGGTGCAAGGCAGGAGAAAAGCAGAGCTGGCGGCCCCCTTCCTTCGTCGTAGACCAGGCTGTTGCACCTCACATTTATAAAATGGCGCAGCTTGAACTAGTGGTGCAAGGCAGGAGAAAAGCAGAGCTGGCGGCCCCCTTCCTTCGTCGTAGACCAGGCTGTTGCACCTCACATTTATAAAATGGCGCAGCTTGAACTAGTGGTGCAAGGCAGGAGAAAAGCAGAGCTGGCGGCCCCCTTCCTTCGTCGTAGACCAGGCTGTTGCACCTCACATTTATAAAATGGCGCAGCTTGAACTAGTGGTGCAAGGCAGGAGAAAAGCAGAGCTGGCGGCCCCCTTCCTTCGTCGTAGACCAGGCTGTTGCACCTCACATTTATAAAATGGCGCAGCTTGAACTAGTGGTGCAAGGCAGGAGAAAAGCAGAGCTGGCGGCCCCCTTCCTTCGTCGTAGACCAGGCTGTTGCACCTCACATTTATAAAATGGCGCAGCTTGAACTAGTGGTGCAAGGCAGGAGAAAAGCAGAGCTGGCGGCCCCCTTCCTTCGTCGTAGACCAGGCTGTTGCACCTCACATTATAAAATGGCGCAGCTTGAACTAGTGGTGCAAGGCAGGAGAAAAGCAGAGCTGGCGGCCCCCTTCCTTCGTCGTAGACCAGGCTGTTGCACCTCACATTTATAAAATGGCGCAGCTTGAACTAGTGGTGCAAGGCAGGAGAAAAGCAGAGCTGGCGGCCCCCTTCCTTCGTCGTAGACCAGGCTGTTGCACCTCACATTTATAAAATGGCGCAGCTTGAACTAGTGGTGCAAGGCAGGAGAAAAGCAGAGCTGGCGGCCCCCTTCCTTCGTCGTAGACCAGGCTGTTGCACCTCACATTATAAAATGGCGCAGCTTGAACTAGTGGTGCAAGGCAGGAGAAAAGCAGAGCTGGCGGCCCCCCTTCCTTCGTCGTAGACCAGGCTGTTGCACCTCACATTTATAAAATGGCGCAGCTTGAACTAGTGGTGCAAGGCAGGAGAAAAGCAGAGCTGGCGGCCCCCTTCCTTCGTCGTAGACCAGGCTGTTGCACCTCACATTTATAAAATGGCGCAGCTTGAACTAGTGGTGCAAGGCAGGAGAAAAGCAGAGCTGGCGGCCCCCTTCCTTCGTCGTAGACCAGGCTGTTGCACCTCACATTTATAAAATGGCGCAGCTTGAACTAGTGGTGCAAGGCAGGAGAAAAGCAGAGCTGGCGGCCCCCTTCCTTCGTCGTAGACCAGGCTGTTGCACCTCACATTTATAAAATGGCGCAGCTTGAACTAGTGGTGCAAGGCAGGAGAAAAGCAGAGCTGGCGGCCCCCTTCCTTCGTCGTAGACCAGGCTGTTGCACCTCACATTTATAAAATGGCGCAGCTTGAACTAGTGGTGCAAGGCAGGAGAAAAGCAGAGCTGGCGGCCCCCTTCCTTCGTCGTAGACCAGGCTGTTGCACCTCACATTTATAAAATGGCGCAGCTTGAACTAGTGGTGCAAGGCAGGAGAAAAGCAGAGCTGGCGGCCCCCTTCCTTCGTCGTAGACCAGGCTGTTGCACCTCACATTTATAAAATGGCGCAGCTTGAACTAGTGGTGCAAGGCAGGAGAAAAGCAGAGCTGGCGGCCCCCTTCCTTCGTCGTAGACCAGGCTGTTGCACCTCACATTTATAAAATGGCGCAGCTTGAACTAGTGGTGCAAGGCAGGAGAAAAGCAGAGCTGGCGGCCCCCTTCCTTCGTCGTAGACCAGGCTGTTGCACCTCACATTTATAAAATGGCGCAGCTTGAACTAGTGGTGCAAGGCAGGAGAAAAGCAGAGCTGGCGGCACCCTTCCTTCGTCGTAGACCAGGCTGTTGCACCTCACATTTATAAAATGGCGCAGCTTGAACTAGTGGTGCAAGGCAGGAGAAAAGCAGAGCTGGCGGCCCCCTTCCTTCGTCGTAGACCAGGCTGTTGCACCTCACATTTATAAAATGGCGCAGCTTGAACTAGTGGTGCAAGGCAGGAGAAAAGCAGAGCTGGCGGCCCCCTTCCTTCGTCGTAGACCAGGCTGTTGCACCTCACATTTATAAAATGGCGCAGCTTGAACTAGTGGTGCAAGGCAGGAGAAAAGCAGAGCTGGCGGCCCCCTTCCTTCGTCGTAGACCAGGCTGTTGCACCTCACATTTATAAAATGGCGCAGCTTGAACTAGTGGTGCAAGGCAGGAGAAAAGCAGAGCTGGCGGCCCCCTTCCTTCGTCGTAGACCAGGCTGTTGCACCTCACATTTATAAAATGGCGCAGCTTGAACTAGTGGTGCAAGGCAGGAGAAAAGCAGAGCTGGCGGCCCCCTTCCTTCGTCGTAGCCCAGGCTGTTGCACCTCACATTTATAAAATGGCGCAGCTTGAACTAGTGGTGCAAGGCAGGAGAAAAGCAGAGCTGGCGGCCCCCTTCCTTCGTCGTAGACCAGGCTGTTGCACCTCACATTATAAAATGGCGCAGCTTGAACTAGTGGTGCAAGGCAGGAGAAAAGCAGAGCTGGCGGCCCCCTTCCTTCGTCGTAGACCAGGCTGTTGCACCTCACATTTATAAAATGGCGCAGCTTGAACTAGTGGTGCAAGGCAGGAGAAAAGCAGAGCTGGCGGCCCCCTTCCTTCGTCGTAGACCAGGCTGTTGCACCTCACATTTATAAAATGGCGCAGCTTGAACTAGTGGTGCAAGGCAGGAGAAAAGCAGAGCTGGCGGCCCCCTTCCTTCGTCGTAGACCAGGCTGTTGCACCTCACATTTATAAAATGGCGCAGCTTGAACTAGTGGTGCAAGGCAGGAGAAAAGCAGAGCTGGCGGCCCCCTTCCTTCGTCGTAGACCAGGCTGTTGCACCTCACATTTATAAAATGGCGCAGCTTGAACTAGTGGTGCAAGGCAGGAGAAAAGCAGAGCTGGCGGCCCCCTTCCTTCGTCGTAGACCAGGCTGTTGCACCTCACATTTATAAAATGGCGCAGCTTGAACTAGTGGTGCAAGGCAGGAGAAAAGCAGAGCTGGCGGCCCCCTTCCTTCGTCGTAGACCAGGCTGTTGCACCTCACATTTATAAAATGGCGCAGCTTGAACTAGTGGTGCAAGGCAGGAGAAAAGCAGAGCTGGCGGCCCCCTTCCTTCGTCGTAGACCAGGCTGTTGCACCTCACATTTATAAAATGGCGCAGCTTGAACTAGTGGTGCAAGGCAGGAGAAAAGCAGAGCTGGCGGCCCCCTTCCTTCGTCGTAGACCAGGCTGTTGCACCTCACATTTATAAAATGGCGCAGCTTGAACTAGTGGTGCAAGGCAGGAGAAAAGCAGAGCTGGCGGCCCCCTTCCTTCGTCGTAGCCCAGGCTGTTGCACCTCACATTTATAAAATGGCGCAGCTTGAACTAGTGGTGCAAGGCAGGAGAAAAGCAGAGCTGGCGGCCCCCTTCCTTCGTCGTAGGCCAGGCTGTTGCATCTCACATTTATAAAATGGCGCAGCTTGAACTAGTGGTGCAAGGCAGGAGAAAAGCAGAGCTGGCGGCCCCCTTCCTTCGTCGTAGACCAGGCTGTTGCACCTCACATTTATAAAATGGCGCAGCTTGAACTAGTGGTGCAAGGCAGGAGAAAAGCAGAGCTGGCGGCCCCCTTCCTTCGTCGTAGACCAGGCTGTTGCACCTCACATTTATAAAATGGCGCAGCTTGAACTAGTGGTGCAAGGCAGGAGAAAAGCAGAGCTGGCGGCCCCCTTCCTTCGTCGTAGCCCAGGCTGTTGCACCTCACATTATAAAATGGCGCCGCTTGAACTAGTGGTGCAAGGCAGGAGAAAAGCAGAGCTGGCGGCCCCCTTCCTTCGTCGTAGACCAGGCTGTTGCACCTCACATTTATAAAATGGCGCAGCTTGAACTAGTGGTGCAAGGCAGGAGAAAAGCAGAGCTGGCGGCCCCCTTCCTTCGTCGTAGACCAGGCTGTTGCACCTCACATTTATAAAATGGCGCAGCTTGAACTAGTGGTGCAAGGCAGGAGAAAAGCAGAGCTGGCGGCCCCCTTCCTTCGTCGTAGACCAGGCTGTTGCACCTCACATTTATAAAATGGCGCAGCTTGAACTAGTGGTGCAAGGCAGGAGAAAAGAAGAGCTGGCGGCCCCCTTCCTTCGTCGTAGACCAGGCTGTTGCACCTCACATTTATAAAATGGCGCAGCTTGAACTAGTGGTGCAAGGCAGGAGAAAAGCAGAGCTGGCGGCCCCCTTCCTTCGTCGTAGACCAGGCTGTTGCACCTACATTTATAAAATGGCGCAGATTGAACTAGTGGTGCAAGGCAGGAGAAAAGCAGAGCTGGCGGCCCCCTTCCTTCGTCGTAGACCAGGCTGTTGCACCTCACATTTATAAAATGGCGCAGCTTGAACTAGTGGTGCAAGGCAGGAGAAAAGCAGAGCTGGCGGCCCCCTTCCTTCGTCGTAGACCAGGCTGTTGCACCTCACATTTATAAAATGGCGCAGCTTGAACTAGTGGTGCAAGGCAGGAGAAAAGCAGAGCTGGCGGCCCCTTCCTTCGTCGTAGACCAGGCTGTTGCACCTCACATTTATAAAATGGCGCAGCTTGAACTAGTGGTGCAAGGCAGGAGAAAAGCAGAGCTGGCGGCCCCCTTCCTTCGTCGTAGACCAGGCTGTTGCACCTCACATTATCCGCGCCACTCTTCTCAGGGCCAACCCCAATTAGCGCGTAGGAGTGCCCGACAAGGCTGTTGCACCTCACATTTATTTCCGAATTTGCCGCAGAAAGCTTTCCAAGACTGGCATGCCCGTATCATTTCGTCCGCAAGCTTTCACATCTCTCCCATAGTGGACCGCTTTAGCACGTGCTAAAACCAGCGACCGAGTTTAAAGACAACGCCTGCGCTACGAACGCACAGGAATACGGTTCGCCCGAAATGCGATCGGAGCCAAATCGGTACTCATAACGCGAACGACCCAGGTTTGCTTCGGACCGCAGGCGGCTGTTTTTTTTATTTCGAATTATTGTCCGTGCTTTTGTTCACCGCCACCGCCAAAGCCGTACCTCTCGGGCCTTTGGTGTGGCAAAGTGTTAGGTTGCCGCTTTTACGGTGTTTAGGGCCGGGTTTCGATGCCGGAATTTTCCTAACCACAAATATTTCTGAGGCTTCCAGGTGTTGTGGTGCGACTAACGGTCAAGACTCGGCCTAACCAACTCTGCTGTGAAAAATTGCTGTGAAAGTTCATCATCCTGCGCATGCGGAGAGCATAAGAAATATGGTTCCAGCATGTTATTGATTGTTTATTATATCGTATGAAAACAGCGCGGCAGACGGGACTGAGCAAGTAATAGACGACACAAGCGCTGACGAACAACTGAGCGATTTAATTCGCAAGAAAATATATACATGAAAGACTAGAGTGAGAGAAGGAAAGAGCCATCAAAATATGAAAGAAAATTGGTTGATAGCAACTGAATAGTTAGTATGACAACGACAATCGTTCGCCGCGTGACGATTTGAAGACGACTAGTCACGTAGGTACTCGATATCCTTATCCAACAGTGCCACGGATGGTTCGCTGATACAGTCGCTCCCTTTCTTGTTGATTTGGAAGGCATCGAAGATCTCCCTCTCCCTTCGCACGCGGTAAGAGGTGAGTGTGGCGCATTCAGTGAACCGAGGGGTGCAGCCGCACGAGGCGCAGTGCGCTGACAGCGTGCCACCTGTGGAAGACCTGACTTTGTTGGCGTGCTCCCTCAAACGTTCATTCAGGCAGCGGCCTGTTTGTCCTGTATATAGGAGCGTTTGCACGACAACGGAATCTCGTACACGACGTTACTCACGCAATCGACGTAACTTGTCTCGTGTTTTTTGACGCACGCTGGTGATTTGCTGCTTTCTGCGTTAACGCGCTTACACAGGCGGCTCAGTTTCTTCGGAGCAGAAAACACAAGCCGTACGCCCGCCTTGCCAACAATCTTCTTGAGCGCATGGCTCACTCCATGGACGTACGGGATGACGGCTGTCTTGTGTCGTTCTGGTTGAGGGCACTTCTCCGGAGCCTTCGAAGTGAGTTCGCGTAGCAGCTTAGTTGCCAAGGCACGCAGGAGGTCCGTCGGATACGCGGCACACCTCAAAGGGCTAGCTTGAGCCTCAAAACTATGTTGTGCACGGTGGGGGCGGGACCTCTTCAGAGAATTTCTTAGCACACTCGTGGCAACTCCCCTCTTGACTAGCTTCGAGTGTGGTGAGCTGTATGGTAATAGGCCCTTTTGGGACCTAGGAGCATACTCCCAGCAGGTGTGCTTCTCCTCAAAATGCAAGCTGATGTCAAGAAATCTTATCTGGCCGTCCGTGGGCAGTTCCATGGTCAAGGTAAAAGCCGTAAGGAGCGATTGAAACACGCCAAAACTCGCTTCAGCCCCTTGACTGGTTGTCCGCTTCTCGGTTTCAAAAATGACTAGAAAATCGTCCACGAACCTGAATAACTTTAGGACTCCGTGCTCAGAAAAGGCTCCCTGTAGCTGTCTGTCCAAGCGGGCAAGCAGTAAGTCGCTCAGAATGGGGGCCAGGCACGATCCTATGCAGATTCCATCTTTTTGGATGTACAAGCCTCCTGCGTGTTCAATGAAAGTCGAGCGTAGATAATACAGTAGTACCTCCATAAAAGCAGACACGCTGGTGCCGCATGCATTCTGGAAGCGAACCGCTCCATACTCCATCCGGTATTATTTACGCCCGTGAAACGTGTGTTTGAGTATTTGTCAGACGTTAAGTTTTCAAACCTCATTTCCTATCACGCATAATTAAAACTGGCCCTATACACCAGGCATCACCATTGCCTTTAATTGATTTTATTGTTATTCTGGATTTAGTAGCCAATACTTTCTTTTAGATGCTTCTGTTTGGCGCTCTTTGCCCCAGCTGGCCTGGCGCCAAAAAACTCCAACCATCACCATCATCGTATTTTCGGGGAAATCAACAGTATCGAAGCTGCAAGCTGCAAAAGTAGCAAGGTCCCAAATGTTATTGCCGCTTTGCTTGATTCTAACTGCAGATATCGAAGCCTTTCAGATGAGGAGAACCGTAACGCAGCTAAGCAAACCATTCATCGGGTAACGTTTTTTTTTAAAATAGCGAGAAATCGGCGAGAGCGATGCGCTAGTACATCCCTATGTTGTCTGATATTCCATGATGCCGGCCCACTCACATTTTCGATACATCATGCAAACTAAATAACACTGTCCCTGTAAATAGGCTCACTGCACAGTCTCAATTGTGGTACTCGCTCCGAGCCGGAACCGACCCGAGCTACGCAAGCCGCTAGCGGGCGGTTGGGGCTCAGCGTGCTCTCATTGGCTGTGGCCTCACGACGACCGCAACGATGGCACGACTGCAGCTGGATTGCCAGTCGCATGTCGTGAGCCTCGTCCGACCAGCGAACGACGCCAAAACAGGTCTTAACGATCTATCGTAGCGATCAGTCACATGCGAATCGCGTGCACCAGTCGTACATGTGTCCAGCTCTTAAGGCTTCTGGTCTATAAGGGCAAACCATGACGCGCGCTCGAATTGGCGATGAAAGTTGCGGATGTGAACAAACTAAAGGGAGACGTGCTGTGTGCTAATGGCAAAGCTCCTCCTGTGCTTTCTATTCATTGGGAAGTCGGTTATATCGAAGTTCTTCGCGGTCCCCAGGAGGGCGCTGCGGTCGCCGCAGGGTGCGAACGCACTTCGCATCAGCTCCGACGTTTTCGAATAATTGCGCTGGTCCAATCGATTATATCGACGAGATTCTGTTGTAGAGCAGTGCAGCTTGGTCTGAGGAATCAACCGATACCTTTTTCGGCAAGTTGCAGCAATTTTTCGCCTATTTATCGACGAGAAGAGATCGGCCAACATGGCCGGCTTGCTAAGCCTAACCTAGGGTTAGCGTGACTTTGGAGCTGGGCGTGCCGGGGGCGGCCGCCACGGCGAAGACGGCAACTATCCACGAAGAGATGACGACAACCATGGATATGGGTACCAATTTTCTTCCCGAGGAAGACGACGGAGCATCGGCGATGCAAGTCAGCTACATTCACGGGCGGATGTCGGTGGCGGTCGCCGGCAGCGCGGAATCACCACCAGCGAGAGCAGCGCAAGAAGGAAGGTGGAAGATGGCGAGGCGGAAGATGCGGCGGCAGGAGATCGGCGCGGCTGGCAGTGAGTCAGTCCCCGTTGTTTCTGCTCCCGCTGCCCCCCCCGCAGCCCCTAGAGACCCAGCAAAATTTGCGAGGCCGGTCTCAGCTAAGCTAACTAAAGCAGCGCGCATGCCGCGCGTGCTGCCGCGTGAGGATATTAAGATTATTCTCAGGCCACGTGGCGGGTTGGACGTAGCCCGCACCGCGGCACCCACGCTAATGGAGGCCATTTTCGCAGTGGCAGGAACTACCATGCAGGAATCCAGAGAGGATACAATATGCACTAACAACGCGCAGAACATTATCGTGGTCAGCACGCCACACGAGCACATGGCTTGCATGTACTCGGAGATCGGCTCGCTAAAGATCGCGGGTAGGGAACAACGAGGTGTACGCGTACGTGCCGGCGCCCGTGGCACGGTCAAGGGTGTTATCAGAGATATCCCACTCACGTACTCCGAGCAGGAACTGCAGGAGAATATAGTTAACGAAACGAATCGGCTCGCGCTAGAGGCGCATAGGATAGGTAAGACAACTACAGTCACCGTAGCCTTCGAGGGCTCTAAGGTACCCAACACGGTCAGGTTCGGAGCCTTGGTTACCAAGTGCAGCCTGTACAAACAGCATTATGAAGTGTGGCCGATGCTGCGGCAGATTAGGACACAGGGCAGACGTGTGCCCCCACCCGGACGTGCAAGTATGCTTTGCGTGCGGAGCGTCCAACCCGGGACCCACACACGACCAGGTCTGTAAACCCCCATGCAAGCTTTGTGGAGGGGCTCATCCAACCGGGGCGGCGGGCTGCAAGAACCGCTACAAGACCCGCACTGTGGTCAAACAAAGAAGATGGGAGCGCAAGCAAGCGGAGGAGCAGCAGAAGAGCGCGCCGAAGCTGGGCTTAGTCGACTTCCGCAGCTGCGCGCGCCCGAAAAAGGCGCGCAACTGCCAATGTCACCGAAGAGGAATGCTGACGTCAGAAGAGCGGTAGCTGGAACAATACCAACGCCGGCAGCTGGCGGAATGCGAATGGCGAACACAGCTGGCGAGGCTGGCGGGAAGGGCGGAGTAAACAAAGCCCCCCACCACCGCTCCGGCTGTGCGCCGCGCGCCGAGCCTAGCTCGAAGACAGGAATCACGTGGGCCGCAGCGGTAGCGAGCCCGAGGCGGGAAATTCAACCGCAGGCATCCACAGAGAACGATGGGGAGCTGCGACAGCCGCAGCAAGGGCGAACATCGTACAACCCGCACCGGAGACGATCTTGCTTCCAAAACGAGGTTGCGCGGCTCCGAGCACAACTCGCGCAGAGGGACAGGCAAATACAAGAGCTCAGCAGTAAGCTGGACCAGAATCTAAGGAACCAAATGCAGCTGCAAAAGACCCCGTGCGAGCCAAGGAGGGCAGCGCGCAGGCGGATGCTGGCTAGCACGAGACAAGCCAGCGAGCAAGAATTATCAACACAAGACAGGCGATAGACCCACAAGGCGAAGAGATAGTCGAAGAAGAGGAGAGCACCGTAACGGTGCACAGTGACGAATACTATGCGGAAGAAGAAGTAGGAGAAGAGGAAGCGGAGGCCGAAGTTGAGACGGAACACACGTACGCCAGCCCCAGAGCAAAGAGGAGAGCTACAACTACGAGCGTCATGGAGCGCAGGCAGCAACTACTAAAAGACAGTCACCAGCAGCTCGAGAGAGAGCAGGGGTCAATAAGCAAGAGGCAAGCGGCGCTAGAAGCGACAGTGGCCGATGGCAACGTCCGGGTTACCAACATGGAGCGCATGCTACAGCAACTCCTCACGCAAATGAACGAAAGGAAAGAAATCATCCACCAACAGCAACAGCAGCAGGCGCAGATGCTGTCAACGCAACAGTAACAGCAGCAAGGCGCCACCTCAATCACAACAGCAACAACCAACGACAAGACTCGCCCAGTATGGCCGGAGCAATGTTAGGTCGAGAGTTGGTCATATGGCAATGGAATGCGAATGGCCTACGCACAAAGAGCGCATCGTTACAACAGTACATACGACACGCCGGCCGAAGACCGGACGTTATTCTAATACAAGAGACACACACTGAAGACACGCTCAAACTGCCGGGGTATCGCTCCTACGCCAGCCCGCCCAGCGCGAGAATCGCAGGGAAAGGAGCCGGGCAGGGGGTGTGTACCCTGGTGAGGAAGGAATCACCTACGTAAAGCACGGCCTACTCCGGAAGTACCGCCATCGAGCACCTTCGCCATCGAGGTGGTAACGGGCCGTAAGAAGGAAAGAACCTACATCGTAAATATCTACAGCAATCCAAGCAAGTTTCACAAAAGTTCAGAACCCTCATACACAAGACAATGCAGCTGGCGCGTAACAACACCGCGCTGGTGTGTCGCGACTTTTAACGCGCCGCACACGGCGTGGGGCTACCCGAGGACGACGACCAAGGGGCTACAGCCTCCACGAAGAGTACCCTGGAGGCAGAATATCCACCTACTCAACGACCGGCAGTCCATACGAGACACGGCACGTCAACGCAGAGGGATACCAATCCCGACCTGGCCTTCTGCAACGCTACCACCGGAGTCAGCTGGCGGAACACGGGCGACACTCTGGGCAAGCGATCACTGCATCCTCGAGATCACGGTGCCGCTGCGCGGACGGATCCCGTCTCCCCGCAAGCATGCGACAACGGATTGGAACAAGTACACGGCAGGAGCTGGGTGCCCTGACAGGGCAAATCGAGGACATCGGCGAGCTGGTCGCGCAGCGTCAACGCGGCGACCAAGGCAGCCACGACCAAGTCGAAAGGACGAAGGGACGCAGCAAGTAGACAGCCGCCTAGCGCACTTGCTGGAGGCGAGAAAACTCGCTGAGAGCCCGGTGAAGCGACAAAGACATAAACGAAGGCTCCGCAAGCGCATCGCCTTACTCAACATCAAATCGCAAAACACAGCGAGGTAGCTCTGCCGACAGCAGTGGCAGGCGGTCTGTCAATAAGCGGACGGCCAAATCCACAAGAGTAGAACCTGCACTTGCTCCGTCACCTGCTCGACGAAGGCAAGACAAAGGGAACGCAACATCACATCCTGGCGCGAACGTTGCACAGGGCCAAGCAGGAACTCGGGGAAGACGAGGTCCGCCGTGCATAAACGACAAATATCTGCCGGCCACGCCGCAGACCCCCCTCCCGAGCTACACCGGCGCAGCCAACGCCGAGCTCGATGCGGACATCGAGGAGTGAGAGGTCAGAGCGGTGATCCAAACCATCAATTGCAAGTCGGCTCCTGGGCCGGACGGAGTGTCAAACAAGGCGCTGCGCAACCTGAGTGACGCGGCCATAACCACGCTCACCGGTTATTTCAAGAGATGCTGGCGGGAGGGCAAGCTCCCCGCCGGCTGGAAGGAGGCCAGAACGGTCTTAATTCCAAAGCCGGGCAAAGCACCGAGAATAGAGAACCTGCGGCCCATCTCCCTGACGTCCCGCGTGGGGAAGGTGCTGGAGCACGTCCTCCTGAATCGGTGGCAAGCTTACCTAGAAGAGGAGGGACTCTACCCCGACACCATGCTGGGGTTCCGAACCAAACTCAGCACGAAGTCCTGAGACACGAAGTCCTCAGCACGAAGTCCTCAGCACGAAATCAAGCACGAAGTCCTCGACAGGCCGACCAACTCCCTGGACAAGCGAGCGATACTCGGACTCGACCTGAAGGGGGCGTTCGACAACGTTCGTCACTCAGCCATCCTCCGGCAAGTATCGCGCCTGAACATGGGTGAGCGCACGTTCGCCTACGTGCGAGACTTCTTGTCGGACCGTACCGCTACGATCGTGGCCGGTGACCTAGAACTTCCGAAGAAGAAGCTGGGGTGCACGGGTACGCCGCAGGGTCCGGTGATCTCGCCGACGCTGTTTAACATCGTCGTGATCGGGGTTGCCGAGCGCTTGCAGAGCATCCCGAGAGTCGGACACACCATATATGCAGACGACATCACGCTCTGGGTGTCCGGCGGCAGTGACGGCGAGATCGAGGCTCCCTGCAGGAAGCCATCGATGCGGTCGAAGAACACCTGCTGGACACGGGGCTCACGTGCTCCCCGAGCAAGTCCGAGCTGCTGGTGATACCACCCAAGAGAAGAGGAAGACGACGGAGAACGGGCCCGACATCAATCTACATACCAAGGACGGAACGATCATCCCACGGGTGAAGACGCTGCGAGTCCTCGGACTGCACGTGGATGCTCTCGGGCACAATGGTCAAACCATAAAGAGACTGGAGGTGAAGATCATGACGGCAGTGGGGCTGATCAAGAAGGTGGCCACGCGGCACGGGGCAGGCATGACAAAGCAACCTCCTGCGGCTGATACAAGCCTTCGCGGTCAGCCATGTGGCATACGTGGGGCCTTCCACGACTGGTCGGCGGCGGAGAGCGGGATGCTGGACGCTCTGTTACGCAAGGCATACAAGTCGGCGTTAGGCCTCTATACTCACACGAGCACGACCCGGCTCCCATAATTAGGGATACATAACACTCTAGGCGAGGTCGCAGAGGCGCAGCGCGTATCGCAGCTTGCGCGCCTAGAAACAACCAGAACAGGCAGAGCAATTCTCAACCGAGTAGGGATGCTGCGGGGTGAAGGCGATGGGGGCGGGGGCAGGGGGCCGACGGGCTGCCATCGCCGCTGCGGTCGTCGTCCGGACGGTCGCTGCCGAGGGGGCTGCTCGGCCTCATGCACGTCCCGCCGATACCCCGGCACATGGATCCAGAAGTCAACGGGGAGCGCCGCCTTGCCAGGGCGAAGGCGCTCACGGCCGTGCACGCGGCCGACACGGACGCGTTCTACGTGGACGCGGCCACCTACCCGCATCGCAAGGGCACGTACGCTGTGGCCGTGGTCGCGGCGACCTCCGGGGAGCTGTACACGGCGGGCACCGTACGGGCCCAGGACCCGAAGCAAGCTGAGGAGCTGGCCATTGCGCTGGCCCTCACAAACCCAAGGTGTGCCACCGTCCTGAGCGATTCGCGAGGGGCGGTGCTGAACTATGCCACGAACAGGGTGGGACCGTGCGCGCTCAGGGTGTGCGGGGCCCTGCCGCGGAGAACAATGCCGGTGACCATCAAGTGGTTTCCGGCGCACGGGGGCCGGGTCGGAACTGGAGCCAACCGCAACGAGGAGGCGGACCGAGCTGCGCGCGTGCTGACCAGACACGGCAGCGCGGCACCTGGCTCGCCTCCGAGGCCTGCGGGAGGCGAGGGGGAGGACGAGGGTGAAGGGAAAGAAGACGAAGAAGAAGCTGAAACGGCGGTTCCAATCACCACCTACAGGGAGGTGCTCGAATGGTACAGGGAAGGCCGCAGGGTCTACCCGCCACCGCACCGTAATCTCAACCGCAGAGAGGCAGTGATCGTGCGACAGCTACAGTTGAGGGCAATCTGGACACCGGTATTCGCTAAGCACGTGTGCCCCGAACTCTACCAATCGGACGCGTGTGTGTTGTGCGGGGGTGAGAGGGCTACCATGCAGCACATGCTGTGGGGTTGCGGACAACAACTAAGGCAAGAGACTACTAATACGGACGAAGTGACCGTGCTTCCACCGCGCATTGAGTGCGCGATCATGAGTGCGGACTGTGGGTTACAGAAGATGGCTGTCAAGCTCGCGCTCGAGGCCATCGAAAGCCAGCGGCCGAAACCGACGCCTCCATCTCCCGCGAGGGGGGTGCGAGGTAATAGGCACCCAGGCGGCACAGAAAGTGTGCCCCAAGACCGGCCCGTCTATGGCCGCTTTCTGGCATGTCCGGCCAGCATCCAGGTTCTGGCAGCCACTTATCATGGGTTGAACGGCCAACATTCGGCAACCAGCGCTTCGGTATTTTTCCGTCCGCCCGTGTCCGGACGCACAACGGCAGCTAACCGGCTGCCAGATATTCAGTTCTCTTACAGCTGCCGATGTTGAGTAAGAGAACGGTCGAAGTACGGCCTTAGGGCGTCCGTTTTTTCTTCGGGAAGCGGTAATCGGCCGAAGCACGGCAAGCGACTGGCCACAGAATATGCATATTCTTGCGGCAGTTGGTGTTCGAAAGGAGACCGGCCGGAGCGCGGCTGCCGTGCATTCGTTGTTTCAACGGTGAACCGCGCGTCCGGCGGTAGAATATTCGTTTTCTTCGGGCAACCAGTGTTATGAAGGATACCGGCCGTCGTACGGCCCCAGAATATACGTTTTTCATTCGATTAGCTGTCCTCGGCCGAATTACGGCAAGCGAATGGCCACAGGATATTTGGCAACCGGTGTTCAAGAGGAGAGCGGCCTACATTAGGCATCTGGTTATACGTCATTTTTCCGGCAAACGGCATACAGCCGAACAACGGCACGCGCCTGGGCGCCGAGAATTCATGCACAGACGTGTTTGGAAGGAGACCGACCGGTTTTATTCCTGGGGGGAGAAAAAGCCGTTAGGGAGCCGAACGACGGGGACGCGTTTTTCATCCGCTCCGTGTTTCTACGTTTTAAATGAACGAACATCGTTTGTCAAACAGTAATGAGTGTTCTCGGTGAACGGGCAAGGTGCAAGGACTCACTGGACATTAGCAGGGAACCTTTCCGGCCATCGAAATGTCATTTATTGCCACAAGAAGGCTGTGCCCCACCGACGGGTGAGCTAAGCCTCGCGAGTCATCGCCGCTACCACGCCTCTGCCGCCGGCTTCGTCGACGCATCAGCTCGAGGCTATTCGCCCCCTCAAGAAATGGAGAGCATTGGAGACATCGACCCGGCAGAGATATCCGATCCGAGATGGAGATGGTTCACCAAAATAACTGGCCTTCAAGGGCGTCGAGCAAGCGGCCACCACGCAGGAGCTAAACCGCCACCATGTCAAGGACTCCCCACCAAAGAAAGGCAAGTGAGAGCAAAAGCGCAAGTTATTCTGCTTACAATTAATTTGCGACAAGCAATGTTGCACTATGTTGTTGGTGATAAACGTAGAAGAGATTCGCTCGTGCATTGGTAGGATATACTTCATGCCCTGCACTATTTTACTTCATGGGATTTTACGACTGCCTATTTAGAAAAAAAAGTTATTTTAAATTTGCGATAACAACAGAGCCTTGTCACTGACGAAGCCTAGTGGTTAATTTAGTTCCGATGTTTGAAGGTGAGCTTAGCTACTCTTGGGATATGGCTCATTTGGTTAAACATAATCGCCAGCATCCTAGCAAACACGGATTTTGTCAAGATTTTCTTGCTCAACGGAGATTATCCAGTTCACGCACGATTTGGCTCTTGCAATAGATAAGCTTAAAGTGGTTGACTGTATATCCTTGGACTGCAAAAAAGCAAATGATGGTGTTCCATATCACCTTCTGCGTAGTACATTTCATCCTATGAACTGAATGAATCGGTTTTTGCATTGTTATTACTATTGGCCCTATAGCTTTGTCAAAAGTACTGTATAGTTTACTGGACTGTAGCGAATGAACGTGATTCCGTATACCTGCAGCTTTATTCGAATTTAATAATATCCTGGTGTGCTGATTCAGAAAAGTTTTTGGATTTTAAACAGTGTGTTAACGGCACCTTTACAAGAAAACCTTCATTCCAATTGAATACGTATACCGTAAATTATGCTGTGACAACGGCGGAGGAATATAAATACCTAGGAGTTCATTTAGGGAGTGGTTAGAGGGTAAATGGGCAGGTTCACACCATCAAAGTTACGGCTGCATATGTTTTTTGGCCTTCTGAGACGAAATTTCAGTGAACCTCCATCTAACTGAAAAGAACAACCGTATTTCACTCATGTGCGCTCAGTCTTGGAATAGCATGGGTTTTCGTGGATCCCTACACCAAAGAGCTGGTTGATACGCTCGAAAACATACAGAATATGTCAGTGCGATTCGTATTAGGTAATTGGCACGCTCAACTTAGCATGAGAGAAAGTAAAAGTAAACTGAAATGGCAGGACGTGAAAGATCGCAGACGAAACCACAGGTTGAACTTTTTCGTAATATCTATCATTCAAAAACTTGAGTAGAAGGGGAGAAGTATGTCCAAGCGCCATTCTACATATCGCAAAGTGGGACCGTAAGCTTAAAGCAAATTATTAACTTTTCCTTTAAAGGTGACGCCTTGCGCGATTCATTTATTTTACATCAATACGGCAGTGTAATTATCTTCCACGTATGATTGCATTAACTGTTTATATTGACGATTTTCAGCGCCGCTTTGTAGAATTATTTTGTTATTTTGTCTCATATTTAATGCTTAGTGTTATGTATCTCCCTTTTGTAATGCATGCAAGGGCAAGCAGGCATCAAATAAATAAATAAATAAATAAATAAATAAATAAATAAAAATAAATAAATAAATAAACAATGAATAAATAAATAAATAAATAAACTTCCAGAGGCGCAAGTTTGCCTCCGACGGGTTGAGGAACCCTACGCATTCAACCTTGACCAATAAATATTTATTGCCCTATTTCGTTGCAGTATGCAAGGTTTCCTGTATGCATGCTGACATTGCTGTGTTATTGGTTTGAAACAAATTATGTAACTCTAATTTTACTGCCTTTCCTTGTGTGAACACAGAGGGATACAACTGCAGCCACCTGAAGCAGGGCGTCATTCGCAACGCGTCTAGGAATTTTTTGAACGTAGTATGACATTAGAATAAAATTAAGTTCTTTTGGACTATTAGGTGGTGTGGACGTATACTCATGAAACAACATTAAAATAGATTTGAAAATGAAAGTACCTGTTTCGCTCCTCTTTAGGATCAGCCCTGCGCAAGACCATCAGAAAAGTTGATTGAGCAGAAAATGTCTTTGCAAGTAAAATGGGCAAAAAGTGGACATACTTTTTTGTGAAGGAGTTATATGAAATGCTCCTGAGTGTTTTGTTGAGAACCAAAACGCTTCGTAAAGGCATTCACGCTGGTTTTATATACATCAAAATTGGTCAAGCAACTGTTATAAAAATAGTTTATGTAGTCTAGCATGAAAGTGTTCCGGAATATTGCCCTAAAAGAAATTGGCTAAAAGCGGCGCAATTTATCTCTCCTTAAATTCAACCCACTAAAGTATGCGCCCTCCGCCGCCCCCCCCTCCTCTTTCCCCATTCATTACAGGTAAGCCGCCCCACAGAGGATATCAGGACCTGGACAATACATCTATCTATTCAAGCTCTACAAAGAACTGAATATTTTTTGTGTTCGGCAATAAAAGAGGCACAGCAATTAAATGAACCACAATTTGTGAGCACTGTTTAATAAATGAATTTTGCTGTCAACTGAGGCTGGTAATTAAGCAAGGCTGCGCTGAAAGCTTGACGGCTGGTGGTTGCGCGCGAGCCTCACTTTGATGTGGCTGCATTGGATCCAAAATGCTGGGTTTTGTGCTGCTTCTGCACTGCGCGAATGAGTCATCTGCTTGCGCGACATGCAGTGACCGGCCTCAGTACAGTTAACGTACTGTGGCTGAACTCCAATGCCCGTAGCACGGCCGTATTTCCGGTAGCTTTAGTCCGGCTGGAGTCCTACGACCGCATCTCGGCTGTCCTCCGGCGGCCGTACTTCGGCCGTACACGGGTGGCTTTGGAATGGCCGGAGCCCTACGGCTGGAATCTGGCCGTATGACCGTAAGCCGGTTCGACTGGCCGACGGACACTGGCCGTTGGACAGCCATGGGAGTACGGCCGTGTACGGCCAAAAGGCCCACATTTGGACATGGGCCGAACATGGCTGCCGGAAAACGGCCGGACAGAAAATCACCGGCCAAAGTACACCGGCCTGTTTTAGGCCGAACAGTCCTGTGCTGCCTGGGCAGTAGGTTTGCCGCTACAACGGGGGCTTGAACGCAGGCCAATAAAGATGTTGTTTCTCTCTCTCTCGCGGTCCCCATGCACTTCGTATTAACGGCAGTCGACTCTCTTCTGAAACGAATATTCCAAGCCCATGTGAAATTCTTTTTGTAACATCACTTTTGTTGGTATTCTAACAGCCTCACTGTCTAATCATCTCAGCAGTGGGGAGGGTCAATGTTTGTACGAAGCTGCCTTAGTTTCATAAAAGCCTCCCTGGCGCAGCCAAGGGTGGTTGCTGCGGTTCTCAATGTTTCTACAGCGAAGCTTCTAAAAGGTTAAAATATTCAAGCATATATTCAACAAATATACAGACGTTTTTTTGGCAAGGCCGTGTAGCACTTTTCTTGCATAAGATTACGCAGAATTGCAAACAAAACATCTGTAATAAATAGGTACGAATTGCGAGCTTGAAGCGTTCGCGTCAAAAACCCGCGCACCCGTCTCCTGAATTCGGAAACGTTCGGCGTGAAAGTGCTGTGTTCCGAAACGCCAGTGTCTCGATAGTTCCGTGCACTAAAAGCGTACCGAAACGCTCTGTACCAAAACGTCCTGTGCCGAAAAGGCCGGAGCCTCTCGATAGCCCCGGGGCTAAGCTTCACATAGGTGCAACCGTCGACAGACGCGATAGGTGTTCTTGGGACCGCTCGGTGCGGCCGAAGAGTAAGGTGAACGAGTATGGCAAATCACGAATACAGAAGTACCGCGAGAACGCAGTCTATCCACAGACACGTTAAGGCTACAAGCGGGACAAAGAATTGGTGAGCGCTTTAGTTGTGTTGGTCGAAGGACTTCTGAAGGTAATCTGCAGTTGTGCTGCTTATGCACATGCAGTTTGGCTACTTGTAAACACAAAGGGAAAAAGGAAAAAAAATTGCGGAAATTATGCAGCGAGTTACGAGTCCTTACATCACTGAAATGAACAAACCGGCACAAAATACTGTTCTTTATGAAGTAAAAGGGAATTAGTTGCTACTGTATATGCTGTGGCTTAGCACATGGACCCCGGGTGCCACAGTAGGGCACTGCACGGGCTGCAATTTCTAGCTCCCGCTCGAACCGGCGCGATAAAGTCATGGCCTGGGCCCGGCCCGGGCCCGACAAATTTGTAGGATGTTTAGGCCCGAGAACATGCGGGCCACCCAACCCAAGCGCGGGCAGGCGAGTGCACTATGCCAGACTACCTAGCTACTCCACCGCACCCTACTTTTACAGTGCTCATCTCTTGCAGTGTGCTGTTTGGTCGCGCGCTGTTTTGTCGCCGTGCTGTTTCATCGCGTACTGTTTTGTCGCTGTGCTGTTCTCTCACGCGCTGTTTTGTCACCGTGCTGTTTTGTCGCTGTGCTATTAAGTCGCGTGCTGTTTTGTCGCCTGCCCTTTTGACGCCTTGCCTTTATGTCGGTGCTATTCGGTCGCGTGCTCTTTAGTTCGCGTGTTGTTTTGTCGGTATACCATTCTTTACTCATAAAGTGTATTTTTGTATTTTTCCTCACTCTGAGTGGTTGGTCTTTTGGAGTGAATTACTTATACTAATTTCTTCTTTGGTATAACGCGTTTCATCAGTTTCTTCTTGTTCATTTCTTAATGAACTAGGTCAGCTAGCAGACTGCCACACGCGACAGCCTACCGGGTGTCGGGGTCACTGCGAGGCTGGATGTGCACCTGTCCTACTCCCGTGCGATCACGTTTATTTACTGCGTGATACGCACTATAATACAACTTTACTTTTCAAATTCACATTGTGATAAATTTTGAGAACTTGGCACGTCAGCTCCTCAAAGTTCCCCATTGCGGGCGAATTGCACAAGTGGGCATTTTCTACGAGGGAAGACTTAGCACCTACAGCTTTCAAGATTTCTTTGCTCTGTTTCCTTTTGCTCTTCACCGTTCTTGAAAACGAAGAGCTCTTTACAGTGGTTGTTTTTTTTCATTAGGTCCAATCACCTCACTCTCCTCTCTTCTTTCGCCCCTTACCCTCCCTCTAGCGCCATGCAGGTACTATAATTTTTAACTTCACCCTTAACGCGCTTACCTTGCTCTACTTGCTACCATACTACAGTGATGATGAAGGAAACCCGTTCAAATGTGTAGAGGTCGCCTCTGATAACTGATAGGCACCGCTGATTTTATATGTATATACGTGCAAGCTCTCGTTCCAGATACGTTTTCAAAAAAAATGTGCTACACGCAACGCCTCTGTCGCACTGATGATAAATCAAATGCACGGTCATGCAACGCATCCTTCGAAATTGTTTTCCAAACAGACGATGACGGGAGCGTACACTCGGCTGAAGACGGACTGACGCGCGGTAGACCATGCAGAAGCCAAGTCTGGCGAACTACATAAAAGAAAGGCTAGCTAATGAAAACACATCTCTAGTGATCATACCGCGCACACACCGACTTACTGTCGACTTTTATCGGTCAATGGTGCGGTTGCTACCAACATTTCCGTGGAAGCTGCCCGTCACGTAAAACCGCACCGCACGCCACACTTGCTCCTCGACGGTCATCGTGCGAAAGGCGCCTCGAAGTCGTCGAAAACGGGGGTCAGTCGCCAGATGATTGCTCAGCCATTGCACAGTACTTGTGTAATAATAAAAAATCAGGTCAAATTCCTCCTGCATTTATATGATCTCTTGGAGTACAAATTTGCCTGCTACTGCGACCATGAACAATAAAATCTCGCCGAAGCAGCAGCTACCACGTGCGTCGCCAGTTCAACTCGGCCATGAAAAACCTGTCCCGTGATCTCTCCGAGTTCTAAAATTTATAAAACATGCCGAGCCCATTCGAGCGCTTGGCGTAGCGTCCTAAGCCACACCCACACAAGGCATCGACTTTGACGATAGCGTAGCGCCCTAGCCTCAAAGCCGCCATTTGATGCCCGCTAGCTGCGAAAAGGATTTATCACCAAAAAACAAAAAACAAATTACCCAGGCCAGCGTGAGCCGATTGTACAGCGGTCGGGGGGTGTTCGGTCAGAACTGTGGTTCACTCTTGTCCGAGCCGATAGGAGCGGGCAAGAGGACTATATTTTTCAAGGAGGGCATAACTCCTAGACTGTTTATATACGCACAACCATTCGTTACCATTTATACATCGTTGCAGTGTATAGTCTTCAGTGTTGCTGAAAGAAAACAAAACATTACGCAGATCCTAGGCATACAACCAATATATAAAATCAACTTGCAGTGTCTCCGCATTGAAAATACAAGGATATTCATTTTTTGCTGTAGCAGTAGAAATTAAAAAATACGCCGTGGCCTGCTGTCGCCCGCACCACTATTGTTCCTAGCGGCATTCCAAGTCATTCAAAAGTAATGAAATATTCTGGAAGACAGCTCGTGGACCGCGCGAGGAGTAGGGTTATGGGATGCATCATGTCCCACTGGAGAGCGTTGGGAGCGGCAGGGAGCGTGTGAATCCTGGCAATATGGCCTGGAGAAGGGTATCATAATGGGGTAGTGGAAGCCGCGAAAAGTGAACTGATTCATGGGGCAGGGCCGCCAGTCGACTATCGAAAAAAAGTGCTATTTTAAAGATAGTGGACACGTAAGCGGCCAATTTTTTACTAGAATCCGGTGGATATCCGGTCACTTGCATGATGCAATGGTTTTCTGGTGAAACAAAACTCGCCTATGGCTGTAAAGTTTTATTTTGACATAACGGAGGCGACAAAGAGTTGTGAAAGTACAGAAAGAACGGTAAAGCACTCCTTACCATAAAAGGCTCGATGTCCGAGAACCCCATACAGCACCAGATGCGAGATGTTGATGACCTGTGTAATAAAAGTAAAGTTTAAGCAGTTTAAATTGTAACAGAGACGTAGAAAAGTTGAGGTAACCAATACGAAGCGAATGCTGTCACAGAACAAGACCAAATATATCCACGTAAATGCTACCAACCATCGAATTCGATTGATTGGCCAATTTGGATAATTTGTTAGCAGTCATCTTCTGAAGTAAGTGAGTCAAAAACGTTTTTAATTGGTGAGTTTTTAGTTTATGCTCAGTCAGTAATTATTGGTCAAACCACTGGAATTTGGTTCGAAATTAGTAATACAGGCGTGTGTAGTGACGAATAAGTCTCCGTTTCACATGACAACCAGTCTCTGTACCTTCCACTACCCTGCACAATCCTACAACAGAGTAAGTGATTACAAACTTAGAGCCTTATTTGTCGCATGAAGGAAGATATCAAACATTTTGGTAAGATGCCATTTCATTTATCGAGAGCATTACTCCTCCATTATTGAAGAAGGAGCCTCCGAGAACCGATCCAGTCTAGTTAGTGAAGCGCATACACGAAAATAAAGGAATCTAGAAAGACATAATTCAGAAGGCCCGGCGCTACCTATCGGACCAGCCTCAATTCCGTATGTGCCACATTCATCTTTTGTGGCTTTGGTTATCCCCAATGAAATACGTAGTGCACTCAAGTTTTGTTGATGCAGCTTTTAGAAAAATAAGACAGTGCAAGTCCTCAGCTAGCACTTCTCTGGTTTACCTATCATTGTTATCTGTATATGGTAAATAAGATGTGAAGCTGTCCTTCTGCAAGACTGAAAAAATTACTGTAATACCAGGCACCACGTCGCTTATTGCCTTTGCCATGATGCAGGCTTGGAAATCTCTAAGCTTGGACAACAGAAGGGAAGTCTACCTTAAAATTTACAGTTATGTATTTTGCTGATGTGATGTCTGAAGACAGCAACAACCGGTGAAACGTTTTGTGTGTTAACTCAGTGTGGATTAAATTAAGACCACAAGGTTGTCCATTGATGTTTGTGTTACCGCATCAACACACCATTCAAAAAAATATATATTGGGCGTGTCAGGCTCCCTAGTAAGTTCTCGCCATATATTGCAGGGTAGCAGAACATTCTAGACAACCTGAGATTTTCAAGGGTGGTTCAAAATCTTGATTCAAGAAGGTTTTAGTGCGTCGTCGACATCAGAATAACTACCGCTGGGTGCTCTGATTGAACCGCATCGATGAGGTAAGTACCCAAAGCCTCAGCCACCGAGAAGCAATTGAGGGTCACACTCGCCAAGCACTTATCCTGTGTTAGACACTTATGCGTTAGATATTTTTTATTTAAGTTATCAAACGCAACAAATACGCATATTTCATCTACGGTATTAGCCGTTGCGCAGTGCAGCCGAGCTGCGGCCCGTTTGTCCCAAGACTATCCGAGCGAGGGAAAGGCAAAATTTACGTTGAATATCGACGGCGGGGCGCTCACATTGGACCTGTTTTTTTATGCCCAGCTTGCACTCGGCCCGCGATACAAGCAGACGCTTACCATTTAAACAACGGTGCACACACATTTATTCATGTTGTAACTACGACTGTGTTGTGTCACTCTTCTGAAGGCAAAATTGTGTGTGAGAGAGAGAGAGCGAGAGAGGCAGAAACAATTTTGTTTCTTTGCATGGAAGCTCAAAAAGGAAGGGTTTGGGGTGTTCTGTCCTTCCTTGATGTGTGTGCGATGTTCCGGAGTTGTTGGCGCATAAAAGAGAATAGCCCTGAATGGCCTTGAGCGCACATTATTAGGAGCGGACGGTTGAACCGTCTCGTCTTGAAACAGTAAGTTGTTTTTAAGGCCAGTTCCGGTTTTGGTTCAGCCCGTTAAAAAATAATGGTTCGGGTTCGAGTTCACGATTCGCAAAATTCCGGTTCGGTTTCGGTTCGACGGCGTGGTATTTATTCTTGGTTTGCAGAGTACTGGCTTTTATTATTTTGAACCTATTCTGTACATAAAACACACGGTATATTGCAGGGCGGGGGGAGCCCAAATATTGAATATCGGGGAGTTTCGACTGCCTGGGAATATCACACAGTTCTTCTCGTTCTTTCTCGGCATCAGAAAAACGGCCGCGGGGAATGTGATCCGACATAGGGTGTTACCAGCGGCTTTGCCGCTGAACATTCGCTGTAAATACCCTATGCTACGTTTTCACAATATCTTGCCGTGCAGCCTTTCGGACCAAATATAAAAATGCCGCAAACAGGCACGTTTAAGGTACGGGCCTAAATCTTGCCCTAAACAAAAAATATTGCGTCTCACTGCTCCAATAAGTTACAGCAGGGGAGAACAAACTCGACATTGCCTTTATGATTCCGAAAGAGTGCCTTGCTCAGCCTTCCACTCTGCCTATGTGGGTAGCAGGAACTTACCCATGCTGGATTGGTTTGCATACCTTCCACCATGTTCATAAAAATATTGCATGTTGTACGGATGCCTAATAGAGATACTGCTGGGACATAGACATTTAGATCTTTTTGGGGCATCGCAGAGATGTTAGTGGCTTGCTGGGCGACTTCAGGCGCTTTCTCCATTCGCCAACGGTCGTTAGGGCGGGCGATTAGGCGGCCTATGGTAATGCAAGGCTTATGTACAATGTGACCTACTCTACTGAATACGTTGGCCAGAACTTTGCTCGCCTTTGGGACGGAGGAAAACTGAATGCGTCTCGACGGTTCGACGTTCCATAATCTCGGGGAAGTCGTCACCCCCTCTAGCTTTGTGAGGCGGACTACGGAACAGATGAAACGTTTGGGTAGCCGATTTCGCGAAAGTCCCAAATTATCCGTCTCTCTTCTTTTTTGCGTGCAGTGGGCTGAAATGAGACCTTGGACGCGGATGAGAACTTGTGATGTAGTGGAAGAGACGAATCAAAATGAAGGTAGCAGCCGTGTGCGTCGGCTTTTGTGAACTTGTTCTATGCTTGTTCTGGTGGCTTAGACATCACTAAACGGAATAGAGCCGTCGCGTAAGCATTCAAACGTGATCTGGACGGCAGGATCGATGAAATTTAGAGGATTCTTCACGTTGTCAATTCCAGATGTTTCACTTCGCAAACAGAAAAGCTTTCTGTTCCATGTGCTGCGTGGTTAAGTAAGCCGTTGTTACGGAGGCGCAGACCACCATGGAGGTTTTTTTTCTTGAAAATTGCCTGTTTGTACGAAAAATACGTGCTAAATAAGGAGACTTCCAATCAGTGGCAGAGATCATCTGCAATAAGTGACGTCCGTTCTTGGAGGGTGGCGCATATTGCGTTGGCTTCAAGGGCAATGGGTACGGCCAGAGGTACAGGGACGTTGGTGAAGAACGACACCACGTATAGGGAAACACGCCATCGTCTTCGTAAATCCTGACCTGTGATGAAAGTTGCACAAAGTGTCTGGGGTTGCGGACACGAGTCGGCGTCTTCGAGGCTTGGAGGGCGAGGGTAGAGGGTAAAGGGCTCCACATAATGTGAAATTGAAGTCTACAATAAACAAAAGAGGGACGCCAGGTTTGTGGATCATCGGTACTATGTAAAAACCTAAAAACCAGTAGCGGAGGCTTTCAGGCAGTTTAAATGGAGGTAGACGTTGTCTGTTGCGGATCCTTGGAAGATCCACTCGCTAGGTCTGCTTGAACCGTCTCAGAATTTTATGGCTACGTACATGCTGCATCAAACCTACTGCCACGACTTTCGTGTTCGGTCGTCACTAGAAGCACCTGATCACTGCCTGTGCCAGTATCAATACTCGGAGATCCCGCGTTTAGTCACAACAAAGGTGGGTCACGGTGCCTGGCAGGGCTAGGCCTAACACGGCTTTTGCACCGGCTTTGCCCGCTCGCGACGACCAGGATGGCGACCGCGATGGATGTGGGTTGACCAACGGAGGAAGACAAGACATCGACGATGCACATTGGCAGCCAAGGTAGGAGAACGTGTATCGAGGTTCAAGGGGAAGACATTACACCCGACGGCACGGAGGGATGGGCAGCCTCCAGAAAGCGCGTCAAGCAGATAGCCACCGGCAACAAATTCGGTGAGTCTCCTGTTGCCACGCCTCACTCCAGACCCAGAAATCACACCAGCTCCGCCAAGCGCGTAGCTGAAACGGTTACCAAGGCGGCACGCATGCCGTCGACCATGCCAAAGGAGGACATTAAGATTGTCATGAGCCCACGTGGCGGCCTCAATATTGCCAGGACGGAGGCCTCGATAATCATGTCGGTCTTCATGACGGCGGCACGCGTAACAATGGAGGAAGCTAGAGAAGACACCATCTGCACAAACGCCGCACAGAACATCATTGTGATCAGCGCCATGGGTAAACACCGCGCCGGGCAGTATTCGAGAGTTTCGGCCCTAGTCATCGGGGGCATTGCGTTCGAAGTTAGCGCCCACCGAACGGCGCCGGACGGCACGGTCAAGGGAGTCGTCCGTGGCATTGCAGTCGAAGACTCCCCGGCGGAAGTCAACCGCAACATTGTGAACTCATCCAACCCACTTGCGGTGGAAGCGCACAGGATCGGCAACTCGACAGCGGTAATTGTCCTCTTTGCAGGGCAGAAGGTTCCCAATATCATAAAGTACGACTCCATCCTCATTAGATGCGGGCTGTATCGGAAACACTTTGAGGTGTGCAGGCGGTGTTGCAAGGTAGGCCATCAGAGTGGCATGTGCCCGTACCCCAACACGAAAGTCTGTTTCAGCTGCGGAGCTCCTAACCCCAGTGCGGACCATGGGCGCGACTGCAAACCCCAGTGCAAGCTGTGCGGGAGCCAACACCTGACTGGACCCAAGGAGGGCACCAACACAGATATAAGATGCCCTACATCGTCAAGAAAAGGCAGTGGGAACGCAGGATGGAGACTCTGCACCAGCAGCGGCAGCAATAACCTCCAGGCATAGAGAGCTTCCCTCAGCTACGCCAGGCGTCGACTGTCAGGCAACGCGGATGTTCGCAACACCGCAGCAGCCGCAGACGAAGATCAAATAGCAAGCGAAGCACCAGTCGCCGCCGACAGACATCGCAGTCGATGGAGCGGGTTGCCTGGGCAGACGCTGCCAAGATACCTAGGGCCCCCGCAAAGCAACAGCCTGAGCAGAGTGCTGCAGTAGCTGCACTGCGGGTCGAGAACGAGAAGCTAAAGCAAACGATAGCCAACCAAGATGCCACCATCAAAGACATTAGCGGGAAGCTGACGAAGTCCCCTCATTACAACAGCAACGCCAACAGCCACCGCAGGTTGCTAATAGACGAGACGAGCTCGCGGAGGATGAGCCGGAACCTGAGATAGATCTCCAAGCCCACAAGGCGATGGAGCCGACCCCCCAAGGGACGAGCCCTCGAAGGTGCAAAGGATTGCAAACTGATTGCTCGGATAGACAATCAAGACGACCGTCTCGATAAGCTGGAAGCCTCTGCAAAAATCACCAACGAACGCCTCACAGCACTAGTGGAAACGTGCCAGCCGATGATGGCGACCATGCAGACCATCCAAGCGATGATCATACAAATGCAAGCGCAGCTTCAGACGCTCCTCGTACCTCCCATACCAAGTGCTGAACTCCACAACACTCCGACAATGCACCAGCCATGGATCGGACAGCCTGCACAGCACCTACCGCAGTGGGAGATGTTCTGGTCTGGCAGTGGAACTCCAACGTCTATACGAGCAAGAGAGCAGTGTTGCAACAGCATCACGTAGCCCACGTAGCCCACATCATTATGCTCCAAGAGACCCTTAGTGAGACCACACCGAAGCTCCCTGGCTACCGCGCGCATGCCAGCCCACCGAGCGCATGGAAAACTGCCAAAGGAATGGGACGTGGGGTGTGCACCTTTATCCGCTAAGGGATCTTCTTTGTAGAGCACGACCTGATTGGCAACAGCGCAATAGAGTACTGCGTGGTGGAAATCATCACGGGCAAGCGGCAGGAGGAGAGCGCGTTCATGGTGAAGGTGTACAGCAACCCTGCTTATCCACAACAAAATGTCGGGAACTAATTCACAAGGCTACCCGGGTAGCTGGAGGAAGTACGCTGCTGATCTGTGGAGAATTAATGCTCTGAATCAGGAGTGCGGCCACCCAAGGACGACGGTCAAGGTACGAGACCTCAAGGAAGACGCTACGGGCATGGGGCGGCACCTGCTCACTGATCCCGCCTTTCCCACTAGAATGGGGACGTCAGTTTCCCGGGATACTACCACAGACCATGCATTCCTCAGGACTGCGGGGAACTCCCAAGGCACTCGGTGGCAAAACACAGGCTGCAACCTCGGCAGTGACCACTACACCTTGGAAGTCGTCGTACCGCTCGCGGGCCCCGGCAGCGCTACTGCAACACGGAAGTACTGTATGACTGACTGGGATGCCTTCTGCTGAACTCTCCTGGCGGAACAGCCTGAAATCACGAACATTGAGCAGTGGACACAGGCCATCATGAAGACTACAGTGGACACGACTACGGCGATCGAAACATATGAGAGTACCGACAGGGTGGACAGTCGGATCGCGCGCCTATTAGAAGCCAAACACTCCATACAGGAGCGATGCAAGAGGCAACCGACTAACCAGCGCCTGCGAGAGAAGGTTGCTGAGCTCAACAGGGAGATAGAGACCCACTGAAAAGTGCTCTGCGCGCAGCAGTGGCACGTGTTCTGCAGCGAGGCCGACGGGCAGATGCACAAGGGTAGGTCATAGAACATGCTACGGCATTTGCTGGACGAGACCAAGACGAAGGGCTTCCATCAAAACAATATTGCCAAGACCCTTCACAGGGCCATCCGAGACCTAGGGGAGGAAGAGGTGCGCAGGCGTCTAGGTGCCAAATACTTACCCACTAGCTCTACGGAACCGCGTACGGAGTACGCAGGCGCTGACAATGAGATACTGGACAGAGACGTCGAGGAGTGGGAGGTCCGGACGGCCTTGCAGAGCCTCAACGGCAGATCAGCGGCAGACCCTGACAAGGTGACCAACAAGGCTCTTAAGAATCTGAACGACGCGGCGATAGAACCGCTCACGCGTTTCTTCAAAAGATGCTGGGGCTTAGGACAGCTACCTCGGCCATGGAAGATGGCCACGACCATCCTGATTCCGAAACCGGGCAAGCCGCCCAGCATAGATCATCTCAGGCCAATCTAGCTCACGTCGTGCGTGGGGAAGGTCCTCGAGCACGTCCTCGTGAACAGTTGGCCAAGATACTTGGAGGACGCTGGGCTTTACCCAAACTGTATCATAGGATTACGGGAGTAGCTTAGGACGCAGGTCGCCATGCTCTTGCTGGCACACGAGATTGTCGACGACAAAGTGGCTACCACCAGACAACAAAGCCGTGCTGGGTCTCGATCTCCAGAGCGCCTTTGAAGAAGTTCGTCACTTCGATATTCTAGCACAAGTCTCTCGACTGAACATGGGCCGGCAGACGTACGTGTACATCAGAGACTTCCTCACGGGCCAGGACACAAAGATTTGCGCAGGCGACCTGCAACTACCGGTGAAAGAGCTCGGCAGCGTCGGCACCCCCCAAGGGTCGGTGATATCGCTGCTACTATTCAACTTGTGATTGGCGTGGCGAACCGCCTCGAGAAAGTTTAGAATGTCCGGCACACGATATATGCCGACGACGTGACCCTGTGAGCAACAGGAGGAAGCGATGGGCATATAGAGACAGATCTCCAGGAGGCCGTGCACGCCATCGAGGACCATATACGTGGGATGGTGCTCATCTGCTCCCCGTCCATTTCGGAGCTGATCGTGATCCCGCCAAAGGGCAGAGGAAAGAAGTATAACGACACGGCGCGGATAACGGTCTGTATGGAAGGAGGTGAAGAGACGACCGAAGTGGACAAGATTCGAGTCCTGGGCATGCTACCTAACGAAACCGAGTCAACGGAGCGACGGTCACCAAGTTGGCAACGAAAGCCGCGGCGGGAGTGCGCCTCATTCGGCGGATATCCACACGAAGAGCAGAGATGGAAGAGAGCCTCATCCGCCTCATCCTGTCCTTTGCAATCAGCCACATTGCGTACGAGGCCGCCTTCCACAACTGGCCGCCTTACGAGCGATCAAAGATTGATGCGACTATCCGCATGACGTACAAGGCGGCGTTGGGGCGCCTGGTAAGCAGGAGCACCGATAAGTTCATGGCCCTTGGTGTCCACAATACCCTGGACAAAATTGCAAAAGCCCAACGAACGGCCCAGCTAGAACGCCTCTCCGTAACGAGGACCAGACGCACATCTTGCAGCACCTGAGGCTAGTCCCCAACGGTAGACCGTCAAAAGTGTGCAGTCTCTTTGCCGGATGCTGTCAGCCGCCGACTTAACATACGTCTGGTGCCCAGAAACATGAACCCTGAGCACAATCAGGAAAGGCAACCAGCCAGAGCCAAGGCCCTCATCGACCTCCACGCGACCGACAACAGTGCCGTGTACGTGGACGCGGCAGAATATCAAGACACCCCTGGAGCCTACGTGACTTCGGTGATTGCGCCATAATCCGAAGAGACCAAGACAGTCGGGAGCATTGATACTGAGAAGGTGCATCAAGCAGAGGAGGTGGCCATCGCCCTGGCTATCGCGGACCCGGCCTGTACGACGGTGCTGTGTGACTCACACACAGCAGTGCTGAACTATGGCAAGAACAGGATGTGCGGGGCAGCGGCGGACATACTGCGTAAGACGGAAGACAATACGACAGCGGTATCGATCAAATAGTTCCCAGCCCACACGGGCCCCCCTGTCTCGAGCAGGGGGAACGAGAACCACAACGAGAAAGCCAATACAGTCGCGCGAGGACTCTCCAACCGCGCGGCAGGAAGCCAGGCCGACCCGGAGTGGAGACCGTTTGACATTACCAAGGATACGATGGCCAACTACAATGATATCGTGAAGTGGTAATGACTGAATAGGAGAACTATGTCACCCCCGCACCCGGGACCCACCCGCCCGGAGGCAGTGCTTTACCGACAGCAGCAGACTGGATCCCTGATCACCGCGGTGCTTGCCAACTACATTTGCCCCAATGTGTATGAGAGTGACGTGTGTAGGTTGTGCGCGAAGGAGCGAGCTACGGCAGCTCACATCCTTTGGAACTGTGAGGTGCACCCACGTGAGGCAAGCGCGAAGACAACGATCTCATCGCAGCTAGAGGCTGCAACAAGGAACTATCACTATGGACTACAACTCTAGGCCGTGCAGCAGGTCGTGGCGGCCCTCTAGTGGCAGCGACTGCGAAAAGCCGTGGAGGATGGGGGCGCACGCCTCCCTGGACCCATGGGCGGAACCCGGAAGCGGCCCTCAGGACACAGTCGCGACGACGTCCAGGCCACGTCACGGTGACGGACCCCATGAAGGAGTAGCCTAACCGCTCTGCAGGCGTTTCAGTAAAGTTTTTTTTCTTTCTCTCTCCTGTGGATCCTTCGTAACATGTCCTCGAGTAACTTCTGTAACAGCGTCTGCGTTTGTTTCGTTGGGTATTTACTTCGTAAGCGCGTCCTTACCCAATAGCGCTGACACCTTCCCACGTAGTCTTGGCGGTCCAACGCCGCTGTCTAGTTTCACACTAAACCATTCTTACGCCCTTTTTGGTTGAAAAGGGTGTAAGAATCTTATCCCATGGCGAAAACCTTTAAAAGGTGTTTTGATAAAAAAGGGTGTAGGGGTGAAAAAATTACACCATCTTCCCGTGGGGAACCCTGATGAGGATTCGAAGCATCGTGGCGGTTCCGTGTGGTTCCATTGTTGCCGTTATGTTGAGTGATCTGGTTTTTACTAGCGCCAGAGGGAATTCTTCGTCTGGGTCCACACCGGTGGCAAAGGCACGCAAGTGCTGTTGTGTTACGGTGAGTAGGCGGTTCTCGAGCCGCCCAAACTCGTCCATCATGTTCTTGTCGGTGTTGTCTCCGTGGTAGAATCGGTAGTCTCCGTCAGCTTTGGTGATGTAAAGGTGGTTGACATTGGTGCACCGGCTGAGAGAAATGTACACGCGCTCCTCTTCGCAGCTTTGTCTTCTCGTTTTTCTTCTTCGGCGGTTCCCCTACGGGAAGATGACGGTGGTTGAACGCGAACCTATCTCGTGCTGGATCCTTTGGTTGGCCAATCCCTAAGGGCATCCTGCCACAATCAGCATCACAGGCGCTGCAGACGGGGCTCGTTGAGCTGCAAGGCACGTGGCGCTTCCCGCCACAGCTTTCCCGCAGGAAATGCAGCATCCCCCTCTATAGTTTTCAGTTCGTCGTTTCCGTTGACGTTCAGCTTCGCGTGCCTTCGTTGTATCCGTTGCTTCTTGACGTAGTTTGAATGAGTCAAGGACATAAGTCCCGTTCGTAGCACTTGCTCCTGTCCCGGATTTGTAGCGTAGTAGGAAGAGCACCACGTACCTCCCGTTGCGGCCAGAGAGTCGTGGGATCGAAACCGGGCGCCGCTAACTATTTCTTTTTTATATAGTGTAGTATCGCGGAGCCGTGGGTGTAAGGAGGAGAGTTGCGCATGCGCAGTGTGAGTGTGGACGGCCCCGCCATCAACGACGGAGGACCAGGCGAGCCTAAGAAATGCTCCGCATTTAAAAAAGGTGTTCGTGTGAACACCTTAATAGGGTGTAAGGTGGCTCAAACCTAGAGCAGTAGCTACGCGCGGCATGTGAACCAGCGGAGCGCGCAGAATTCAACACAAACAGTCAATACGCACAAGTTACACTAGGAACACCAATTAATTGAGTAAGAAAACCAACGGGATGCAAGCGGGACGGGGATAGTTATTTAGTAATGTATGTACTCTTCTTGCTTTTATAGCAAGCAGAGGAAAGGCCCCCGATCCAGTCGGTGGGCTTGACGCATAAGAGATATTTTAGTGATAATTTTAGAACTATGGATTTTACTAGGAAAATATACGAATCAACACACCGATCGGTACGAACTTTTTAATCGCGAGGTAGATTTTATGTTCCATAACTTATAGAATTTATTAAACACCAAACAAATCTTCTCGCCACTTGAACTCTCTTCAAAGAGGGTGTTCATAAATTCAACACCCTTTTCCCCAGAAGGGGGTACAGCTACAACTTAGGGTGTTCTAAACTATGAAAAAGGGCGTAACGAAAACGCGTATAAGAAAAAGGGTGTAACAAAAGGCCACCACCCAAGGAAAAAGGTGAAGAAACCTCCAACTTTGGAGGCATTTTGTACCTGCTTACACGGGTGGACTGCATATTTTCTGCAAACAGCGGGTGTTTTGTGTCTGACGATGTTTAGAGAATAATAATTCGCATTATTTATTAAGAGTAAAACTGTTTAAGCTTGAGCTAGTTTCAGAGGCGTTAGCAAATAAATAAAAAGAAAAACAACTGCGGTACCTATAAAGGTTCCACCACCGCAGGTAGGGTATTATAGCAGTGAAGTCAGCTTTCGAGAATGCAAGAGTGTGAGCACAAGGGGCGTATGTGCATGCGCACCTCTTACTATACCATATCAAAGGTACTAGTCTTTTTGCATTATAAAAGGCAGAAAATTGGCGCAGCTTGCAATAGTGGTGCGAGGCTGGAGAAACAGCATAGCTGGGGGTCGACCTAGCTTGTTTCGCCCATGGGGGGGGGACACAATGTAACAGCCTTGTAAAATCCCGTTAAACTTGGCCTTACTCCTCAGCGGTCATCCTAGCTTTCCAAGAACAGTGCAAAACTTAGCAAACACAACAAGACTTAGCAACACCGGAAGAAAGTGGGCCGACCCCGGCTCCGCTATTCTTTTTTGCTACTGAACACCTATTTCACACCGTTTCAACACCGTACAGAAAGCCACGCTTGTTGAAGTCGGTAAACACCCTTTTCGCCACACGACTAAACTTTTTTTAACATTGAAAGTTCGAATTGGTGTTGTTAGTGCCGAAGCTAAACTCCAGGCATGAGTTGCAGTGCATATAGAAACAAACGATCATTGCATACGACCAATTAGCGTTTTTGGCATGTCAAATTTTTTTACGAGTAGAGAAGTTTATGATGGGATGTCTTGTTCTCTAAAGTGCTATTATGCACCGAAGCATGGTATCAGTCAATAAACTACTGAACACCTCTTGCACACCCCTTCAAAACCCCAAAAAAAACCAAGGGTCTTGAAGTTGAGCAACACCCTTTTTGCACACAAAAAGGGTGTAGAGCTAGGAAAAGGGCGTTGAGATTGAAGGAAAAGGGAGTGAATACCTCCGAACACCCTTTTTTCACTTATGTTACACTCTTTTTGACTAAAAGGGTTTAAAAATTTAGTGTGTGCCATTACCCGCGGGAAGGATGACGATGCTTTTCTCTTCTGGACATTGCGAAGTTCTTGGTCCTACTGTATGATCAAATTTGTGCTATTTCGCAACGCCAATTTCGACAGAATACCAATTGATTTAGGCCTCAGGTCGTCTCCGGCGTTTCCGTTTACACTTTGAACGGCTTCCTCTACAGCAGCGACAATGTTTGGTAGGGGGGAGGGACTCTCTGCCATATTGCAGCCATGTTAATTAGCCAGAAGGGAAATTTGCCTTTGAGTGAGTGCGAGGGATGTTAAGTTGGTCACAAAATAGTTGATATGAGGAGTTTCGGGGGAGGCCTTTTCAACAAAGAGGCAAGTTTTCTTTCTTGCATGATCCGGTGTTAGTCCGAAGTGGACATCGCCACGTTTGATAAAATTCGTCTTCCGAAGACATCAGTTCTGAAATGCGGTGCTCCTATTGTCTCTTGGCTGACATGCAAGTCCTACTCCTTTTTCTGAGGGCGGGGTTGTATTTGTAGAGGCAGGCATGGACGAGACGGTATTGTGCTTTATGGATAATTCCCACACTTTCAGGGGTCCACACCGGCCGCTTCAGATGGAGGCTTTGAGGGACGTCTTTCCTTTCTTTGCAGGTGCGGTTGAAGTCGAGATGCGGTCTGAAGATTATGATTACTTCAGTGATTCGTATGTAGCTCTCGAGGAGCTGCATGGTTTCGTGGTCGAAGCCCTGCTGACTGACTTCAATGTACACATTCCACAGAGTCTGATCAGGACGTTCAAATGATGAATATTCTGACATTCCAACCAATAGCAGCAAACGATTGAGCGCGCATCTGCTCACTTCGTCGCAAATGGCGTTTCAAGACGACAGTCCCCTGGCGGCCATATTCCAAAAATCAGTTCCAGTTTTCCAAGTTCTCCTGCTCCACTATGAGGGCCTTCACGCTATGCTGCGTGGATGCACACGCTTCCGGCAGCTCCCCGCTCCCCGCAGAGGTAGGAGTGCTTGTATCCAGGTACTATACACCATACGCGGTACACGCACCATCTACTGGAGTATTTCACTACTGTTCAACAACTTTGAATGACGCTAGGAACAATGGTGGCGCAGGCGAGACGTGGTGACAGCGCAGTACAGCGGATGTATAACACTGAATGCCCATTAGAAGAACTCGGTTAAGCGAAATTTTGGCTTATGCCATTCAAAACAAAATCCGCTAAAGACGAACAGCCTTGTACGTAGTGTTCAATTAGGTCGTACAGCTTTCGCGGGACCACCAGTGCTTGTGATTCTTGGTGGCGAATATGGCAGTCTTAGCTGGTTGCGGCGGTGCATTCATTAGACCAGAGGGACGGAATGTAAAAGAAAACCACTGCGCCAAGCGGATTCGCACCAAGGAGGAAGGGCGGGAGCAAGAAAAAAAGACACGCGGATGAAGCACCAACCTCTCCCATACTTTCAAGCACGGAGCCAAGGGCACAGCAAATAAACAAACATGGGCGTGGTTGGTGGCCGCTCTGCTCACTAGAAGGGAGCCAAAAAGTAAAAAAAAAACGACAGACACTTCCGGCTCTCTATCGTAGCAGCTCTTCTGACCAATGCCGTTTGTCAGCGGGAGCACGAGCTCGCTGCGGTTAGCGTCGCGAGCGCCAATTCGACACCGCCGAGAAAGCGAATAGTTCCCTCTCTGTCTTTGCGGCGTTTTCACATCAAGTAGCTGGCTTACGCTTTTAAGTGCGAATGCACTTCTTAAGCGAGCCTGAATCGTCTGCCGCCGTAGTCCGCATAGCAACAGCTGCGGGTGCGCGCGCTCCTCGTCTTCCTTGGCAACGGGGGGAGATGGGCGCGTGCTGCCTGGCCGCGGACATGGCACATACCCACGTGGGGGATTGGCCAGGAATCGGGCGTGAGAAGGGCTAATGCACCCGCTTAAAGGAGTACTGACACGAAATTTCAAAGCTGAGATCCGCTCTAGCAATCAAGTACAACGACCACACCAATATGTGTCTGTGAATAAATGCATCTTTCTTTCTTTGTAGTTGTGTGTGTGTGTGTGATCTCTCTTTCGCGAACACTACCGAACCGCGCAAATTCAACTCGTGCATTCGCACTTTTCACATTCTTCCCCTCGGGGAAATGCGGGGAATTTTTTGTCGCCTCGTAGATCGTATTAAACCAGCCAAAAACACTTGATTAGGTTCTTCAGTTAGGTAGCGCAAACAAAAACAAAATTGTTTTTTTCATTTATCTCTACTTACATCTACTTTATTCACCGGCTTGAAGCGTGATATTTTTGTACACCTGGACTGGTCACCGATCTTTTCTTTAGATGAGCTTCTGATAAAACAAACTTCTGTTAAGACGAACAAATTATCCTGGTACATTTAAATTCTTTTTAATCAGATTTCCTTGTATTCCATTTTCTATCGCAGATATCAAGCATCCCTGTATTTTTGAATTAAAAAACACTGAAATACCATGTATGTGTTGATTCTAGTACGCAGATCTGCTATTTGTTATAATTTGTCCTGCAATGTACACAAGTATGCACACTGCAAATAAATTGCCGTGAACCATTTACTGGTTTGATTATTTATTGTTTGTTTTTAATGCCTGGCCCCGCCCGGCTCTGTTATCTGTGTCCCATGCAAAGAGCGTGTTCCATTCTTTATTTTTAAGCCGCACGGGCTATCTCATTCAGATACGCCGAGTGTTTCGCCCTAACGCCGCTAGCCCAGAAGAACCTTCGGTGATCTGCAATGTTCTGGATGTGAATCGACGGTTCCAGAAACTCTCGTGCCGAAAGATAAAAGCCTGCACAGCAGACGCCGCGGCATTCGATTTTGCGACGCTCGCCGACGCAAGTCACTTTGTTGACCGCTGCTTCGCCACCTCTGTATTCTTTTGAGTTGTTAGGGGAGCATAAGTTCGTTCCAATAAACTTGTTTCTCCTTCAAGACAACTGCGTCGTCCTTGGCTTCGTGACATCTGGTGAAGGTGCTGGGTACTCACCCTTTATGCTCTCTGCGACATCTGGAAGCCGCCAAGCCAGCCCAACCAGAGAAAGCCGCCGACTGCAAGGAATGCTACCCGAGTTCGGTCTCATGCCAGAAGGGCCCAAGAGAAGGAACGCTGCAACCAACACCATGGTGCAAGAAACAACGTCGCCAATCGTCCTGCTGCAGCTCCGGGAACCGACATCGTTCCGGGGAGCCCCCGCTGAAGACCCCGAAGAATGGTTGGAGAAGCTGGAGCGCGTCCGCATCTTAAACAGGTGGGACGACGAAAAAACATTCCGGCATGTCTTCTTTTACTTAAATGATGCTGCTCGAACTTGGTTCGAGAACCATGAGAGTTTTTTGACCGACTGCACTCAATCAAAAGGGAGTTCCTTAAGACATTCACTACCGTTGTGAGAAAAGAGCTAGCTGCGCTTTTGCTTGAAACTTAGACACAACGCCCCAACGAAAGATCGTGATCTTCGTTGAAGAGATGAAGCAACTATTTCGCCGCGCGGACCCCGATATGACGGAAGAAAAGAAGTTTCGCTTTTTGATGCGCGGTGTGAAGGAGGAGCTGTGTGCTGGACTTGTCCGCAACCCACCCAAAATAATCGCTGAATTTGTGACCGAAGCCAGCACGATTGAGAAGGCTCTCAAAATGCGTGCTAAGCAGTATGACCGGAACTTTGTTGGCGCGGCCAGCGCGAACTACGTCGACAACATGCGGATTCCGGCTGATAGCCTACGCGAGACCATCCGCGCAGTAGTGAGAGAGGAGCTGCGGAAACTTTTCCCGACGACGCCGCAACCCCAAGTCGCTTGCCAAACTGACGTGATCCGGGAAGAAGTTCCAAACGCTTTGGGAACTTCTATGGCATCCGAAGTACACTGCGAGCCCCAAGCAATCACGTACTCCGAGGCAGTTCATCGACACCGCCCTGCTCCAACACGTCGTCAAGAGGCACGTCGTCAAGAGGCCCCGCCCTACCGCCGCCCACTGTCGCCTGCCCGAGCCCCTGTAGCACGAACCCCGACGACAAGGAAGACTGACGTATGCTGAACACCGGATAATCGTCCTCTGTGCTACCACTGCGGAGAGGCCGACCACATCTACCGTCGCTGCCCATACAAGAGACTCGGACTACGTGGTTTCTCGGTCGACGCCCCACACCCCCCACCCAGCCAGCGACCTACTGAGATCGACGAATACCTGTCAACACTAACCGAGGCCCAGCCCGCTTCAGCCGATCGCTGTCGCCCTAGCCATACCAGTCGCCCAACCACCGTAGCAGTGCTGATTTCGCACGTGGAAGGTCCCCCAGCCCACGCGGGGGAAACTAAAAGCAGCAACTTCTGGAGGTAAAGTTGCACGATCGTGGAAAAATGAAAACCGTCCACGACGCAACTAGACACGGAAGACAATGATTCACGACATGCCAACATCCTGACGACCCGACCTAACCGTGACGAGACTCCCGAACACGACGACAGCTACATGGCACGACGCGTACCCGACCTGACCGAGACGTCCGCTGAGAAGACTACGACAACGACGACGCACAGTGGCCGACCGTCAACACACACAAGTCGAGGTGCGACGCCCGGAAGAACCCGGAACTCGAGGAAGGCGGCATCCGACGTCAAGGTGTCCATCGACGGCTTTGACGTAGTCGCCCTCGTAGACACGGGAGCCGACTACTCAGTAATGAGCGGACCATTTGCGTCTAAGCTGAAGAAAGTTATGATCAGATGGGACGGTCCGCACATACGCACAGCGAGAGGACACCTCGTAACGCCAAGTGGAACGTGCACATCCCGCGTCACCATAGACGTCATCGTCGTACCCTGCCGCGTTCGTCATCTTGCCTGACTGCTCCCACGACGTAATTCTCGGAATGGACTTTTTGACGAACTCTTTTTGTTCTTGTTTTGTTGTGGCTGTTTGTTCGGACTTTCGTTTATTTTTAGCATCGGGTCGATGCACTCTTAGAGGGGGGTAATGCTGCGAACCATGTACGGGTTTGATTATTTATTATTTGTTTTTAATGCCCGGCCGCGCCCGGCTCTGTTATCTGTGTCCCATGCGAAGCACGTGTTCCATTCTTTATTTTTATGCCGCACGGGCTATCACATTCAGATAAGCAGAGTGGTTCGCCCTAACGCCGCTAGTTCAGAATAATCTTCGGTGATCTACAATGTTCTGGATGTGAATCGACGGTTCCAGAAACAGTCCCGCCGAAAGATGAAAGCCTGCACAGCAGACGCCGCGGCATTCGATTCTGCGACGCTCGCTCACGCAAGTCACTTTGTTGACCGCTGCTTCGCCGCCTCTGTATTCTTTTGAGTTGTTAGGGCAGCACAAGTTCGCTACAATAAACTTGTTTATCCTTGAAGACAACTGCGTCGTCCTTGGCTTCGTGACAATATCTTGGTGCTTACGATTGCTTATGCGTATATAAACGTCTTTTTCAACATTTAATTTTGGCCCGGCGGCTGAAACGAGGGACACATAGACCGACCGACAGACCACCCAGAATGTTTCTTTCAATTAGCCGAAGAAAGACTGTCGTCTTTGAAGTAGAAACCCGGAGTTACGAAGCCCGCTAGGCTGCTTCTTCAGGGGCGACAGGGCCCACCTTGCAGCATCGTGTTGTATGCTTTTAGCGCTGCTGGACCCTTACAGAGATCTGCGGTGCGGAAGGCAGCCCTCGTGTACACAGCCGGGTTGGTCCCAAGCGAGCCATTCCGGCTTTGGTGTGGTTCGCTGTGCATGCCACGTTTCAAGTAAACACCGCTTTTCCAGTTTCTTTTCTTTTCGATTATGGCCGCTCCATCAAAGTCAGTTTTCGGACCGGTGCCTTGCGGCGTGCTCGCGAAAGCGAGAGGCATTTTCGCGCAGCCTAATCTTCTCCCATAGATTTTCAATTCCACCAATAGATGAAGAGGGGCAGTCGGCGCATACCATGCGGAGCCGTGGCGTCGTCGACCGCCCGATATGGACAGCGTGGCAGGAATAACTCCACACAAACACCAGATAAGGCGCCCAACTTTCTTTCTTCTTGGAAAAGGGCTCTCCCAAACACCTCAGATACAGGTGTTGTGACCAAGTTGCCACCCCGCCATCTCACGCAACAGATAAATTCTGTTATAGGTAAACGGACACGGCCATAACGTCTTAACGTGCACCCACCTACCAAACATTGTCCCTGCTGTAGAGGAAGCCGTTCAAAAGATAAACCTTAAAGTCCTAGACGAAGTGAGACTGAAACTAATTGGTATCCTGTCGATGTTTCGTTGAAAAAAAAAAAGAAACGTTCGACCGCACAGGAGAACCGAGCACTTCGTGAACTTTAAAAGGACCAAGCATTGTCACCCTTCCCTCCAACAAGGGCCACTCGACGGGGCGTTAGACAGCTAGGACAATGTCCGGACGATTTCAGCTCTCTGTAATGATGAGGCGTGTACGAAATTATGGAACAAATAAACCAAACGCCGATGCGTCTGAACTAGTTACTCGCGGAAACTTTCAAGAACAACCCGTAACACAAACGCTCTACTTTATTATTTTTAAAGAAACGGATCCGCACATAGTTTCTATGAAAAAACGAAGATTCACAAACACAGCGTCCGCCTTTTTTCGACTGTAGAATTCACTTCCTCACCGTGTGACCCTTTCGAATTTTCTGCATTGCATTCTCTTCCGCTTCGCCAGGTGTCCACAACTACAGTGAATTTGTGCAACTTGCATGGCAGGTGTGCATTGACGAAGGCAACAGCCTGCTCTCGTTCGATGTCGTGTCGTTTTTCACCGATGTCCTTTGCCCGTACCCGGTGCCCAGGAAAGCCTCGCCAAGGCGCAACCCTCCAAGAACGGACGTCTCTCACTGGTGATTGTCTATGCTGCCGATTGGAGTTCTGCTTGTCAATCACGTATTTTGCGTACAAAGAGGCAATTTTCAAGCCCAAAAGAGGAACCGGATAGAGCCTCCACCCCAGTAACAATGCATAACCACCGTAACATTGGCTCACCATGGAGCTCATAGAACGGACAGTCTTCAGCTCATTCTCGCCACGGTCCAATACCGTTTCTCCTCTATGTTGACAATCGGTTACGCAGAGTGAAGACGTATAAAATTGAAATCCTGAAAAGAATCAAAAGTTAATTCACCCCGATCTCCACTTATATGTTCAATGCGAACGGGATGGCTTTATTCCTTTTCTTGACGTCCGAGGGACGAGAACAAACAAGAACCGACAGTTCCCAGTTCACAGGAAGCCGAGACACACCGGCCGCTACGTTCATCTTAATTTGGCACATAGGGAGGACCACAATGGGTCAGTACTGTCAGTACTGTCAACTTTCTTTAACAGAGCGGCAGTCATTTGACCCTTCGAAAATTCGCGCAAAAAAGAAAAGAGCGATTTAATTTCGGACCTCCAGAAAATCGGCTACACTAAAAATGTTCTCCGCCGCACGTAGCTAACGAGGGAGGAAAATTTCCCGAGGGCATCCACCGCCGAACCTTTGAAACGCGTGCCTTGGCTTTGCGCCCCGAGAGGGAGTGAGGCGCTGTCCCCCGTATTCGGAGGAGAGGGGATGCAGGTCGTTCATAAGCCTCCCAGCACCCTAGATCGCCTAATCCTTCACACTAAAGACCGTCGGACAGTGGACAAAGCACTCAGAGGTGTGTACCGCATTCCGTGCGCCGACAATATATCTTCAGTGTGAGTGAAACTTAAAATCTCCCGGAGAGGATGGCAGCAAGACGTCTGAAGACCGAACAAAGTACAGAGCGCAACTGCCAGAAACACCACTGCAGCGAACCCCAAAAATTGATTAAGACACAACAGCCATTCCCGTGGCATATACAGTTGTGGCATATACAGCAAAGCCCACGGATCCTGAATCGCTCGGTTGCAACCCTCCCGGCTGTGTATACACACGGACTGCGTTTCGCACCGAAGGTCTTAGTAAGGGGCCGAAGATGCCGCCGCAAGCTGGTTCGCGTCACGCCTGAACAAGAAGCCGAGCTGGACTCGAAACGGCGGGGTTTTTTTGTTCTCTTGGTCGGAGTGTAAATATATTCATCACCATGATGTTCCTAACAACTCCTTCATCTTTATGTTCAAAAGTGTTTTGCTTGACATTAACACAAACGCGGTATGTTGTCGTGGTTACCCAGCCATGTCGTCGAGAACGCTGATACTCGAGAAATCGTCAATGGAGGTTCATTAATCTGGCGCCCTCATATTTTGATGAAATGATGCGTAATTCCTGTGCACAATTACAGCTCCAGGTACGAATGTACATCAAGTTCGCCATTATATCCCGACTATAAATTACTCGACTAGACCATTGGTGTCGGGTAATGCTGCAAAACGTCTTTACGAGTGCCTGGTGTTAGTAGCACTATTTTGGGTGCACAACGCTCGCATTGTTGCGACCGGGATCTGCACGCATGGAGTGATATAAGCAGGTAATGACCTAGTTATCATGTTTCGAAAACTCATTTGCTTGAGCACGGACTGAATGTTTTGTTAAAGACGTATTTAATGCATTCAATCGCAGTTTCGGTTGCAGCGGGGGCCGCGAAAGGCTGGATTTGGTATAAACAAAGCTGCCTACATGACTGTCGGACTGATATAACAGAGCAGAGCTGCCATAGCACTGTAGAATCCGTGCCATCGGCAGTTTATAGTATTCTTCTAAATACTGATTTCGTGAGCCGCCCAATTAAAATGCCCCCGTGGACGTGATGCAGGCGCCACTAGTGCCAACTGCTGCCGCGCTAGACAACGCCGCGCGACCCTGGAGACAGTGGATGTGGAGACGCGCCCTGGCCGCTGACGGCCGACATGCATACAGGTCTTCCCGTAGAGTTTCATACAGCAACTGCTACACAGGAATCTTGCGCTGCGATCGTGCACCGCAATGATCGTGATGGGAAGTTCTCGATCCGGATTGGCGCTTGATGGCTTGTAGAAGTTAATGTGGATTCAATTGGGCTTAAAGTTTCGTTTTCGCTTTGGAATTTCATGAACGCATTTGCCTAAGCAGTCTGTTTAAAGAAGCGTTCGAAAACAAGTTTCTCCTTGAACTGAATCCCGCCCGCTGACTGACGACTCCCTGGGTAAAAATGTTTTATATCCCAGAGTAGCAAATCGGATGGGTTATCAATTCATTGCCGCAAAGCGAGCAGGAAAACACAAATGACTGCGCTCTGTGTGCGAAGTTGTCAGCGCATTAGGAGTTGTGGCGCTGCTCATTCGGCAGAGAAATGTATTGTGGAAGCTGACGACGGCTGCGAATAGCTTGGAACGGCCAAACTTTTCGTGCGAATGCAGGCTCCACGGCGTAGACCGGCAGTACCAGCGGCTGATAGTAACACAGCTTGATCATTTTCACTCATTCAGGCAAGAATAACTTCTGCGAAGGTAATCTGTAACTTTTTTTTTGATGAGCACAAAACTTTCCTTAGTATTACAAACTAAAAGTGCCAAAACTTTTACAAATAGTTCCCAAAGAAGTCCGCGTCCTGCGGCAAATGTCAAGCCTGCTCCACAAACCTTTTCGACTCCGCGTCTGCGTTTTATTTAAAGGCTTCGTTTTATTTCGTGCGAAACCAGTTTTTGGTCAATAACTTTCTTGTTTGCCAGTTAATTTGTTAACGGAGATCCGAGTAATGAGAGTTTTATCGTAAAAAAAAAACGATTTGCGCAGAAGCCATACGCCCGTTTCGATCCTACGCAGTCCGGTTCCAGAACTACCCTTTATTTCATAGAGTTTCATACTAATATACACTAGAGGGAAATGTGGCGCCTGTGTTTAGGGGAGCCGCGCTTCACCGAGCGTTCCTTCCTGTACCTGTCAGGCACGTTCCGCTTGTCCGTGGCATGGCTCACGAAAAGGCTCTAAAGTTGCCTCTGGCTGCAAAATTGAAGCAATATTACTGCAAAAGATCAACCGAATATGTTTTAGTCTTATAAAATTGAAGCTCCAGGAGGATGCATATGTCAGGGAGTGTTTAGAAGCTTCATGCAAGCTGAACAAAAAACAATATTACCCCTTTTTCTTCATTTTGGCTTCAAGAGGAAAAAGAAGTCATGTAGCTAACCAAGCCAAGGAGGCGAGGAACATCGCTACCTGCAATGGCGCCACCTACGGCGGCAAGCGAATGCAGCGCCACACTTCCCTCTAGTATATATTAGTATGAATCTCTATGCGTCATTCCCGTTGAAGCATAAGCGTCGCCGCCATGTTCGCGTTCACACTAGCGCCAAATTCCTCTCCTTATTATTGTATGAAACTATATGGGTCTTCCTACACGTGTGTAAGGCTTGACACTGCGGCGGTATTCGATTGCCGCTCTCATATTACATGCAGATTACGATTTTTTGTGCTATTCGCCACCGCACCAATACCTCGTTTCTCATATTTGCGGCATTGTTTGGGACTTGGTATTACAATAAAAACTCTCGCTAGAGCTACCCGCGACGGCCTGGGTCACTTAACGGCAGTGGCCGCCGCCTGCGAAGCGACTGTACGGATTGTCAGTGCGCGTTTCGTAGTAGAGTACCTGGAATCCCTGTAGAACTTAGGTCGCGGCCGGCTGCCCTATGCCAACAATGTCCCGGTGCCTCCGCCGCTAGCGATCGAATCGTTCATTGCTCGATAGCAAGAGCACCGACCTTCAATCGGAGCTGCGACCCAGCGGGGAACTCCGAGAGAGGGGCAGCGGCCAACACAAACTCGTGACGTGTTTGAATGTTGTTTATTTACTCCTGGGAAGGCCGATTGCGCGAGGTCTTCCGCTGGCTGCTCAGTTGCGTTTCGCGCACTTTAAAGTGATTTTAAATGTGTTCTGGGCTGCAGTTGCCGCTGATATTCTTCAGGTGACTGTGTGTGTGCTCGCACCAATCTATCTCGAAAGTTATCTCGCCTTCAACATTTTGTGTCAGTACTCCTTTAAGCTCCAAAGAATGCTTACTTGTCATAAGACTGCCCAATTGGCTACTAAAAGACATTCGTAATGGGATCAATCAGAAATATTTTGACACTGCCTATTCTGAAAAAATAGCGCTTAAACAAGGACTAAGGAATTCGCAAACACGAGTGCTGACAAACGGTTACAAGTGCGACCACTTTTAGGGTAGTGTGTGCGTAGGGAAAACCCGGCGATGCCTGGACGAACGGCTGAAGGAACATTTTTGCTTCCCACAACTCGTAACAGGAAGGGATTTGGCCGTGCCCTGCAAAACCTACAACTTCTCCCCGAGTTTATAAAGCACAAAGGCGCTGCAATGGTATCATGAAACAGGCACGCAGAGTTTTGGTTGCGTGCGTGATAGAAAAGCAAGGTGCCGACCGCGTGAGCAGTTCTTTAGTAACTCTCCGCAGAAAGGTACTTAGCTCACTTGGCGTATTTTAAGTGGTACGGTGACTTGGCAGCTGCACTTCCTTGTTGTCAGTTTTTTTTGTATTTTTATGCTTCCTGTTTGCTTCCCTGATATATATGTGACGTCACTCCACATTTTCCCCATTAAGACCCTTTATATAACTATAAAATTTTGTTTTCTTGTAATCAATTGCGGCTATTACACAGTGATTAGCTGGTTTATCAGAACCTCGGAATGATTCTCACAATCTAAAACGCACAACTCTCATTATTATTCAAAACAAGTAGGAAAACCATGTCCCCATTGTAATTTCCTGTGAGAAAAGGTGAAAACGCGTTTTGAAAACCACTATAACTACAGGCTGATGCACCGTTTCTTCTTTTCCCAATGTATTATAAAAGATTTTTTAATGATGTTATCATCCCTACGGCCACACGATACAGCTGTCCACACTAGAGATCCTGAACCATGGTTCGTTCCCCGTTTTCGTACACAATACAAAATGCAATCATTAAAACACAACATCCCCGTGCTACTTAATAAATATAAAAATGTAAGTATCGTTAGTCGCAAGTGTTTACGCGAGTATTTTATTAACTTACCATGTGTACCTTAGTGTGTTTGTCTTATAAAATTTTATTGCTTGTGACGTTGCGTACTTATGACGCATGCATATTTTATGTCCCTGTATAGAATTCTCAATGTATGAGTGTACATTGATTGTATGAACATTACTTAGGTCAGTCAGAATGTATCGGTATTTTTTGAGTTTGTTTCGTTACTTCGAGCGAGATGTGAGCGTACAGTAATTTATTTTCTTCTTCCTGTAAATTGTCAATGTTGCATTGTTGCCATTATGTACAAAGGCTCCTGGGCCCCTGTCAAGCTGCTCATTGCAGCTTTTAGCCCAGGAGACCATCCAGAGCTACACTTGTGTGTATCTGGTAAATAAAATTTGACTTTGACTTGACCATCGAACTGAAATTTTCATCATCGCGTATTCTCTCCAACGACTGCTACGCCGCTTCAACTGTCTTCAATGCCTCTTATCTGAGCGAATGTTATTTCTCTGAAGAGGCTTTGATGAATAAAGCTGTCGTAGATGTTTTCCTGATTCCTATTCTGTCCCAGATTACTCATCACAGTACAGGCTGGAAGTATAGTTTCTCCACATAAAACACAACAGGAAAACGCCACTATTGAATGTTTTGAGAACTAGAACGTACGACAGCTAGAACCAAAAACACCTTATAAGGTACCTTTTGCATATTGTTGCCGAAATATGTATCCTACAAACGCACTGCGCTTTCTTATTTGCATTTGGTGTACACCATCAGAAGATGTATCAAAACGCAGTTACCAGACACAACTCATTACGTACGTGGAGTTAAAATATGCACACAAAAAGCAGAATTGCTAAACAGGAACTGTAACATGGGCACACTTACAATGCATACACGGAGCACAATCCGCAAGATTCGTACCTCTTCCATGGCTAGAAGAGCAGCCGCGCCGGAGCAGCCGCACTGATGTTTCTTCTTCTTCTTCTTGTTCCTTTGGTGTTTTCTTCACCAAACTGAGGCAATACATTGAATGAATAAACGTTCAATTAGATAAAAAATCAACGTTCATGACCAAATTATTTACAATATTATGTTATCTTAACGTACTGCGAACATGATATAAAATCGACCATTGTTGCCTCAGTAGATAAGTACCCAAAACTGGACGGTGAGCGCGTCTTTCTCGTTATGAATGTGGTATTTTCTTCTTAATTTCATTCCAAACGCAGCAACGGCGGCGTACATTTACCATTGGGCCCTGGTGGGGAAGAGGGCTGTCTCTATTTGTTTACTGTGAACGGTTCCAGGAAATCTGGCACGTGGATATTTTTAGCGGCCGATATGACGAAGAGGAAAATCTGTACAAACGCGCGCATCGCTGGCTACTTTGCTACACCAAATCTTTCGTATACAGAACGAAAGCTTTTGCATTCTCATTCGCTTAACCGATATGATCCACCACGTCCGCCGGAGAAGCTGCAAATTCCAGTCCCACACCCTTCCTCTACACTTGCAATACACGACAATGGCGCATGCTCGAGACAGAAATATCGTTATCCCAAATTCTGACTACGTACCTTTGAAGCATTTTCAACCTGTCATGCCCCAATAAAGCGCACTATCTCGTATGGGATACCTTGACCGATACATTCCCGCGCCTTCCCCTACACCAAACAAGTGGGATTGCGGTATGACCTGCTGTAAGCTCGAGAATCACGAAAAGCGTGATCGTGCATGCCAGAGTAGCAGCGGTCGCTCGCGGCTTACTGTGCTAAGAAGAGGCCACCCACATTTATTTCCTTATCGGTTTCTCTGCTCAAATAAATATTTGTGCCACCACAACAAAAAACCATATAGTCAAGGGTTTTGCATGCACTGCATGAAGAAACAGTAATGCAGTCACTGACAGAGTGAAAAAAGTATAAAGACGTTTCGGAACCCGTAAGGATTCTTTGTTCACAATGACGCAAAAAATGGACGAGTTTTGAATATAAAAGTAAACTTTGGGACAAAATGGCCGCATGTGTATCGATGGCAACGTCCCTTCATTTCGATTCAGTGTATCGCAGTGCGTTTGTATGAACGATGATTTAAGTAAAAGACGTGGTATCACGTTCCGTTCTTTGGACAGAACTGCAGCGTTGTCCGAGTCGATATCGTGCTTGTGCGCATACTCGCCAATCGCCTTAAAGATCTTCTTTTGATTTTTCAAGTCACATTGGTGCTCTTTCGTCCTTGTGGGGAGCTTTCCTGTTTCGCCGTTGTAAGCCTGGTTGCAATCGGCGGAGGGGATGCGCTAGACAACACCGAGAAAACGATATTCGGCCAGCGGGTCTTTGACTTTCACCAGCTTATTCAGAAGCTTGCTGGGGGCACGTGCCCATTGCAGAAGTCATAATTTCTATAAACGAGGGCCAAAGCTTCGCTTATACCACGTACACGGAATGCCGGCAGTGGTGGTGAGGACCTCACGATTGGCAGCCTCAGGTTGTAGCATTTGCCTTCGAATTATTTGCACGAAATATAGTGGGTAGCCGTTACCAGAAAGTTTCCGGCGTTCTGTTTTAGGTTTTGTTTTCAAATGGCCCCCGTCTTTGCAGATTCTTCTCGAACGCATCACCAGTGATGAAACGACGACCCTATTGTTGATGACCGCGAGGTTCGATTTGGCTTGCGGTACACACTGAAGGGGACATCACCGTTCTTGCGTTCTCCCGAGGATTGGAGGAATGGCAGACGATCATCTTCTTCGTGCTCGACTGTGAACTGAAGTCTTGGCTCAACGGCATTGAGAGCTGGCAACAGCTACCCACAACATTTTGTGGAATAGATTGAGAAGCCAATAGTACGGCCTAATGCTGCCAGTCGTAATGGCTTCACCGCCAATGCGGGCATTCCGTATGTACGTAGTATAAGCCCAGGTTCCGCCCGTATTTTGAAATTTATGACCTACGCATTGGGCACGTGCCGGCCAACAAGCTTCGAATGCGCTGGTGAAAGTGAAGCACCCGCTGCCCAAACATCCTTTTCTCAGTGTTTTCTATGGCATCCCCTGGGCCGAGTGCAACTATGTGTACATCGCCAAAACAGGAGAGTTCCCCAGAAGGATAAAAGAGCACCAACGCGACGTGAAAAACCATAGGGTGACCTCTAAAGCAATTGCCGAGCATGCGCACAAGGACCAGCATGATATTGCCACGAACCATGTATGCGTTAGTTTATTTATTGTTTGTTTTTACTGCCCGGCCACGCCCGGTTTTGTTATATGTGTCAAGCGAAGCGCGTCTTACATTCTTTATTTTTATGCCACACGGGCTACCTCATTCAGATAAGCAGGCTGTGTCGTCTTAACGTTACTAGCCCAGAAACATCTTCTCTGATGTAGAATGTTCTGGATGTAAATCGACGGTTCTAGAAACGCTCGCACCGAAAGATAAAAACCTGCAGAGCAGAAGCCATGGCATTCCGATCGTCGACGCTCGCCCGCACACGTCACCTTGTTGACTGGTGCTTCGCCGCCGGTGTATTCTTTGAGTTGTTAGGGGAGCACAAGTTCGCTCCAATAAACGTGTTTTTCTTAAGAAAACTGCGTCGTCTCTAGCTTCGTGACATCGGGTGGTGGTGCTGGATACATGCACGTTACGCCCTCGTCAAGCCGACAAGCAAGTCCCACTCGTGCCAGCCGCCGCAGCAAGGTCTTGAGCCGGAGTTTGGATTGCTCCCGGATTGCTTCCGGATTGCTTCCGGACCCCCACCAGGATAAATGCAGGCACCACGACGAGCACTACCAAGCCGGCCCTCGCTTTTCAACAGCCCCGGGAACCACCATCGTTCCGCGGATCTCACGGAGGAGAACCTGAGGACTGATTGGAGAAAGTGCAGCGCGTCCGCATCTTTAACAGGTGGGATGACGAAGAGACTTTCTGCCATGTTTTCTTCTATTTAGAAGATATGGCCCGAACGTGGTTTGAAAACCATGAAAGCTCCCTAACCGACTTGACCCTCTTTAAAAGGAAGTTCCTCAAAACATTCACCACCGTCGTGCGGAAAGAACGGGCCGCCATTTAGTTGAAAACCCGCACACAACACCCCAACGAAGGGGTCGTGGTCTCCGTTGAGGAGATGAAGCAACCTTTGCCGCGCGCACACCGAAATGACGGAAGAAAAGAAAGTACGCTCCTTGATGCGCGGTGTGAAGGAGGAGCTGTTTGCTGGACTTGTCCAAAACCCGCCCAAAACTATCGCTGAATTCGTGACCGAAGCCAGCCCGATTGAGAAGGCTCTCGTAATGCGTGCTGGGCAGTATTTCCGCAACTTTGTTGGCGAGGCGAATGCGAGCTACGTCGACAGCATGCGGATTGCGGCTGATATCCTACGCGAGACCTGCCACGCAGTAGTGAGAGAGCTTCTCCCCCCGCCGCCGCAGCCCCACGTCGCTACCCTTACCAACGTGATTAGGGAAGAAGTGCAACAAGCGTTCGGAACATCTACACCATCCGAAGTGGCCCCGTGAGCCCAAGCTCTGTCTTACTACGCCGGCAGTTCGCCGACCCCATCCTGCTCCAACATGCCGTCTACAGGACCCCGCCGTACCGCCGCCCACTGTCACTCCCCCGACCCCCAGTAGCCCAAAACAAGACGCCGAGGGAGACGGACGTATGGCGAACTTCCGATAATTGTCCGCTGTGCTACCACTGCGGAGAGGCCGACAAAATCTATCGCCGCTGCTCCTACAAGAGGCTTGGTTTGCGAGGGTTCTCCGTCGACGCACCTTCCCCTCGACCCGGCCAGCGCTCATTTGAGATCGAGGAATACCTGTCCTACACCAGCCGTGGTTCTGCCCATTTCAGCCGCTCACCGTCGCCCTAGCCATACCAATCGGCTAACCGCCCTAGCGATGCCGAATTCGCCCATGGAAGGTCCCCCAGCCCACGCGGGGAAATAAAAGCAGCAACCTGTGGGGGTGAAGATGCTCTACGGCGAAAAAAGGCAAACCCTCTAATGACGCAAGGACGCGCCGAAGACAGCGATTCACGACATGCCCCCATCCCGACGACCCGACCTAACCCTGACGAGACTCCCGAACACGACGACAGGCACACGGCGCGACGGGTACCCGACATGACCGAGTCTGCCGCTGAGAAGACGAGGACAACGACGACGCATAGTGCCCGAACGTCAACACGCACAAGCCGAGATGCAACACCCAGACGCACGCGAAACTCGAGGAAAGCGGCGTCCGACGTCCAGTTGCCCATCGACGGCGTTGATGTAGTCGGCCTCATCGACACGGGAACCGACTACTCGGTAATGAGTGGCTCATTCGCTTCAAAGCTGAAGAAAGTTGCGACAAGATGGGATGGTCCGCACATACGCACAGCACGAGGCCACCTCGTGACGCCAAGGTGGAACGTGCACATCGTGCGTCAGCATAAACAGAACAACATACCCTGCGGCGTTCGTTATTTTGCCTAACTGCTCCCGCGACGTAATTCTGGGAATGGACTTCTTGATGGAAAACGGTAGAATATAGCGATCTGCAGACCAAGTCAATAACAAACGCAAGAAGCAAGTGACGTGATCGCGGTTGCCGAATTTGAGCCCATACTCGAAAATACCTTCAAGCTTCCGAATTCAATCGACGTGAATCCGGCGTTACCACAAGCAGAAAGGAACGAATTACTGGCTTTGTTGCGTCGCTTCAGGGAATGTTTTTCGTCGAACTCAAAACTAAGTCACACTCCTCTAGGGAATCACCAAATAATCACCGAAGAGGGAGCCCCACCTACCCGACAGTCACCGTACCAGGTCTCTTCACACGAGCGGGAAGCCATTGGGACTCAATTTGATGACATGCTGAACGATGACATTATGCAGCCATCGAAAAGTCCGTGGGCTGCGCCAGTCTTACTCGTGAACAAAAAAGACCGCATATTAAGGTTTTGCGTTGACTACCGGCGACTAAACAAAATCCACGAAAAAGTACGTGTACCCCTGCCACGAATCGACGACGCCCTCTACCACCTCTGCCATGCGAAGTACTTCTCATCGATGGATCTGAAGACCGGCTACTGGCAAATTGATGTGGACGAGTGAGACCAAGAGAAGACCGCATTTATAATCCCGGAGGCCTATCGAGTTCAAGGTTATGCCCTTTGGGTTTTGCATGGCGCCAGTAACGTTTCAAAGAGTAATGAACACTGTGCTAGCTGGCGTGAAGTGGCACACCTGCTTCGTATACCTCGACGACTTTGTGGTGATCCCCTGGACTTTCGTCGAACACCTTGCAAGGTTGGAATTGGTACTCGAGGCCATTCATACGTCGGGGTTAACGCTGAAGCCTGAAAAGTGCCGTGTCGCGTACGAGGAGCTCACGTTTCTTGGCAATGTTGTCAATGTTGCGGCAGTTCTAACTGGCCCGGCCAACACTTCAGCGATTGCGCACTTCCCAAAGCCTAAACACAAGAAGGTAAGTGCGAATATTTCTCGGCACTGTGCGCATACTACCGGCGCTTCGTCGCAAACTTCGCCCGCATTGCAGAACCACTGCAAAGCTGCAAAAACACCTGCAAAATTCACCCGCGCTCGATCATTTCAACGAAGACGCCAAAACGGAAATGCACACGGATGCACACCAATACCCCTGTCCAATGTCGGCCCTAAAGCGGCCGCAGTAGAGCCACCGCAGCCATCGGCCAAAGAGCCACCGAGTCAACTGTGTGTTTGCCTCGCTAACAGAGCTACCTGCATTGTGCAGCAACACAAGCATTAAGCGAAAACCTATCTTGTTTTCACGCTTCTGTTATAACAGGTTTGCATGGCCGCTTCGAGATTATAATACCGGAATTACACTGTAGGTAACAGAAAGGTGCTAGGCATACCGTAGCTGTGCTGAGCGAAACGTTAGTTAACTATCAAGTTGGGTCTTGCTACGCGTAATTTCAGGTCAAACTCTTCTTGATCGTACAGTTGAGCACGTGGTGATGCCAGCTGCTTTAATTGCAACACAGACTGAAAGCGGCCCAGTTTGGTACATAACTGGGTTATGAAACAGCGCTAGAAACAGGACTACAGAAAGGGCACACAGACAGGACGCTGACTAACAACTAAGCTTCATTGTCACTGAACGGGCAATAAATACGGAAGGAAAAGTGACACGTCAAGAACGAAATAACTAAGGAATACAAAAACCATCAGTTTCAAAAGTACAGTATTATTCATTACTGACACCATCATAGCCACTAGCACCCCGTATCTACAGTATCACCAAGAAAGTAAATTTCTTTCCCCGTAAGAGCTACATAAGGAGCGCTGACGCAATCATGCTTCCGGGTATGCATTTCCCAGGCTTCTCTAATCTCACGTCGCATCCGGTCCCGGTTATCGCGCCAGCACGTGGCCTTTCCGTATTTATTGCCCGTTCAGTGAGAATAATCTCAGTTGTTAGTCAGCGCCGTCTCTGATGTACCCTTTCTGTAGTCCGGTTTCTGACCCTGAGTCAAACCAAGAGTACCACACCCCCACCGCGCATGCCTGGCCAGGCACCGCTGATGATGATTGTGGCAGGATGCCATAGGGACTGGCCAACCAAAGAATCGATCACGGGATAGCTTCGCGTTCAACCACCGACGTCATCGTCCCGTAGGGGAAGCCTGAGTACCACACCCCCACTGTGCATGCCTGGTCATGCACCGCTGATGATGATTGTGGAAGAATGACCCCAGGGATGGGCAAATAAAGAATCCATGACGAGATAAGCTCGCCTTCAACCGCAGATCTTTCATCATTTCTTTTAGGCTCCCTAGATGTCTCCTGGTTTCTCCCGCAGGAAAACGTTTGATCTGATCTCGAGCTTGTACTACTTACAACTAAAAACCACACGTATGCTGCTCAGCTTGGGTGGCACGCCTTACCGACTGGGACACCTTCAGAAAAGCAAATTCTTCCAAACCAATTCACCCCAGTCAGCCCCTATCAGCATGGATTGATCATTTACGAACTGTTCACTGAACAACAAAAACGGTGGCTATCACCTACCACACACGTGATGTCGACCCGAAAGTCTTAAGGCTTTGGGAGGCAGTACGGAGCCTCACCAAGCGCTGCAAGCGACAGAGGCAAAGCCGCATACTGCGTCACCGAATCGCACTTCTAAATCAACAAACGACCGAGTACGCCGACCACCTTTCAAAAGAAAATTGGCTACAGCGTGTGTGATAGCCTCCAAGGTACCCTGACAACCAAAAAAACTTGGCACCTGCTCCGGCATCTCATTGACCCCCAAACCATTAGGACCGCTTCTCAACAAGCATTGACCCAAATTCTTCATTCTTTCAATGGTTCTTCTGAACCCCTCATGCGTGCCTTGAAGAATAATACCTCCACACAGCCAGAAATGTCACCCCCTCCTTACACAGGCCAGCCAAATCCGGACCTTGATTAAGATTTTCAACTTTACGACCTCCGCACATCTCTTTCCGAATGCAGCAAACACAGCACCCCGGGCGCGGATCATGTGACCTATTGTCTCTTAGCCAACTTGGATGATGACTAAGTGGAACAACTTCTGCCAGCATAAGAATGCAATTGGAATCCGGAAAACTTCCCCCACACTGGAAAGCAGCAGAGATTCGCTTTATCCCGAAACCTAACAAGTCCCCCAACTGGACAACCTTCGTCCTATTTCTTTAACATCTTTTTGGTGGAAATTGATGGATCGCATGTTACTCTGACGTAGAAAACCTTACCTAGAAGCTAAGGATCTCATCCCAAATACAATGTATGGCTTCAGAAAACCTCTGTGCACGCAAGACATCCTTCTTCGAATAAAAGAAGAAATTCTGATACCGTCCTCCCAAAATGTACCTCGTGAAATTATTGCATTAGACTTAAAGGGAGCTTTCGATGTCTGTCGTTCTGACATCCTCTACCATCTCAACGAAACAGGCTGCAGCTTCGTACATACTCCTACATTGCCGATTTTATCACACACAGACAGGCAATCCTAAAAGCAGGCGATGTGAAGTCTGACCCAATCACCCTTGGAAATCGTGGCACTCCTCAAGATTTTGTTCTTTCACGTCTGCTTTTTAATATCGCTCTCCTAGACCTCCCTCGTCAGCTAAAAGCCATTCGCTGTGTTCATCACGCACTGTATGCCGATGATATTACTATTTGGACTAACACGTGTTCTTTAGGTGAAATTCGCGATACCCTTCAAAAAGCCACTGACACTGTAAAACAATATGCCTCATCAATTGGCCTTCGGTGTACCCTAAAAAATCTGACCCCATCATTGTACGGAAAAGCCGCCCTGCATTCTGTAAAGAATCAGTTCAAATTACCTTCGATGGACAGCTTATACAACCCAGACATTAACTCAAGATACTGGGTGTTACAATCCAGGCCAATACACAGAACGATCAGACAGTATTCAAGCTCACCACAGTATTTACTCAAGTTACACACACGCTTTGGCCATTCTCCAGTCGACATCGCGGCATGAAGGAGGAAGACATTCTCCGCCTTATCCGCGCTTCCCTCTTATCACGGGTCGTCTATATCGAACCCTACCTAACTCTTACCAAAGTGACACGAAAGCCATTGATCGCCTCATCCGCAAAGCTATAAAGAAAGCTCTCAATCTTCTATGTTCCCCGCAACAACTAAACAGGTTCAATTAAGCATTCACAACTCGGTCACAGAACTCATCGAAGGCCATCTTCCCAGTCAACGTCTCCGCCTAACTCAAACACCAACAGGACAGGCACTGTTACAGGATCTCAAAATGTCAACTCCTCAGACTACAGACCGAAAACCTCTTCCCCCATAATTGGCGTCAAGCCATTCATTTCCGTCCTCTTCCCGAAAAGATGCATCCCACTTTGCACTCCGGTCGGCGAAACGCCTGTAGCCAAGCCCAAGAAGAAATCTACGGAAACAATCCCAATGTTTTGTATACAGATGCCAGCCCTTACTCCAATAGGCCCCATCACTTAGCCTTAGCAACCACTAAACACAAGATCCTCACCTGCTCTCATTCAAGACCACATGTATTTGGCCCACAGAAAGAATTTGCTGTGGCCCTCGCCGTTACTCAAACACTCGACGGATTATAATAATAGACTGTCAAGCCGTCTGTCGCAGCTTTTTGTCAAATTACGGGGCCTCAACTACGTGGAACCTCTTGGCTCAACATGCCCCCAAAAGAAGATCGACATTGTGTGGACTGCGGGATACTCCTCAACGATGGAAAATAATTGTGCCCACATACAAGCCTGCGAACTCTCCTACCAGAGCTCTGAGGAAACACCAAGTCTTGTTCCCCTGCTCACATTTCAAGACATCACCCAACATTACCGCACATCAAAACAACATAATCCCCTCCTCACCCGCAGCTTAATAAAACATAAGGTGTAATACTCCGAGGCTTCAAACACCTTTACTCACCCCATTTGGCTACATCGGATGTAAACAACTCAATACCCTGCCACATGAAAATTTTGTCCTAACTCATGTACCCTCATACACATAATCTTGGGGCGCGCGAACAACCCAGCCCTCTCACATTTACCCACTTCCCTTTCCCTCTTTGAGGTGTGGGAGAACCTGACGACGAGCGCCGGCTTAGATGCACAGAAACTCCTGGTGTCCAGGGCTGAGACAGCGAGGTCATCCCATGGTCTCCTGGACTGAGGAGCTATACCACATCACCAGGCTCACAATAAAGTTTTCCTCCTCCTTATCCTACTACCAGTAGGAAAACCCTGAAGTACCACACCCCCACCCGCATTCCTGTCCAGGCACCACTGATGATGATTGTGGCAGGATGCCCCTAGGCATTGGCCAACCAAGGAATACATCACGAGAGAGCTTTGCGTTAAACCACCACCGTCATCTTCCCGTAGGAGAACCCTGAGTACCACACCCCCAATGTGCACGCCTGGGCAGGCCACGACTATTGATGATTGTGGCAGGATGATCGTAGGGATTGGCCAACGAAAGTATCCTACGCCGAGATAGCTTCGCGGTCACCACCGTCGTCATCATCCCGTAGTGCAACCTTGAGTACCACACCGCTGATGATGATTGTCACAGAATGCCCCAGGGAATTGGCATATCAAAGAATCCATCACGAAAGAGGTTCGCGTTCAACCACCGTGATCGTCCCGTAGTAACCTTGAGCACCACACCCCAACTACGCATGCCTGGAAAGGCAACACTGATAAATATTGTGGCAGGAAGCCCCTTGTGATTGGACAGCCAAAAAATCCATCACCAGACAGCTTCGCGTTTATCCACCGTCGTCATCTTCCTGAAGGGAAAGCCTGAGTACCACACACCCACTGTGCACGCCTGGCCAGGCACCGATAATGATGATTGTGGCAGGATGCCCGTAGCGATTGCCCAACAAAATAATCCACCACGAGAAAGCTTCTATTAGTTCATATCACAAGCTAGCTGCAGCAGTGTGGAGGCTACATTGTTGTCCCCCTCAGGGCGCCTAACTCACCCCGAAAGAAGCGACAAAAGGCGCCGGGGCCGTCCGTTGCAACTTGCCGAGAGGGGAGAAGGTAGAGTCGTTTCAGGACCCCCTTCACGGCGGATTAGGCGCCCTCAGTGGGCGCAATATTGTTAACAATGTAGCCTCCACAGAGCTGCAGCTATTTTGTGATATTAAATATAGTTCGACCACCATCGTCATCTTCCCATAGGAGAACCCTGATTAAACTCGCCCACCGCGCATGCCTGGCCAGGCATCGATAACGATGATTGTGACAGAATGCCCCCAGAGATTGGGCAACCAAAGAATCCATGACGAGATAGGTTCGCGTTCCACCACCATCGTCATCTTCCCAAAGAGGAAGCCTGAGTACCACACCCCCAATGTGCTCGCCTGGCTAGGCACCGATGATGATTGCTGCAGAATGCCCCCAGGGATTGGCCTATCTAAGAATCCATCACGAAAGAGGTTCGCGTTCAACTACCGCCAACTTGACGTAGTAAACCTTGAGCACCACACCCCCACTGCGCATGCCTGGCCAGCCACCGCTGATAAATATTGTGGCAGGATGCCCCTTGGGATTGGCCAACCACAAAATCCATCACCGGAGAGCTTCGCATTTAACCACCGTCGTCATCATCCTGTAAGGAAAGCCTGAGAACCACACCCCACTTCACATGCCTGGCCAGGCACAGCGAATGATGATTGGGGCAGGATGCCCCAAGAAATTGGCCAACCCAAGAATCCATCACGAGAAAGCTTCAAGTTCAACCACTGTTGATATCTTCCCGTACGGAAAGCCCACACCCACACCTCCTACACATGCCTGGCCATGCACCGCTGTTGATGATTGTGGCAGGATGCCCCTAGGGATTGGCCAACCAAAGAATCCATCACGAGATGAGTGAGTGAAACACTTTTTTAAGGACAGAGGCCATGAGGCCCTGTGGGGAAGTGAGGATGGCGGACGGGCAACAGAAAAGGAAGGGGTCAAAATTCATCACAATTCACACACTGCACACACTTCAAGATTTAAGGTCCTATTCACAAGATGCATATTTCATTCAGTCAGTGGCACCAAAATGCACAGTTTGCAGTGTTGACATTGGTCGTGGATAGGAATGGCAAGACCAGGAAAGTCGGTGAGTCCGCTATACCAGCTTGTACAGGCCGTTTTCAAGCGCATAGAGGGAAATTAGCTTCATTGTCAACTACCGTGGTCATCTTCCCGTAGGGTAACCCTGAGTACCACACCCCCACTGTGCATGCCTGGCCAGACAGCACAAATATGATTGTGGCAGGATGCCAATACGGATTGGCTAACCATTGAATCCATCACGAGATCTCTTGGCGTTCAACCACTGTCGTCATCTTCCGTGGGAAAACCTTGAGTACCACACCCCCACCCGCATGCCTGGTCAGGCACCGCTGATGATGATTGTGGCAATATTTCCCTAGGGTTATGCCAACCAAACAATCCATCCCGTGAGAGCTTCGCGTTCAACCAAAGTTCCTCTCCTCGCTGATGATATAAGGAGCATCATACGGAAACTAAGTGAGCAACGGTCTGCAGAGGCGTGGTTGATGAAGACACGAAGCGGTCATTGCTGTACGCAATAGACCCAGCCTTACAGTTCCGTGTGAATGTGGCGCTGTCACGACATGTAGAAAACTCTCCTTCACCGTTTGCGACTTGGGGTGGCTTATACAAAGTCGTTTTTGTACCGAATCACTGTGCAACCTCACATCCTGCGCATGCGGAGCGCCCGAGGAAGATGGTTCCACGTGATGCTAGACTGCCCATTATACTCACGGCAAAGACGTGAACTTTTACACAAACTTTCATTAGAGAACCGTCGTGTGTGTGTGTTTAGAATCTTTACTAGGACCATGGCCTGATGCGGGGCTTCAAAATAAGGTTGCTCGTGCCCTGAATGTGTTTTTTACCTCAACAGGAATTGTGACAAAGTATTAGGTGACATATAAGATTTTTGTCGTGACTCAGTGACCACCAACCCAGGAGGACATTTTACAGCAACTTTTAGTACTCACGAAAGTGTGGTGCACAGTGGAATAGTATAGCCGGGGTCTACGACCCTGTATTGGTGAAATGGAGTAGCCGGGAGCAGATCCGCTTTTAACCTCTCACTCCATAAACCAGTTAAACCACCACGACAGTCGTTTTCTTCCACAGGGAAACCCGGAGTACTACACCCTACTTTCCATGACTGGGCAGACACCGCTAATCATGATTGTGGCAGGGTGCCTTTAGGGATTGGCCAACGAATTAATCCATCACGAAATAGCTTCGTCGTCAACAATCTTCCTGAGCTTCATGTAGGAGAAACCATGCGTACCACACCCCCATCGCGCATGCCTGGCCAAGCACCGCTACTAATGATTGTGGCTGGATGCCCCTAGGTGTTGGCCAACCAAAGAATCCATCTCGAGAGAGCTTCGCGTTCAACCACCGTTATCATCTTGCCGTTAGAGAACCCTGACTACCACACCCCCAAAGCGCATGCCTGGCCAGGCACCGCTGATGATGACTGTGGCACGATGCCCCTAGGGATTGGCAAACGAAGGAATGCATCCCGAGATAGCTTCGCGTTCAGCCACCATCACCATCTTCCCTTAGGGAAACCGTGAGTAGCACACCTCCCTGTGCATGGCTGGCCAGGCACCACTATTGATGATTGTTGCAGGATGCCCCTACAGATTAACTAACGAAAGAATCCATCACGAGATAGCTTCACGTTCAACCACCGTCGTCACTTCCCGTATGGGAACCCTGAGTACCACACCCCAACTGTGCAAGCCTGGGCAGGCACAACTAATGATGATTGTGGCGCGATGCCGTAGGGATTGGCCAACGAAAGAATCAATCACGAGATAGCGTCACGTTCAAACACTATCGTCATGTTCCCGTAGGGGAATCCTTAGTACCACACCCCCATCGCGCATGCCTGGCCAAGCACCGCTACTAATGACTGTGGCAGGATGCGTCTAGGGGTTGGCCAACCAAAGAATCCATCTCGAGATAGCATCGCATTCGACCACCGTTGTCATCTTCCTGTAAGAGAACCCTGAGTATCACACCCCCACCGCGCATGCCTGGCCAGGCACCGCTGATGATGATTGTGGCAGGGCGCCCCTAGGGATTGACCAACCAAAAGATCCATCACAAGAAAGCTTTGCTTTCAACCACAATCATCATCTTCACGGAGGGGAAACTCTCAGTACCACACCCCCAATGTGAAGCCTGGGCAGGCTCCGCTAATGATGATTGTGGCAGGATGGCCTAGGGATTGGCTAACGAAAGGAATCCATCACGACATAACTTCAAGTTCTACCACCGTCACCATCTTCCCTTAGGGGAACCCTGAGAACCACACCCCCTGTGTATGCCTGGCAAGATCCCCGCACGGGGCACCTTGAGTATTCATGGTGACGGTGAGCAGCGACACCGCGTACCCCGAGCTCCCAACATAAGCCGTGTCCAACCGTGGCGAGGTGTTTAAAGGTGAAGGGTAGAAGCCGTAAACGGTGGCCGTCGGAGCCTTGGTCAAGCTCCGGCCATAAGCTCCTGTGTCTACCCGGGAGCCGGGACCTCTTTGACACCAGGGTAAGGTCAAAGCCGAAAGTACCCCCGTCTCCGCGCTTGGTCAAGTCGCATATGGCATTTTCCAAACGCCCCCAGACGTGATCGGCCCCCAAAGGGTGCACCGAAGACTTCCCCCTTTGAACTACCTGTCAAAGCCGATAATTATCTCGCGCTTTTTGATCATGGAATTTTTCCAAACCCCACTTCCCAGTCGTGAATCTCGCCCCGGAAAAGCGTCGGCAGCCCCCGGGGAAAGTTCTTATCACTTTGCAACGACCCTCTCCTCCCAACCCAAACCGGGGGCATGGAATGTTGACAAGCAAAGATCACTTCCCATCGCAGTTTCAATCTCCAAAGGGCTTCTTGACCCCCCTTATGGAAAGTCGTGCGGCTGAGCACACTTCACAACGGGAGCCGTTTTGATGGAAGTGAAAACAAACAACAATCCTGTAACCTCCTAAACGTTAAAGCCCCCATGGTAAAATTTGACACCCCAAGGCGCCTCACGCCCCGTGGGCGCACTCAATAGCTCCGGGGCGTGATCTCTGATCGGGATCTAATGAATGAGACTGAAGGAGATCTGCTCGAGGGCCTCCGAGATCAGGGCGTGACAGCAGTGAGGCGAATCACCATACGCCGAAATGATGAAATAATTCCAACTAAGCACATACTCTTGACACTTGACCGCTCTAGCCTTCCTGAGTCGGTCAATGCAGGTTTCTTGAGATGTCCAATCCGACCCTACGTGCCAAACCCACGCCGCTGTTTCAAATGTCAGCGGTTTGGGCACGGCACAACGTCTTGTCGTGGTAAATTGACGTGCGCAAAAATGTGCATCACATGATCATCAAACTGACAATTGTAAATCCGAGAACTTCACCGGTGCCAACTGCAGGTACCACACGCTGCCTATTCTAGGAGCTATGTGAAAAGTTCAAACAAGAGAAACAGATCATTGCTTGAAAGTGAACGAAAACATCACCTTCCCAGAGGCACGGAAGAGGTTCGCCCTCCTTCCCTCTGGGCAGGTACGCCGACGCAGCTCGCCGGGGGGCGGAGCGGCGTCTGGTTTCGGCGGGGGACCCCAGTACCGCGAGTCAGACTTGGTCGCGCCCCCGCCCCCACCCCCCTGGGTTGCCTCTGGCGGCCCAACCCGCCACCCCGCACCGCCTGCTAAGTCAGCAGCGGTCGTGGTGCATCCACGTCCGTGGGGATGCTGCTGCACCCTCTGTTAACCTCCTCTCCACCAGCCCGAAGCACATGCGAGGGCCCGGAGGAGATGGAGCTGGAGGAAACCGCAGCAGTTCCCACCTCCGCCGCACCACCTGTGCCACCCGGGGCGCTCCTGACGCCCTCGGCGGTCGCGGCCAAAACGAAGGGCACCGCAAAGGGTGCCAGGTCCGGGGGGTCCGGTACGCCGTGTACCCCCTTCCAAATCAGATGATGACTTGGATGTGGGACCCTTCCTGTCTGCTTCGCAGCGGAAGGAACGGGTCCCCCCATCTAAACATCCACAGGAGGTAAAGAAACCCCGTCCAAGAGTCCAAGCCCCGAAAGACCCTACATAAATAGTCACACTCAGTAGCTGTAATACATAATAATGGGAAGAGAAAATATCGTTCAATGGAACTGCAGAGGCCTTCTAAATAATCTTGACGACGTCTATGAGATTCTGCATGCTAATCAGCCAAGTGTAATGTGTGTTCAAGAAACACACCTGAATTCCAAGAACACAAATTTCTTGAATAGTTACCTGGTATACAGAAAGGACAGGGTTGGCTGCACACACTCTTCTGGCGGTGTGGCCATAATCGCCCGCAAATCCTTAGCATGCCACCCTGTCACCTTGAACACTATCCTGGAGGCTGTGGCAATTCGAACGATAATATTTAATAGGTTGATAACGGTATGCTCCATATACATTCCTCCTGATGTTTCACTTTTAAGCTCTGACTTCGAGGCGCTGGTTGACCAGCTGCCCGAACCATACATCCTGACAGGCGACCTTAATGCTCACAACACTCTTTGGGGCTCTTCTCGCACGGATGCCCGAGGTCGCCTCATAGAGAAATTCCTTACATCTTCAGGAGCATGCCTTTTCAACAGTAAACAGCCTACATATAATAACATAGGACACAACACATACTCATGTCTTGACTTGGCTATAGGTTCGGCAATTCTCTTTCCATGTCTTGAGTGGGGTGTGGGCACGGACCCATATGGCAGTGACCACTTCCCCACATCACTAACATATATAGGTAAAGGCCCAAGCAGTTCATCTTCCCATAATAGGTTCAATGAAGCACGAGCTAACTGGAACACATTTACAGAGACATCGAAACTACACCACACATCCATAGGACACCTACACGTTGAAGAAGCTACCCAACTCCTCACGGCACACATCCTCGACGCCGCCGAAAAGTCCATTCCCCGCGCCTCTGGTGCCCCGTGCAACCAGAGGAGGCCGTGGTGGAATGAGGACTGTAGGCGGGCGCGAGAGGCCCAGAACAAGGCGTGGGGTATTCTTCGCCGGTACCCCACGCCGGGTAACCTTATTTTGTTCAAACGGGCCAAGGCGTTTGGAAAACGTGTGCGCCGTGTGGCAAAACGAGAGAGTTGGCACACCTTCTTGACATCCATTAATTCATACACAGACACACACAAAGTCTGGACACGTATACGCAAGCTCAAAGGACAACAGACACACAGCCTGCCCCTGGTTAGCACAACAGGGGACACACTGGAAGACCAGGCTAACACTCTTGCACAACACTTCGAACACGTGTCTAGTTCAGCACACTACACAACCACTTTCATGAAACACAAAACATCTGCAGAAAAAAAGCCCTTACACGACAAAGACAAATCAAAAACTTCTTACAACTCTGAATTCACTCTCTATGAGTTGAGGGCTGCCCTGAGCACGTGGAAACCTTCAGCTCCAGGCGCAGATAAGATTACATACACCATGATACAGCACCTACACCCAGACACTCTTGAAACACTCTTACACCTATACAATAAAATATGGCTTTCGGGGCACATTCCACGCTCTTGGAGGGAGGCCGTAGTAGTGGTTTTCCTAAAGAAAGGGAAGGACCCTTCCTCTCCCGCCAGTTACCGCCCCATTGCCCTGACAAGCTGCCTGTGTAAGCTCTTCGAGAAGATGATAAACAGGAGACTTGTGTACTTCTTAGAGTACAATGGTCTTCTCGAGAGCTGCCAGGCGGGCTTCAGGGCGGGGCGATCTACCAACGATCAACTCGTTGCATTAGAGGCGTATATAAAAGATGCTTTTCTCCATAAGCAGTACTGTATGACAGTATTCTTTGATCTAGAAAACGCGTACGATACCGCGTGGCGGTATGGCATCCTAAGAGACCTCAAGTCCTTTGGCATGTCGGGTAACATGATGAACACGCTTGCCAGTTACCTGTCTGAAAGAACGTTTCGCGTGCGAGTTGGAACCTTCACTTTCTAGGGTTCATGTGCAGGAAAACGGCGTGCCGCAAGGTGGAGTTTTGAGTTGCACTTTGTTTATTGTAAAAATGAATTATCTTCGGAAGGCGCTACCACCATCGATTTCCTGCTCCATTTATGTAGACGGCGTTCAATTATCCTTTAAGTGTTGTAACCTGTCGGTCTGCGAGCGCCAAGTCCAGCTTGGTGTTAACAAGCTAGCTGGTTGGGCAAACAGCAACGGTTTTAAATTTAATCCAGGGAAGTGCACTTGTGTCTTGTTTTCCAAGAGGCGTGGCATCCGGCCGGATCCTGACATTCAACTCAATGGTGTCTTGATTCCTGTCAAAAAGGAACACAAGTTTTTAGGCATAATCTTTGACGAAAAGCTCACATTCATCCCACAAATAAAACAACTAAAACATAAATGCTTAAAAACAATGAATATCCTGAAGGTTTTGTCGCACATCTCTTGTGGTGCTGACAAACAACTTCTCTTACGTGTTTTTACCACCTTGATAGGTTCACGATTGGACTATGGTAGCGTTGTCTATGGGTCAGCCACTAAAACATCCCTCGAAATGCTGGACCCAGTGCTCCATCTCGGGCTCCGCCTGGCGTGTGGCGCCTTCCGCACTAGCCCGGTCGAAAGCCTATATGTGGAGTGCAACAAATGGAACCTACAACGTCAGCGAGCATACACAGATCTCCTTATGCTTTTAAAATTTCATCCATGCCTCACCATCCTTTTAAATCAGTTTTTGATGATACGTCCATGACTGAACTCCTTTTAAATCGACCATCGTTCTCTGCGCCCTTGTCTTACAGAGTTAGAGAGGAAGCGTCAGAGCTTGCTGTCACCTTTTTAGACACCATTCAAAGTACTGTAACAGATTCCATAGCACCATGGCATCTCCGCCCTGTGTCATGCGACACATCTTTTACGCATGTAGATAAAAACCGAGCTCCCACATGTGCAATTCAGCAGCACTTCTTGTATTTGCAGCAAAAATACCAATGTTCTGAATTTTATACGGACGCCTCTAAAACTTCCACCTCGGTGTCCTGCGCGGCGCATGGGCCCGGCCTTAGTGTCACTAGAACTCTTAACAGTAATACAAGTATCTTTACGGCAGAGGCTTATGGTGTACTTCTGGTTGTTAATCATATCCTTCAAAGCCACATCCCACAATCCATTATATATACAGATTCTCTCAGTGTTGTGCGGGCGTTGTCGTCAACGAAGTCTTCAAAAAATCACGTTATAAATTTAACAGTCAAGGGTATTATGTCGGTGTATGTACGCAAATTTGAACTGGTTCTTTGCTGGGTCCCTGGCCACTGTGGTATAGCCGGGAACGAAGCAGCGGATCGAATGGCTGCTGCTGCTACACTCTCGAATGCAGTAGACATAACCACATTACCCTACACCGACGTGAAACCACACATCAGGCAGCAACTTCGCAAAACATGGCAAACACTTTGGAGTGAACAAACAGACAACAAGTTACATGTAATAAAACCACACTTGGGCCCATACACCACAGACACACGCAATAGATACACTAAAGTCGCCTTGGCCAGATTACGGATAGGGCACACTCATGCAACACACTCGCACCTTCTCACTGGGTCTCCAAGACCTGTGTGCAGTAGGTGCGGAGAGGCCCTATCCGTGATGCACATCCTCATACAATGTAAGGCACTCGACACTACATGACGCAAACACTTCCCTCAACTACACACACGGGCATATTCCACCACACCCGTCATACTTCATAGGAGACGAAGCCCTGTTTTCAATCAAACGCGTTTTCGAGTTTCTCACCGACGTAACATTTTTACATCTCATTTCTTATCATGCATGTTGACAACCTGGCCCTTTACACCAGTCATCTTCATTACGTTGTGTTTTACTTTATTTATTTTTACTAAAGTGTTCTTTTACTTCCATGCCACTTTCATGTAAACACTTTTGTTTGCCGCTCTTTGCCCTTAGTCGGCCTTGCGCCAAATAAACTCTAAACATCATCATCATCATGCCTGGCAAGATACCGCTAATGATGATTGTTGCAGGATGCCCTACAGATTGGCTAACGAAAGAATCCATCACGAGATAGCTTCGCGTTCAACCACCGTTGTCACCTTCACATAGCAGAACTCTGAGTACCATACCCATACTGTGCATGCCTGGCCTGTCCCCGCTAATGACGATTGTGGCACGATATTCATACGGATTGCATAACCAAAGCATCTATCACGACAGACAGACAGACAGACAGAAAGCAAACAGAGAACTTTATTGAGGTCCAGAATATCCCTGGCAGTCTTAGTGACTGCGCCCTGGGGACGCGGGCCGCACTTGCGCAGGCGGTAGAAGTCCTTGTTCCTCCGCTCTCTCGCAAGCAATCTGGACAGCCCGGAGTTGAGTCAGGTACTCTTACCTGTCTAGGGCTTCTTCCAACTCTTCTTCTGTTGAAACGTAACCGCGCGGTAACGCAGGGCATTGCCAGAGCATGTGGTTTAAGGAGCATGTGGTGCTACTACATTTTGTGCAGTGCGGTTGGATGTCGTGTGCGAAGTAGCTGAATACGCTTCTCGAGGGGAAGGTACCCGTTTGGAGCATTCTAAAGGCAGTGGATTGTGATTGCTGAAGCTTGGTGTGCGGAGCTGGATATTTCTTTCTCTCTAGCTTGTAGTGTGCCATGATCTAGTTTAAAGTGTGTGGCGGATCTCTATACTCTTCCCAGTCACTGATCGTCGAGTGGCCTACGCTGCCGCGGCGGGTGATTTCACGCGCGCAGTCGTGGGCCATCTCATTGGCGTCGGGGATGCTCTCGTGTATTCCGTGTCCCATGTGGGCAGGAAACCACGTAATGTAGTTAAAGTCGTCCACGCTTCTGTTTTGTATTAATTCGCGCTGCTTCCTTGGCTATCGTTCCTTTGAGGAACGCATGGACTGCTGTCCCTGAGTCCAAGTAGATGTTCGGTCTCGAAGGGTCGGCCATAGCCAGGGCATTCGCCACTTGCTCTGCTATAGCGGGTCTGTGGGTGCACTGTGCATGCCTGGCGAGACACCGCTAACGATGATTGTGACACAGTGCCCCTAGGAATCACCAACCAAAGAATCCATCGCGAGATAGCTTCGCGTTCAGTAGTTCGCCAGCAGGGTCGGTCACAGCCGCCACGTATTTGTTGGAGCGGCCGTATCGTGCTGCATCCACAAATGCCGACGTTCGGCGCCCTTCTTCTGGAGTTTTCAATAGCGTTTTGGCCCTGACCACCCTCCAGGCTTCATTGAATTGCGGGTGTATGTTCCGAGGGATGGGCCTGGTTTCGAAGGTCTCCCTGATTTTCCCATCCAGACTAACCTCGTATGCCTCAAAATTATCGGGGATGTGCCCCGGATTAGCAGTATGGCCCTCCCTGCACTCGTAGGTAGGAGTCTTTGCCTTTGGGCTTCCCTTTGGGATTCTATGATATCTGCTAATTTTTTGTGTACGCCCTGTCTTTCAAGCTATTCTGTGGTAGTGCTAATAGGGAGACCGAGTACCCGCTTGACGCATTGTTAAAAATATTAGAGGAAGAAGAGGTAGCTTGGCAGCTGCCTCCTGCAATCACCATCATTATACCATCCCATCCGCCATTAAAACGAATCACCCACGTCCCGCGGTCCCCGCCTTGGTTCTTCAACAAAATGGTGCCGGTGGAATGCCAAGACGATTTCCTTCGGCAACGCCTCCAGCAAAACGTCGTACAGCATTGCCGAGAAGCTGCTTGTGCGTACGTCCAGTACGTTTAGGCATCGGACATTCAGCTGAACACAGTCATAAAGCCTGCACAGCTCCTTGTCCTCCGAGTGAGACGTCACGGGCTGTAGCTCGCGGACGTTTCGAAAATGCCGCTGTATGATACGGCTCTTGTCGCCGAACCTGTCCTTCAGCAGCTGAACGGCACTTTCATAACAGGCCTCCGTTGTTGGCAGCCCGGCGATGGCAGCTGCTGCTTCTTGGAAAAGTATTCTACAGATGACATTGTTGCAATAGCCCTAAAAAAGCAGGATGATATCTTAAACATTAACGAAACGACTTTCGAAAACAGTCACCTCCTAAACAAAAACAGTGATTTTACGACGCCTCTGAAAGAGCCTCATCATGAACCGGAACACAGTCAAGAAGTTTCCTTCAAAAAAGAGATTAATTCATGGAATAAGGAAATGGAGTCACCTGATTCTGTTGCTCTCTCAGACGACTGCAACCCCAACGATGAAATTTCCCGAGAACGCTGTACAGGAACCTGCAGAGCCGTCTTGTGTGCAAGGTTGTAGCTGCAAGAAAAGAAGATCAAGGCGCACGGAAGGACCTAATGAAGGACCAGCCAAACCACAGGTTAACGCAAAAGCACAGCAGAGTTATCGACACCACAAAAGAAACTCTGGCTTACCCATGGAGACGCCTAATAGATGCCATCACAGCAGCACGGCTTCAGAGGGCATTTCGCTTACCAAGGTAGAAAGTAACAAAGATCTGAAAACCCCTACGTCCAAACAAAGGCCGCGCAGACGGCATAACCGAAATGCCCTACGATGTGCTGGCGAAAATTCTCCAAACGCGGCTTCACCAAAGCACGTGACGCAAGGCCGACTGATCGGTAAAACGAAAAGGAAAAGAGAACCATCACGAAGAAGAATCGTACACATGGAAAGAGTCAGGCAGCGCGTCAATTCCTCGAAACGACAAACGATCCTACGCTCATGCCACATGAAGCACGCACGAACACTGTTAACTCATCCAGGAAAGACGACGGTCAAGACAAGCCGCGTGCCCTGCCCAACTCCACAAAACGCAGGTGCCACAGAAGGTGGAAACATAGGTGGAAGCAGAAGATTGAACTCTCAGTGGGCGGCTAACACGGACCTGACGTCTTTTCTGATTAACACGGACCGGTTAGGGAATTGGGCAAGAGTGTTTTTGACGTTGGCTACAGATAAGGCAGAGAGCTGGATAACCACTGAAAAGTGACTCCCGACTTTAAGTGACCGTTCCTTTATTTATCGGCCGGCCGGGGGATGTTAGAAATATTAGAGGAAGAAGAGGTAGCTTGGCAGTTGCCTCCTGCAATCACCATCAATTTTAAGTCCCATCCGCCATTAAAGAATCACCCACTCCCGCGGTCCCCGCCTTGCTTCTTCAACACGCATATCCAATTGAACGTGTCAACTTTGACCACCTTGTTTTTGGCCCAGTCTACCGCTGCTGCGACGTAGTGTACGTGACGCATTAGGAAGACATTGTAAATTCGTAGGAGATTGTGTTCTGTTAAGCCCCTCCGTCTGTTTGATAGGCGTGCGACGTGTCGGATTGTGTCTCCGATTATTGGCGAGCTTTGTGATAATTCTCGATCTGTTATCTCGGGATTGCATCAATAGTCCGAGGACCCTGAGTGTGTCTACGATGGGTACGGTTTGCTCATATTGTGTTTCGATTCTTATGTTCGTTCGGTTGAAGGGGTAATTGACCTTACTGCCTTCCTGTTACATCTGTAAAGGAGTAGTGTCGATTTCGTGGTAATGATAGCTTCGCTTTCAACCACCGTCTTCATCTTCCGTAGGGTAAACCTAAATAACACACCCCCACTGTGCATGCCTGGCCAGACACCACTACCGATGATTGTGGCACGGTGCCCCTAGGAAACACCAACCAAACCACCGTCGTCATCTTCCCGTAGGGGAAGCCTAAGTACCACACCCCCACAGTAGCCTGGGCATGCACAGATAATGATGATTGTGGCAGGGTGCCCCTAGGGTTTGGGCCAAGCAAAGAATTCATCACAAGATAGCTTCGCGTTCAACCACCGTCGTCATCTTCCCGTAGGGGAAACCTGAGTTACACACTCCCACTGTGCATGCCTGGCCAGCCACCGCTAACGATGATTGTGGCAGGGTGCCCCTAGGAATCGTCAACCAAAGCTTCGCGTTCAACCACCGTTGTCATCTTCCCGTAGGGGAAGCCCAAGTACCACACCCCCACCACGCATGCCTGGCCAGGAACCGCTAATGATGATTGTGGCAGGATACCCATAGGAATTGGCCAACCAAAGAATCCATCACGAGATGGTTTCCCGTTCAACCACCGTCGGCACTTCCCGTAGGGGTAGCCTAAGTACCACACCCCAACTTTGAAGCCTGGGCAGGCACAGTGATAATGAGTGTGGCAGGATGCCCCTACGGGTTGGACAACGAAAGAATCCATCACTAGATAGCTTCGCATTAAACACCCGTTGTCAGTCCCGTAGGGGAACGCTGAGTACCACACCGTACTGTGCATGCCTGGGCAGGCACAACTATTGATGATTGTGGCAGGATGCCCTAGGGATTGGCCAACGAAAAAATCCATCACGCGATAGCTTCGCGTTCAACCACCGTCGTCATCTTCCCATAGAAGTACCCTGTGTACCATATACCGTGTGCATGCCTGGCCTGTCCCCGCTAATGATGATTGTGGCAGGATAACCCTACGGATTGAATAACCAAAGAATCCATCACGACCGACAGACAGACAGACAGACAGACAGAAAGCAGACCGGAGAACTTTATTGAGGTCCAGAAAATCTGTGGCAGTCTTAGTGACTGCGTCTTGCAGACGCGGCCCGCACTTGTGTAGGCGGCAGACGTCCTTGTTCCTGCGCTCTCTCGCAAGCAATCTGGACAGCCAGGAGTTGAGTCACGTCCTCTTCACTGTGTAGGGCTTCTTCCCACTCTTCTTCTGTTGTAACGCCACCGCGCGGTAACGCAGGGCATTGCCAGACCATGTGATGTAAGGAGCATGTTGTGCTACTACATTTTGTATAGTGCGGTTGAATGTCATGTGCCAAGTAGCTAAATAACGCTTCTCAAGGAGAACGTACCCGTTTGGAGCATTTTAAAGGCAGTGGGACAACTCGGACAGCACAGCAGTTGAGTATAGATGGCGAGGCAGTGGAAGTGGGTAGCGAATATATATACTTAGGCCAGTTGTAACCCCAGATCCCAACCATGAGGCAGAGATAATTAGAAGGATCAGAATGGGGTAAGGTGCATATGGCAGAGATTCTCAGATGATGAATAGCAGCCTACCATTGTCATCTGAAGAAGAAAGTGTATGACAGCTGCATCTTACCGGTACTCACCGACGGGGCTGAAACCTGAGGCTCACTAAGAGGGTTCACCTTAAATTGAGAACGACTCAGCGGGCAATGGAAGCGGAAAATGATAGGTGTAACATTAAGGGACAAGAAGAGAGCTGAGTGGGTTAGGGAGCAAACTGGTGTTAAAGACATATTAGTAGAAATTAAGAAATGGACGTGGGCAGGGCATGTAATGCGAAGGCAAGATAACCGCTGGTCATTAAGGGTAAAAGAGTGGATCCCTAGAGAAGGCAAGCATTGCAGGGGGTGGCAGAAAGTTAGATGGGCAGATGAGATCAAGAAGTTTGCGGGGATAAATTGGTCACAGTTGGCACAGGACCGAGGTAATTCGAGAATAATGAGAGAGGCCTTTGCCCTGCAGTGGGCGTAGATAGGCTGGTGATGATGATGATGATGATGATGAAAAGCACTGGATTGTGATCGCTGAAGCTTGGTGTGCGGAGTTGGATATTTCTTTCTCTCTAGCTTGTAGTGTGCCGTGATCTCGTTGAACGTTTGTGGCGGATCTCTATACTCTTCCAAGTCACTGGTCGTCGAGTGTCCTACGCTGCCGCGGTGGGTGATTTCACACGCCCAGGCGTAAGCCATCTCGTTGGCGTTTGGGATGCTCTCGTGTATTCTGTGTCCCAGTGGGCAGGAAACCACATAATGTAGTGAAACTCGTCCTGTCTTCTGTTGTTAATAATTCGCGCTGCTTCCTTGGCTATCGTTCCTTTGAGAAACGCGCGAACTGCTAACCTTGCGTCCGAGTAGATGTTCGGTCTCGAAGGGTCGGCCATAGCCAGGGCAATACCCACTTGCTCTGCTATAGCGGGCTTGTGGGTAACTATGATGTAGCGTTCAGTAGTTCGCCAGCAGGGTCGGTCACAGCCGCCACGTATTTGTTGGAGCGGCCGTATCGTGCTGCATCTACGAAAGCCGATGTTCGCCACCCTTCTTGTGCAATTTTCAATAGCGCCTTGGTTCATGCAACCCTCCTGGCTTCGTTTAATTGCGTGTGTATGTTACGAGGGATGGGCTCGGTTTCGATGGTCTCCTTGATTTTCCCATCCAGATTAACCTCGTATGCTTCAAAAGTATCGGGGATGTGCCCCGTGATGAGAAGTATGGGCCTCATTCACTGGTAGTTAGGAGTCTGCCTTTGGTCTTTTCTTTGGGCTTCTATGATCTCTGCAAGTATGTTGTGTAATCCCAGTCTTTCAAGCTACTCTGTTCTGGCGCTAATAGGGAGACTGAGTACCCGCTTGACGCACTTCCTAATGAGCGTGTCGACTTTGACCACCTCGTTTTTGGCCCAGTCTACCGCTGCTGCGACCTAGTGTATGTGACTCATTAGAAAGGCATTGTAAAATCTTAGGAGCTTGTGTTCCGTTAAGCCCCCTCGTCTGTTCGATACTCGTGCGACGTGTCGGATTTGTGTCTTCCGATTTATTGGCGAGCTTTTTGATAGTTCTCGTATTCTGTCCACGGGATTGTATCAATTGTCCCAGGACCCTGAGTGTTTCTACGATGGGTATGGTTTGCCCATATTGTGTTTCGCTTTTTATGGTCGTTCGGTTATGGGGTGGTTGACCTCTACTGCCCTTCCTGTTACATCTGTACAGGAGTAGTTAGGATTTCGCGGTGATGATAGCTTCGCTTTCAACCACCGTCGTCATCTTCCTGTAGGGGAAACCTGAGTAACACTGCCCCACTGTGCAAGCCTGGCCAGCCACCGCTAACGATGATTGTGGCAGGGTGCCACTAGGAATCGCCAACCAAAGAATCCATCGCGAGATAGCTTCGCGTTCAACCACCGTCGTGATCTTCCCGTAGGGGAAGCCTAAGTATCACACCCCCACTGTGAAGCCTGTGCAGCACAGCTAATAATGATTGTGGAAGGGTGCCCCTAGGGCTTGGCCAAGCAAAGAATTCATCACAAGATAGCTTCGCGTTCAACCACCGTCGTCATCTTCCCGTAGGTGACCCCTGAATACCACACCCTTACTGTGCATGTCTGGGTTGGCACCGCTAATGATGATTGAGGCAGGATGCCCCTAGGGATTGGGCATGGAAAGAATCCACCACAAGATAGCTCCGCGTTCAACTACCGTCGTCATCTTCCCGTAGGAGAACACTAGGTACCACACCCCCACCACGCATGCCTGGCCTGGCACAGCTAATGATTTTGTGGCAGGCTGCCCTAGAAATTGGCCAACCAAAGAATTCATCACAAGATAGCTTCGCGTTCAACCACCGTCGTCTTCTTCCCGTATAGGAACCCTGAGAACTACACCTACACTGTGCATGCCTGGCCAGGAACCGCTAATGATGATAGTGGCAGGATGCCCCTAGGAATTGGCCAACGAAAGAATCTATCACGAGATAGCTTCACGTTCAACCACCGTCGTCATCTTCCCGTATGGGAACCCTGAACACCCACCCCCTTACTGTGCATGCCTGGCCAGGCACCGCTAATGATGATTGAGGAGGGTGCCCCTAGGGATTGGCCAACCAAAGAATCAATCACGGGATAGCTCCGCTTTCAAACCACCATCGTCATCTTCTTGTAGGGGAAGCCTGAGTGCCCCACCCCCGCTGTGCATGCCTGGCCAGGCACCACTAATGATGATTGTGGCAGGATGCCCCTAGGAATTGGCCAACCAAAAAATCTATCACCACATAGCTTCACGTCAACCACCGTCGTCATCTTCCCTCAGGGAAACCCTGAGTACCACACCCTTGCTGTGCATGCCTGGAAGGCTGCGCTAATGAATGATTGTGGCCAGAATGCCCGCAGGGATTGGGCAACGAATAATCCATCATGAGAGAGAGAGAGAACAAACTTTATTCCGCAGGACCTAAGTCAAGGTCCTAATTTCAAAGTTCAATTCACCGGATCCACGTAGTACTCCAGTATGTCCTTGCGGATCCGGTGCACGTGTTTGTAGAGAGCTTCCTGGGCAGCCTGGATGTTTACTGTCGGTGGGGGAGACAACCATAGCTCCAGGAGGAGTGTTGGAGGCGAGGGATGGGTCAAGTGATGGCGGGGTGCAGTCCCAATAAGAATGAGGGATGGATGGGTAGGAAGAACAGGTGGGACAGGAAGGATGACCAGGGCGCCGATAGATGCGGTGAAGAATGTGATGGGAGGGGAGTGAAGAGGTTTGAGCTTGCCGAATGAGGCACGCAGCCTCACGAGTTAGACGGGAACTGGGGGGTGGGTACAGGGTACGTGATAGGCGTTGGGCGTGCAATTGTAACGGCGGGAAGCGCTGTGTTGAATACGAACAGTCGGGCGGGTGTGTACCAGGTTGGCCAGGACATGGGCGGACCCGGGAAAGGTACTCTCCGGTGAGCACGTTTGCTAAGGCGTTTCCGCACATGCCAGCGTGGCCAGGAACCCAAACTAGTGTGAAGCGGGGCCGATGATTCGATGCAAGTAATCGGAGTGACGAATTCAGTATTGTGTTGTGGGGTGAGTCTCATGGTGAGCGAAATTACGAAGGGCTGACTGACAGACGGAGAAGATATATACTGGCGTGCTGGTAGGGAACATTGAGAGTAGCGTGCTCTATTGCAAGGGCAATGGCGTAATTCTTCGAGAGAGGTCAAACCCGGTGGGGAAAGAAAGGAAAGCGTGGCAGTGTCTAAAGAAGGGAGTTGGAGAAATGAAGGCCGTGCTGGTTGAGTTTGAGGGGATGTCGCTGGTGTCATGTAAGTAAACGATAGAAACCATGGGAGAGTAGAAAATTAATTCGCCTGGAGAGGGCCTGAACGCGCAGTGCACGACGAGCAGGGTGTCCGATCAAGATTCGTGTTGCGGGGGCAAAGGCTCAACCCGTAAATTAGTGAAAAGTCGCCCAAGGAGGGTGCTCCGGTTGGTATGGGGGGTAGTTGCGAAGTGGGGTAGTTAAGTGTATTGAGAATAGCAACACCTTGGGCAGAAGTCTGAGGGCGGTCGAGTTGGGCCTGGCGATGGCATGCAATGCGTTCTTGAAGAGTATTATATATCCCTAGGTTCCAGAAGGGTGGCGCTGGGGGCGTAGGGGGGTACTCCCCACAGCGATACGGTAAGTGTGCGGAGGGAGGCCTCGAGGGACGAGAGCTGAGATGGCGAGGGTTGTAAATACGGAATTGTATATAGTATACGGGACATAACAAAAGCATCGATGAGGCGGAGCAGGTGATGCTCGTGCAGTCCAGCTCTTCGGTTGGCGACCCGGCGGAGGAGATGGGATAGCTGAGTGATCTGATTGTGAAGTGTGCGCAGAGTGGGTACAAAGCTGCCAGCATAATGTAAGGTGAGACCGAGGATCCGAAGGGTGTCAACATGCGGTATAAGGCTGCCAAAAATTTGTACCTGAGGAAGAAAGCGGTCCGGGGCTACTCCACGCTTGTTACTGGCTACGAGTAGAGCGGATTTTGAAGGCGAAATAGAGAGGCCGACAGACGTGACATAGCCTTGGATGACGTCACACGCTTGCTGAAGAGTGTCCTCCAGATGGCCGGGACTGCCCTTGGTTGACCAGAGCGTGATGTCATCCACGTATATAGAGAAGGAGAGAAGGGGGATGTCATCTAATAGTGGAGGAAGTGAAGCTAAAGCGATGAGATAGCTTTGAGTTCAACCACCGTCGTAATCTTCCCATGGAAGAACACTAAGAACCACACCCCCACCGCGCATGCCTGGCCAGGCAACGCTGATGTGAGTAGTGGCGGGATACCCTAGGGATAGGGCAAACAAAGGACCCATCACGAGATAGCTTCGCGTTCAACCACCGTCTTCATCTTCCCATAGAGGAAGCATGAGTACCACATCCCCATGGTGCATGCCTGGCCAGGCGCTGCTAATGATGATTGTGACAGTGTGCATTTAGGGATTGGCCAACCGAAGAATCCATCACAAGAAACCTTCGCGTTCAACCACAATCGTCATCTTGCCGGAGGGGAAGTCTCAGTACCCCCACCCTCAATGTGAAGCCTGGGCAGGAACCGCTAATGATGATTGTGGCAAGATGACTTTAGGGATTAGCCAACAAAAGAATCCATCACGAGATAGCTTCGCGTTCAACAACCGTCGTCATCTTCCCGTATGAGAAGCCTGAGTCCAACACCCCCACAGCGCAAGCCTAGCCAGGCACTGCTGATGAAAATTGTGTCAGGGTATCCCTAAGGATTGGCCAACCAAAAAATCCATCACGAGATAACTGTTATATAACGGGACGCAGACGCGAGGCTATGGCTGTGCCGGACCGAGGTTTATTCGCTTCCTTCCAGTCCTCCGAGAGTAATGATAGTTGGCGGTTAGCCGCCTTTGTCCTCTTCCTCTTCCTTACTAAATCTGCAACATACTCCCACCCCCGACAGTGACACTAGTTGGAAAGTGGAGAACACGTTAGTGTAGTTTTCCTAGATGGGTTGTCCGATGTCAATTCCTTTGTAGACAAAAGGTGGAAGATACATCCATCTTATCCTCCATCTATGCTTCGCGGGCACGATGCCTTCTTCTTGCTACCTTCTTGGCTACGACGGGGCACGCTGTTTTGCTCGAACCGAAGTGCATGACTCAGAGTCAAAATCAATCCTCGAGTAAGCATGTGTAAATCGTATTCTGGATGCAGCCTCAATCTTCTCGTCAGCGGTCCCTTTCCCCCTTTTCTGTTCGCTTTCGATGTTCGTTCTGAGTCCTGGCTGAGTTTTTCTCACTTGTGTTCGTATCGTCGTCATTGCCCTGGATTTCCTTGCTCTCTGGTCGCCGAACGAACGCTTCCCTTTCACATGCCTGAATCTGCGTGTTCCGAAACTTGCTGCCGAGCCACCTGTTTGATACCTGTGGTGCACGAGTGAATGCTCTGCTGTAGTTGCACCCGGTACCACTGCTAGGCCGTTCATCCTTTGTCTTGATCCGACTATTTCCCATGCGCGATGGCTTCTTAGTCTTGGACCTCGAACGCGTCCGAGTCTGGTGTGGTATTTTCCTGGCTTTGGCGGGATGCCACGGAGCCAGCTGCTTGGCCGAACTCGGTCGTGCTGGTACATCCAGCGGCCTGGTTTACCGACGACGTTGGAAATGCAGGGTCGCTGTGCTGGTCTATGCTATCTTCCATGGACGACGACGAACCCACGGTTTCGAAGGCAGCCCTTGTTGCAAAGGGGAGGTCTGCGCTGGCCGCGTCCCTTTTCCGGGCGGTGCCACCACCGAGAGGCCCCTGCTTCTTTTGAGGTGGCGACAAAGTCTTCGTCACGGTTCCCGTTTTTCTCAAAGTTTCCTCAGAGATTCGCTCCTTTAGCGAAACCTTAGCGCGACTGACCGCGTATGAGTACTCGTCCGCCTCTTCTAAGTCCTTTATGAAGTTGTCAAAGTCGAGAAGGTTCTGAATCATCCCGTCAAGCTTTCGGAAGTTGATCCTGTTTTTGTTGTACTTCACGGCACAAATCTATAAGCATACTGATATTCGGTGTTGACGATTGCAAGGCACGAGCAGTTCTACTGGCTAATTCAGTTATGTCCGCCCGGAGGATGACCCTCGAATTTCGAAGTCTTTCTACGACCTGCGAGTCATCACAACCAGGAAGCGCCGCGAAGCAAGGGTCGGGATTGTCCGATGGGTTGGGCTCATCTCCGGGTTCTAGGCGAAGGGTCTGCGTCCAGCACGCAGCCATGGCAGGAACCATTCAAGAATGAGGCCTCCGAAATGAGATGATCCGACATACCTGAGGCCACGCACCTACTTTGAAAGCGCTTGCTGTGAAGTCCGCTGGTCAGTCGTTCCGAGGTTTCGGCACCAGAAATGTTATGGAACTGGTACGCGGACGCGAGGCCATGGCTGTGCCGGACCGAGGTTTATTTGCTTCCTTCTCGTCTCTCCGATAGTAATGATAGTTGGCGGTTAGCCGCCTTTGTCCTCTACCTCTTCCTTACTAAATCTTCAACAATAACTTCGCGTTCAACCAACGTCGTCATCTGACCGTAGGGGAACCCTGAATACCATCCCCAGTGTGCATGCCTGGCCAGGCACCGCTAATGATGATTTAGGCAGGATGCCCCTAGGAATCCGCCAACCAAAGAATTCATCACGAGATGGCTTTGCATTCAACCACCATCGTCATCTTCCCGTAGGAGAAGCCTGAGTACCACACACCCACTGTGCTTGCCTAGCCATGCACCGATAACGATGATTGTGTCAGGATGCCCCTAGGCATTGGCCAACCTAAGAATCCATCACAAGATAGCTTCGCGTTCAACCACCGTCGTCATCTTCCCATAAAGTAACCCTGATTACCACACCCCTACCGCGCATGCCAGGCCATGCACGCTAATGATTATTGTTGCAGGATGCCCCTTGAAATTAGCCAACCAAAGAATCCATCATGCTATAGCTCCGCGTTCAACCACCGTCGTCTGCTTCCTGTAGGGGAAACCCTGAGAACCACACCCCCACTGTGCATGCCTGGGCAGGCACCACTAATGATGATTGTGGCAGGATGCCCCTGCAGATTGGCTAACCAAAAAATCTATCACTAGATTGCTTGACGTTCAACCACCATAGTTATCTTCCTATAGGGGAAGCTTGAGTACCACTCCCTCACTGTGCATGCCTGGCCAGGCACCGCTAATGATGATTGCGGCAGGCTGCCCTTAGGGATTGGCCAACCAAAGAATCCATCACGAGAGAGAGAACAACATCTTTATTGGCCTGCGTTCAGGCCCCCGTTGTAGGGGCAAACCTACTGCCTATTACCTCGCACCCCCCTCGCGGGAGATGGAGGCGTCGGTTTCGGCCGCTGGCTTTCGATGGCCGCGAGCGCGAGCTGGACAGCCATCTTCTGTAACCCACAGTCCGCACTCATGATCGCGCACTCAATGCGCGGTGGAAGCACGGTCACTTCGTCCGTATTAGTAGTCTCTTGCCTTGGTTGTTGTCCGCAACCCCACAGCATGTGCTGCATGGTGGCCCTCTCACCTCCGCACAACACACACGCGTCCGATTGGTAGAGTTCGGGGCACACGTGCTTACTGAACACCGGTGTCCAGATTGCCCGCACCTGTAGCTGTCGCACGATCACTGCCTCTCTGCGGTTGAGATTACGGTGCGGTGTCGGGTAGACCCTGCGGTCTTCCCTGTACCATTCGAGCACCTCCTTGTAGGTGGTGATTCGGAAGCCGCCGTTTCAGCTTCTTCTTCGTCTTCTTCTTCCCCTTCACCCTCGTCCTCCTCTTCGCTTCCCGCAGGCCTCGGAGGCGAGCCAGGTGCCGCGCTGCCGTGTCTGGTCAGCACGCGCGCAGCTCGGTCCGCCTCGTCGTTGCGGTTGGCTCCGGTTCCGACCAGGGCCCACGTGCGCAGGAAACCACTTGATGGTCACCGGCATTGTTCTCCGCGGCAGGGCCCCGCACACCCTGAGCGCGCACGGTCCCACCCTGTTCATGGCATAGTTCAGCACCGCCCCTCGCGAATCGCTCAGGACGGTGGCACACCTTGGGTTTGTGAGGGCCAGCGCAATGGCCAGCTCCTCCGCTTGCTTCGGGTCCTGGGCCCGTACGCTGCCCGCCGTGTACAGTTCCCCGGAGGTCGCCGCGACCACGGCCACAGCGTACGTGCCCTTGCGGTGCGGGTAGGTGGCCGCGTCCACGTAGAACGCGTCCGTGTCGGCCGCGTGCACGGCCGTGAGCGCCTTCGCCCTGACAAGGCGGCGCTCCCCGTTGACTTCTGGATCCATGTGCCGGGGTATCGGAGGGACGTGCATGAGGCCGAGCAGCCCCCTCGGCAGCGACCGTCCGGACGACGACCGCAGCGGCGATGGCAGCCCCGTCGGCCCCCTGCCCCCGCCCCCACCGCCTTCCCCCCGCAGCAGCCCTACTCGGTTGAGAATTGCTCTGCCTGTTTTGGTCGTTTCTAGGCGCGCAAGCTGCGATACGCGCTGCGCCTCTGCGACCTCGCATAGTGTATTATGTATCCCTAATTCTAGGAGCCGGGTGGTGCTCGTGTGAGTATAGAGGCCTAACGCCGACTTGTATGCCTTGCGTAACAGAGCGTCCAGCATCCCGCTCTCCGCCGCCGACCAGTCGTGGAAGGCCGCCACGTATGCCACATGGCTGACCGCGAAGGCTTGTATCAGCCGCAGGAGGTTGCTTTCGCCGCATGCCCCCGTGCCGCGTGGCCACCTTCTTGATCAGCCCCACTGCCGTCATGATCTTCACCTCCAGTCTCTTTATGGTTTGACCATTGTGCCCGAGAGCGTCGACGTGCAGTCCAAGGACTCGCAGCGTCTTCACCCGGGGGATGATCGTTCCGTCCGTGGTGTGTAGATTAATGTCGGGACCGTTCACCGTCGTCTTCCTCTTCTTCTTGGGTGGTATCAGCAGCAGCTCGGACTGCTCGGGGAGCACGTGAGCCCCGTGTCCAGCAGGTCTTCTTCGACCGCCATCGATGGCTTCCTGCAGGGACGCCTCGATCTCGCCGTCACTGCCGCCGGACACCCAGAGCGTGATGTCGTCTGCATATATGGTGTGTCCGACTCTCGGGATGCTCTGCAAGCGCTCGGCAACCCCGATCATGACGATTTAAACAGCGTCGGCGAGATCACAGCGCCCTGCGGCGTACCGTGCTCCCCAGCTTCTTCTTCGAGAGTTCTAGGGTCACCGGCCACGATCGTAGCGGTACGGTCCGACAAGAAGTCTCGCACGTAGGCGAACGTGCGCTCACCCATGTTCAGGCGCGATACTTGCCGGAGGATGGCTGAGTGACGAACGTTATCGAACGCCCCCTTCAAGTCGAGTCCGAGTATTGCTCGGTTGTCCAGGGAGTTGGTCGGCCTGTCGAGGACTTCGTGCTTGATCAGCAACATCGCATCCTGGGTGCTGAGTTTGGTTCGGAACCCAGCATGGTGTCTGGGTAGAGTCCCTCCTCTTCTAGGTAAGCTTGCCAGCGATTCAGGAGGACGTGCTCCAGCACCTTCCCCACGCAGGACGTCAGGGAGATGGGCCGCAGGTTCTCTATGCTCGGTGCTTTGCCCAGCTTTGGAATTAGGACCGTTCTGGCATCCTTCCAGCCGGCAGGGAGGCTTGCCCTCCCGCCAGCATCTGTTGAAATAACCGGTGAGCGCGGTTATGGCCGCGTCCCTCAGGTTGCGCAGCGCCTTGTTGACACTCCGCCCGGCCCCGGAGCCGACTTGCAATTGATGGTTTGGATCACCGCTCTGACCTCCCACTCCTCGATGTCCGCATCAAGCTCGGCGTTGGCTGCACCGGTGTAGCTCGGGAGGGGGGTCTGCGGCGTGGCCGGCAGATATTTGTCCGTTTATGCACCGGCAAACCTCGTCTACCCCGAGTTCCTTCTTGGCCCTGTGTAACGTTCGCGCCAGGATGTGATGTTGCGTTCCCGTTGTCTTGCCTTCGTCGAGCAGGTGACGGAGCAAGTGCCAGGTTCTACTCTTGTGGATTTGGCCGTCCGCTTCTTGACAGACCGCCTGCCACTGCTGTCGGCAGAGCACCTCGCTGTGCTTTGCGATTTCGATGTTGAGTAAGGCGATGCGCTTGCGGAGCCTTCGGTTATGTCTTTGTCGCTTCCACCGGGCTCTCAGCGAGTTTCTCGCCTCCAGCAAGTGCGCTAGGCGGCTGTCTACTTGCTGCGTCCCTTCGCCCGTTTCGACTTCGGTCGTGGCTGCCTTGGTCGCCGCGTTGACGCTGCGCGACCACTCGCCGATGTCCTCGATTTGCCCTGTCAGGGCACCCAGCTCCTGCCTGTACTTGTTCCAATCCATTGGTCGCGTGCTTGCGGGGAGACGGGATCCATCCGCGCAGCGGCACCACGATCTCGAGGATGCAGTGATCGCTGCCAGAGTTTTCGCCCGTGTTCCGCCAGCTGTCTCCGGTGGTAGCGTTGCAGAAGGCCAGGTCGGGATTGGTATCCCTCTGCGTTGATGTGCCGTGTCTCGTATGGACTGCCGGGGTCGTTTGAGTAGGTGATATTCTGCCTCCAGGGTCTCTCGTGGAGGCTCTGCCCTTGGTCGTTGTCCTCGGGTAGCCCCACGCCGTGTGCGGTGCGTTAAAGTCTCCACACACCAGCGCGGTGGTTGTTACCCGCCAGCTGCATGGTCTTGTGTATGAGGGTTCTGAACTTTTGTTGAACTTGCTTTGGATTGCTGTAGATATTTACGATGTAGGTTCTTCCTTCTTACGGCCCGTTACCACCTCGATGCGAGGTGCTCGATGGCGGTATTCCGGAGTAGGCCGTGCTCTACGTAGGTGATTCCTTTCCTCACCAAGGTACACACACCCTGCCCGGCTCCTTTCCCTGCGATTCTCGCGCTGGGTGGGCTGGCGTAGGAGCGGTACCCCGGCAGTTTCGGAGTGTCTTCGGTGTGTGTCTCTTGTATTAGAATAACGTCCGGTCTTCGGCCGGCGTGTCGTATGTACTGTTGTAACGATGCCCTCTTTGTGCGTAGGCCGTTCGCATTCCATTGCCGTATGACCAACTCTCGACCTAACATTGCTCCGGCCATACTGGGCGAGTCTTGGTCGTTGGTTGTTGCATGTTGTGATTTTCTCCCACCTCCTTGTGTACCAAAAAGCCAGAAATAAATGCAGACTTGAAATGAAAAAAAAATGAATGAAAAGATTGAGGTGGCGCCTGCTGCTGTTGCTGCTGCTTTGACAGCATCTGCGCCTGCTGCTGTTGCTGTTGGTTGATGATTTCTTTCATTTCGTTCATTTGCGTGAGGAGTTGCTGTAGCATGCGCTCCATGTTGGTAATCCGGACGTTGCCATCGGCCACTGTCGCTTCTAGCGTCGCTTGCCTCTTGCTGATTGACTCCTGCTCTCTCTCGAGCTGCTGGTGACTGTCTTCTAGTTGTTGCTGCCTGCGCTCCATGACGCTCGTAGTTGTAGCTCGCCTCATTGCTCTGGGACTGGCGTACAGGTGTTCCGTCTCTACTTCGGCCTCCGCCTCCTCTTCTCCTACTTCTTCTTCCGCAGAGTAATCGTCACTGTGCACCGTTACGGTGCTCTCCTTGTCTTCGACTATCTCGTCGTCTTCTGGGTCCATCGCCTGTTCTTGTGTTGATAATTCTTGCTCGCTGGCTTGTCTGTGCTGCCGCATCCGCCTGCGCGCTGCCCTCCTTGGCTCGCACGGGGTCTTTTGCAGCTGCATTTGGTTGCTTAGAATCTGGCCCAGCTTACTGCTGAGCTCTTGTATTTGTCTGTCCCTCTGCGCGAGTTGTGCTCGTAGCCGCGCAAACCTCGTTTTGGAGCAAGATCGTCTCCGGTGCGGGTTGCATCGATGTTCGCCCTTGCTGCTGCTGTCTCAGGCTCCCCATCGTTCTCTCTGGATGCCTGCGGTTGAATTTCCCGCCTCGGGCCCGCTATCGCTGGCGGCCCACGTGATTCCTGTCTTCGAGCTAGGCTCGGCGGGCGGCGCACTGCCGGAGCGGAGGTGGGGGGCTTTGTTTCCTCCGCCCTTCCCGCCAGCCTCGCCAGCTGTGTTCGCCGCTCGCATTCCGCCAGCTGCCGGCGTTGTTTATTGTTCCAGCTACCAGCTCTTCTGACGTCAGCATTCCTCTTCGGTGACATTGGCTGTTTCGCGCCTTTTTCGGGCGCGCGCAGCTGCGGGAAGTCGACTAAGCCAAGCTTCGGGCGCGCTCTTCTGCTGCTCCTCCGCTTGCTTGCGCTCCCATCTTCTTTGTTTGAACACGTGCGGGGTCTTGTAGCGGTTCTTGCAGCCCGCCGCCCCGGTTGGATGAGCCCCTCCGCAAAGCTTGCATCGGGGTTTACAGACCTGGTCGTGCGTGGGTCCCGGGTTGGACGCTCCGCACGCAAAGCATACTTGCGCGTCCGGGTGGGGGCACACGTCTGCCCTGTGTCCTAATCTGCCGCAGCATCGGCACACTTCATAATGCTGTTTGTACAGGCTGCACTTGGTAACCAAGGCTCCGAACCTGACCGTGTTGGGTACCTTGGAGCCCTCGAAGGCTACGATGACTGTAGTTGCTCTTACCTATCCTATGCGCCTCTAGCGCGAGCGTATTCGTTTCGTTAACTATATTCTCCTGCAGTTCCTGCTCGGAGTACGTGAGCGGGATATCTCTGATAACACCCTTGACCGTGCCCTCGGGCGCCGGCACGTACGCGTACACCTCGTGTTCTCTACCCGCGATCTTTAGCGAGCGGATCTCCCGAGTACATGCGAGCCCTGTGCTCGTGTGGCGTGCTGACCACGATAATGTTCTGCGCGTTGTTATTGCATATTGTATCCTCTCTGGATTCCTGCATGGTAGTTCCTGCCACTGCGAAAATGGCCTCCATTAGCGTGGGTGCCGCGGTGCGGGCTACGTCCAACCCGCCACGTGGCCTGAGAATAATCTTAATGTCCTCACGCGGCAGCGCGCCCGGCATGCGCGATGCCTTAGTTAGCTTAGCTGCGACCTGCCTCGCAAATTTTGCTGGATCTCTAGGGGCTGCGGGGGGAGGGGGCAGGGGGAGCAGAAACAACGGGGACCGACTCACCGCCAGCCGCGCCGATCTCCTGCCCCGCCGCATCTTCCGCCTCGCCATCTGCCACCTGCCTTCTTGCGCTCCTGTCGCTGGTGTTGATTCCACGTTGCCGGCGACCGCCACCGACATCCGCCCGTGAATGTAGCTGACTTGCATCGCCGATGCTCCGTCGTCTTCCTGGGGAAGAAAATTGGTACCCAGATCCATGGTTGTCGTCATCTCTTCGTGGGATAGTTGCCGTCTTCGCCGTGGCGGCCGCCCCCGGCACGCCCGGCTCCGAAGCGCTAAGGCCTAGGTTAGGCTTAGCAAGCCGGCCACGTTAGCCTGATCTCTTCTCGTCATATCGGCTGAAAAATCGCTGCAAACTTGCCGAAAATGGTATCGTTGATTCCTCAGACCAAGCTGCACTGCCCTACACAAGAATCTCGTCGATATACGATTGGACCAGCGCAATAATCGAAAAACGTCGGAGCTGATGCGAAGTGCGTTCGCTCCCTGCGGCGATCGCAGCGCCCCCTCCATCACTAGAGAGCTTAGCGTTCAGCCACCGTCATCTTCCCCAGGGAAAGCCCGAGTACCACACACCCACTGTACATGCCTGGGGCAGACACCGCTAAATGAGTGATTGTGGCCGGATGCCCCTAGGGATTGACCAACGAAATAATCCATCACGAGATAGCTTCGCCTTCAACCATCGTCTGACCTTTCACGCTGCGGACCTATACTACAACACCCCTATCGAGCATGCCTAGTGAAGCACCGCTACTAATGATTGTGGAAGGATGCCCCTAGGGGTTGGCCAACCAAACAATCTATCTCGAGATAGCTTCGCGTTCAACTACCATCGTCATATTCCCTTAGGGGAACCCTGAGTACCACACACCCACCGCGCATGCCTGGCCAGGCACCGCTGATGTTGAGTGTGGCAGGATGCCCGAGGGATAGGCCAACCAAAGAATCCATCACGAGATATCTTCGCGTTCAACGACCGTCATCATCTTACATAGGGGAACCTTGAGTACCACCCCCCACAGTGCATACCTGGCCAAGCACCGCAAATGATGATGGTGGTAGGGTGTTGCCTAGGGATTGGCCAACCAAACAATCATCACGAGATAGCTTCAAGTTCAACCACAGTCTTCATCTTCCCGTAGGGGAAGCCTAAGTACCACACCCCCACTGTGAAGCCAGGGCAGGCACAGCTAATGATGATAGGGTACAGGATTCCTCCTGGGAATTGGCCAACCAAAAAATCCATCACGAGATAGCTTCACGTTCAGCCACCGTCGTCATCTTCCTGCAGGGAAACACTGAGTACCATCCTTCCTTACTGTGCTTGCCTGGGCAGGCACTGGTAATCATGATTGTGGAATAGGGATAGCGGCATAGGGCATAGAAGGGGCATAGAAAGAATCCATCACGAGTTAGCTTCGCGTTCAAAGCACCATCGTCATCTTCCCGTAGCGAAACACTAAGTACCCACACCCCCACCGTGCATGCCTGGCCAGGCACAGCTAATGATGATTGTGGCAGGATGCCCGTAGGGGTTGGCCAACCAAAGAATCTCATAAAGAGATAGCTTCGCGTTCAACCAGTCTCCATTCTTCCTGTAGGGGAAGCGTAAGTACCACACCCACACTGTGAACCTCGGCAGGCACAGCTAATGATGAGTGTGGCAGGAAGCCCATACGTATTGGCTAACGAAAGAATCTATCACGAGATAGCTTCTCGTTTCAACCACAGTCGTCATATTCCCGTAGGGGGAAGCGTACGTACCACCCCCCTTACTGTGCATGCCTGGCGAGGAACCGCTAATGATAATTGTGGGAGGATGCCCCTAGGAATTGGCCAACCAAAAACCCATCACGAGATAGCTTCACATTCAACCACCGTGTTCATCTTCCAGTAGGGGAAGCTTGAGTCCAACTCCCCCCACTGCACATGCCTGGCCAGGCACTGCTGATGAAGATTGTGTCAGGATATCCCTAGGGATTGGCCATCCAAAGAATCCATCACGACTCGTTCAACCACCGTCATCATCTTACCGTAGAGGAACCCTGAGTACTACCCCCCACTCGTGCATACCTGGCCAGGCACCACTACTGATAGATTTTGGCAGAATGCCCCCAGGAATTGGCCAACCATAGAATTCGATCACGAGATAGCTTTGTGTTTAACCACCGTCGTTCATCTTCCTGTAGGGGAAGCCTGAGTACCACCGCCACTGTGCATGCATGGCCAGGCACCGATAATGATGTTTGTTGCAGGATGCCCTAGGGATTGACCAACGAAGATTCCATCAAGAGATAGCTTCACGTTCAAAAACCGTTTTTTTATAATGAAACCCTGAGTACCACATTCCCACCGCGCATGCCTGGCCAGGCACCGCTGATGAAGATTGTGGCTTGAATCCCTAGGAATTGGCCAACCAGCGAATCCATCACGAGACGGCTTCACGTTCAACAACCTTCGTCATGTTCCCGTATGGGAAGCCTGAGTACCACACCCCCACTGTGCATGACAGGGCAGGCACAACTAATTGATGCATCGTTGCAAAATGCCCTAGGGATTGGCCAACGAAAGAATCCATCACGAGATAGCTTCAAATTCAAACACCACCGTCATGTCCCCGCACGGGGCAACCTTGAGTATTCATGGTGACGGTGAGCAGCGACACCGCGGACCCCGAGCTCCCAACATAAGCCGTGTCCAACCGTGGCGATGTGTTTAAAGGTGGAGGGTAGAAGCCGTAAACGGTGGCCGTCCGGAGCCTTGGTCAAGCTCCGGCCGATGGGCTCCCTGCCTGTCTAACCAGGCAGGGAGCTCCGGGACCTCTTTGACTACCAGGGTAAGGGTCGAAGGAGAAAGTACCCCCGTCTCCCTGCTTTTATACTATGCTTTATTGGTATTGTCTAAAACCCCCCAACCGGTGATCGGTCCCTGAAAAGGGCCGCACCGAAGTATCCTTTCCTCCGTTGCCATCGTTAACCATTTCCTGAACCGGACCATTTTTCTCGATTTCTTGTGATGAAATCCCTCAATCCAACCCACCCTCTTGCAATCTCAGTCAGTCTTCTTGATCAGCCAAGTATCTTGAAGCCATAGTAGGAAAATCGTATAAATGCAAAAAACAAAGGTCTGGTGAACTCATAATTGAAAATAAATGACAAGCAGCAGTCTGCAAAGCTTCTAGCTCAGACTAGACTGGCTGATCTTGACATCCGGGTCACATCCCATCGGAGCCTCAACAGCTCGCAGGTTGTGATATCCGAGACAGACCTCCTGAACGAAACCGATGCGGATCTCCTTGCGGCTTGAAGGATCAGGGCGTCACTGTCCGTGAGACGCATCACTATCCGCAGAGACGACAAGGAGATTCCCACCAAACACATCATCTTGACTTCGACGCGCAGTTCTTCCACAATACATAAATGCAGGTTTTATCCGTTGCTCCATTCCGTCCCTACATCCCGAACCCCGCGGCGCTGTTTTAAGTGCCAGTGGTTCGGGCATGGTACAAACTCTTGTCGTGGACCGAACGACGTGTGCGAAATGCGCGGCGCACGATCATCCAAGTGACAATTGTCCATCCGATACCCTGTCTTGTGTGAAACGGCGGCGGGCCGCATGCAGCGTACTCCCGCAAGTGCGAAAAGTTTCAACTGGAGAAAAAGATAATCAACATCAAGGATACCGAGAACCTTACCTTCCCAGAGGCGCGAAAGAGGTTCGCCTCTTTCCCCCTGGGGAGGTACGCGCGCACGAACAGCTCGCCGGGGGGCGGAGCGGCGTCTCGTTTCCACTGGGACCAGTTCAGCGAGTCTGCCTGGTCCCTCCTCCCCCCCCCCCCCTGGTTGCCTCTGGCAGCCCAAGCCGCTGCTGATGCAGCAGCGGTTGTGGTGGCAACCTCTTCCATCGGACCGGGTGCCCCTCCCGCCTCTGTCTCCCCGTCCTCCATTGCGTTGGAGGGTACCGAGGTGGATGGACACCACGGGCCCCGCACCGTTCCCAACCGCCACCGCACCGCCCGTGCCACCGTCTGGCGCCCCCCGACGGTGGCGGCTCAAACGAAGGGCTCCCGAAGGGGGCCAAGTCCGGGGGGCCCGGTTCCGTCGGGCACCCCTCGGACATCCGACGACGAGATGGATGTTGGGACGTTTCCTGCCTGACACGCAGCGCAGGAGCGGCCACCGACTTCGAAGCCTACAGAAGGCCCAAAAAGCCCAATCCCAGAGTAACAGCCCCGAAAGACGACACATGAAGGCACACACGAACACACACATTCCAGTCATTCTTAAATTTCAATAATGGGAACAGAAAATATCATCCAATGGAACTGCAGAGGCCTCCTTAAAAATCTTGACGATGTGTATGAGATTCTGCATGCCAGTCAGCCAAGTATTATGTGTCTCCAGGAAACACCACCTCAACTCTAAACGAACAAATTTCTTAAATAGGTACATGGTATTCAGAAAGGACAGGGGTTGGCTGCACCCACTCTTCAGGAGGTGTGGCCATTATCGCCCGAAAATCATTAGGCATGCCACCCTGTCACTTAAAACACTGTCCTCGAGGCTGTAGCGATCCGTACCATAATATTTAATAGGTTGATAACGGTATGCTCCATTTACATCTCTCCTGATTTTGCACTTCTGTGCTCTGATTTTGAGGCACTGGTTGACCAGCTGCCCGAACCATACATATTAACAGGCGACCTTAATGCGCACAACTCTCTTTGGGGCTCCACCAGCACGGATGCCCGAGGTCGCCTGATAGAGAAGTTCCTTACATCCTCCGGAGCATGCCTTTTCAAACAAAAAAACAGCCTAGCATACCATAACTTAGGACACAATACATACTCGCATCTTGAACTTGGCTATTGGTTCCGCAGTTCTCTTTCCATGTCTTGAGTGGGGTGTGGGCACAGGACCCATATTGGTAGTGACCATTTCCCCACTTCATTAACGTATATAGGTATAGGCCCGAGCAGTCCATCTTCCCGATAAAAGGTTTAATGAATCACAATCAAACTGGAGCACATTCACATAAACATCTCAACTACACCACACATCCATAAAACACCTACACGTGGAGGAAGCCGCCCAACTCGTCACGGCGCACATCCTCGACGCCGGCCCCGAAAGTCCATTCCCCGGCCTCCAGTGGGTCCCGCACCCAAGGAGGCCCTGGTGGAACGAGGACTGCAGGGCGGGCGCGAGAGGCCCCAGACAAGGCGTGAGGGTGTCCTTCGCCGGTACCCCACGTCAGACAACCTCATTTCTTTTAAACGGGCAAAGGCTTTTGGGAGGCGAGTGCGTCGTGAGGCGAAAAGGGAGAGTTGGCGCACCTTCCTCACTTCCATTAATTCAGTACACTGATACACACAAAGTCGGACACGAATACGAAAACTAAAAGGACAACAGACACACAGCCTGCCCCTGGTTAGTACAACAGGGGACACACTGGAAGACCAGGCTAACACACTTGCACAACACTTCCGAACACGTGTCCAGTTTCAGCACACTACACAAACACTTTCATAAACACAAAACATCTGTAGAAAAGAAGTCCCTGCGTGATAACAACAAGTCGTAGACTTCTGACAATTCTTGTTTTCAATTCATGAGCTGAAGGTTGCTCTGAGCACATGTAAGACGTCCAGCTCCAGGTGCAGACAAAATCACATACACCATGATAACAACACCTACACCCAGACACTCTTGAAACACTCTTACACCTATAACAATAAAATATTGTCTTTCGGGGCACATTCCTCGCTCTTGGAGGGAGGCCATAGTAGTGGCTGTCCTAAAGGAAGGGAACGACCCTTCCTCTCCTGCCAGTTATCGCCCCATTGCCCTGACAAGCTGCCTGTGTAAGCTCTTCGAGAAGATGATAAACAGGAGACTTGTGTACTTCTTAGAGTACAATGGTCTTCTCGAGAGAGAGAGAACAAGACTTTATTATCACTATCCGGCGTGTGAGGGAGTGGGTCATGCCGCGCAGGGCTTCGCCACCCCTCTGTCTCGCTAGACCTCTATGTTGCCTGACTCATCATTGGCTACTAGGAGGAGTCTCCGTTCGCCTCTGCCGGGCCAGCGCAGCATCGAGCCGCTGGATAGTTTGGAGTTGCATCACCTGATGGGGCGACGTGACGCACTGTTCAATGTCCGGTGGAAACGAGTCCCAGGTATTCCCCTGCACGGGAACACCACACCCCCACATCAAGTGGGCTAAGGTAGCCGGTCCGTCCCCGCACGCACTGCACATTACACTCGCAAACAATCCGGGGTTTCACAGTCGAGCGAGTGGCCGGTGTGAGGACAGTCCTGGTTTGTAGTTGTCGTAGAAGGACAACTTCTCTTCTGCTAAAAACCTGGATGAGGCGTGGGTAGTTTGTCGGCGGGTCTCCCGGTACCAGCCGAGTATCTCTCCAGAATTCCATGAGTGTTCGAAGTTACTGTGGTCGTTATTCTTCTTCTTGTTCCTCTTCCTGGAGGGGCGGGGGGCGTCGTGCGGCACGCGGAGCTCACGCGCGACGGGCGTCCGCTTCCTTGTTACGGTTGGCGAAGCATCAGAGACGGTCCCCGTGTGGGCTGGAAAACCATCTTAGGTGTTGTGGTGGTGGTTTTGACATTGGGTAGTATCTTGGCAGCCGGGGCTGCCAGGTTACCCTCTGCTGTAGTGGGTGGGTGATGCTGAGCGAGAATCGCTGAGTATCGTGGTTTACTTCCGGTCGGCATCTGAGAGCCAAGGCGATGGCGGCTTCCTCCGCCTGCTGCCCGCCGACGTGGCACGTAATGCTGCACGCGTTGATCGTCTGGCCGTCCGTTGCCCGGATAATTGCCAGTACAAATATATCCGGTTTGCAGTGGTGTTTGGCTGCGTGCGACATAGACTTCTTGCGAGATCGTCTGCGTGAGGTTTCGATCAGACCTGGCTCTGGCCCATCTGCGGTTCCTCGTTGCGTTCTGGGTGTACGTTGCGTGATAGCGGTATTATGACCAGCTTACGTCACGACCTCTTTTGTTGATTCGTTCGTGTCGCGGAGTTTCTAGTCCGTAGGATTCGGCTTGTGGCGGTCGTAGACCGATCTTTCGGAGGGATCTCCCTGCCAGCATTGGTGGTAGCAGCCGGTTGAGTTGCGCCGTTCGCTGTGCTTCGCTTATCTCTTCCAGCGTGGTGTGTACTCCCAGTCGTGCAAGTGCGTCGTTACTAGTGCTGCCGAGTAGACCTAGTGCCGCCTTGTATGCTTTTCTGATCGCCGCGTTTATCTCCTGTCCCTTTCATGTCGTCTCCACTTGTGAAAAGCGCCTGCATAGGATATGTGGCTTACCACAAATGACTGTACGAGACAGAGGAGGTTGGCCTCTCTCATTCCATGTTTCCTCGTAGAGACCTGCTTGATCAGGCGGGTGGCGATTCCCGTCTTCGTCAACAGTCGATCTAGGGCGGTGTGGTTGTCGTTGCTCGCCTCAATGTGCATGCCTAGCACTCTGGTGCTCTTGACGTGGGGGATTAGAGAGCCGTCCTCTGTTTGCAGCGTTCCATTTACTGCATCTGCAGTGGACGGTTCACGCCAGTATCCGAGAGGTGGGAGGATCAGAAGCTTAGATTCTCGAGAGCTGCCAGGCGGGCTTCAGGGCGGGGCGATCTACCAACGATCAACTCGTTGCGTTAGAGTCTTATATCAACGATGCTTTCCTCCACAAGCAGTACTGCAGGACGGTCTTCTTTGATCTTGAAAAGGCGTACGATACTGCTTTGCGGTACGGCATCCTTAGCGACTTGAAGTCCTTTGGCATGTCGGGTAACATGATGAACACGCTTGCCAGTTACCTGTCTGAAAGAACGTTTCGCGTGCGAGTTGGAACTGAACTTTCTAGGGTTTATGTGCAGGAAAACGGCGTGCCGCAAGGTGGAGTTTTAAGTTGCACCCTTTTTATTGTAAAAATGAATTCTCTTCGTAGGCGCTTACCCACCATCGATTTCCTCCTCCATTTATGTAGAACGACGTTCAATTATCCTTTAAGTCTTGTAACCTGTCTGCTCTGCGAGCGCCAAGTCCAGCTTGGTGTTAACAAGCTAGCTGGTTGGGCAGACAGCAACGGTTTTTAAATTTAATCCGGGGAAGTGCACTTGTGTCTTGTTTTCCAAGAGGCGTGGCATCCGGCCGGATCCAGACATTCATCTCAATGGTGTCTCGATTCCTGTCAAGAAAGAACACAAGTTTTTAGGTATAATCTTTGACGAAAAGCTCACATTTATCCCACACATAAAACAACTAAACATAAATGCTTAAAAACAATGACTATCCTGAAGGTTCTGTCGCACATTTCTTTGGTGCTGACAAACAACTTCTTTTACGTGTTTTACCAGCTTGATAGGCTCACGACTGGACTATGGTAGCGTTGTCTATGGGTCAGCCACTAAAAACATCCCTCAGAATGCTGGACCCTGTGCTTCATCTAGGGCTCCGCTTGTCATGTGGTGCCTTTCGGACTAGTCCAGTAGAAAGTCTGTATGTAGAGCGCAACAAATGGAGCCTAGAACGTCAGCGAGCCTACACAGACCTGCTGTTATTGCTTTTAAAATCTCATCATGCCTCACCATCCTTTTATATCAGTTTTTTATGATACATCCATATCTCAACTTCTTACTAATCAGTCCATCAGTCTCTGCTCCCTTCGCCTTCAGAGTAAGAGAAGAAGCGTCGCAAACTTGATGTCATGTTCTCAGACACCATCAAAACCTCCGCTACTGAAACTTCTAGTACCGTGGCAAGCTTCGCCCGATATCATGTGATGTATCTTTTATAAGGGTGAGGAAAAACAGAGTGCCTAGAAGCGCGAAGATCGTGCAACCATTTCTTGTCCTGCAGCACAAATATAAGTGTGCTGGAATTTTATACGGATGCTTCAAAAACCTGCTCAACTGTTTCCTGTGCTGCGCATTGTGGGACCTTTAATGTCTGTAGAAACTATGAATGAAATACAAGTATCTTACGGCAGAGGCCTATGGCATACTTCTGGTAGTTCAACATATTGTTTCTAAGTCGAATTCCGAAATCTGTAATTTATACTGATTCTTTAAGTGTTTGTCGTACATTATCCTCACAGAAGTCTAAAAACCATGTGGTCAGTGCTCTCATTAGTACTTTATGTCTGTGCATGCGTTAAACCTTGAGGTGACCGTGTGCTGGGGTGCCAGGGCACTCTGGAATTCCAGGGTAATGAGACCGCAGACCGGAATGGCGGCCGCTGCTGCCCTTACAACTACTGTTGACATAACAACAATCCCTACACCGACCTCAAATCACACATCAGACAACACCTGCGCACAACATGGCAAGCACACTGGAATGAACAGACTGACAACCAACTACACATTATATACCCACTCTTGGGAGCATACACCACTGATACTCACAACAGACACAACGAAGTTACCCTGGCTCGATTACAGATAGGCCACACGCATGCCACACACTCCCACCTGCTCACGGAATCTCCAAGACCCCTGTGTAGCAGGTGCGGGGAGGGCCTATCCGTAGTCCACAAACTAATAACATGCAAGGCACTTCACACAACACGACACAAACACTTCAGAGAACTCTACAGACAACATATCCCACTACATCCATTGCTGTTTCTAGGTGACGATGCCAGTGTTTCTATGAAACGTGTGTTTCATTATTTGTCAGATGTTCAGTTTTTAAACCTTATCTCATATCACGCATAATCAAATCTGGCGCTATACACAAGCCATCACCATTACCTCTAATTGATTTTACTATGTTCGATTTACATGTTTTTATACCTACCTTTTTGTGGTAATCACTTCGCTTCATTATATAACTTCTTTTTTGGCGCTCTTTGCCCTCGTTGGCCTTGCGCCATGAAACACCAACCATCATCACCATCATCATCACCATCGTCATGTTCCCGTAGGGGGAACCCTGAGGACGACACACCTACTGTGCCCCTAGGAATTGGTCAACCAAAAAATCCATCACGAAATAGCTTCACGTTCAACCACCGTCGTCCTCTTACTGTAGGGGAAGCCTAAGTACCGCACCCCACTGTGCATGCCTGGCCAGGAACCGCTAATGATGATTGGGTACAGGATGCCCCTAGGAATTGGCCAACCAAAAAATCCATCACGAGATAGCTTCACGTTCAAACACCGTCGTCATCTTCCCGCAGGGAAACCCTGAGTACCACACCCTTACTGTGCTTACCTGGGCAGTTGCTAATCATGATTGTGGCAGGATGCCCCTAGGGATTGAGCATGGAAAGAATCCATCACGAGATAGCTTCGCGTTCAACCACCGTCGTCATCTTCCCGTAAGGGAAGCCTAAGTACCACACCCCCACTGTGAAGTCAGGGCAGGCACAGATAATGATAAGGGTGGCAGGAAGCCCTTACGGATTGTCTAACGAAAGAATCCATCACGAGATAGCTTCGCCTTAAACCACCGTCGGCACTTCCTGTAGGGAAACCCTGAGTATCACACCCCGACTGTGCATGACTGATCAGGCACAACTAATGATGTTTGTGGCAGGATGCCCTAGGGATTGGCCAACGAAGAATCCATCATGAGATAGCTTCACGTTCAAACACCATCGTCATTTTTCCGTAGGAGAACCCAGAGGACCACAAACCAACTGTGCATGCCTGGCCAGGCCCTGATAATCATGCCCATAGGGGTTGGCCAACAAAAGAATTCATCACGAGATAGCTTCGTGTTAGACCACCATTGTCATCTTCCCGTAGGGGAACCATGAGTACCAAACCCTTACTATGCATGCATGGGCAGACACCGCAAATGATGATTGTGGCAGGACGCGCTTAGGGATTGGCCATCCAAAAAATCCTTTACGAGACAGCTTCGCGTGCAACTACCATCGTCTTCTTCCGGTAAGGGAAGCATGACTACCACATCCCCATTGTGCATCCTGGCCACTCACCGCTGATGTTGAGTGTGGCAGGATGCCCTAGGGATAGGCCAACCAAAGAATCCATCAAGCGATAGCTTCGCGTTCAACCACCACCGTCATCTTACCATAGGGTAACCCTGAGTAACAGCCCCCACTTTGCATGCCCGGCCAGGCACCGCTAATGATGATTGTGGCAGGATGACCCTACGGATTGGATAACCAAAGAATCCATCTCGAGATAACTTCGAGTTCTACCACCGTCGTCATCTTCCTGTAGGGGAAGCGTGAGTAACACAAACCCGCTGTGCATGCTTAGCCTTGCACCGATAACGATGGTTGTGGCAGGGTGCCCCTAGGGTTTGGCCAACCAAGGAATCCTTCGCGAGATACCTTCGCGTTCAACCACTGTCAACATCTTCCCGTGGGAAAACCCTGAGTACACCACCTCTACCCCGCATTAAGCGGCCAGAATGCCGACGTTCGCCAAGAAAGACGAGCACCGGGTGGTAGTTAGGCCTCGCGGGGGACTCGCAGTTAACAACGTGAGAATATCGGCGCTACGCGACGCTATCGCCTCGGCAGCGAAAATCACCAGGGAGGAAGCGCAGGACGACTCGATCGCTCCAAACGCCGCGCAAAACATCGTCGTGCTCAGTACGCCGAGCGAAGAGAGATCCTTCCGTTACGGATCGATCGATCAAGAGCATTACCACCGGAGATCGAACGTACGAAGCGTTCGCATACAAGAGTACCCCGGAGAACATGAGGAGTGATAAATGGGATAGGGATCGACGAGACCGAGGAAGAAATCACCCGGTGCTTAGTCAACAAACAAAATCCGACGATCATGGCGGCCCACAGACTCGGTTCAACCGAATCGGTGGTAATTCTGTTTGATGGGGATAGAGTCCCATATTATGTGAAGTACAGCGGAGTAGTAACGAAGTGCACGCTGTACAGACAACACCGCGAAGTGTGCGGCACGTGCGGGCAGATCGGGCACAGGAAGGATGTGTGTCCGACACCCCACGTCAAGGTGTGTTTCGCGTGCGGGCGCAGAAACCCCGACGAAGAACACGCAAACCACTGCAAGCCACGGTGCAAACTGTGTGGCGGCTCTCACGTTACGGGAGCAGGGAGCTGCAAAAACAAATTCAAAGTGCCACCGCAGACAAAGAAACGGATGGCGGCGAAATTAAAAAACGGAACTATAGAAGGCAAGATGGCGCCGGGAAAGATGGCGTCAAGCAAGATGGCGCCGGTCTCCCGCCCGGCCACCAGGCCTTCTAGAAGAGACGACTTTCTCGCACAGAAGGTTCGAGAAGTTCCTACGTCACGAGGAAAGACGAGGAGCAAGAGCAAGAACAGGCCGGACGGGCTGACGTGGGCTGATGTCACATCCGGAAAAGAGCAACGAAAGCGGTCGAAGTCGAGCGGGAGGTCCGCATCGCGGCGCCGCTCGATTTCCAAGAACAGACTGGAGCCGGTAAACAAGTCTGACGTCAGCGCCAGGCCGGCGAAACCCGAGCCGCGGAACGTTGCCAGGGCGACAGAGAGAGGGCCAGGCAAGAGCGGAGAGAGCGGAGGCGAAGCGAGCAACCGCGAAGAACAATCCAAAGCAGAAACTCGCGAGCTCAAAGCGACGATCAAGAAGACGCAAAAGGAACTCCAAGACCTGCAGGCGGTGGTTGCGGCGCTACAGCTCACCATCAAACAACAGCGCGAACACATCAGCAAACAGGATGCCATAATTACAGGCTTCCAGCGAGGAGACGGGCACAAAGATAGGCGGAAACAAGAAGCCGAGGAGAAAATGGCGACTGAAGAGCCAGTCGCAGCAGGAGGGGGGGAATCGCAAGCGGCACACAACCCCAACTCAAGAGCGACACAAGCAGTCAGAAGTAGACCTCAGTCCAGAGCGGCGGCCGCTGCGGCGACCAGAGGGATCGAGCTACAATCCGACGACGAGAACGTCAACGAGAGCGAAGTCGAAGACGTCGAAGAAGACGACGACTCGCTATCAACGGCCACAGGACTAGAAAGCAGAGAGAGGGCCTCGAAACCCGTGGGATACGCGGGCCTCAGTAACAGACTGACGAGGCTAGAAAGCACATACAAGAAATGGGATAGGAACTTAGAAGCGATGGAGCAGAGAATCATCCAACGATGTACTCAGCTTATGCAACAGCAAATGGCTCAAAAACTTGAGCAGCTACAAAAGCAGATGCTGCAGCAATTCGCTAACATGCTGCAACAACATCAAAGCGAACCAAAGCCCCAGAATGGACAGCAATAACACAATCAGAGTCTGGCACTGGAACGCAAATGGTTTCAGATGCCGCAAAGCTGTCCTACAGCAACATATTAGATCGTTGGAGCCAGAGAAAAGGCCCGACGTGATCGCCATTCAGGAGACGCATCTAGAAGAGACCCCAAAACTCATGGGGTACAGAACGCACGACAGCCCGCCCTCAGCCCGCACAAGTGGGAAGGGCGCGGCACAAGGAGTGTGCACGCTAATCTGCAAAGGGCTGGCGCACACCAAGCACCAACAATTCCTGGGTGACAGAAGCACAGCGATAGAAATGTGCGTCACGGAGCTCGCCTTCACGGGCAAAGTACGCTCACAGGGCAGTAGGAGAGGAAAGACGTCGACGTCGCTTCTCCTAGCTAACCTATACAGCAACCCGAGGCATAGCGGGCAAAAATTCAAAGCCCTCTTTTGAAAAGTCAAAGCCGCCAGACTTGCGGCGGGGAAAGAGATGGCTAAAAAGGGAAACGCCATAGCAATGACCTGCGGCGACTTCAACGCCCAGGACGAAGAGCTGGGGTACACGGTCACAACTGCAAAAGGCAAGTACCTACTCGAAGATGCCGCAGAGGCCGGTTTCACTCTGCTAACGAATCCGGCGCAACCATCTAGAATAGGCACGTCTACGGCCAGGGACACGAACCCCGATCTCGCCTTTGCGCTGTTTCCTGAAGGGGGCACAGCGAGATGGAGAAATACCGGAATCAATCTAGGAAGTGACCATCACATCCTAGAGATAGAAATCCCGCTAGCCCACACCAACGGCAACCCGGGCAAGATCAAGAAACACAGAATAGTGAACTGGGACGAATTCAGAAAATTCGACCTAGGGAATATCACCGACATCGAAGAATGGTCCAGGAGACTGCGCGAATCCGCGGACGAAGCAACGAAAGAGGTGGAGGCCGCCGAGAACATCGAAACGATGGACTCGAGGCTCGCACATCTCCTAGACGCCAGACGAGCATTACAGCGAAGATGGCGACGACAGCGATATAACAGGAAGCTCCGCAAGAAGATTGCCGAGCTCGGCAGACAGATCGAGAGGCACAGCAAACATCTGTGTAACCAGCAATGGTTCGCCCTGTGCAATCAGGTCGACGGACAACTCCATCGCAGCGGCCCATGGACGATCCTCAAACAGCTCATGGACGAAACCAAGAGCAGAGAGTTCCAACACACCCGCATGGCGCAGATCCTTCATACCACGGCGCGACGGCTGGGGGAAGAAGAACTGCGCAAACAACTCAACGACCGATACCTCCCGGAAACGAAGCGGGAGAGTCATCGAAACTACGAGGGGCAACCCAACGCCCATCTAGACAAAGACATCGAGGAATGGGAAGTCCGCCTGGCAACGCGGAACCTCAACGGCCGATCTGTCGCCGGGCCGGACAAGATCTCTAACAAGACGCTCCGCAACCTAAGCGATTCATCAATTGCGGCGCTAACGAGATACTTCAACGAGTGCTGGAGAAGCGGCACCCTACCGAAAGCGTGGAGAACATCCAAGACGATTCTCCTGCCCAAACCCAACAAGCCACCGGGCATAGAAGGCCTGCGTCCCATCTCGCTCACGTCGTGCCTGGGCAAGGCGCTGGAGCACGTCCTCAGCGCCTGGTGGAACGACTACATGGAGCGACACGGCATCTACCCGGACTCGATGCTCGGATTCCGGGCACGCCTGGGTACCCAGGACGCCATGTTGCTGATCCAACGAGAGATCCTGGACCCCCCGGGAGGGCTGCCTGGGAGAGACAACCGAGCCATTCTGGGCCTGGACCTCCAGGGGGCCTTCGACAACGTGAAACACTCTGCAATCCTGGAGCAGATCTCTCGCCTGAGCCTGGGCGAGAGGTCTTACAACTACGTTCGAGCGTTCCTGTCGGACCGTACAGCCCGGCTGGAGCTGGGCGCCCAGAAGCTGGAGAAGAGGCGGCTGGGTAGCGTCGGGACCCCGCAGGGCTCGGTGATCTCGCCGTTCCTCTTTAATATAGTAATGATCGAGGTAGCCAAACGCCTCGAAGCACTGAGCCGGGGGGTCCGGCACTGCCTATACGCTGACGACGTCACCATTTGGGTCACCGGCGGCAGCGACGGGGAGATCGAGTCGAACCTCCAGAATGCGGTGTGCGCCGTCGCGGCCACGCTCTCGGGCACGGGCCTGCGGTGCTCGCCGCAAAAGTCTCAGCTCCTGATCCTGCCACCACCGGGGCGGTTCCGGAAAGCGGCCAACCAGGCCGCGGCAGAGAACATCGTGGTCCGGACGGGCGACGGGGCGCCTATCCCGCACGTCTCCGGGCTGAGAATCCTGGGGATGTTTGTGGACGGCGTCCAGACGAACGCCACGGCGATGAAGAACATCGTAACGAAGATCGAGATCGCCACCCGCCTCGTGAAGGGGGTGTCGACGAGGTACCAAGGCATGAACGAGAGGGGGCTCCTGCGGCTGTTGCAAGCCTTCGTCGTCAGCCAGGCAGCATACACGGGAGCCTTCCACCGCTGGACCAGAGCGGAGGAGGAGAAGATCGACGCCGCCATCAGGAAGGCCTACAGGAGCGCCCTGGGTCTACTGCCAGGCACGAGAACGTCGGCCTTGCTGGCTCTGGGGGTGCACAACACACTCTCCGAGATCGGCGAGGCCCAACGAACGGCACAGCTAGCTCGACTGAACAGCACGAAGACGGGCAGAAGCATCCTGGAGAGAGTGGGAATCAACCCGCCCGCTCATGGAGGTGCGGAAGACGACGAACTGGAGAGCCACGTCCCCCTGAGGGACGAAGCGGCAAGGGGCATCATAGTGTTCCCGTTGCCAAAGAACGTGAACCCGGAGAAGGACTGGGAAACACGCAAGGCGAGAGCAGCGGCCCTGGCCAAGCAGTACAAGAGCGACGAGAACGCCGCGTTCGTCGACGTGGCTAGACATCCAACGAGAAGATGCGTGTACGCGATGGCAGTCATCCGGGCGTCAACGGGTGAGCAGATCAACGCGGGTACGATTAAAGCGAAGACCCCATGCCAGGCAGAGGAGGCAGCAATCTTCTGGCGATGGGAGTACCGGACATTCGGACGATCCTCAGCGACTCCAAAACAGCGGTCAGGAACTACGCCAGAAGCACGGTCTGGAGGGAGGCGGAGCGGATCGTGGGGCTCGCCAGAGCCTCGCGAACCTCGGAACGTCACCCGATCGGGCCAACCATCGCCATAAAGTGGTTCCCAGCCCACATGGTTGGACCTGCCGAACGTGGACAACCGCAACGAGGATGCAGACGCAGCGGCCCGAGAACTCATCAGGTGCCGGGACGACAGCGAGAGCATCCCCGCGGGTGTCGGCGACGAACAAGACCCTGAACACCTAGTCGACTACGGCGCGATACTCAGGAGGCACAGGGAAGGAAGAGGAGAATAGCCGGCCCCGCATCGAGAACTTTCCCGAGCGGAGTCGGTGTTGCTTCGTCACCTACAAGTGAAGTGCGCGTTAACCCCGGCGATGGCGCGCCATATATGTCCCGAGATGTTCGCAAGCCCGGTGTGCAGTGTATGTGAACAAGAACTGGCGACACTAGAACACATAGTCAGGTGTGACAGTGCAGCTATACCGGGCGGCGGTTCGTGCGACGGTGCCGACGGTGATGTGTGTGGCAGGGCTGGGGAATCTCATGGCGGAGAAACTGGTGCCCACGACAGCACCGCCCGCCAAGAACTGCCAGCGCAGATGGAGCGGTGGATCCGCTCGGTGGACTGCCAATCTCAGAAATGGGCGATCCAGCGGCTCGAGGGGGCCCTGGCCAGGCAGAGGAGAACGGGAACTCGTGACCCGCAAGCGCGGGGCGCGGGAACCCAAGTATTCTCTGTCGGGTCAGGTTCAACCCTCGAGTTCTAGGCCCAGTGTTTCTAAGACTGCATAGACTAGAACGACATCGTTCGCCACAACATGTTCACCGCCCTTCTACTGTTCCAGGCCCTGGCCTACTGGATTTCCCCGACAGCATGCCTTTTCCCTGGACCACTCACAACCATGGAGGGCCCAGACACCCCGGCATTCGTCACTCGGCTTCCGCTTCCTGGAAAATTCCTGCGCCCACCAACAAAACCAGAACCACCAGTTCTGGCCCGGATTCCCCTCGTCACCTGGCAACATGTTCATTCGTGTACGTCATCTGTGACGGGACCGCATCGTAGTGTATATAAGCTGGACAGCCGCGCAGGACGCTTGGGGCACGACATCGTTCGCCGCAACATGTTCACCGCCCTTCTACTGTTCCAGGCCCTGGCCTACTGGATTTCCCCGACAGCATGCCTTTTCCCTGGACCACTCACAACCATGGAGGGCCCAGACACCCCGGCATTCGTCACTCGGCTTCCGCTTCCTGGAAAATTCCTGCGCCCACCAACAAAACCAGAACCACCAGTTCTGGCCCGGATTCCCCTCGTCACCTGGCAACATGTTCATTCGTGTACGTCATCTGTGACGGGACCGCATCGTAGTGTATATAAGCTGGACAGCCGCGCAGGACGCTTGGGGCACGACATCGTTCGCCGCAACATGTTCACCGCCCTTCTACTGTTCCAGGTTTGTTACCTTACTTGTTCTGAAGAATATCGAAGCAGCAACCGTTTCCTTGTCGCGGTGTCGTGCCCCAGCGACCTGCAGTGCAGTAGCATTATTCGCCTAATAAGCGATTCGTTTGCATACCACTTGCTGTCTGAGTTGTTGCTGTTACTGTCGGGAGATGTAGAGGTCAACCCCGGGCCTCCTAAGCCTGACATCGCCTCGCTGGTTGCTGCTATCAAAAAACTGGAAGACGGGCAAACAGATATTCGTGCAGAGCTAGTTCAAGTCAAGGCAGCTCAAGCTGCCCATGAACAGCTGATATCGTCATTGAGTAACCGGATTAACATGCTAGAATTAAAACAGTCCGAGCCAACGTCCACCACTCAACTAAATGAAACTTCCCAGATCAAACAGGAACTCGAGGTTTTGAAGGCCGCTCACATCGACGCGAACAACCGCATGCGCCGAAATAACATTCTTTTCTTAGGCCTTGACGACTGCGAAAAAGAAACTTGGAAGGAGTCGGAAGAAAAGGTTTTACAATTTTGTGCTAACAACTTGGAACTGCAGCTGAGCCCAAATGACATTGAACGGTCTCATCGCCTGGGCAGATATTCCGCTAACAAAAAGCCCCCTGTAATCATAAAGCTTGCCCATTTAAAAATTTAAAGAAAAATTCTTGCATGTGGCCGAAAACTTCAAGGAACAGATTTTGCCATTAGAGAAGACTTTGAAGCGGAAAACACGACTCGCACGTGCTAAGCTAATCAATTTATTCGTCCGAAAAAGTGCGCCTTCAAACTGCAACTCGATAAGCTCCTCGTTGGCTCGATGTCTTATTCCTATGCCCCTGTTTCAGACACAGTCATCGAAAGCTCTAGTCAAAGTACACTTTCGTCTTCATCTAGTTCACCAGAAAGCGCTGCACCTGATGGCCAATGACACGCTAAGACATATTTTTCCCCGCCCCGTTCCGCCAGTCGACCCTATCTTCTATGACCCTTAACATCGCCTTTACTAACGTGCGCAGTATTATTCCAAAACGCGATGCATTTTGCAGCTTTATTGAAGACGTTCGGCAGATATAATCCTATTAACAGAAACTTGGTTGAACGAGGACATAAATGATAGTGAAATATTTCCTGCCAATCTCAATTTGACGCTTTATCGTCGTGACCGCAGCAATCGCCGGGTGGCGGCGTCCTAATCGCCGTAAAGAATTTTTTCTTCTTCCCTCATCTTTCATGACGGTGACTTGGAACAAACATGGGTGCTCGTGTACAACACCAATGTGAAGTCAGTATTTGGCATCTGTACCCCCCCGGATCACCCCACCTCCTTCTGTAGCTGCCTCCGTTCTTCACTTACTCGCGTTAGAGATATGTTTCCACAAGCACCTATTTTTCTGTACGGAGATTTTAACTTTCCGGAAATTTCATGGCCTTTGCTGACAACTACCCCAGTTCACCGCACAGCAATCAAAAGAGTTTATAAACTTAATTTTGGACTTAAACCCTTTAATCAAATGATAACGTCCCCTACCAGAGGAGATAATACACTAGACTTACTGCTAACATCCTCCCCTGATAACGCCCAAAAATGTTACTGTTTTTGGGAGGCTTGAGCGACCACAATCTTATACATTTTTGCATTTCACTGCCACTACTAAAAGATCACCATCAAAAAAGTTCATCTGCGATTACGGGAAAAGGAAAATTTTTGAGGCGTTTAACCGGGAGCTAGAGCATTTTTTTCAAGATTTTAAAAATTGTACCTAAACCGCTCTGTCAACGCAAACGGGGAAAATTTTAAAAAAATGTCATGCTAAATTTAAAAAAAGAAATACGTACCGAATATTCTGTCAAGACTGATTCAAACAACCCTTGGTTTAATAAACATTTGAAATCACTCCTAAACCGTAAGAAACGTCTGTACAAACGAGCAAACGCAACTGGTCATTCTGAGGCCGGGCACAGGTACCAGTTATGTTCTAAACAGTACATTCAGGAGTTAGGTAAAGCTAAACAAAAATTCTTCTCTACAGACCTGCTAAATATTCTTCAAACTAACCCCAACAAGTTTTGGCGCATGATTAGAAATAAGCCCGGCTCTAATCTAATAAACTTACGACCAAGGCAACGAGCCAATAAATAACGATAAGTGTAAAAATTTTTTTTTCCTTTTTTTCCCCTATTAACGCTGCTATTTCGTCCCCATTTCAACCACTTGCGTGAGCACGATGTCCGCTATCCACGTTAGCTGTGAAGGCATTTTTAATCTCATCAAAGAACTTAAGTTGTCATCTTCTGCCGGTTGTGATCAAATTAACAGTAAATTATTGAAAACACTATTGTTTATCCAGTCAGATATTTTTCTTGATATTTTCGCAATCCTTAGAATCCAGCATCATTCCCGATGATTGGAGGGTTGCGCAGGTTGTGCCGCTTTTTAAATCGGGAAATCGAGCAGACCCCGCTAACTATCGTCCTATTTCGCTCACAAGTGTCCCCTGCAAATTGCTCGAGCATATAATAGCATCTGCCCCCATGAATTACCTGGAAACAACTAACTTCTTCTATCCACATCAACACGGTTTTCGAAAGTCATTTTCCTGCGAAACGCAGTTAGCAGAATTTACATATGACATCTTTTACTACATGGAAGACAACCTCCAAGTGGACGCAGTATTTCTGGATTTTTCAAAAGGGGTTTGACCGGGGTTTCCCCCTAATCTTCTCTTGCTTAAGCTTCTTCTCTTGGAATTCCATTAATATACTACGCTGGATCGAACACTTTTACAAGGCCGCATGCAATATACTACCGCTAACAACCAACGCTCATCGCTCACAATGTAAATTCTGGAGTCCCGCAAGGCGCAAGCCTATCACCATTGTTGTTCCTCATCTACATAAACGATTTACCACCAATATTACAACAAAAATTTCGATTATTCGCTGATGACTGCGTCATCTATAACCCCATCCGCTCTCCCTCTGACAACCACTCCTTGCAACACGATCTCAACACATTTCTACTTGGTGCGATAACTCTCTCATGCCATTAAACCTCGAAAAAAGCAAAGTCTTGTCATTCTCCCGAAAACACACTATTCTCAACACCTTTACACAAAAATCAGTACCAGTAATCCCGGGCCCCTACGTAAAATACCTTGGTGTTCATCTGACGTCATCGTTGTCATGGGTGTCCCCTATCGAATCCATTGCTCAGACGCTTCACGCACACTTGGCTACCTCCGTCGCAACCTTAAAACCGCATCCGCCGATGTTAAAAAACTTGCATATCTAACGTTCGTTCGACCAAGGCTAGAATATGCATCATCAATTTGGAACCCCTCGCAATCATATCTTTCCCACGATTTGGAATCGATACAAAACCGTGCCACCCGTTTTATAACATCACAGTACTCCCACACAGTCAGTGTGACGTCACTCAAACAGTCCATCAACCTCCCCACCCTCGCTACACGCCGCGTTATCGCTCGTTTGTGCCTTCTACACACCTTTTATTTCCCGTCCAATCACGACATGCTTTATTAACGCCCCCCCCAAGAGCTTCTGCCCGTCTTAACCACAGTCACCCAATCTCTAGAATCAAGTGCCGTACATTATCAATGAATAGTTCTTTCTTTCCTCACGCAATAGCAATTTGGAATTCCCTACCCAATGACATAGCTTCATGCCCTAACCGAAAATTATTTCGCAAAAACTTGAAACGGCGAACCTTTCAGCCTTCACGTGATACCCCTGCCGAATCGATTGTGAAAATTCCTTGTCACGTTTTTTCTTTCTTTTTTTCTCTCTCTCTCTCTCTCTCTCTCTCCCTCTATCTGTCGAGTATTATGTTTTAATAGTTTCGCTATTCCCAACTGATGTTGCTTTTTATTGTAGTCTTGTTTTTGTTTTTTTTTTCGGTGTATGTATTCTTATACCTTGGCGCAAGCCCCCCCTTATGTAAAGCCTTCGGGCCTTTAAGGAGCAAATAAATGAAATGAAATGAAATTAGAAGGGTAGACCGCGCCCTGCGAGGCCGGCACCTACTCCACGCAGGATCCTGTAAATAAAGCCTTGTAAAGCCTTGTAGGATCCTGTAAATAAATCCATCACACGAAAGCTTCGCATTCAACCATCGTCCTTACCTTCCCGTAGGGGAACCCTAAATACCCCACCTCCACTGCGCATGCCTCGCCAAAAACCACTACTAATGATTGTGGCAGGATGCGCATAGGGGCTGGCCAACCAAAGATTTCATCACGAGATAGCTTCGCGTTCGACCACTGCCGTCATCTTCCCAATATTATGAATATTATGATTGTGACCCCTAGGACGCCCTAGGGATAGGCCAACCAAAGAATCCATCAAGAAATAGCTTCGCGTTCAACCACCGTCGTCATCTTACCATAGGGGAACCCTGAGTACCACCCCCCACTTTGCATGCCCGGCCAGGAACCGTTAATGATGATTGTGGCAGGGTGCCCCTAGGGATTGGCCCAAACCCAAAAAATCCATCCAAAAGCTTCGCGTTCAACCAAAGTTATATCATCCTGTAAGGGAAAGCCTAAGTACCACACCCCCACTGTGAAGCCTGGGCAGGCACAGCTAAAGATGATTGTGAACGAAAGAATCCTTCACGAGATAGCTTCTCCTTCAACCACCGTCGTCATCTCCCCGTAGTGGAAGCCTAAGTACCACCCCTTACTCGGCATGCCTGGCCAGGAACCGCTAATGATGATTGTGGGAGGATGCCCTTAGGAAATGGCCAACAAAAATCCATCACGAGATAGCTTCACATTCAACCACCGTCGTCATCTTCCTGTAGGGGAATCCTGAGTCTAACACCCCCACTGAGCATGACTGGCCAGTCACGGCTGATGAAGATTGTGTCAGGATATCCCTAGGGATTGGCCAACCAAAGAATCCATTACGAGATCTCTTCGCGTTCAACCACCGTCGTCATCTTACCGCAGGGGAACCCTGAGTACCACCCCCACTGTGCATGCCCGGCCAGGCACCGCTACTGATAATTTTGCAGGATGCCCCTACGAGTTGGCCAACCAAAGAATTCATCACGAGATAGCTTTGCGTGCGTTCTACCACCGTCGTCATCTTCCCGTAGGGGAATCCTGAGTACCACCGCCACTCTGGCCAGGCACCGCTAATGATGATTGTGGCAGGGGGCCCCTGGGGATTGCCCAACAAACGAATCCATCACAAGATAGCTTCTCGTTCAACCACCGTCGTCATCATCCCGTAAAGAAAGCCTGAGTAACACACCCCCACTGTACATGTCTGGCCAGCAACCGCTAATGATGATTGTGGCAGGGCGCCCCTATGGATTGGCCAACCAGCCCCTACGAGTTGGCCATATGTCTGGCCAGGCACCGCTAATGATGATTGTGGCAGGGTGCACCTATGGATTGGCCAACCAGCCCCTACGAGTTGGCCAACAAAAGAATTCATCACGAGATAGCTTTGCGTTCAACTACCGTCGTCATCTTCCCGTAGGGGAAGCCTGAGTACCACCGCCACTGTGCATGCCTGGCTACGCACCGCTAATGATGATTGTGTCAGGGGGCCCCTAAGGATTGCCCAACAAAAGAATCCATCACAAGATAGCTTCGCCTTCAACCACCGTCGTCATCATCCCGTAAAGGAAACCTGAGTAACACACCCCCACTGTACATGTCTGGCCAGGCACCGCTAATGATGATTATGGCAGGGTGCCCCTATGGATTCGCCAACCAAAGAATCCATCAAAGATAGCTTCGCGTTCAACCACCATCGTCATCTTCCCGTAAATGAAACGTGAGTAACACACCCCCACTGTAAAGGCCTGGCAAGGCACCGCTAATGATTATTGTGGCAGGGTGCCTCTATGGATTGGCCAACCAAAGAATTAATCACAAGATAGCTTCGCGTTCAACCACCGTCGTCATCTTCCTGTAGGGGAACCCTGAATACCACACCTCACCGTGCAAGCCTGGCCTGGCACCGCTGATAAAGATTGTGGCCGGATGCCCCTATGAATTGGCCAACCAAAGAATCCATCACAAGAAATCTTCGCGTTCAACCACCGTCGTCATCTTCACGTAGGAGAACCCTGAGCGTACACCCCCAACTGCATGCCTGGCTGTCACCGGTAATGATGATTGTGGCAGGATGCCCCTACGGATTGGAAAACCAAAGAATCCATCACGAGATAAATTCTAGTTCAACTACCGTTGTCATCTTCCTTTAGACGAAACTTGAGTAACACCCCCCCCCCTGTGCATGCCTGGCCATGCACCGATAATGATTATTATGGCAGGGTGCCCCTAGGGTTTGGCCAACCAAGGAATCCATAGCGAGATAGCGTCGCGTTAAACCACTGCCGACATCTTCCCGTCGGAAAACCACACCTCTACCGAGAACTCCTGGCCTGGCACCGCTGATGATGATTGTGGCAGGATGCCCCTAGGCGTTGGCCAATCAAGGAATCCATCACACGAAAGCTTCGCATTCAACCATCGTCTTTACATTCCCGTAGAGGAACGCTGAATACCCCGCCTTCACTGCGCATGCCTCGCCAGGAACCACTACTATTGATTGTGGCAGGATGCCCATAGGGGATGGCCAACCAAAGAATTCATCACGAGATAGCTTCGCGTTCGCCCACCGTCGTCATCTTCCCATCATTATGATGATTATGATTGTGACCCCTAGGATGTCCTAGGGGTTTGCAAACGAAAGAATCCATCACAAGATAGCTTCATGTTCAAACAATGTCGTCATTTTCCCGTAGGGGAACCCTGACTACAACACCCACACCTGCATGCCTAGCTATCACCACTAATGATGATTGTGGCAGGGTGCCCCTAGGAATTGGCCAACCAAAGAATCCATCATGATAGCTTGCATTCAACCACAGTAGTTATCTTCCCATAGGAAAACCCTGAGTACCACAACCCCAGCACGCATGCTTGGCCAGGCACCACTGATGATGATTGTGGCAGGATGCTCCTAGGATTAGCCAAAATAAGAATCTATCACAAGATAGCTTCGCGTTCAACCACCGTCGTCATCTTCTCGTAAGGAAAACCTGATTACCACACCCCTACCGTGCATGCCTGGCCAGGCACCGCTAACGATGATTGTGGCAGGATGCCCCAAGGCATTGGCCAACCAAAGAATCCATCACGAGATAGCTTCGCCTTAAACCACTGTCGTCATCTTCCCGTAGGGAAACCCTGAGTACCACACCACCATTATGCATGGAAGGGCAGGCACCGGTAATGATGATTGTAACAGGATGACGCTAGGGATTGGCCAACCAACGAATGCATCAAGATATAGCTTCACGTTCTACCACCTTCATAATCTTTCCGTAGGGTAAACTTGAGCACCACACACCCACTGTGCATGCCTGGCCAAGCACCGCAAATGATGATTGTAGCAGGATTTCCATAGGAATCGGCCAACCAAAGAAGCCATCACGAGATAGCTTTGCATTCAACAACCATCGTTATCGTCCTGTAGGGGAACCCTGAGTAACACACCACCATTGTGCATGCCTGGGCAGGCACCCCTAATGATGACTGCGACCGGATGCCGGTAGGGATTGGCCAACCAACGAATCCATTACGAGATAGCTTCGTGTTCAACCAGTGTCATCATCTTCTTGTATGGGAACCCTGAGTACCACACCCGAACTGTGCATGCGTGGCCACAATCCACTAATGATGATTTAACAGGATGCCCTACGACATTGGCCCACTAAAGAATTCATCACAACATAGCTTCGTGTTCATCAACAATTGTCATCTTCCCTTAGGGGAACTCTGAGTACCACACACCTACAGTGCATGCCTGGCCAGGCCCAGCTGATTATGATTGTTGCACAATGCCCCCAGGAATCGGCCCACCACAGAATCCATCACGACATAGCTTTGCATTCAACCACCATCGTCATCTTCCCATACGGGAACCCTGCGTACCACACCCCCAATGTGCATGCCTGGCCAGGCACCCCTAATGAAGATTGTTGCAGGATGCCCCTAGGGATTTGCCAAGGAAGGAATCCATCAAGAGATAGCTTCGCGTTTAACCACCGTCATCATCTTCCCATAGGGGAACCCTAAGTACCACACCCACACCGCGCATGACTGGCCAGGCACCGCTAATGAAGATTGTGGCAAGCTGCTCCTAGGGTTTGGGCGACCAAAGAATTCATTACAAGATAGCTCCGCGTCAACCACCGTCGTCATCGTCCTGTAGAGGAACCCTGATTACGACACCCCTAGCACCGCTAATGAAGATTGTGGCAGGATGCCACTAGGGATTGGCAAACAAAAGAATCCTTCAGGAGATAGCTTCGCGTTCAACTACCGTCGTCATCTTCCTGTAAGAAACCCTGAGTACCACACACCCACTGTGCATGACTGGCAGGCACCGATAATGATGATTGTGGCAGAATGCCCCTAGGAATTGGCCAACCAAGGAATCCATTACGGCAAAGCTAGATAAACCACCACTGTCATCTTCCCGTAGGGAAACCCTGATTACCAAACCCCTAACGCACATGCATGGCCAGGCATTGCTAATGATGATTGTGGCAGAATGCCCCCAGAAATTGGCCAACCAAAGAATTCATCAGGAGATTGCTTTGCGTTCAACCACCGTAGGGGAACCATGAGAACCACACCCCCACCACGTATGCCTCCCCAGGCACCACTGATGACGATTGGGGTAGGATGCCATAGGGATTAGCCAACCAAAGAATCTATCCCGAGATACATTTGCGTTCAACCACCATAATCATCTTCTCTTAGGGGAAGCCTCAGTACCACACCGCCACTGTGCATTCCTGGCCAGGCACCACAAATGATGATTGTGGCAGTGTGCCCCTAGTAATTGGCCAACCCATAAATTCTTCACGAGATAGCCTCGCGTTGAACCACCATCGTCAACTTCGAGTAGGGGAAGCATGAGTCCCACATCCCCACTCTGCAAGGCTGGCCAGGCACCACTGATGAAGATTGTGGCAGGATATCCCCAGGGTTGGCCAACCAAAGAATGCATCACCAGATAGCTTCGCATTCAACTGTGGTTATAAGGCGCCCTCTGGTGGATCGCCCTTGCACTGTGTGCGCTTGTGTTGTATTAGTTTGTAACTAGATGTGGTTGCGGTGGGACGCACATGAGGGGAATGCTCCAATCACGCGCGTAAGCTTCTGTAGTTGTGACGCAGTGATGTGGAATAAATCATTGTTTGTCTGGGGTTGAAGCAGCGATGTCGCAGTCTCTCTTCTTGCAGGTTTGTGCGTGGGCCGGCGCAGTGTGCCCTCGCTCGCTGTCGCCCAAGACACATCATGGGCGACGAGGATGGGATCCTTTTCTTCTGTGTCGATAGCGACATCATCGACGGTTCCGGCAGAATGAAAACGTGAGTGCGTCGTTTGACCTCGCTCGAGTGTGACTGTCTGGCGCGTGCGGCGTCGCGAGGCCTAGCGTTTTTTTTGTGCTGCTCCTGCGTCTCTCTCCTTCCTGCCTGGCATGCATGAACCTCTTCGATAACCTGCCCGTGTTTTTCGAATTGCCGGGGCCCCCTCCGATTCCGTGGCATAAGTGGAGAAAATTGTTTCAGGTCCATCTCTAGACGGCTGGCGGCAGCGAGTGGAGCGACGGACGGCGCGCTTCAGCGCTCGTCACTGTTTTGGGTAGGGAGGAACAACGGAGGTATTTTGCCGAGACGGAGCAGGAGGAAGCAAGGAGGGACGCCAGTAACGTGACCGACTCTAATGTGACCAAGCCTAACGTGACCGAATCCGCTGCCGACTCGAGTGTGACCGCATCCTCGGCTTCGGCCGTTTTGAAATTCGACAAACTCGTGGAGCAGCTACACCGGCTCTTCGCCGCATCCACAAACACGCTTTTTGAACGGCACGAGTTAAAAAGCCGTCGCCAATTAAAGGGGGAAAGTTTTTTCAAAATACGCGACTGTTCCAAAAGAGAAAGCCGTACGTTGCAAGTTCGGTCTGACGTACGTGGAGCGCGTCCGAGATCAAATTATACATGGAACGTCTCACCCCCAAGTTAGAGAAAAGCTGCTCGCGCATGGCGAAACGTTATCTTTGCAGAAGACTGAAGACATTGGTCAAAGTTTTGAATCATTGTCGTTGGCGAATCAAGCCTTTGGTTCGCATCTTCATCAAGTACAAGCGGTAGGACCACGCGAAGAAGGTGGCGTCACGGAAAATAGCAGTCGGGGAAGCCGGCGCGCTCAAGATGGTAACACAGGAATTCAATATGGCCTAGCCAGCCGGGGAGGCCGTGAGGTCATTTCACCGGCTTCGGGAAGACAAGCTTGAGGCCCCAAGATGGACGTTGCCATTCGCAGTCAGCTGCCGAGTTCTGTGGTACAGTTCAGCCGATGAAGTTGGCAGGCAACCTTCGTTGTGCGAACGACGTGGAAATAAAAGGCGTAATTCAGCATTTCAAAATCGTCCAGCCCGAAATCGGCGCTGCAACTCTTGTAACAATTGGGGACCCTTCGTGTCGATGTGCCGCAAGCCGGCACTAGTGCATCGAGTTTCTTTGAAGAAGCTACGGGCTCCGCTCCAACACCGGAACCTGTACAGCATCAACATCCACGGAGATCAACTCATCCTCGAGATCTTCTGTCTTAACAGTCAGCACTCCTTTGAGGAAAGACTTAGTCGTCCAAGCGGTAGTCAGCGTCAACAATCCTCCAAAAAGGACTTAGTCGTAAAAGCCTAAGTCAGCGGAGTGACCATGCAACTTTTAGTCGATACCGGAGCATCCGTGTCGTTGATGACTGCCGAACATTTCAAGCGTCATTTGAGTAAACAGCATGCCCACTCTAGGGCCTCGGTCGACTTGTGGAATTTTTCCAAGCAACGTATCGGTATTCGGGTCTCATTCCAAGGTACTGTTCAAGTCATGCAACGGTCTTTCTCCGCCACATTCTACGTCACAGCCAATGGGACACAGCTTTTGGGACTCGACGCCATCAAGCAATTAGGTATGCAGATCGACGGTGCGTCTCTTACGTGTCGACTAGCATTGGTGTGTGCAGTGCAGTGTCCAGTGAACGTGCCCCCGCTTTCGAACATCTCTTCAATGGTGGGTTGGTGTTGTCAAGGACGTCTCGAATAAGATCCAACGGCGGCCAGGTGGGACTCCAGTCGCATCTAAGCTACGGCGATTGCCTTTTGGTCTCCGTGATGTAGTGTCCAGCGAGCTGCGACGCCTCGAGGACAGTGATGTCATTGAACGTGTCGACGCCTCGGAGGGGATTTCGCCACTCGTCGTCGTCCTGAAAATGAGGGTGACATTCGGATGTGTGTGGACCCCCGGGAACCAAATAAGGCAATTATCATTGATAGGTATTCTTTGCCGCATGTCGAGGAGCTGTTGCAGATGTTTCATGTTGCTGCGTGTTTTTCTAAGCTAGACTTGGCGTTGGCTTATCATCAGTTGTTGCTTGAAGAGGGCAGTAGGGACTTAACTAATTTCGTGACTCATGAAGGCTTATTCAGGTTTAAGAGGGTGTGTTTGGTCTAGTGTCGGTTGCCTGCGATTTTTAAAAAATGATGTCCCAGATCTTGAAGAATTGCAAAAAGGTCGTTTGTTATCTGGATGATATTCTTGTGTGGAGAAAGACTCAATCTGAGCATGACGTCTGTTATGTTGAAGTCTTAACATGTATAGCAAACAGTGGCATGAAGTTGAACGACAATGTCTTTTTTCGGTCAAATAACTCGATTTTTTGGGTCACAGGATTTTGGCTCAGAGTATTTCAATTTTGGAAAGCAAAGTAAAAGCTTTAGTACTTGCTCCAGCTCCTACGGACATAAAGTCACTGCAATCATTTTGAGGTCTTGAAGGGTAGTATGCTAAGTTCATAAAGATCTATGCAGAGATAGTTCAACCACTGCGCCTCATGCTCAGGAAGGCTCAGACGCTTTGTTGGTCTGATGACGCTAAACACCGTTTCGATCAGCTGAAAGCTTGCCTCAGTTGTTTACCTGTAGTGAAGGTCTCTAATCCTGACTGCCTGTAGTAGTAACTACCGACGCATCTGGTGTGGAAATTGGCGCGGTACTACAGCAGCGGTATGTTTTTAGACTTGGAACCGTAGCCTTTACGTCTAGAACTTTGTCGAAGACTGAGAGAAAATACTCTGTGGGAGAGCGCGAAGCACTGGTTTGTTTGTTCACAAGTGAAAAGTGGCACATTTTTTTGGGGGTAGACGGTTCACGCTTAGAACTCAGCATCAGGCTGTGGTTGCTTGGCTATCCGTAGGAAATGCAGGTAGGAGGCCTTTAAGGATTTCACGGATGTCAGCTCGTTAGCTGTACTACAATTTTGACATCAAGTACTGCAAAGGATCAGAAAATCTGGTGGCTGATGCTCTGTCGAGATTACCCATTCAGACTGGTCAGGAACTTGTTAAGAACGTAGAGATAGTATCGCTGGTAACATCAGTAGTCGATAAAAAAACCGTGCAGCTGGCAACGAAGGCAGATGTGACGTTGCAGAAGGTAGCAGGATATGTGTCTAAGGGTTGGCCAGATAAGAAAAAGTACACAGTGATTTAACAGCTTACTTTTATGTAAGAGATGAACTTTCTGTGGTGGACGGTTTACTCATGCGCGATGACAGTGTAGTTATTCCTTGTGTACTTGAACCTACGTTCCTTAAGTTACCACATAAAAATCATCAAGGAATAGTACGTACAAAAAAACTTCCCCGGGAACGTTACTGGTGGCCTCAAATGGATCGGAATGTCGAAGAACATGTAAAACATTGTCACGTATGTCAGCTGGCAGACAAGTCTCCTAAGCCACATGTAGCTGTGTTGCATCCAGTGGAATGGCCTGAAGGGCCTTGGCAAAAGTTGGGAGTGGACATCGTCGGACCTTATATGTGTCGTACCCCGGATTTCTTGTTACGCTACTCGATTACTACTCTAAGTGGACTGAGGTTCTGGGGACAAATTCATTTCAACTGAGAATGTCATTAGGTTGTTGGACTGGTCTTTCAGGCGGGAAGGGCTCCCTGAGGTTTCAGTGATGGATATAATGGACACCAGTTTGTCTCCAAACAAATGGAAGAGTGTCTAAAGGAGAAAGGTATCCACCACGTGTTCTCGTCGAATTATTACCCTCAGGTTAACGGCCACACTGAACAGTTTAACAGGGTTCTGAAAGAAAATTTACAGGTAGTCAGACTTGAAGGCAAGGCTGCTTCGAAAAGCATTACACAATTTCTTGGTCGTATAAGGTCACACAGCATTCAGTGACAAGTCTTCCTCCCGCTTTTTTGCTGCATGGTCGCCAGCCTCGTTCCAAAGTGGATATTAGCAAATTCAGGATACGTAAAAAGGGAGCAGAATCGGACAATTTCCTGCCTCATTTTCGGAATCAGGTCTTCAGGAAGCAGCCTAAAGCAAAACAGTACTTGGACAGAAGGAAAGTTGCGCAGCAGACCCGCATAAAGGTAGGAGATGTCGTGAAAGTAAAATCCCGTAAGCAAGGATTTCTGAAGTATAGAAAGCCGTTTACAGGGCAGGCTCAGGTTGCTCCTTTGACTTTCAAGCTCAGTGATGGAAAGATCTGGAACGCTTCAAAACTCAGTGTCATTCCGAAAGAAATGGAGGTTGGCTCTGCACCGTATTCCTTCGACAATGTCTAATTCTCTTTTTGATATGAAGAGTTTTTTTTATACTCGTCGTCTAACTAAGACATTTGTGACAGTCAGTCCACTAGTATATCGTTGACAGATGGGGCAAGCCCCAGGGCCCAGACAGACTCTGATCTGTCAGAGTTTCCTTCCAGTGCAAAGTCTGGATCCGTTGTTCCGCAGGAAACGTTAGAATGTCCGGAAGAAAATAGTGAGGCAAGAGATCGAAAAATTGCGCCCACCTCCCAGCGAGGAGAACCCTGTGTAGATGCGACGCATTGTGGGGTTCACTTGGTGTTTGCGTTGGATTGATCCTGTAATCACGTGAAACATGTCGGGAACGCGTATGATTATTATGTTTTATGATTATTATTATGTTTTATTGGCCAATCTTGGTCAATCTCTCTGAGTGCTATGCTTGGTGCTTCGCTCTTGCAACGACCTTTACTCCATCATTGTTGCTGTAAGTGGGAGCTTCTTTTCTTTTAATGCAAGTGTAATCATCGCCCCATCATGCGTTGTATCAGTAGCTTCTTGACGTAGTTTGAGTGGGTCAAGGATATAGGGCGCGTTCATAGCATTTCATTCTGTCTCGGTTTTGTGGCGCAGTTGGAAGAGCGCCATGTACCTCGCGTTCTGCCCACAGGTTCGTGGGATCTAAACCGGGCGCCGCTACCTATTATTTTTTATAGTGTAGGGGGAGGGGTGTGGACGACAGAGGGGCATCGGAGAGGAGAGCGGTGAGCGGCGGAGAGCGAAGCTCGCACGGCGAGAAGAATGGGGATGGGGAACGACAACAACGCCGACGCTGCATGGACAGGGCGAGTGAATGAGATGCAATCGCATCTAATAACCCTGTACACTACACAAGGGAAAATAAGGGGGCGTCTGGGTCATCATATAATTCAAGTAAACGTCTACGCGTCCGCGCAGTAAGACCAAGCAGCCTCAGTGGCTTAGCGACTATAAGCGGTAGGGTGTAGACGTAGGGTCATGTTGAACGTGTCATGTATTGTGTTGAGTCGCATATCACCATTGAAAATGTTCTTGGACGGTTTTTTGTAATAGGTTTAAAAGAAATTTCTTACTCTGTTGCGTGTCGGGTGTGCACCCTACAGGAGTGTGCGCGACTCTCCTTGTCATACTTCCACTGCTAATGCGGAAGTGATAGCGTTTTTGTGGGCCTATGTAGGACTGTCCGAAGTGACTGAGTGCTTTTGGGATGATTATGTGCAACATGCAGAAAATTCTTTTAAAGCACGGGAGAATAATGTGGAGTATGTGTTTCACCGAGTGTGCGGACTTCTTTTGCACGGGGAGATGATGTGGTGATGTGGCGCCCTCCGGTGGAGCGCCCGCGCACTGTGTGCGCTTGTGTTGTATTATATTGTAACTGGATGTCGTTGTGGTGGGGCGCACGTGAGGAGAATGCTCCAATCACGTCCGTAAGCATGTGTAGTCGTGCCGTTGTGATGTGGAATAAATCATTCTTTGTCTGGGGTTAATGCAGCGAGGTCGCACTCTCTCTTCTTGCGGGTTTGTGTGGGGGCCGGCGCGGTGCGCCTTCGCTCCCGTCGCTGTCGAGGCCGCTCGCCGTCGCCCACGACAACACATCAACCCCTGTCGTCATCTTCCCGGAGGGGAACCCTGAGTACCACACCTACTGTGCATGCCTGGCCAGGCACCGCTAATGAAGGTTTTGGCAGGATGCCCCTAGATATTGGCCAGCGAAAGAATCCATCACAAGACAGCTTCGCGTTCAACCACCATCGTCACCGTCCCGTACGTGAACCCTGAGTACCACACACCCACTGTGCATGCCTGGCTATGCACCGATAATGATGATTGTGGAAGGATGCCCCTGCAGACTGGCTAACCAAAGAATCCATCACGAGATAGCTTCACGTTCAACCACCATCGTCATCTTTCTGTAGGGGTAGCCTGATTACCACACCCGCACTGTGCATGCCTGGCCAGGCACCTTTAATGATGATCGTGGCAGGGTGCCCCTAGGAATTGGTAAACCAAAGAATGCCTCACGAGATAGTTTGCGTAGTGGGCATGGGAGCGGCGTAACAGCTAGCATGGCTGGCTCTCGGTGCCTTCTTCTCGTGCAGTTTTTCGTCTTACTGCTGTCCAGCTTCCACCATGAGGCAGCCACGGCCTGCCCGTCAGTTGGATTCCTGGCTACAGCACACAGCAGCGACCATTTATTCGACCATTTAAGCATTGACTGCGCCGACGCAAGAACTTTCTTCGGGAGCATGACAATAGCAACGTCGCCGGAGCCACACCTATCTGCGCTGGATTTAAAGAGCTGCCTCACTAGAACCGCCTCTTTGGGCATGGAGCGGCGTAACAGCTAGCATGGGTGACGCTTCGTGTCTTCCTTTCGTGCAGGTTAGTAAATCCTTCTCCCTGTACGCCAAGCGATCTAGCAATCAACTTTTATTACTGTTCCCATCCCCAAGTGTTCTGCTGGCTGTTGCTGGGGAATGCACTGATGTGGTTGTTGGGTTGCTGCTTTGTTGTGTTGACGTCGAATCGAATCCTGGGCCATCCATACCTGATGCTGAAATGATTTCAACCCCCAAAGCAGACTTGCAAACAGAAATCCTGCAACATCTGAAGGGCCAAATACCAGTCAGAAGTTTTGGCAAAGGGGCAGGCCGAACTCACGAAAGTCAAGCTGCCCTGTTGAGTGGTTAAATGATGTTAGATGTTCGCAAGAATCCCTCGATAATAAAATTCTGTCTATAACCGAACGTGTAACGAAGATTGAGGCCAGGACGAACGATCTTGACACCATTGAACAGAGCCTTCACAGAGTCCGCACAGAGCCTTCAGTGCAGGACTCAATTGGTAGTCTCATGAATCAGAGTGACGATTGCAGTAATCGTTTAGACAAGCTAGAAAACAGAAGTCGTCGAAATAATCTCATTTTTAATGGAAATGCGGATTGCAATGAGTCGTGGGAACAGACTGAAGAAAAGATCGTTAATATTTTCAAGGAGCACATAGATCCTTTACCTGACCACAACTTAATAGAGCGCGCGCATCGCCTCAGCAGCACTTATCACGAAAAAGAAATGGCGGCCTGTTATTGTCGAATCAAGAATTACAAAACAAGAGAAGAGATTTTTTCGCGGCAGTGAAAACCTAAGGTCTGTAATATATGTGTTGGGGAAGGCTTCTCATCTGGAACTAGCACACTCACAAAAAATTGATAGCTTTTGGCAACGTTTCCAGAATCAGCAGAATTCAAGTTGCGCTACACTAAGCTAACTGTTGGCAATGCAACGTACGTTTGCGATAGACAGAGTGATAGCGTGCAGAAGGTGGCTCAGAACAGCATGCTTCGTGGTTTTACTGATGAGGTCAGTGATACCACTGCTGGGCCTGCCTCTAACACTCGGTCACGTACAAATCAACCGATAAACTCGTCTGGGTCGGAAGGCTCAAATTCAAATTCTATGACATAACAATTACTCAGGGGCAATGGGGCAAAGTGCTCCTTTCTGTCACCAATATCAGTTTATTTTGCTAACGTAAGAAGCGTTATGCTCAAGCGGGATTAACTAAATTCTGCCATAACCTCGTGTGACGCGGAATTAGTTTTTTTAACAGAGAAATGGCTTAGTGCGAAAGTGCGCAGCAGCGAAATTTTTCAGATTAATGAAGAATATGAAGTGTATCGTTGCGACACAGAAAGCAGGAGTGGCGGCGGCAGGTTGATAGCCGTATCTAAGCGCATTCCGTCTATCCATATTAGCGTGCTCTCAGATTTGGAAAGCGTGTGGGTTTGTGCTACATTTAACAGCAACAAATTATGTTAGGCGCCTGCTACCGCCCTCCTAATGCTTCCCCAGCGTTTGTCGACGATCTTCACGACCTTAATAGTAGTATTCTATGTCGTTATAAATGTTTACCTATTGTTTTGATGCGCGATTTCAGTTTTTTAAACATTAGTTCGTCCGGTACTTACCCTCTGCCTAATCCCTTCTCATCTATCGGCCAACGTTTTCTAAACCTGTGAACGTGTTTATTTTACTCACCCCATTCGATGTGCTGCTACCTGTTCTAATACATTCGATTTATTTCTATCAACACACCCTGAACTAATTTCTAGCCTTACATACCTCCCTGGGTTAAGCGATCGTGACATGTTACAATGTCCCCGCACGGGGCATCTTGAGTAATCTTGGTGACGGCGAGTGGCGACACCACGTACCCCGAGCCCCCCCTACATAAGCTGTTACCTACCGTGGCGAGAATTTGAAAAGTGAAGGGTTAGAAGCCGTGAACGGTGGCCATCGGAGCCCTGGTCAAGCTTAGGCCGATGGGCTCCCTGTCTGTCTATCAGTCTGGGAGCTCCTGGACCTCTTTGACCCTCAGGATAACGTCAAAGAAGAAAGTACCCCAGTTGCCTGCTTTATGCTATGTCGCATGGTATTTTCGAAACCCTCTCTTCCAAATGATCGGGCCCCAAAAAGGGCCCGCACCGATGTAATATTCAAACCGCTGCCCAACATAACATTTGACACCCCGGACAAATTTCCTCGCTTCTTAGTGATACAATCTAAGAACAAAAAATCTCCAGTTACCTGCAAGTCAATCTTCTTAATTGCCAAGTTCATTGAGAGTGTAGTTGGCGCGAACTACAAGGCAGAGAAGCTGACATTGAGAGACGTGCTTGTTGAACGATTTACTAAAAATAATCTGATAGTCTCTTGAACCAGACCGACTTACTTGGCCTTAAAATAGCTGTAACGCTACACCGGAGCCTTAACAGCTCGCCGGGCGTTATTTCCGAGATGGACCTGCTCAATGAAAGTGAGTCTGACCTCCTTGAGGGCATGCGTAATCAGGGCGTTACTGCGGTAAGAAGAATAATGATCAGACGCGATGGCAAAGAAGTAAAAACGAAACATGTGATCCTAACTTTTGACCGAAGTGTCCTACCGGAGTCTGTCACTGCAGGCTTCCTTAATTGCAACGTACGACCTTACATACCCAACCCACGCCGCTGCTTTAAGTGCCAGTGGTATGGGCACAGTACTACCACCTGCCGCGGAAAACTGACATGCGCCAAGTGCGCAGGACATCATGACCCTTCAGAGAACTGTGCTTCTAACGTATTGAAATGTGCCAAATGTGAACAACCCCACGCTGCATACTCCCGGTCATGTGCGAAATTCAAAGCCGAGAAAGAAATATTAAACATGAATGTCACCCAGAACATCAGCCCATCAAGAAGCACGACAGAAACACTTAATGTTTTCGCAAAATATGCCGATGCAGCTCGCCGGGGGGCGGAGCTGCGTCTTGTCACGGCGGCCACCCAGTTCTGCAAAGCAAACTTGGTGCCGTCCCAGCCCCCGCAGGTTCTGCCCAAGGCAGCCCAACCATCCGACACGACACCTGTGGCGCCCGCAAATGTTGTGTTAGCTGCGAGTGTGAGGAGTGACGGTTCTGCCGTCAGCCCTACTTTTCTGGCTGCCAGACTGCAGGTGGCCATGGACGTAGACGTTGTTGGTCTCACGACCACTTCTGTGTCCAACAAACAGCCGGGGACGGCAGGGGCTCCTGCCTCCACTTCAAACATATCCCGAGGTGGAGCCCGCAAGGACTCCATCTTGTCACTGTCACACCACTCAGATGATGACATGGAGGTAACACCGTCTCGGCCAGTGCCAAAGGCGGCAAGAGAACAGTGTACCATGACGGGGCGAGGACAGCGCACCATGGCGGGGCGAGGCAAAGAGCCACCAGCCACCCGTGTCACAGGCCCAAGTCAGAACTGAGAGATAGTATACATCCAGCCCTAGTCCTCATCCACACCAGGTAAATTCTCCTCCCTAAACATTTGAGCTCGCACAAATAATTACACAGTGGATCTGCCGGGGCCTTATTAAAAACCTACATGATATATATGAAATCCTGAACCAATATATGAATTTCCTGAACCAATACTCAGTATTTAGGAAAGATAGAGATAGGTGCACGCACTACTCTGGTGGTGCAGCTATAGTTACAAAACATCTAGTCCTTGCAAATCTCCAATTGCGTACCGCCCTCGAAGTGGTTGCAGTCTGGGCAATTATTTTCAACAGAATAACAAGAATTTGGTCACTATACATTCCCCATGAATATCGTTTTTCTAGCTCTGAATTTGAGTTTCTCATAGATGAGCTGCCGGAACCATTTCTACTCGTAAGTGACCTGGATGCACACAGCCAACTATGGGGATCTGAACGAACAGACTCCCAGGGCCGCTTGATAGAAAAATTCTTCTTCTCATCCGGAGCTTCTCTCTTTAACAAAAAAGAGCCGACATACTACAACACTACACAATACATACTCACACATAGATCTGGCAATCGGCTCATCAGTCCTCTTTCCGGCTGTTGAATGGGAGGTGGACGACAACCCCTATGGTAGCGGCCACTTCTCTGTCATCTTGAAAGGCATTGATAAAGCCCGTAACAGTTCCATAAGCCAGAAAAAGTTTAAGGAATCTGATGCTGATTGGGTAAAATTTAAACAATTATGTCAGCTTTCATACAGGTCTTTAAGCTATTTGGGCATCGACGAAGCCTGTGAACTGGTGACTGCACACTTTCTTCATGCTGCCGAGGGCTCAATTCCGCAAACGTCTGGTGCCACACCTAACACTGGGAGGCCGTGTGGAATGAAGAGTGTAGGCTTGCACGGCAGGCTCAAAATAAGGCATGGGGTACCCTTCGCAGGGGTACCCCACTACTCAAAACTTGATTTCCTTCAAACGTGGAAAAGCACAAGGAAGACGCATTCGCCAGCAAGCAAAAAGGGATAGCTGGTGCTCTTTCGCAACTTCTATCAATTCATCCTCAGATGTAGGCAAAGTATGGAACAGAATTAAAAGCTTTATTGGACGGAAAACACACGCCCTACCTTTGGTCAAGAGTACAGGCGATACCCTAGAGGACCAGGCAAACAAACTTGGGAAATTCGGTTCATATGTATCGAGTTCTCGTTACACGAATGCTTCCTTAGGACACAAAACACGTATAGAGAAGAAACCGATTCATGATAACAAAAGATCTGACGAACCATACAACACCGAATTTTCCATAACAGAGCTTTTGTTCGCCCTGGGAACATGTAAGGCTTCAGCGCCTGGGGCAGATAGCATATCATACACAATCATACAACATCTACACCCAGAAACTCTCCGAACACTCTTGCGCTTGTTCAACAAAATATGAGCGGCGGGGATTCTTTCTGAGAGCTTGGAGAGAAGCAGTTGTAGTTGCCGTATTAAACCAGGGGAAAGATGCCTCACTACCTGCCAGTTAGCGACCAATAGCTCTGACAAGTTGCCTAGGAAAGGTTTTTGAAAAAATGGTAACTAACAAACTAATTCCTTTTTTTAATATAAACGCATCCTGGACAGTTGTCAGGCTGGTTTCCGATCAGGTCGAAGCACAACTGACCAGCTAGTTGCCTGAGTCGTATGTCAAAGATGCTTTTATCCACAAACCGCCCTGTCTTTGTTTTCTTTGACTTAGAAAAAGCATACGGCACAACTTGGCGTTATGACATACTGCTTGATCTCAAGGCATCAGGTGTGTCTAGGCGCATGCTAAACACTATTGAAAATTATTTCTCGGAGCGGACATTTAGGGTAAGACTAGGGACAGTGGTATCAAGAACATACATACAAGAAAATGGGGTTCCCCAGGGTGGAGTATAAAGCTGTACTTTGTTTATATTAAAATGAATTCACTTGGGAAATTGTTGCCACCCTCAATCTCCTACTCAATGTATGTTGACGACGTCCAAATTAGCTTTAGGTCATGCAGTCAGTTCATATGTGAAAGGCAGATACAGTTAGGTGTGAACAGGCTTGCAAAATTGATGGAAGAAAATGGTTTTAAATTGAATCCTCACAAAAGTACATGCGCTTTATTCACGAGACAGCGCGGAATACACCCAGAAACCGATGTCACAATGAATGGAGAACGGATTGCTGTAAAGAAAGAACATAAGTTTTTAGGTGCTGTACTTGACAGAAAACTAACGTACGTATAAGCAATTACAGAAACTCAAACAAAAATGCCTAAACACCATTACATTTTAAAAGTGTTGTCACATCAGTCTTATGGCGCTGAGAAAGACTGCCTTCTACGTCTCTTTGTGAGTTTAGTTAGGTCACGTATAGACTATGGAAGCGTAACATACGGGTCCGCGTCCAAAACTGCCTTAAAATGTTAAACCCAGTATTACATTTAGGCCTTCGCCTTGCCTCTGGAGCCTTCAGGACAAGTTCAATTCATAGTCTTTATGTAGAAAGCGACCACTGGTGCCTAGAGCACCAGAGTGCTTAGACAGCACTCCTCTATGCTATTAAGACAATGTCTATGACGAATCATCCATGCAATTCTATTGTGAATAAGATCTGATCCGCCCATTTGTATTTAGCGCGCCCGTCGATCCCTGCCCCTGTTGGCTTTCCTTGTCAAAGGCCTTGCAGAGGAGATAGGGGTGTCTTTAGATGATGGCATGAAAACCTGTGTTGCCGATGTAGTCCCACCTTGGGACATATCCTTTACACAAATTGACAAGCGTCGTGCACCCCGCGAATTGATTTTACAGCATTTCTTAAGTTTACAACACAGATATCCATGCGCTTCTTTTTACACAGATCGTTCCAATTCTTCTTCTGCTGTGTCCTGTGTTGCACATGGCCCGGCTTTTGCCAGCACAAGGACATTGAACAGAAATTGTAGTATCTTTACAGCAGAAGCCTATGGTATTCTAATCACAGTGGAACACAATACACAGAACAAATTACAAAAATCAGTCATCTACACAGACTCCCTAACGTAGTCACTGCATTGGATTCTTTTACACCCACAAAAAACGTTATTTTAAACCGCCTTTTAAAAGCTCATATAACTGCCTATAAGTCAAAGCTAAAAATACTTGTTTGCTGGATCCCTGGACAAAGTGGAATTCTGGGCAATAAAATTGCTGACCAGAACACCACTTTGGCGGCCCTCTGTAGTGGTGTTGATGTAGCGCAGGTCCCTCACCTCGATCTGAAACCAGTAATCCGCAGGGGAATCCGTAAATGCTGGCAGCACATGTGGGACACACACAGAGACAACAAGCTGCGCTCAGTAAAACGTAACCTAGGTAGATACACAACAGAAAAACAAAACAGATTTATTATTTATTTGCATACAGCGAATAGGCCACACTTTCGCTACACAAGCATATCTTTTGAATGGCACGCTCCCACCTGTTTGTAAAAAGTGTGGGGAACGGCTCACTGTCCTCCATGTGCTAATTGAGTGCACATTCTGCAATGAAGCCAGGAAACGGCATTTCCCTAAAATATATACCTACAACATTCCACTACATCCTTCACTGTTTTTAGGAGATAAACCTATGTTTACAAACAAAAGTTTTTAAGTTATCTTGCAGACATCAAGTTTTTAAACTTATCTCGTACAGTGCGTGACCTCAGAGCCTACGAGCAGTGAGTGAGACCCTCATGCTCTCTTTGTCCGCATGGGAGGTCCACTCTTGTCGCATGCTCTTTGGGTCGAGGTGCATCACGTGCCACCCATAACCCATTTAGGCCGCCATTATAAAGATCTTCATGTTTTAGTGGACGGGCCCTCTACACCCATATATACAGTATTTTAGGATATATCATACTCCTTTCATACATATTTTAAGCACAAACATGACACTTGAAAGACCACGTAACATAGTTCTGGCGCTCTTTGTCTTAGAAACCCTTGCGCCAATAAACCACAAACATACATACATACAAAAATACATGTTACAATTTTCTTTTAACGTCGCTATTCCTCAAAGTGTGGACACTAATAAAATATTCCGCGATTATAGTAAGGCAGATTTCGACATTAAAAATCAGAAGATGTGTAATTTCTTTTATACATATGTGTTGTACGTGTGTAACCAGCAACAGAGCGCAGACGCCAATCGTCCAGCGCCTGTTCGTGCGCCGTCACTGGCGTGTCTCATCATCCTCATCTCATCATGGAAATCACAAGCCTGATCATCAACGGCCTATCTCGCGGAAGAAGACGAGAAATGTGCTCGCTTACGTGAGCGCGTGTTCTTGATGCGACTGCTACCAGGCAATCAGGCACAAGTTTCCCAAACTACGCCCTCTTTTCTCTCCTCTATCTGGCCCTCCATAAAATTTGTTGCACCGTGACACTGGTGGAGGAGCGGGGTACCAGTGTTGTGTCGTGGGCGACGGCGAGCGGCAGCGGCGGCGACGGGGCGCGCAGGATCACCGCGCCGGCCAACGCAAAAGCTCCTAAAAGAAAGAGTGCGACCTCGCTGTTTCAACCCCAGACAAAAAATTATATATTTCACATCACAACGGCACCACTGGACACGCATATGCACGTGATTGGATCATTAGCATCACGTGCGTCCCACCGCAACGACATCTAGTAACAACCTAATGCAACACAACGCACACAGTGCGCGGGCGCTCCACAGAGGGCGGCACTACATCACATCATCACCCCGTGCAAAAGAAGTTCGCACACTCTGTGAAATACATACTCCACACCATTCCCCGTGCTTAAAAAGACTGCATGTTGCACATGATCCACACAAAAGCACTCAGGCGCTCAGGACAGTCCTACATAGTCCCACGAAAGCACTCATCACTTGCGCAGGAGCAGTAGAGGTATAACTAACAGAGTCGCGCACACTCCTGTAAGCTGCACACACGACACGCAACAGAGTAAGACATTTTTTTAAAGACCCTTTAAGAAAAAACCGTCCAAATACACTTTCAATGGTGATATGCTATTCAACACAAACCATGACGCGTCCAACATGACACAAGGCATGAACCCTACGTCTACCCCCTACCGCACATAGTCGCGAAGCCACTGAGGCTGCTTAGTCTTACGGCTTGGACGCGTAGACGATAAACTTGAATTATCTGACGATCCAGATGCCCCCTCATTTTCCCTTGTGTTGTCTACGTGGCTATGTGGATCTGTTTGCTCACTATTTTCTTCCTGGCATTCTACCGTTTCCTGAGGAACAACGGATCCAGACCTTGCACTGGAAGGAAGCTCTGACAGATCAGAGTCTGTCTGGACACTGTGGTTTGCCCCATCTGTCAACGGTAGACTAGGGGACTGACTGTCATAAATGTCTAAGTTATATGAAGAGTATAAAAACTCTTTATGCCAAGAAGTGAGTTCAACATTTTCAAAGGAATACGGTGCCGAGCCAACCTCAATTCCTTCCGGAACGACTGTGAGTTTTGAGCGTTCCAGATTTTTCCATCACTGAGCTTAAAGGTGAAAGGTGCACCCTGCGCTTGCACTGTTAACGGGTTACTATACTTCAGAAATCTTTGCTTATGGAATTTCACTTTCACGACATCTCCCACCTTTATGCGGGTCTGCTGCGCATCTTTCCTTGTGTCAAAGTACTGTTTGGCTTTATGCTGCTTCGTGAAGACCTGATTCCGAACAAGAGGCAGGAAATCGTTTGATTTTGCTGCCTTTTTACGTATCCTGAAGTTGCTAATATCCACTTTGGAACGAGGCTGACGTCCATGCAGCAAAAAGCTGGAGAAAGACCTGTCACTGTATGTGGTGTGACCCCATACGACCCAATAAATTGTGTAATGCTTTTTGAAGCATCCTCGCCTTCAAGTCTGGCTACTTGTAAATGTTCTTTGAGAACCCTGTTAAACCATTCAATGTGGTCGTTAGCCTGAGGGTAATAATTCGACGAGGAACAGCGGCGGATAGCTTTCTCCTTTAGATACTCTTGCATTTGTTTGGAGAGAAACTGGGGTCCGTTATCCATCATAAAACCTCAGGGAGCCCTTCCCGACTGAAAGACCAGTCCAACAACATAATGACATCCTCAGTTGAAATGTATTTTGTGCCCAGAACCTTAGGCCACTTAGAGTAGTAATCGACTAGTGTAACAAGAAATTGGGGGTATGACATATCTAACGGACCGTCGATGTTCATTTCCAACGCTTGCCAGGCCCTTCAGGCCATTCCACTGGCTGCAACGGAGCTACATGAGGCTTAGCAGACTTGTCTGCCAGCTGACAAACGTGACAATGCTTTACATGTTCTTCAACACTGCGATCCATTTGAGGCCACCAATAACGTTCCCGGAGAAGTTGTTTCGTACGTACTATTCCTTGATGATTTTCATGTGCTAACTCGAGGAACGTAGGTACAAGTACACAAGGGATAACTACAAGGTCATCACGCATGAGTAAACCGTCCACCACAGAAAGTTCATCCTTTACATGAAAATAAGCTATTAATTCCCTGTGTACTTTTTCTTATCTGGCCAACCCTTAGACACATACTCTGCTACCTTCTGCAACGTCACATCCGCCTTCGTTGCTAGCTGCACGGTTTCTTTATCGGCTACTGATGTTACCAGTGACACTATCTGTTCCTCCTTAACAAGTTCTTGATCGGTCTGAATGGGTAATCTCGATAGAGCATCAGCCACCAGATTTTGTGAGCCTTTGCAGTACTCGATGTCAAAATTGTATTACAGCAGACGAGCCGACCACCTTGAAATCCTTAAAGGTCTTCGACCTGCACCTCCTGCGGCTAACAAAGCCACTACAGCCTGATGGTCAGTTCTAAGCGTGAACCGTCTACTCCCCCAAAAAATCTGCCACTTTTCACACGCGAACAAACAAGCCAGCGCTTCGCGCTCTCCCACAGGGTATTTTCTCTCAGTCTCGGACAGAGCTCAAGAAGCAAAGGCTACTGTTTCAAGCCTAGAACCATACCGCTGCTGTAGTACCGTGCCAATTCCCCCATCACATGCGTTGGTAGTAACTACTACAGGCAAGTCAGGATTAAAGACCTTCACGACAGGAGAACAAGTGAGGCACGCTTTCAACTGATCAAAACTGCACTGAGCATCATCAGACAACAGAACGTTTGACCCTTCCTGAGCATGAGGCGCAGTGGTTCAACAATATCTGCATAGTTCTTTATGAGCTTGGCATAGTATCCAGGAAGACCTAAAAATGATTGCAGTGACTTCATGTCCGTAGGAGCCAGACCATGTACTATAGCTTTTACATTGCTTTCCAAAGGTGAGATGCCCTCAGCCGAAATCCTGTGACCCAAACAATCAAGTTCTTTGACCGAAAAAAGACACTTGTCGTTCAACTTCATGCCACTGTTTGCTATACATGTTACGACTTCAACCAAGCTCGCGTCATGCCCAGACTGAGTCTTTCCCAACACAAGAATATCATCAAGATAGCAAACGACATTTTTGCAATTCTTCAAGATCTGGGACATCATTTTTTGAAAGACCGCAGGCGCCGACGCCAGATCAAAACACACCCTCTTAAACCTGAATAAGCCTTCATGAGTCACAAAGGTAGTTCAGTACCTGTTTCCCTCTTCCAGCAACAACTGATGAAAAGCCGACGCTAAGTCGAGCTAAAAAAAACAAACAGCACCATGAAACATCTGCAACAGCTCCTCGACATGCGGCAAAGGATACCTATCAATGATAATTGCCTTATTCGGTTCCCGGAGGTCCACACACAACCGAATGTCACCGTTCTTTTTCCGGACGACGACGAGTGGCGAAACTCACTCCGAGGCGTCGACACGCTTCAATGACATCATTGTTCTCCAGGCGTCGCAGCTCGCTGGGCACTGGGTTACGGAGAGCGAGAGGCAATCGTCGTAGCTTAGATGCAACTGGAGTCACACCTGGCCGCTGTTGGATCTTATGCGAGACGTCTTTGACAAGACCCAACACGCCGTTGAAGACATGTTCGAAACCCGAGGGCATGTTCACGGGACACTGCACTGCACACACCGATGCTAGTCGACACGTAAGAGACGCACCGTCGATCTGAATACCCAATTGCTGGATGCCGTCGACTCCAAAAAGCGATGTCCTTTTGTCTGTGACGTAGAATGTGACGGAGCAAGACTGTTGCAAGACTTGAACAGGAGCTTGGAATGAGCCGCGGATGCCGATACGCTGCTTGGAAAAATTCCACAAGTCGACGGAGGCCTTCGACAAGGCATGCTGTTTACTTAATTGACGCTTGAAATCTTTGGCAGTCATCAAGGACACGGATGCTCCGGTATCGACCAAGAGTTGCATTGTCACTCCGCTGACTTCGGCTTGTACGACTAAGTCCTTTATCGGAGGATTGTTGACGCTGACTTCCGCTTGTACGACTAAGTCCTTCCTCGAAGAAGTGCCGATGTTAAGACGGAAGATCTCGAAGATGAGGTGATCTTCCGTGGATGTTGATGCTGTACAGGTTCCGGTTGGAAGCGGAGCCCGTAGCTTCCTTCGAAGAAACTCGATGCACCGGTGCCGGCTTGCGACACATCGACGCGAAATGGCCCCACTTGTTACAAGAGTTGCAGCGCCGATTTCGTGCTGGACAATTTCGAAATGCTGAATTATGCCGTTTATTTCCGCATCGCTCGCACAACTGAAGCTTGCCTGCCAAACTTCTTCACCTGGACTGTACCGCGAAATCTGCAGCTGACTGCAAATGGAAACGTCCATCTTGGGGCCACCAATCTTGCTCTTCCCGACCCGGTGGAATGACGTGACGGCCTCCCCCGGCTGGCCAGGCCATCTTGAATTCCTATGCCGCCATCTTGAGCGCGCCGGCTTCCCCGGCGGCCCATGCCATCTTGATTCTCCACGCCGCCATCTTGAGCGCGCCGGCTTCCCCGACTGCCATCTTCTGCGACGCCACCGTCTCCGCGCCGTCCTACCGCTTGTACTTGATGATTATGCAAACCGAAGGCTTGATTCGCCAACAACAACAATTCAAAATTCCGACCAATCTCTTCAGCTTTCTCCAAAGACAACATTTACCATGCGCGAGCAGCTTTTCTCTAAGTTGGGGGTTAGACGTTCCATGAATAATTTGATCTCGGACGCGCTCGGCCTACGTCAGACCGAACTTGCAACGTATGGTCACGTATTCTAAAAAACTTTCCCCCTGTATTTGACGACGACTTGTGAACTCGTGTCGTTCAACAAGCGTGTTTGTAGACGTGGCGAAGAGCCGGTCTAACTGCTCCACGAGTTGATCGAATTTCGAAACGGCCGAAGCCGATTATGCGGTCACACTAGAGTCGGAGGCGGAGTCGATCACGTTAGGGTTGGTCACATTAGAGTCGGTCACGTTACTGGCGTCCCTCGTTGCTTCATCCTGCTCCGTCTCGGCAAAATACTTCCGTTGCCCCTCCCTACCCAAAACACTGACGATAATTGACGCGCGCCGTCCGTCGCTCCACTCGCTGCCGCCAACCGCCTCGAGATGGGCCTGAAACAATTTTTCCCAGTTATGCCACGGAATCAGAGGCGGCCCCGGCAATTCGAGGAAAACGGGCAGGTTATCGAAGAGGCCCATGCTGCCAAGCAGGACGGAGAGAGACGCAGGAGCAGAAGCAGAAGAACGAAGTAGGGCGAGGCTTAGGCGACGGTTCAACGAGCGTCAGCACAAAAGAACGCTAGGCCTCGCGACGCCAGGCGCGCCCGACAGTCACACTCGAGCGTGCTCAATCAACGCACTCATGTTTTCATTCTGCCGGATCCGTCGACGATGTCGATGTTGCAGCAGAAGAAAGGATCCCATCCTCGTCGCCAAAAGATGTTGTGTCGTGGGCGACAGCGAGCGGCCCTCGGCGGCGACGGGAGCTAAGGCGCACCACGCCGGCCCACGCACAAGCCCACAAGAAAGAGTGCGACCTCGCTGTTCCAACCCCAGACAAAAAATTATTTATTTCACATCACAACGGCACCACCGGACACGCATATGCACGTGAATGTATCATTAGCATCACGTGCGTTCCACCGCAACGACATCTAGTAACACCGCAACGACATCTAGTAACAACACAACGCACAGGGTGCGCGGGCGCTCCACAGAGGGCGCCACTGCACCACAACCGGAGCATCTGATGCCGAGATCGCCCTTTGAAAGCCCTTGACGACCTCCCAGCGTCTGCACGCCCGTACATCGCTGCAGCCGCCGCAAGCTAGGCCTACGTTCAGAACACGGCCTCCTGCTTGACACCGCACCAAGGCGCCACGTTTATGAACCAGAGTAATGCCGCTCAGCTGATGCTTCAGAAGCCCCGTACTCCCAGCAGCTTTTACGGAACCGATTCCGAGGACGTAGATGACTGGCTTGACCAATTCGAGCGCGTCGCCAGTTTCAACAAATGGGCACCTGCACAATAGCTTGATAATGTCTACTACTCGCTAGAAGACTGGGCGCAGATATGGTTTGAAAATCGCGAACGAAGGTTAGAGACATGGGACGACTTCGGCCGGGAAGTGCGAGGGAGCTTCGCCAGCAGCGACCGTCGAGACCATACGGAAAGCCTTCTGGAAATACGGATACAAAAGCCAAATGAAAGCGTCGTTATTTTTGGCGAGGACATGGCCCGTCTGTTCCGGCACGCGAATCCCGATATGTCCGAGCCCAAAAAGCTTCGGTATCTGATGCACGGCGTCAAAGAACAGCTCTTCGCAGGCCTTGTGCGCAACCCACCGTGTACTGTGCAAAAATTTATTAAGGAGGCAACTGCCATTGAGCGAGCTGTGCAGGAGCGGTGCCGCCAGTAAGCCCGAACGTCGATCAAAATTCCGAGCCCGTCCGCGGCATCACTGTCCACCACTATGGGCGACAACAACCTGCGCGAACTTGTCCACTCGGTTGTTCGTGAGGAGTTGGCAAAGTGCAGAATAGGTATAGCGCCGTCGCAGCCAGCTGTCATCTCGGTTGCGGATGTTGTGCGGCAAGAAATTCGCCAAGCAATTTCTGCTCCTGAGCCCCTTCGTCAAGTCACGGTGCAACAATTGTCACGGTCACGGTGCAACAATTGATGAGGGCCAGTAGGAGAGATAAAAGAGGGTGCATTTTGGGAAACTTGTGCCTGATCCCTGGTAGCAGTCGCACCAAGAACACGCGCTCACGAAGGGGCACGTTCTCGTCTTCTTCGCGGATTAGGCGGTGATGATCATGCTTGTGATTTCCATGATGAGGATGAGGATGATGGAGACACGCCAGAACGGCGCATACCATTTCCGCACTATTGGCGTCTGCGCTCTGTTGCTTATTACACACCGAACAATATTTAACAGAATTTGAACAGGGGAGTGTTCAGGAAAACTGGGACCGCTTTCAGAATAAGATAAATGAATTAACCAATGAGCATGTGCCTGTAAAATTTATTCGGTCAAACCCGGGAACACCCTGGTTCAGCAACACGTTGAAGCGCCTAAGCAACAAAAAGAAAAGGCTCTTCCACGCAGCAAAACTGCGCAATACGAGGGACCGCTGGGAGGCATACCGCACGGCAGACGGGGAGTATAATAAGGCAGTTTGTCATGCTAAAGAACACTTTCTAAAGAGACCTCTGCAAAACTTGGTGTCAAATGACCCAAAAAAATTTTGGAACATTGTTAATCCGAAGCAGGACCACACAATTTCTGTGTTTAATGATGCTGGTGAGCCCGTTTCGTCTGCACAGGGCGCTGTGTTGCTGAATTAGGTTTTTTCTCAGCGCATTTTCTTTGCCAACGAGCGTTCATGATGATAGAAATGTCTTTAATATGACTTTCCGGTTATGTTTCCTATGGTTTTTGAGCCGTGTGGTATGACAATTATCGAGTCGTTGAAAATCTCTTCGTCCTACGGCATCGATAAAATAAACTCTAAATTCCTTAGGCAGACTAAAGTCTGCTCATCCCTTTTTAACTATGTTATTTGAGCAGTCACTTCAATACGGCATCTTACCATTACAATGGAAAATAAGCAATGTAGTTCCGCAGTATAACGCCGGTAATACACACTCTCACAAACCTATCGACCAATTTTACTTACCTGTATACCATGCAAAATAATGGAGCGTGTACTTTATACTCCGATTTTAACCTTCCTTGAATCAAACTCGTTTGTTTCTTCCGCTCAACATGGTTTTCGCCGAACATTCTCCTGTGAAACTCCGTTAGTCCTTTTCACTCATTCCTTGAACAACATATTAAATAAAGGCTCCCAGGCAGATTGCATTTTTCTTGACTTCCGAAAGGCGTTTGACAAAGTTGACCACGCATTACTAATGTTAAAACTCCCTAAAATAAACCTTGACGAGAAAATATTACCATGAGTAGAATGCTTTCTTGCTAACAGTGAACAGTATGTCTCTATTATTAATCGCGACTCGCCGCTAACAGAAGTAACATCTGGTGTACCGCAAGGTTCAGTATTGGGTTCCTTATGGTTTTTGATATATATTAATAATTTACCCAGCTGTCTTTCAACCCATCTAGCCTTATACGCAGGCGACTGCGTCATTTTTCGCGAAATTCATAATGATCACGACAGTATTCTGTACCAAGATTCAAATACCATTACGTCTCGGTGCGAAAATTGGAAGATGAAAATAAATTGAGATAAATGCAAGGTAATGCACTCCTTACGCCAGAATGAGAATCCCCCAATATATAGATATAGACTACAGGACATTAACTTAGAAAACGTAACGTTTTACCGTTATATTGGTGTACATATAACTACTACATTATCATGGAACCTCCACATTGAGACAATAACAGGTAGCGCCAACCGAATGCTCGGTTACTTGTGAGGGAATTTCAGTAAACACACTGTTTTTTTTAATTTCCTTTGCTATCAAACACTAGTACGTCAAAAACTTAAGTATGCCGCGGCCATATGGGATCCCAGTTACGCTAATCTCCAGCAAACATCTGAAATAGTACAATAAAACGCCTGTCGCTTTATCCTCTGTAATTTCAACCGAACTCCTAGTGTCACATCCATGAAGTCCGCACTATCTTTACCTTGTTTATCTCTTCGTCGGAAGGTTTTTCGCCTTAGCCTCTTTTTAAGATTTATAATCATGCCTCCATTAACACGAACTTCTTTTTATGCCTGCCTACCGCTCTTCTCGTGTAGATCATCAACATTAAGTTGCACTAGCACAATGTCGCGTGAATGCCTTTATTTATTCGTTTGTTCCAAATACTTCCAAAAATGGAATTCTTCCACGTGACATCGCCCAGATATGGGACTTTTTCTGTTTCGACAAACTTTATGTACCTTCATCTTGGGCGATGATGCCGCATGATGATTATTTGTCGGGTTTTTATACTTTTTAGTGTGTATGGTTTTTGCTGTGTTTTGTAGTTTCTGTTGGTTTACTTTTGAATACTGTTATAAAAAGATTGACAAAGTCAGTCACGATTTTTTATGTATCTTTTTGCCGCATTTAGGTCAGCTGTATTTTCTGTAACCCACTCCCCTCTACAATGTGAAGGCGATTGAGGGTATGTCCAAAAAATAAATAAATAAACCAGTCGTCACCTTCACATAGGGAAACCCTGAGTACCACACCCACACCTGCACGCCTGGCCAGGAACCGCTAATAGTGACTGTGGCAGGATGCCCCTAGGGATTGGCCAACCAAAGAATCCATCACGAGAGAGCTTCGAGTTTAACCGCCGTCGTCATCTTCGCGTAGGAGAAGCCTGAGTCACACAGCCCCACTGTGCATCCCTGGCCAGGCACCACTGATGATGATTGTGGCAGGTTGCCCCTAGGGATTGGTCAACCAAAGAATCCATCACGAGATAGCTTCGCGTTTACCACCGTAGTCATCTTCACGTAGGGGAACCCTGAGTACCACAACCCCACTGTGCATGCCTGGCCAGTCACCCGTAATGATGATTGCTGGCAGGATGCCCTATGAATGAATAACCAAAGAATACATCATGAGATAGCTTCGCGTTCAACCACCGTCGTCATCTTCCCGTACGGGAAGCCTGAGTAACACACCCCCAATGTGCATGCCTGACCAGGCACCAAAAATGATGATTGAGGCAGGACGCCCCTAGTGATTGGCCTACTAAAGAATTCATCAAGACATAGCTTCGCGTTCAACCACAATCCTCAGCTTCCCATTGGGGAACCCTGAGTACCACACTTCCATTGTGCATGCCTGGCCAGGCACAGCTAATAATGATTGTGGCAGGATGGCACCTAGGGATTGACCAACCAAAGAATCCATCACGAAAAAGTTTCGCTTTCAACAGCCCTCGTCAACTACCTGTATGGGAACCCTGAGTACCACACCCCCACTGTGCAAGTCTGGCAAGGCAATGCTAGTGATGATTGTGGCAGGATGCCCCTAGGGATATCCCAACCAAAGAATCCATCACGAGATAGCTTCGCGTTTGTCATGAGTGAAAGAAGATGAAAACAAAGAAGACGCAAGGCACGCGGCTCGAAGGTCATCGAAACCGGCTACGGCGCCGAAGGCTCCCGACCCCGGCACGAGCTTGCGACGGCGACCAGCCACTGGGACGCGGCCAGCGAGAGCCGCTGGTGGGAGAAGCGGCCGAAGAAGAACACCGAGAGAGAGCACAGGGAGGCTTTAGTGTGGAGCGAGACCGGGATGCGCGGCGGTCGGGCGACGGGACCCGTATCGTGCCCAAGAGGTCCTCCTCAACTGCAACCCCCAGAACGTCACCACCGCAAGAAAGTCGTCTCGCCGTGCTTCGGTAGGAGACCGCGATGCCCCAAGAGAGCTGCGTTCCCCACAACGGTGCAACGGGAGCTCGGTGCGCGCGCTACCACCCCGGCATTGACACGCCACCTCGACCTTTCAACACCGAAGCATCATGACGGCGCCTGCGCAACGAGAGGTAGGGCAACTGCGTTCAGCAGCGGACACGTGTTGTGGACTTTTCATTACCGTGCTTTTCCCTCGCCCGTCATTATCGGACTTTGACTGTTCCTCGTATGCTTGAACTTATTACCGTGTTCTATACCACTTTGTTGCAGTTCCCCAGTGTTTAGAAGTACCCCACCATTCTTTTGTTTCCCTTCTTCGCTATGTATTTCCTTTGGGGTTTTGGGAATAACATCATAAACTAGTTTTGTTTCAAAGCTTCCTCTTCTATTTATTATTGTCCACCAAACCTGACAATAATTGGTGTCCGCGACAGGACGAGGCTAGTTCGTTTGGCATACCCCTAAAAAACAAACTCATAATGGACACGGCAGAGTTATATGAACTAGGGAAGAGGTTAGGCTTGAGCGGCGACGAGCTTTAACAGTGGGTGCTCGAGGAGAAAAATAGCTGGCTCGAGGAAACAGTTCTAGAGCTCGAGGCGGCCAAAGAGCTAGCCGAGATAAAAAAAGAGATTGCCGCAAAACAGAAAGAAACTTTTAAGTTGCGGCTACGGCTCGCGGAGCTTGAGGCGACGCGAAAGGCGACCTGTCAATCTAAGGGTGGCGGGAAAAACTTTGAGCAAGTACAACATTTCTCACCACCGACTTCTAATGCAGAGGAGATTCTGCTGCCTTTAAATGGAGCATTAGAGGTCAACCAGGCATGCGAACCTGAAGTAATCACAAAACGTGAGACGGTGCCTCATGCTAAGCGAGACACCACAACCCCTGTAAAAGTGCGGGAGCGACATCAAATTTTTCTTTTAGTGCGTCTGCTGGGCTCGTGGTTGATGATGTCGTTACGGCTAGGATGGTGGAAATTCTGCCTTCGGATCGCCGTTCTGTAGCAAAAAAGAGTCCTGTCAAAGGCGAGAAGGTCCCAAAGCCTCAGATTTCATTCCGAAATGACCATATAGTGTCAAAAAGAAGGCACCCTACTCTCAAGTTAAGAAGGCACTACCCTAGTCGGGTAAAGTGTAGAAGTTCAAAAACCAAGCAAAAGAACTGTAGTACCGGGAAAAGAGCTGTATCACGACTCACGAGTGGCTCACGAAATGCGAAGGCCACTAAAAGACACATTGTTCAGTCTTTTCCACGGTCTGTCAGAAAGTTCGCATGTGCACGGGAACCATATGATTTAAATGGAAGGCCCTAGAACCACGCGGCCAGACGTGTGTACGTAAGAGGCGGGGAGTGGCACCGCAGCCACTGTCGGAAAAGGGATAAGCTATCTGCCTGATTGCCTTTTTTGGTTGATGACTGGTCTGAGATTTAATCTAAAGGTCGTGTATAAATGTAGTTGGTGTGTTGACTCATTATCGACGGTGATCAGTGTTTCGAGAACTCGTATTTGCTCTTGGGGACGTTCCAAGTGCATTTGTGATGACTAGATATTCTGTGACTGCTCCCCAAGGACTGTGTACATGGTGTGTCGGACATGAGTGAGCAGACATTTTTCTGTGAAAAATTCTTAAGTGGGGGGACATGTCATGCGAAGAAATCGCATCGGCAAAAAGGACCAGTACAAGACGAAAAGATATAAAAACAACGACGACAAAGAAGACGCAATGCACGCGGCGCCAAGGCCATCGACACCGGCTACAGCGCCGAAGGCTCGCGACCATGGCACGAGCTTGCGCTGACGACCAGCCAATGGGAAGCAGCTGGCGGGGGAAGAAAAAAAGAAGAACATCGAGAGAAGGGAGACTGAAGCGTGGAGCGTGACCGTGCTGCGCGGCGGTCGGGCGACCGGACCCGTGCCGTGATTGCCTATGATTGTTTTTGTGTTCTTGAACCATTATTATGTGGTGATGTGCAACTTAATCCTGGCCCGAATCAAAGAACATGTGGCGGAAGTAAAGTGAAAACTGCTAGGTTAAATGACCTTGAAAACCTCGTAAAAATGCTCCAAAAATCCACTGATATCCAGGCTAGAAAATAACTGATCTTGAGGATCGAGATCAGTGCACTGGGTGTGCACTGCAAATCTGCCGCCAGAATTCACAAACTTGGCAGACGAGGACCTAAACGCCCGGTTATCTTGTATTTTCAGGACTTCGCTTGAGAAACAAGCAGTTAAGAAAAATTGTGGCCATCTAAAGGGCACTAAAGTGAACGTGCAGAATGATTGCTCAAAACCATCAGTAAGGTGGCGAAAGTTGCTTTGGGGTAGAATGGTATTTTTGGTACATGATAAGTTGCGTATTGACGATGATATGTTATTTTCGGAATGATGCGACGAACACGCATGAAATAATAAGCCCTCGAAGTAATCCAGAGCTACTAGGGACGGTACGATAGCACGGTCACCGAGAGCCAGCAAATAACGGTTACCGAGAGCCAGAAAAACGAGTCATGAACTGCTACCAAAAAACAGGTCAGACTTATCACATTAACGCTCGCAGCAATTGTTAACAAAATCGACCAACTTGAAGCGCTACTCTTGACCCCTAATCCCGCACATTGTTGTATTAACAGAAACTTGGCTACATGGTGAAAACTCGTGATGAAGACTTGGTTCCCCCTCTTACAAATTTTTCGAAAGGATAGGTCAACAAGGGGGGGGGGGTGGAGTTGCCGTCCTGATTAAAAGTAGCATTCAAGCCACCTGTTTGCCCGAAGTAGCGGACAATTATTGTGTATGTCTTACGCTTTCAATGTATGGCTGTTGTTTTGTCTTGTACGCTGTTTACAGAGCACCAATGCTGCTCCTGATTGTTTGGTGAATTTACAAGCTCATATGGTAGCATATATCAATCAAAAAGTCCATTATCGCTGGCGACTTTAACTATCCGACATCAATTGGAGAAAATTGAAAACTCAGTCTGATCATGTAGGCTCTAGTGTGCTGCTAGATAATATGCTTGATCATAATCTTACCCCAGTTGTTCTACAACCTACTCGTGTAAATACCCTCTCATGCTCTTTGCTTGATCTTGTTTTTATTCCCCGCACGATCACTGAGTGTGACGTTTCTGTAGAGCCTGGTATTTCTGACAATGAAATGGTTCACGTTTCCTTTTCGGTGCGGAATAGATCTGTGAAATCGTCGCATGCTCATGTGACTGTTAAAGATTTTTTGCGCTCTGACGACGAAAGTGTGGTAAATTACCTCGAACAGCATTTTCCTGATTTCCATAGTGATGACGTTACTCAGTTGTGGGATAAATTTAAGCATCTCTGTTCATATTGCATGGAGCGATTTATTCCTTCCAAAGAAAAAAAAAACCGCGAAAGGCACACCATGGTTGAATCGGTCAATTATACACCTGAAGCGGAAAGCCAAACGGCTCAGGAAAAACGTGCCCGCCCCTTGCATTATCTCCCAAGTCCGTGTCTCCCTTTCAGGAGCCATTAAGCCAGATAAAAGCTTTTATTTTAACACTACCTTGCCCAACTCTTAGTGAAAATCCTCAAAAAATCTGGGACTTTCTTAGAGATCGTAAACCCACTAATATTCGAAATTCACTGAACGACCACGTGATAGTGAACCCAGACGCTATTGCAGAACAATTTAATGAATATTTCCATAGTGTTTTTTTCTATTCTTCCAACGCCCAAACCAGTGAAATTTGCTGTCCATCTCCAGACGTTAGATTTATTTCCCAGGATGGTTTCCTCAATTTGCTCCTACGACCTAAAGTCAAATCCTCACCTGGTCCAGACAACATACCAAATGCGTTTTTGCGGCGCTATGCAGAATCTGTGGCTACATTTCAAGTCGTGATATTTATTGTTCCATCAAATCAGCATCCTTGCCAATTGATTGGAAATTGGGCCATGTTTGGCCGATTTTAAAAAAGGGTGACCCGCTACTTATTCCGAACTATCGACCGATTTCTTTTACCTCTTCCTGCTGTAAAATGCGGGAACATATAATTGCAACATGCATTACGAACTTTCTTGATGAACATCACATCTTATCACCATTTTAGCATGGTTTCAGAATAGGGTTTTCTACCGTCACCCAACTTGTTTCTGTTGTTCATTTCTTTGCATCTGTCCTTGATAAGGCTGGCCAGGTTGACATCATCTTTTTAGATTTCCGCAAGGCTTTTGACCGTGTTCCCCATGATAAATTGATTCACAAACTGCAGCTCACCGGTCTTCCAAATTACCTAATTGGATGGGTAGCGGCTTACTTAAGGGACCGTAGACAGTTTGTTGACGTAAACAGGCGATCTTCCGACCTTTTTCCGGTACATTCCGGAGCCCCGGCGGGGCTCCGGATGGGGGCCCTTGATTTTTTTAATTTATTGTAATGATATAGTAGATGTTACGCGAGACTCATTCCAAATCCGTCTTTTTGCTGACGATAGCATTCTTTTTTCCAACATTCAGTCCCAAAATAATCAGTTCGCTCTAAACGCGGAGCTTAGCAAGGTTCTTGAGTGGTGCAGTAAATTAGGTATGGAGCTTAACTTGGACAAATCGGTCTTCCTTAGAATTTCAAAAAAAACAACGCCCCTTCTGTTTCAATCTCCCGTTTCAAATCATTTTTATTTAGGTAATGAACATAAATACATTGGGACAACATTAACAAACAGCCTTATCTGGAATACACACATTGCTAATGTAGCACCATCCGCTTATCGCAAGTTGTGCCTTTTAAGGCGCAAACTTAGAGAAGCTCCACCTAAGGTCAAGCTGTTAGCGTACAACACAATCATACGTCCGAAAATGGAATACGCGTATTTGGGACCCCCATACAAAAAAAGAACATTAACTCACTTGAGAAAATTCAGAGACGTGCAGTTCGCTTCATATATTCAGTATATGGTAGAAATGTCTCAGTTACAAAAGCAATGCAAAACAACGGGATTGAAACCTTGGAATCACGACGAAAGTTTATTCGCCTTAAGTTTCTTTGCTCTCTTATTAACCGCAGGCTCGGTCTTGACCCCTCCCCTACTTAACCCCTCTATCAATGCGGCGAACTCGTCATTCACACCCGTTGCCTCTCACGCCACTTTTTGCTCGGACCAATTTGTTCAAATTTTTCTTTTTTCCGCAAACAGTTAACAACTGGAATAACACTTCTGATGAGGACCTGCTATCAGTAGAGCGCCTTGAACCCAATGTTTAAAATGAATACCTGTCATGCTTTAATCGTCATAGCCACTTTTCTGCGTATTGTTTTGCTGACCGCTTTGTTGCATTTCTTCACTGTTCTGACCCATTGTTGTTACTCTTGTTTTGTCACCGAGTTACTGATACTATCGATGTCTTGGCTCATCTTTTGTATTTTCCAGTATGTAAACAAGATGCGGTTGGCGGCGATGGCGTAGAGGTAGAACACCCGCCTCACGTGCAGAAGGACCGTGGCTCGAACCCGGTGCAGGACAATTCCCACCGGATTTTTAAAAAAATCTACTTATTGATGTAATTGCACAAAGCGGCTTGGGGTGCTGCCTGACCCCGGCGACCATTTCCAGTAATGCACTCCCTCAACAGAGCAGGATTGGCCACCCTGGTGTAGCAACGACCACAACCTCCCATGAATACGCCAATTAACCCTCGGCCCTCAGTCCCCAGCGGCTGCGAAGCAACTGAACACGGCGGCGGTCAGACCTGTGACGCAGCTGAGGGTGCTAAGAATCCCTCGATCCGGACAGGCCGCCAATGGAATCGGAACCTGGCAACGTTTAACGTGCGAACCTTATCTAGCGAAGCAAGACTCGAGGTGTTGTTCGAGGAATTAGAGGGCATTAAATGGGATGTAATAGCGCTTAGCGAGGCTAGTAGGGTAGGCGAAGCCTTTACGGTGCTGAAAAATGGACACGTCCTGTGTTACCGTGGTCAAGAGGACAGAAGAGAACTGGGAGTGGGATTTCTAGTCAATAAAAGCATAGCTGGCAACATAGACGAATACTATAGCAATTATGAAAGGGCAGCAGGTCTTGTAATTAGGCCAAATAATAGGTACAAGCTCCAGGTGGTGCAGGGCTACGCGCCCACATCTAGCCACAACGACCAAGCAGTGGAACGCTTTATGAAGATGTGGAATCGGCAATGGCTAAAGTAAAAACACAGTATACCGTGGTTATGGGGGACTTGAATGCTAAAGTAGGCAAGAATCAGGCTGTAGACAAGGCAGTTGGGAACTAAGGGAACTAAGTTGGGAACTAAGAAAAGGCAGTTGGGCTGTAGAAAAAGCAGGGGGGACCTACTAGTTGAGTTTGCAGAACGGAATAACCTACGCATAATGAATACCTTCTTCTGTAAACGGGAGAGTCGGAAGTGGACCTGGAGGAGCCCGAATGGGGAGCACAAAAATGAAATAGACCTCTTAATATGCGATAATTCTGGCGTCGTGCAGGATGTGGAATGTGCTCGGAAGGGTAAGGTGTAGTGACCACCAGTATGGTAAGATCTCGAATTATGCTAGATTTGAGGAGGGACCACCACAAGCTAGTACGAAAGAAGCCGATAACTGAGCTAAGAGCAGACGTAAAGTAGAAGAATTCAGGATCGCGCATGCAGAACCGATATTCCAGCCCATAATGAGGAAGCCGAGCTTACGACACAGGAAGCCAGCGACAACCTTACATGCATTATCATGGAGGTTTATGTGCAGCCACCACAGCTGAGCAGAATAAACTAGCGAGCTCTCGAAGTTAATCAATAAGCGTAAGACAGCTGACATACGGAGTATAATATGGAGAGGATCGAATCGCTTTAAAGAACGAGGTAGCGTGAAAGCAGTGAAGAGACGTCTTGGTGTGGGAAAAATCTGATGTATGCACTTAAGGATAAGCAAGCAATGTCAATCACAAATAGGAATGAAATAGTCACAGTGGCCGAGGAGTTCTATAGGGATCTGTACAGTAGCCGGGACATATCGGATAATGCCGAACGATACAGTAGTGTCAGAGGAGATGACATCCACCAGTAACGACCGAAGAAGTAAGGAATGCTTTGAAAGAAATGATAGGAGGCAAAGCACCTGGTGAGGATCAGATAACGGCAGTCCTCTTGAAGGATGGCGGAGAAATTGTACTTGAAAAACTGGCAAACCTGTATACGCAGTGCCTAATGACCGCAATGTTACCAGAATCTTCGAAGAACGCGAACATCATCCTAATCCATAATAACGCGACATGAAGGACTTGAAAAAGTTACCGGCCGATCGGCTTATTGTCAGTCGTCTAACAGGTTTTTACCAAGGTAATCGCTAACCGAATGTCTGCAACCTTAGATTTCAGTCAACCTAAAGAACAAGCAGGGTTCCGTAAAGGTTATTTAACAATGGACCATATTCACACGATCAATCAGGTGATAGAGAAGTGTGCTGAGTATACTGAACCCCTATATTTAGCCTTCATAGATTATGAGAAAGCATTTGACTAGGTCGAAATCCTAGCAGTCCTTCAGGCATTACGGAACCAGGGGGTAGATGAGAATTATGTAAGAATACTAGAGGATATCTACAATGGCTCTACAGCTACCATCATCCTCCATAAGGAGAGCAGTGAAATACCTATAAGGAAGGGTGTCAGAAGAGGAGACACAATCTCTCTACTGTTATTCACAGCATGCTTACAAGAAGTATTCGGAACGTTGGATTGGGAACAGGTGGGAGTAACGGTTAATACCTCAGTCCCCTCAGATTTGCTGATGACGTTGCCTTGCTAAGTAACTCTGGGGACGAATCGCAAAGCATGCTTCCCGCAATGGGCGAACGGAGTAGAACCGTGGGCCTCAAAATATATATGCAGAAAACTAAATTAATGATCAATAACCTCGGGACAGCACAGCAGCTTGAAATAGGTGGCGAAGCAGTGGAAGTGGTAAGCGAATATATCTACTTAGGCCAAGTTGTGACCCCAGATCCCAACCATGAGGCAGAGATAATTAGAAGGATCAGAATGGGGTGGGGTGCATATGGCAGACACTTCTCAGATAATGAATAGCAGCCTACCATTGTCACTGAAGAAGAAAGTGTATGACCGCTGCATCCTACTGGTACTCACCTATGCGGCAGAAACTTGGAGGCTCACTAAGACGGTTCAACTTAAATTGAGAACTACTCAGCGGGCAATGGAGCTGAAATGATAGGTGTAACATTAAGGGACAAGAAGAGAGCGGAGTGGGTCAGGGAGCCAACTGGTGTTAAAGACATTTTAGTAGAAATAAAAAGAAATGGACGTGGGCAGGGCTTGTAATGCGAAGGCAAGATAACCGCTGGTCATTAATGGTAACAGAGTGGATCCCTAGAGGAGGCAAGCTTTGCAGCAGGTGGTAGAAAGTTAGATGGGCAGACGAGATCAAGAAGTTTGAGGGGATAAAGTGGTCACAGTTGGCACAGGACCGAGGTATTTGGAGAACAATGGGACAGGCCTTTGCACTGCAGTGGGCGTAGATAGGCTGGTGATGATGATGATGACACAAGATGCTTTTGATGTTTTTTTTGTGTGTGCGATGTATGTACCCCTCCTGCTCGGGATAGCTTCGCGTTCTGCCACCAGTCATCTTCCCGTAGGGGAACCCTGAGTACCACGCCCCCACCGCGCATGCCTGGCCAAGCAAAGCTAATGTGTATTGTGGCAATATGCCCCTAGGGATTGGCCAAGCAAACAATCCATCACCAGATACCTTCACATTCTGCCACCATCGCCATCTTCCCGTTCGGGACCCTCAGTACCCCACCCCTAATCCGCATGCCTGGCAACTCACCGCAAGTGATGATTTGGGCAGGCTGCCCCCATGGTTTGGCCAACAAAAGAATTCTTCACAAGACAGCTTCGCGCTCAACCACTGTCGTCGTATTCCCGTAGGGAAACCTTGGGTACCACACCCCCAGTGCGCATGCTTGGCTATGCACCACTAATGATCATTGTGGCATGACGCTCGAAAGCATTGGCAAACCAAAGAATCCATCACGAGAAAGCTTCGCGTTCCACCGCCATCATCAACTTCCACTAGGGAACGCTGAGTACCACACCCCCACTTTGCAAGTCTGGCCAGGCAACACTAATGATGATTGTGGCAGGATGCCCCTAGGGATTGGCCAACCAAAGAATCCATCACGAGATTGCTTCGTGTTCAACCACGGTCGTCATCTTCCCGTATGTGAAGCATGAGTACCACACACCCACTGTGCATGCCTGGCCAGGCACGGTAAATGATGATTGTGGTAGGATTCCCCTACAGACTGGCAAACGAAAGAAATACATCACGAGATAGCTTCGCTTTCACCACCGTCGTCGTCTTCCATAAGGGAACCCTGAGTACCACACCTCCTTTGTGCATGCCTTGCCAGCCACCACTTATGATTAGTGTAGGCAGGATGGACATGGTGATTGGCCAACCCAAGAATCCATCACGAGATAGCTTCGCGTTGTGCCACCAAAGTTATCTCCCATGGGGGAACCCAGAGTCCCGCACCCCCACTGCGCATGACGTGCCGGGTACCGCTGATGATGATTGTGGCATGGCGCCCCTTGGTATTGGCCAACCAAAGTATCCATCATGAGATAGCTTCGCGTTCAACCCCCTGTCGTCATATTCCCGTAGGGAAACCTGAGTACCACACCCCACGTGCGCATGCTGCCATGCACACTAATGATCATTGTGGCATGACCTCGAAAGGATTGGCAAACCAAAGAATCCATCACGAGAAAGCTTTGCGTTCAACCGCCGTCATCAACTTCCCGTAGGGGAACCCTGAGTACCACACCCCCACTTTGCAAGCTGGCCAGGCAACACTAATGATGATTGTGGCAGGATGCCCCTAAGGATTGGCCAACCAAAGAATCCATCACGAGATTGCTTCGCGTTCAACCGCCGTCGTCATCTTCCGTAGTGGAACCCTGAGTACCACACCCCACTTGCATCCTGGCCAGGCACGGTAATGATGATTGTGGCAGGATGCCCCTACAGATTGGCAAACAAAGAATACATCACGAGATAGCTTCGCTTTCAACCACCGTCGTCATCTTCCCGTAAGGGAACCCTGAGTACCACACCTCCATTGTCCATGCCTTGCCAGCTAATTGTGTGGCAGGATGCCCCTGGGATTGGCCAACCAAAGAATCCATCACGAGATAGCTTCGCGTTCTGCCACCAAAGTCATCTCCCATGGGAACCCTGAGTACCGGACCCCCACTGTACCTGCCTGGCATGGCAACGCTAATGTTGATTGTGGCAGGATGCCCCTAGGGATTGGCCAAGCAAAGAATCAATCACCAGAAAGCTTCACATTCTGCCACCACAGTCACCTCCCATAGGGGAACCCTGAGTACCACACCCCACCGGCAGGCTGGCCAGGCACGTAATGATATTGTGGCGGATGCCCTAAGGATTGGCACCAAAGAATCCATCATGAGAAATCTTCCGTTCAATCGACGTCATGTTCCCATAGAGAAGCCTGAGTACCACACCCCACTGTGCATGCCTGGCCAGGCAACACTAATGATGATTGTGGCAGGATTCCCCTACGGATTGGCAAACCTAAGAATACATCACGAGATAGCTTCGCGTTGAACCACCGTCGTCATCTTCCTGTAGGGGAACCCGAGTACCCCACCCCCACTGTGCATGCCGGCCAGGCACCACTAATGATCATTGTTGAAGGATGCCCGAAGAATTCGCCAACCAAAGAATCCATCACGAGATAGCTTCGCTTTCAACCAGTCGTCAACGACCCATACGGGAACCCTGACTACCACACCCCCACAGTGCAAGTCTGGCCAGGAAACGCTAATGGTGATTGTGGCAGGATTCCCGTAGGGATTGGCAACCAAAGAATCCATCGCGAGATAGCTTCGCGTTCACCACCGTCGTCATCTTCCCATATAGAACCCTGAGTACCACACCCCCACTGTGCATGCCGGGCCCAGGCAACGCTAATGAAGATTGTGGCAGGATGCCCCTAGGGATTGGCCAACAAAAGAATCCATCCAGAGATAGCTTCGCGTTCAACCACCATCCTCAGCTTCCCATTGGGGAACCCTGAGTAACACACCTCCATGTGCATCCCTGGCCAGGCACCGCTAATAATGATTGTGGCAGGCTGCCCCTGGGATTGGCCAACCAAAGAATCAATCCCCAGATAGCTTTTCTGCCACGATAGCCATCTTTCCGTAGGGGAACCCTGAGTACCACACCACCGCGCGCCTGGCGAGAGGCTGTAATGATGGTTGCGGCAGGATGCCCTAGGGATTGGCCAACCAAAGAATCCATCACGAGATAGCTTCGCGTTAAACCACCGTCGTCATCTTCCCGTAGTGAGCCCTGAGTACCACACCCCCACTGTACATGCCTGGCCAGGCACCCCTAATGATAATTGTGGCAGGATGCCTCGGGGATTGGCCAACCCAAGAATCCATCACAAGATAGTTCGCGTTCTACCACCATAGTCATCTTCCCGTAGGGGAACCCTGAGTAGCAGACCCCCCATCTACCTGCCTGGCAATGCGACGCTAATGATAATTGTGGCTGCATGCACCGAGGGATTGGCCAAGCAAAGTATCCATCACCAGGTAGCATTGAGTTCTGCCACCATAGTCATCTTCCCATAGGGAAACCCTGAGTACCTTACCTCTACTGGGCATGATCATTGTGGCAGGATGCCCGAAAGGATTGGCCAACCAAAAAATCCATTACGAGAAAGCTTCGCATTCAACCACCGTCGTCATCAACTTCTTGTAGGGGAACCCTGAGTAACCCTGGGGAACCCTGGGGGCCGGATGCCCCCAGGAATCGGCCAACCAAGGAATCCATCACCAGAGAGCTTCGCGTACAACCACAGTTGTCATCGTGGCAGGATGCTCCAAGGGATTGCCCAACTTAAGAATCCATCACGCGATAGCTTCGCGTTCAACCACAATCGTCATATTCCTGTAGGGGAACCCTGAGTACCACAACCCCACCACGCATGCCTGTCCAGGCACCGCAGATGATGATTGTGGGAAGATGCCCCAAGGGATTTTTGCAACAAAATAATCCATCACGAGATAGCTTCGTGTTCAACCACGGTAGTCATATTCCCGTAGGGGAACGCTGAGTACCAGACCCCACTGTGCATGCCTGGCCAGGCACCGCTAATGATGATTGTGCAGGATGCCCACAGGGATTGGCCAACCAAGATTCCATCACTGAGATAACTTTGCATTCAACCACCATCGTCATCTTGCCGTTGGAGAACCCTGAGTACCCCACCCCAACTGTGCATGCTGGCCAGCACCACTAATGGTCACTGAGGCCGGATGCCCGAAAGGATTCGCCAACCAAAGAATCCATCAAGAGAAAGCTTCGCCTTCAACCACCATCGTCATCTTCCTATAGGGTGCACGTATAACCCCACTTCCTATAACCCCCACTGTGCATGCCTGGCCAGGCAAACGTAATGATGATTGTGGCAGGATTCCCCTAGGGATTGACAAACCTAAAAATATATCACGAGATAGCTTCGTTTGCAACCACTATCGTCATCTTCCTGTAGGGGAACCCTGAGTACCAAACCACCGCTGTTTCTGCCTGGCCACGTACCGCTAATGATGATTGTGGCAGGATGCCCCTAGGGATTGGCCAACCAAAAAATCCATCACGAGAAAGCTTCGCGTTCAACCACATCGTCCACTGCCCGTAGGAGACCTTGAGTACCAAACGCGCTGTTCAAGTCTGGCCAGGCAACGCTAATGATAATTGTGGCAGGATGCCCCTAAAGATTGGCCAACCAAAGAATCCACCACGAGATAGCTTCACGTTCAACCACCGTCGTCATCTTCACATAGGGAACCTGAGTACCACACTCCCACGTTGCATGCCTGGCCAGCACCGCTAATGATGATTGTTGCAGGATGCTCCTAGGGATTGGCCAACTAAAGAATAAATCCCGACTTTGGTTTGCATTCAACCAACATCGTAATCTTCCCGTAGGGCAACCCTGAGTACCAGACCCCCACTGTGCCTGCCTGGCCAGGCACCGCTAATAATGATTGTGGCAGGCTTCCCCTGGGGATTGGCCAAGTAAAGAATCTATCACGAGATAGCTTCGCGTTCAACCACCGTTGTCATATTACTGTAGGGAAACCGAGTACTACTACCCCACCGCGCACGCCGGGCCAGGCACCGCTAATGATGATTGTCGCAGATTGCCCGTAAGAATTGGAAACCAATGAATTCATCACGAGATAGCGTCGCGTTCAACCACCATCGTCATCTTCCAATAGGGGAACCCTGAGTACCACACCTCCATTGTGCATGCCTGGCCAGGCACCGCTAATGATGATTGTTGCAGGATGCCCGTAAGGATTGGCCAACCAAAGAATTCATCACGAGGAAGCTTCGCGTTCAACCACCGTCGTCATCTTTCAGTAAGGGAGGCCTGAGTACCACACACCCACTGTGCATGCCTGGCCAGGCACCGCTAATGATGATTGTGGCAGGATTCCCCTATGGATGGGCCAACATCACGAGATAGCTTCACTTTAAACCAACGTCCTAATCTTCCCGTAGGGGAACGCTGAGTACCCCACCCCCACTGTTTATGCATGGCCAGGCACCAGTAATGATCATTGTGGCTAGATGCCCGAAAGCATTCGCCAACCAAAGAATCCATCACGAGAAAGCTTCCCGTTCAACCAACGTCATCATGTTCCCATTCAGAACCCCGAGTATTACACCCCCACTGTGCATGGCTGGCCAGGCACCGCTAATGATGATTGTGGCAGGGTGCACCTAGGGATTGGCCTACTAAAGAATCCATTATGAGAAAGATTGGCGTTCATCATCCATCGTCAACTTCCCATTACGTAACTTTGAGTAAAGGGAAACCAGCGAGCAGAACGCAGGACAAGAGGAGGAGGTACACACACAACACCAACTAGCCCAAGCCACGTTGTTAGTCCAGCGGTGTTGTGTGTGTACCTCCTCCTCTTGTCCTGCGTTCTGTTCGCTGGTTTCCCCTTTTCTGGACATTATGCACCAACTAGCACAGCAATTCACTCTCTTGAACCTTGAGTACCACGCCTCCATCGTGCATGCCCTTGCCAGGAACCAGTAAAATGATTGTGGCAGGATGCCCCTAGGGATTGGCCAACGAAAGAATCCATCACGAGATAGCTTTGGGTTCAACCACCGTGGTCATCTTCTCGTAGGCAACCTCTAGTACACACCCCCACTGTACATGCCTGGCCAGGCATCGCTAATGATGGTTGTGGCAGGATGTTCCTAGGCAGAGGCCAACTAAAGAATCCATCACGAGATAGCTTCGCGTTGAATCACCATCGTCATCTTCCCGTAGGGGAACCCTGAGTATCACACACCCACCGCGCATACCTGGCCCGGCAGCGCTTATGATGATTGTGGCAGGATGCCCGTGTAGATTGGGAATAAACAATCCATCACGAGATTGCCTGGCGTTCAACCACCATCGTCATCGTCCCATCAGAGAACCCTGAGAGCCACACCCCCACCGCGCATGCCTGGCCAGGCACCACTAATGATGATTGTGGCTGGATGCCTGCTGGGATTGGGCAACCAAAGAATCCATCACGAGAAAGCTTTGCGTAGGTGGTGTAGTGGCGCCCTCTGTGGAGTGCCCCCGCAATGTGTGCATTGTGTTGTATTGGTTTGTTAATAGATGTCGTTGTGGTGGGACGTACGTGATGCTAATGATCCAATCACGTGCGTATGCGGTTCCGGTGGTGCCCTTGTGATATGAAATAAATCATTTTTTTCTGGGCTTGTAACAGCGCGGTCGCACTCTTCTTGTGGGCTTGTGCGTGGGCCGGAGCGGTGCGCCTTCGCTCCCGTCGCTGCCGAGGCCGCTCGCCGTCGCCCACGACACAACATCTTTTGGCGACGAGGATGGGATCCTTTTCTTCTGCTGCGACAGTGACATCGTCGACGGTTCCAGCAGAATGAAAAAGTCAGAGCGTTGTTTGAGCTCGCTCGAATGTGACTGCCTGGCGCGTCTGGCGTCGCGAGGCCTTGCGTTCCTTTGTGCTGACACTCGTAGAACCGTCGCCTAGGCCTCGCCTATTTCGTTCTTGTGCTTCTGCTCCTGCGTCTCTCTCCTTCCTGTTTCGCAGCATGGGCCTCTTCGATAACCTGCCCGTTTTCCACGAATTGCTGGGGCCGCCACCGATTCCGTGGCATAACTGGAAAAAATTGTTTCAGGCCCATCTCGAGGTGGCTGGTGGCATCGAGTGGAGCGACGGACGGCGCGCGTCGGCGCTCGTCAGTGTTTTGGGTAGGGAGGGGCAACGGAAGTATTTTGCCGAGATGGAGCAGGAGGAAGCAAGCAGGGACGCCAGTAATGTGACCGACTTTAATGTGACCAACCCCATCGTGCCCGACTCCGCCGCCGACTCTAGTGTGACCGCATCATCGGCTTCGGCCGTTTCGAAATTCGACCAACTCTTGGAGCAGCTACACCGGCTCTTCGCCGCGTCTACAAACACGCTTGTTGAACGACACACGCTCACAAGCTGTCGTGAATAATAGGGGGAAAGTTTTTTAGAATACGTGACCGATTTAAAAGAGAAAGCCCTACGTTGCAAGTTCGGTCTGACGTACGCTTAGCGCGTCAGAGATCAAATTATTTATGGAACGTCTAACCCCCAACTTAGAGAAAAGCTTGTCGCGCATGGTCAAAAGTTGTCTTTGGAGAAAGCTGAAGAGATTGGTCCGAATTTCGAATCGCTGTCGTTGGCGAATCAAGCCTTCGGTTCGCATCATCATCAAGTACAAGCGGTAGGACGACGAGGAGAAGGTTGCGTTTCGGAAGATGGCGGCCTAGAGTATCAAGATGACATGGGCCACCGGGGAAGCCGGTGCGCTCAAGATTGCGGCATAGGAATTCAAGATGGCCTGGCCAGCCGGGGAGGCCGTGAAGTAATTCCACCGGATTCGGGAAGGCAGGATGGTGGCCCCCAAGATGGACGTTTCCATTCGCTGTGAGCTGCAGAGTTTCGTGGTACAGACCAGCCGAAGAAATTTGCAGGCAAGCTTCAGTTGTGCGAATGATGTGGAAATAAATGGCATAATTCAGCATTTCAAAATTGTCCTCCAACCCGAAATCGGCGCTGCAACTCTTGTAACAAGTGGGGACATTTCGCGTCGATGTGCCGCAAGGCGGCAACAGTGCATCGAGTTTCTTCGAAGGAAGCTACGGGCTCCGCTCCGGCACCGGAACCTGTACAGCATCCAACATCCACGGAGATCAACTCGTTTTCGAGATTTTTCGTCTTAACAGTCAGCACTTCTTCGAGGAAGGACTTAGTCGTCCAAGCGGAAGTCAGCATCAACAATCCTCCGAGAAAAAGTTAGTCGTACAAGCCGAAGTCAGTGGAGTGACCATGCAAGTCTTGGTCGATACCGGAGCATCCGTGTTGTTGATGACTGCGAAGATTTCAAGTGTCATTTCAGTAAAGAGCATGCCTTGTCGAAGGCCTCCGTCGACTTGTGGAATTTTTCCAAGCAGCTTATCGGCATCCGCGGCTAATTCAAAGCTCCTGTTGAAGTCTTGCAACGGTGTTGCTCCTTCACATTGTACGTCACAGACAAAGGGACATAGCTTTTGGGACTCGACGCCATCCAGCAATTGGGTGATCAGATTGACGGTGCGTCTCTTTTGTGTTGACTAGCATCAGTGTGTGCAGTGCAGTGTCCCGTCAACGTGCCCTCGGGTTTCGAACATCTCTTCAATGGCGAGTTGGGTCTTGTCAAGGACGTCTCGCATAAGATCCAGCGGCGGCCAGGTGTGACTCCAGTTGCATCTAAGCTACGACGATTGCCTCTTGCTCTCCGTGATCCAGTGTCCAGCGAGCTGCGACGCCTGGAGGACAATGATGTCATTGAACGTGTCGACGCCTCGGAGTGGGTTTCGCTACTTGTCGTCGTCCGGAAAAAGAACGGTGACATTCGGCTGTGTGTGGACCTCCGGGAACCGAATAAAGCAATTATCATTGATGGGTATCCTTTACTGCATGTCGACGAGTTGTTGCAGATGTTTCATGGTGCTGTTTGTTTTTCTAAGCTCGACTTAGGGTCAGCTTATCATCAGTTGTTGCTGGAAGAGGGGAGTAGGGACTTAACTACATTTGTGACTCATGAAGGCTTCTTCAGGTTTAAGTGGGTGTGTTTTGGTCTGGCGTCAGCGCCTGCGGTCTTTCAAAAAATGATGTCTCAGATCTTGAAGAATTGGAAAAATGTCGTTTGCTATCTTTATGATATTCTTGTGTGGGAAAAGACAGTCTAAGCATGACGCGAGCTTGGTTGAAGTCTTAACATGTATAGCAAACAGTGGCATGAAGTTGAACGACAAATGTCTTTTTTCGGTCAAAGAACTTTATTTTTTGGGTCACAAGATTTCGGATGAGGGCATCTCACCTTTGGAAAGCAAAGTAAAAGCTATAGTACACGCCCCGGCTCCTACGGACATAAAATCACTGCAATCATTTTTAGGTCTTGCAGGATACTACGCCAAGTTCATTCCGAACTATGCACATATAGTTGAACCACTGCGCCTCATGCTCAGGAAGGGTCAGACGTTCTGTTTGTCTGATGATGCTCAGCGCAGTTTTGATCAGTTGAAAGCATGCCTCACTCGTTGTCTTGTCGTGAAGGTCTTTATTCCTGACTTGCCTGTAGTAGTTACTACCGACGCATGTGATGTGGGAATTGGCGTGGTACTAGAGCAGCGGTATGGTTCTAGGCTTGAAACCGTAGCCTTTGCTTGTAGAACTTTGTCGGGGACTGAGAGAAAATGCTCTGTGGGAGACCGGGAAGCGCTGGCTTGTTTGTTTGCGTGTGAAAAGTGGCACATTTTTTGGGGGTAGACGGTTCACGCTTAAGACTGACCATCAGGCTGTAGTTGCTTTGTTAGCCGCAGGAGATGCAGGTCGGAGACCTTTAAGGATTTCAAGGTGGTCGGCTCATCTCCTTTACTACAATTTTGACATCGAGTACTGGAAAGGATCAGAGAATCTGGTGCCTGATGCTCTATCAAGGTTACCCATTCAGACCGGCCAAAAACTTGTTAAGGAGGAAGAGATAGTGTCACTAGTAACATCAGTAGTGAGTAAAGAAACCGTGCAGCTGGCAACAAAGACAGATGTGACGTTGCAGAAGGTAGCAGGGTATGTGTGCAAGGGTTGGCCAGATAAGAGAAAAGTACCGAGTGAATTAACAGCTTATTTTCATGTGAAGGATTAACTTTCTGTGGTGGACGGTTTACCCATGCGTGATGACCGTGTAATTATGCCTTGTGTACTCGTACCTACGTTCCTTCAGTTGGCACATGAAATGATCAAGGAATAGTACGTACGAAACACTTCTCCGAGAACGTACTGGTGGCCCCAAATGGATCGAATGTTGAAGAACATGTAAAGCATTGTCACGTTTGTCAGCTGGCAGACAAAGTCTGCTAAGCCTCATGTAACTCCGTTGCAGCCAGTGGAATGGCCTGAAAGGGCCTTGGCTAAGTTGGGAATGGACATCGTCGGTCCGTTAGATGTGTCGTACCCCCGATTTCTTGTTACACAAGTCCATTACTACTTTAAGTGGCCTGAGGTTCTCGGCACAAATTCTATTTCAACTGAGGATGTCATTAAGTTTTGGGATTGGTCTTTCAGTCGGGAAGGGCTCTCTGATGGTTCTAGTGACGAATAATGAGCCCCAGTTTGTCTCCAAACAAATGGAAGAGTATCTAAGGAGAAAGGTATCCGCCACATGTTCTCGCCGAATTACTACCCTCAGGCTACTGGCCACATTGAACGGTTTAACATGGATCTCAAAGAACATTTACACGTAGCCAGACTTGAAGACAATGATGCTTCGAAAAGCATTACACAAGTTCTTGGGTCGTATAGGGTCACACCACATTCAGTGACACGTCTTTCTCCAGCTTTTTTTGCTGAATGGACGTCAGCCTCGTGCCAAAGTGGATATTAGCAACTTCACAATACGTAAAATGCAGAAGAATCGGAGAATTTCCTACCTCAATTTCGGAATCAGGTCTTCATGAAGCAGCATAAAGCCAAACAGTACTTTGGCAGAAGGAAAGGTGCGCAGCAGACCCGCATAAAGGTGGGAGATGTCGTGAAAGTAAAATTCTGTATGCAAGAATTTCTCAAGTATAGTAAGCCGTTGACAGTGCAAGCTCTGGTTGCTAATTTCACCATTAAGATCAGTGATGGAAAGATCTGGAATGCTTCAAAACTCACAGTCATTCTGAAAGAAATTTAGGTTGGCTCGGCACCATATTCTTTTGAAAATGTTGAACTCTCTTCGAGGCATAAATAGTTTTTATACTCTTCGTCTAACTTAGACATTTGTGACAGTCAGTCCCTTAGTCTACCATGGACAGATGAGGCAAACCCCCGGGTCGAGACAGACTCTGATCTGTCAGAGCTTCCTTCCAGTGCAAGGTCTGGATCCGTTGTTCCTCAGGAAACGGTAGAATGTCAAGAAGAAAATAGTGAGCAAACAGATCCAAATAACCATGTAGACAACCCAAGCGAAAATGAGCGGGCGTCTGGGTCGTCAGATAATTAAAGTACATCGTCTACGCGTCCACGCCGTAAGACTAAGCAGCCTCAGTGCCTTCGCGAATATGTGCGGTAGGGGGTAGACGTAGGGTTCATGCCTTGTCATGTTGGACGTGTCATGTCTAGTGTTTAATCCCATATCGCCATTGTAAGTGTTCTTGGACGGTTTTTTCTTAATGGGTCTTTCAAAAGTCTTACTCTGTTGCGTGTCATTTGTGCAACTTACAGGAGTGTGCGCGACTCTGTTAGTCATACCTCCACTGCTCCTGCGCGAGTGATGAGTGCTTTTGTGGGACTATGTAGGACTGTCCTGAGCGACTGAGTGCTTTTTTGTGGATCATGTGCAACGTGCAGACAGTCTTTTTAAGCACGGGGGAATGGTGTGGAGTATGTATTTCACAGAGTGCGCGAACTTCTTTTGCCCGGGGAGATGATGTGGTGTAGTGGCGCCCTCTGTGGAGCGCCCGCGCACTGTGTGCGTTTGTGTTGTATAAGGTTGTTACTAGATGTCGTTGTGGTGGGATGCACGTGATGCTAATGATCCAATCACGTGCGTTTGCGTGTCTGGTGGTGCCGTTGTGATGTGAAATAAATCATTCATTTGTCTGGGGTTGTAACAGCGAGGTGGCACTCTTCTTGTGGGCTTGTGCGTGGGTGGCGCGGGGCACCTTCGCTCCCGTCGCTGCCGAGGCCGCTGGCCGTCGCTCACGACACAACAGCGTTCAACCACCGTCGTCATCTTCCCATAGGGGAACCCTGAGCACCACACCCCCACTGTGCATTCCTGTCCAGGCACCGCTACTGATAATTGTGGCAGGATGCCCCTTGGGATTGGCCAACCGAAGAATCCATCATGAGATAGCTTCGCGTTCAACCCCCATCGTCATCTCCCCGTAGGGGAACCCTGAGTACCACACCCGCACCGCGCATGCCTGGCAAGGCACCACTAATGATCATTGTGGCTGGATGCCCGAAAGGATTCCCCAACCAAAGAATACATCACGAGAAAGCTTCGCGTTCAACCAACATCATCATCTTCCCATAGGGAACGCAGCGTACAACACCCCCATTGTTCATGCCTGGCCAGGCACTGCTAATGATGATTGTGGCAGGATGAGCTGGGGAGTGGCCAACCCAAGAATCCATCACGAGATAGCTCGCGTTCTGCCACCATTGTCATCTTCCTGTAGGGGAACGAGTACCACACCACCACCGCGCATGCCTGGCGAGGGACTGCTAATGATGATTGTGGCAGGATGCCCCTAGGGATTGGCCAACCAAAGAATACATCCCAATTAAATTGGATTGGAAAAACGTCTTTGGGCCTGCGAATGAAGTCCTATTGCAAGGTCTTCATGATTTGGCCAGAGTCCTCACTGCAGATGTTGCCAACCCGGCTCGGGGTCCTCCGCTGCCTGTCACCGGGTCGCCGGGGTCCTCTTGCCTGGCCAGCGCCACGATGACGCGCTGGACAGCCTGTAGTTAAAGATTTTGGTCTTCAGTCCGCACCGCCTCCTCGAATGCAGGTGGCATCGTTCTAGTGTTTGTTTCCGTCCGGGTATGCCAGGCAATCCCAGACGATGTGTTCGAGTCTTGCTGAAGCTTTGACACACCCGACAGGTGCCATCAGGGTATGTCTCCAGGTACAGCTTGTGCTTTAGGTAGGGGCTCGGGACCGTCTTTCTTTGGAGTTGCCTATAGATGACCGCGTGCTCCCTGCTCAATCCTTTGCTGGGCGGCGGGAGCTTGCGTCTGGCAAGTCGTTAGGCCTGAGTATTTTTTTTGTAAGTAGTCATTCGGGCTCGTGTGCTGTGCCACAAATGCTTTCCACCAGTTTGCCCGGCGCGGTTAGTGAGTTCGCGCACACGGGCGTGTGCGGTTTTATTGTGATTCTTAGCACGCGCCGACAGCGTCCCTGCGCGTGCCGGGAACCACTTGATTCTCGTCTTCCCCATGAGGCTTGGTTGTCTTCGCAGTAGTTTCTCCGTTACGGGGGAAACACTGCCTTTGGAGAAGTTTTTGACAGCTTGCCTGGAATCACTCCTGGACCATTGTGCAGCCTGGATCTTTGAGGGCCAGCGCGATCGCCACCTTGTCTGCTTCCTCGGGTCTCCCGCTTGCAACGCTGGCCGCCGCTCGGAGGTTGCCCTTGGCGTCGACCACCGTCACCACGAAGCCACGTTCCTTGCAGTATTCTGCGGCATCGACGTAGCGGACTCCAGCGTCCCCGGCGGGGAGCTGTGCCAGCGCCTTGGCCCGTGCTCGCCGCCTACCCTCGTTGTACTCCGCGTGCATGTTGCGCGGGACTGCATCCACCTGGATTTTGTCCCTGGTGTCACCTCGTAGCTGCGTCTTGGTTCCCTGCTGTTCATGGTAGTTATATTGCAGCGTGTCCAGGATTCTTCTGTCTGCTTTGGTTATGGTTAGCCTCTCTGGCTACGCCACCGATTGGGCCTCGATGACTTCGTCCAAGGTGTTGTGTACGCCCAGGATTAGCAGTCACTCGGTACCAGTAGACTCGGGTAGTCCGATGGCTGTGTTATACGCCCTTTGAATGAGTGATTCAAGCTTTTTCTTCTCATTGGTTTCCCACTTGTGAAAACGCCGCCACGTATGTTAGTGGTCTTTACGAATGACTGCACTAATCGTATGAGGTTCTCCTCGCGCAGCCCCCTTTTCCTGTTGCAAACTCGTTTGATGATCCGAATGGCGCTGGCTGCCTCTCCGGCGATCTTCGTCATTGTGCCCCCATTGTTACCCTTCTCGTTGAGAAGCATACCAAGTACTCTGATGTCGGATACCCTGGGGATCGCCGACCTGTCCTGGTTGTAGATCTTAATCTCGTCTCGTTCTCGTCGTTGTTCACGCTGTCTATGGGCTTGTACAAAAGCAGCTCAGACTTCAGTACGATGTGCTGTTGGGCTAGTTGGTGCATTATGTATCACGAAACGTGCGCTGAATAGACATAAACAGATGAAGGAAGACGGACGATGCGCAACTCACAACTATTTATTTGCAGGAAAAGAAGTTGCCTTATATAGGCTTCTACAAGACAGAAAAAACACATAAAAGCAGATAGTAAAATCGATGGCAACACCACAATACTCAGAGCCCGCCAACCGCTTGCTGTCTAAAAAAACAAAACTGATTGCTAAAAAGTGATAATGATGGTTCACTGATGCACCCCTTACCATTTTTTTAATGAAGTACGATTCTGAAAGCTCACGCGCCACAGCGTCATGGCTTCTGTCAATGATAATGGTTTCTTTGAGGCGCGGCGTACAACCACAATCACGGCAATGCATGGACAAATGTGATCCAGTGCCTTTCTTGATTGATAAATCGTGCTCCATAAGGCGATCATTTATGCAACGTCCGTTTTGCCCAATATATACCTTGTCACAAGTGAGCGGTTATCCCACGCCAAGAAGTACGTGGGATGCAAAGTTGGCATAGTTTACCCGATACCGCTCACTTGTGACAAGGTATATATTGGGCAAAGCGGACGTTGCATAAATGATCGCCTTAGGGAGCACGATTTATCAATCGAGAAAGGCACTGGATCACATTTGCCCATGCATTGCCGTGATTGTGGTTCTACGCCGCGCCTCAAAGAAACCATTATCATTGACAGAAGCCATGACGCTGTGGCGCGTGAGCTTTCAGAATCGTACTTCATTCAAAAAAATCGTAAGGGGTGCATCAGTGAACCATCATTATCACTTTTTAGCAATGAGTTTCGTTTTTTTAGACAGCAAGCGGTTGGCGGGCTTTGAGTATTGTGGTGTTGCCATCGATTTTACTATCTGCTTTTATGTGTTTTTCTGTCTTGTAGAAGCCTATATAAGGCAACTTCTTTTCCTGCAAATGAATAGTTGTGAGTTGCGCATCGTCCATCTTCCTTCGTCTGTTTATGTCTATTCAGCGCAAGTTTCGTGATACAGCTCAGACTTACTCGGTGAGCATCTCCGGCCAGTGCCCTCGAGGCTCCCCTCGACCGCCCTCACTGCTTTCTACAGGACCTCTTCCACTTGGGCGTCGCTACCTCCCTTGACCCACAGGGTGATATCGTCAGCATATATCGTATGCTCGACGTTCGCCATCTCTGCGAGCTGGTGGGTGACTCTGATCATTACCAGGTTGAACAGGAGCAGCGAGATCAGTGACCCTTGAGGCGTGCCTCGGCTTCCGTTCTCTTTGGCTTTCGTCTCGACATCTCCGGCGATGAGCACCGCCGTTCGCCCCATCAGGAAGCTTTTGATATACTCGTGCGACCTTTATTCTATGTCCAACCTCGAAACTTGCTCGAGTATTGCTGAGTGTTTAACGTTATCAAAAGCTCCTTATAGGTCGAGCCCCAATACAGCCCTGATGTCTCGGGTGTCCCTGTCGATGGTTAGGTGTCCCAACTGCAGCATGGCGTGTTGTGTGCAGAGATGCCGCCAGAATCTAATCATCGTTGCGAGGTAGAGGTCGTTGTCTTCGAGGTAATCTTGCCACTGTGCCATCAGGACGTGCTCGAACACCTTGCCCACACAGGACGCGAGTGAGATTGGTCGGAGGTTGTATATAATTGGGGATTTGCCCGGCTTGGGGATCAGGGTCATCCGTGAGCTCTTCCATTCTTTCACAGGATTCCCGTACCCTAACAGTCATTGTAATATTTGGTAAGCGCTACTATCGACGCTTCGTCCAGGTTCCGGAGCGCCCTATTGGGCACCCTGTCTGGTCCCGGCGCCGACCGGCTGTTAAGCTCTAGCACTGCCACTCGTACTTCCGCCACACTGATTTCTCTGTCTAATTTCTTGTTCGTTCTACCCCGATAGTTGCCGTGCGTGACCTTCGGCGAGTCGGGGATGTACTTACCGAGTAGCTGCTGCGCCACCATCGTCACTCCCTTTTCTTTGGTTTCCCCATCCATAATTTTCGCTAGTCTCTCCCGTTGGTGAGATTTAGTCTTGGTTTCGTCCAAGAGGTGATGAAACAGATTCCAAGTATTTCTATTATGCATTTGGCCGTCTGCGGCATTGCAAATTTCGTTCCATTTTTGGTCGCAGAGGACGCGGCTATGCTTCTCGATTTTGCGATTGAGTTTTGCCACGTTTTTGCGCAGTCTCCTGTTAAGTCTTTGCTTTTTCCATCGCTCTTGTATACAGCGCTTGTCCTCCAGAACGTGGGCTATCCGGCTCTCGATGCCGTCTATATTGTGGTCGTCCGTTGTAATCTTCTTCGTGACAGCCTTGACGTCCCAAGTAACTCTGTCCATCCAGGCGCTTATGTCCGTGATTTCTTCCTCTGCTCGTTCGGCCCTCTGTGTCCTGAATGCTTCCCAGTCGACGCAGTGGTGCTTTCGTATTGGTGGCGTTCATGTCTTTAATCTTATCCACGTCTCTACTATAGAATGATCGCTGCCTAGGTCCGTCCCGGTATTCTTCCACGTGACCTCTTCCTCCGCAATGTTCTTAACGAAGGTCAGGTCAGGCGTTGTGTCCCGGGACACGGAGATTCCGGTTCTCGTTGGATTGTTCGGGTCCGTGACTAGGACATATCCGTTGTCAGGCCGCGTCCTCCGCCAGATGCTTGCCTTTCGCGTTGCCTCTGATATAACCCCAAGACTGGCCTGCCGGCGTTCAAATCGCCACACACGAGCAGTTTGGCCCCTTTTGCTACCGCGCTGGCCTTGCCTGAAGAGTGCCCGGAAGCGTTGTTTGTGTTTGCTCGGGTTACTATAGATATTCAGCACATAGATGCTCTCCTTCTTTTTGGCCTTTTTTGCGATCACAACCTCCACGAATGCATGGTCCTATGCGACGTTCTTGAGCTCTATTTCTAATGCGGTGTGTGTCTTCTTTGTCATGACGCACAGGTCTCTGGTATCTCGTTTGTCGACCACATTGTCCTGTATCCATGGAACGGCCGGGGTCTTCGATAACGTTTCCTGCAGTAGAAGTATATCTGGTTCTTGTTCACTGTTCTCAATATAATGTTGTAGCACTGTCCATTTCCTCTCGAGGCCGCGACAGTTCCATTGCCACACAATCACTGCTGTACCTGGATCCGTTGTTGATCCGTATGTACTCCCTGCGACATCAGGTGTTGCAGGGCTGTCTCTATCTTGAGAAATCTTTCGCCTTAGATTTTGCTTTGCTCCGTGATGGCCGTCTGGATTGTCTCGAACGTCCGGGCTACTCGCGCTTCAATGCTTTTCAGAGCCACCGCCAACTCGTCCATCCGGGCCTCGCTGTTGGTGATCTCTATCGCACCGTGCGTCGCCGTTATTTTATTTATTTACAAATACTGCTGTCCCATGCCTGGAGCATTGAAGGTGCGGGTATAGAAAAAATCCAACAATAATACAGAAGCAAACAATAGTGCGCACAAATTTTCTGGCTAACACATAAAGTTCTTCCCGAACTCTACTGTGTTCAGTATACGCAAAGCACCATCAAGCTTGTTCCACAGTTCCACCACGCGCGGAAAAAAAGAGAATTTGAAACAATCCAAGCGAGACCTGAAGGGTACATGGTTCAAATAATCTGTACTGCGTGTTCTGCGGACTGGTACATCAGCGAAAGATAAGGGTGCGTGAACGCGGGTTGTATTGTGTACAATCATGTGCAACAACATAACACTCTCACGCGTACGGCGGTGTTCTAGTGAAGGAAGTAACAACAAGTGTGCATGTGAAGACGGTGAGAAGTCTCGATCCTAGCGATTAAAAATGATCCTTATAGCCTTTTTCTGCACGCATTCTAACCTGTTTTGATATTGTTCAAAATGAGGCGACCAAACCCCAGAGGCAGAATCGAGCATCGGTCTCACTAAAGTCTTGTAGGCAGTTAACTTCAATCTTTAGTCGAGTTTTTCAATCTACCGCTTTAAGTACCAAAGTTTCCTTAGAGCTTGAGAGCCTATCTGGTCAACATGTTTGCTCCATTTAAGGTAAGGTGAAAAGGTGACACCGAGATACTTGAATTCGCTCACATGTGCTATGGTGAACCCACTGTAGGTATAACTGAAACTGAGAGGCTTTTTTTTAGAAAGTCATAGCTAAGGTTTTCTTGTAATTTATAGGCATTTGCCACGTGAAACTCCATGTATTTCTTGATGGCCGGTTCTTTGTCTTCTTGCTCGGTGTTCATTTCTTCCGTCTGCGGCGGCGGTGGAGGAGTGTCAGGGGGGATTGGTAGCACGATCTGGGAGCGGTGCATGCTTTCCAGCGCCGTTCCTAGTTCTTCTAGCGCCTTGCGCAGCTCCTTGTTTTTGTTGCGAAGGGCTGCCATGGTGTCACTTTCTTCTTCTTGTTTCTTGAGACGCTGTCTCCTGGTCGCCTTCTCACAGGTCCTCGCGGCTCCTCCCTTGGCTCTGTCCGCACAGCTCACGTGCTCATGCGACGGCGACCGTCCCCGCCTTGTGGCGCTGGGGCTCCTGCTCTTGTTGCGCAGTATGCTCTCCTTCGAAGGTGACCGTCCTTTCGACTCCGATCTTTCTCAGGACAATGTTCTTTTTATCTTGTTGCCTGCCGGCTGCAGCGTTGGATAATCTAGGGTCAGTTACGGCTGTTGCTGCTGCCTTTCTTCTTCGGCTACAATGCGCCGCTCCCATTGTCTCCGTCGTACTACGTACGGCGTCTTGAACAGCGCCTTGCACGATGTGTTACCGGTTACGTGGTCGCCCGCGCATAGCTTGAACCTGGGCGCGCACGGGTGAACTGCCTCTGGATTTGGCTTATCGCAGGCTGGGCACCTCGGCTCGTTGGGGTTGGGACACACGTCTCTTCGGTGGCCTACACGGCCGCATTGTTTGCATACAGCAATTTTTTAAATGCAGAGCATTTCTTTAACTGGCGATGTCACCTGTTCTATGCGTCTGTAGTAGTCCGCATCGCTCTGCCTCGACATGCCCGGCTCAGACGCTTCGCTATCGGCGCGATCAACATTCGATAGCGCGCCCAGGCACGTTTCAAGGACACTCTCTCCCCTCCTCTCGGACTCAACGTGCGCCGAGGCTGGCAATTTTACTCTGACGAGCACTCTCTCGTCCGCAGTTGGCACAAGTGCAACAACATTACCGTAACGCAAACTACTTAACGTCGTGGGCCCCCGGAAATGCTCTGCATTTGATCGTGCCCCTCACGAGGGGGATGTTTCACTGCGTCGCCATGCGAACAGTTTGCCAAGCTTTAGTTTCAGTTCCGTATCTCGCCCCCGCGGCCGTGGAGAGAAGGCGGCCGGCCGCGACTCTCGCCACCCGGGCGCTACGGCTGCGAGTTGCGCTAGGAAAGCGAGCGTCGTCGGCTAGCGGGGAGCGGAACGCGTTCCGCTCGGCATCTCCGGTCTTCCCCACTTCTGGATGCGCACTGCAAAAGAAATTTTTGCCGTACAGCAAGCATTTTAGACGCACCGACTCGTACCTGACGTAATTAGGCACCCTTGTGCCATCGAAGACGACCGTGACCACCGTTGTTGTACCAATTCTTTTGGCACCGAGCGCCAAACGGTTGTTATGGTTTACTACATTGGCGTGGATCTCCTCTGGGGTCTCGCTAAGTGGTATTCCCCTGATTACGCCTTTAGCAGAGTCGTGTAGGGCTGTGATGTACGTCCACACTTCGTAATGTTGTCGTCTTGTCGTAAGCTCTTTGACTTGGTTTTACCGGTTCGCCCGTTCGTCGTCAGTCGTGCAAATGACAATGATATTCTGTTGCGCGTTGACGCACAGAATGTCGTCGGTTTTTGCCTCGCAGGTGGATTTTGCCGCCGCGTGAACTGCCGCAGCAACTTCTACTAGGCCTAACTTGGCCACGTTAAGTCCGCCTCTCGGTCTCATTACAATCTTGATTTTGACCCTCGGTAGCGCAGGCATTCTTGCTGCTTTGATGGCTGTAACACCTCGTTCGCCTTGTTATTATAGCTTCCTTTTTCGCCGTTATCCCTTTTGCTGCCTCACTCGCTGACGCGGCTTCGCGTTGTTGCTGCTGCCTAAGAGCGAGTCGACTGGTCGTGATCTCCTTACATCCTGACGTGTTCATTTCCTCGGGCGAGATGTCGTTGCCCTCTACTTGCACAGTCATATTGCCAGACTTGCTCGTAGATGGAAGTGCTACCTGCATCTCTTCCACTTCTTCGAAATTCTGGGATTCCGCCATACCCAGCCGTAACGGAGCTAGGCCGAACCCTGGCTGTGACTCGTCTAGAATCAGCGGCCTCTCGCCGCCTGTTGATTTCAAAGGCCAAAAATTCGACGAAGAAAACACTTGCCTGTGACAAACTCGACGTCAGTTGATGCCCGGTGTTTTCCTGATCACATAGATAATCACAAAGGAAACATTTGCAATAACTGCCGCAAATAAGTGACCATGAACTGCGGAGCCGATGTGAAGCACGTCCGATCGCATCTCTTTGTCGTGAGATAGCTTCGCTTTCAACCACCGTCATCTTCCCGTAGGGAAACCCTGAGTACCACACACCCCACCGCGCATACCTGGCCATAAACCGCTAATGATGATTGGGGCAGAATGTTCCTTGGGATTGCAAAATAAAGAATCCATCACGAGATGGCTTCGCATTCAACCACCGTCGACCTCTTCCCGTAGGGGAACCCTGAGTACCACAGCACCACTGTGCATGCCTGGGCAGGCACCGCTAATGATGATTGTGGCAGAATGCCCCTGGGGATTGGTCAACTAAAGAATCCATCAAAGATAGATTCGCGTTCAACCACCGTCGTCATCTTCCCGTAAATGAAACCTGAGTAACACACCCCCACTCTAAAGGCCTGGCCAGGCACCGCTAATGATGATTGTGGCAGGGTGCCCCTATGGATTGGCCAACCAAAGAATTAATCACACGCGTTCAACCACCGTTGTCATATACCCATAGGGGAACCTGGAGTACTAAACCCCACCACGCATGCCTCGCCAGACACCGGTAATGATGATTGTGGCAGGATGCCCGTAGGGATTGGAAACAAAAGAATCCACTACGAGATAGCTTCACGTTCAACCACAGCCATCTTCCCATTGGGGAACCCTGAGTACCAGACCTCCATTGTGCATGCCTGGCCAGGCACCACTAATGATAATTGTGGCAGGATGACCTAGGGATCGGCCAAACAAAGAATCTATCACGAGAAAGCTTTGCGTTCCATCCCCGTCGTCAACTTCCCGTAGGGGAACCCTGAGTACAACACCCCCACTGTGCAAGTCTTGCCAGACACCGCTAAAGGTGATTGTTGAAGGATGCCCCTTGGAATTGGCCAACTAAAGAAACCATCACGAAAACGCGTCATGTTCAACCACCAACGTCATCTTCCCGTAGGGGAACACTGAGTACCAGACCCCTACTGTACCTGCCTGGCAAGGAACCGCTAACGATGGTTGTGGCAGGATGTGCCTAGAGATTGGCCAAGCAAAGCATTCATCACCAGATAGCTTCGCGTTCTGCCACCATAGTCATCTTCCCTTAGGGGAACCCTGGGTGCCCCATCCCCACTGTGCATGCCTGGCCATGCACCACTTATGATCATTGTAGCGGAATGCCCGAAATGATTGGCCGAAATGATTGGTGCTTGTGTTCACTGCGAAATTTCGCATATCAGCTTACGCCTCATCTCCCTTCGCGCCCCCCTTCTCCCCCAGGGACGTTTTGCAATACTGGCCCTCCTGTGTAGACACTCGGACGCCTTGCCCGAAGCAGCGTCTACGAAGGCCTAAAATATTGGTTCGAGAATCCACCGGAAACAGGATAGCCCATTTGAAAGGAACTGCGGCGACGCTTGCGCCTGCAAGCTGCACGCTGCAAGCTTTGTTCCTAAACTGTTCCGACGTAACGGAAAGCGAACACTAGCCAGTTTCACTTGCTTTTCTGACTCACAAGGGCAGTTTCCATTGTAAATGCGACGTCAGCTGACGTGGAACGCGTGTTTTCAACGGAATCTTTTGATTGATTGATTGTAGAGTTGAACGCGCCGACGCAACGCAGGCGATAAGGCGCGCCGTAGTGGATGGCTCCGGAATAATTTTGACCACCTGGGGATCTTTAACGTGCGCCGAAATATCGTAAACATGGGCATTTTTGCTTTTTGCCTCAATCAGAAAAGCGACCACCGCGGCCGGGAATCGAACCCGCGGCCTCGTGCCCAGCAGCGCAACGCCTTAGCCACTGAGCCACCGCGGCGGGTCCACAGCATCTCTTTAAGTGACAGACAGCGAAGCGAAACCGGCTCCCAAACACCTCTTTTAGGCAGCTCGTTTTTTAAGCGCAACACACAGGCAGAAGCCAACTGCATTAGTTTACTTTTTTTGGTTTTTAGAACTGATCGTTGAAGCAGCTGCCATTTACACTTCGTGTTTTCAGAACAGAACGGGTGAAGCGCCGATTTGGCTCACACCATTCTGTTACGTAATTTTGATGAATGAATCCAAAATACACTTTTTTAGACCTTTCACGGCAGCTTTAGACCTCTTTTGCAGCGTATAAAATTCACGAGGAGACCTAATTGCGCTGCTGAGCACAAAGTCGCGGTTCAATTTCCTGCATTGGCGGCCGCTTTCCTGATGGAGGCGAAAAGCAAAAACACCTGTGTGTACGACGTTTCGGCCTAAGGTGGTCAAAATTAATCCGGAGCCCTCCACTTCGGCGCGCCTCATTGGCTGCGTTGCGTCGGCGCGTTAAACCCTCCAATATATCAACGAGGACACCTACGCACTTTTTTCTGGCGTAGGGATTTCCACAACAGTAGGCTGACCGGCTGCCAAACGTGTCCTTCTGTTATTATCGTTGACATTTTTTTACATCTTTCCTTTTGGTTTATCGCCCAGACCATAGCACACTTGGGGGAACGTTCATTGCTACTACACTGCATGCAACTCCTCAAATTAGTTGTACAGGCATCAGTTATACAATTAGTTACGCAGGCCTTGGACTCAGTTTTGCTGAGTCCAAGGCCGTAACGCATTCTAAAGTCCTTCTTCAATTAGCTAGAACCAAAGGTTGCGTGGTGCTAAAGTGTGACCAATCTGACAATTGCTAAAAGAAAAAAACAAGACGCAGATTAGTATACGAACCAATTTACTATCCCAGTATACACTAACGAGACAAAAAATAATTCTCCCTGCACATTGGTTCTCATCGAGACACCCTTACAAAGTCGCGCATACTCTAAGCACAGCCTGAACTTTCGCTCGTGCGCAGTGGATGATACCTGACGCACGTACCTAAGCTTTTCGGCAAGGGTAACATTGCATACCTGCGCACGCGCAAACATAGGAAGTACTGAACCTATCCGTGCTTTCAAGGCGTGCTTGACATGCGTGAGTGCTGACGACCTGTGCTGCCCGTGATTCGTATTTGGTGCAAAGGCAGGACAAGGTGCTCGAGCGGTAATTCTTCCAACTGATACCACCAGATCTGGAGGTTCTGTTCCTCGTTAATAAAATTATAGTTAGAACAATGCTCACGACCACTTTATACGCGTGTTAACTGCTTAAGGAATATAATGTCTTCTTTAACCATACATTTGTCAGCACAAAAATAGAACATGTAGTCACGTTAGCATTAACACATTCACACCTAAACAATATTAAAGCATCACAACTCGTAAAGACGTGCTGACCATGCAAATACTATAAAAAACTACCTGGAGAACTGCCCCTGAGGGAATTAGGGTGATTGCACTAAACGAGATATGCCACTAAGCCACTATCCCTCAACGTTGGTTACGTGGTTTGCATATTTTAGCAGTTCTTAACACGTGTATTAACATAAGCTTAATGGTGGGTTCGTTCGTAACTTGATAATCACCCGATAAAACGTTGAGGAAAAAGAGGAATGGAAAAGAACTACCCAACAATTCCCGTAGTGGGAATGGGCGATGTTCCTGCATTCCGAGGAATTCAAAGGAATGGAATTTAGGCAACTTGTAATTCCCCGGAATGGAATTGGAATGGAATGGGGACGCCCACTCCGCAACACTGGAACCTTGAGTACCACTCCTCCACCGTTTATGCCTGCCCAGGCAACGGTAAAGATGACTGTGGCAGGATGCCCCTAGGGATTGGCCAACCAAAGAATCCATCATGAGATAGCTTCGCGTTCAACCAACGTCATCTTCTCGTAGGGAACCTCAAGCACCACACTCCCACTGTGCATGCCTAGCCAGGCATCATTAATGATGATTCTGGCAGGATGCTCCTAGGGATAGGCCAACTAAAGAATCCATCACGAGATAGCTTCACGTTGAACCACCATCGTCATCTTCCCGTAGGGGAACCCTGAGTATCACACCCCTACCGCGCATGCCTTGCCAGGCATCAGATGATGATTGTGGTAAGATGCCCGTAGGAATTGGCCAACTAAAGAATCCATCACGAGAAAGCTTCGCGTTCAACTAACGGCGTCATCTTCCCATAGAGTACCCTGAGTACCACACCCCCACTGTGCATGCCTGTCCAGCACCGTTAATGATGATTGTGGCAGGATGCCCCCAATGATTGGCTAACTAAAGAATCCATCACGAGATGACTTCGAGTTCAACCACCATCGTCATCTTCCCATTAGGGAACCTTGCAGTGATGCGGAGTTACCAGTCCGGAATCGGAATGAATCCGGAATCATTCCAAATTTTCGCGACCTCGGAATGGAATGGGAATGGAATGGCGACAATACTTGAAGGAATGGAATGGAAATGGAATTAAGCGCCTTTTGCCCGGAATGGAATGGGAATTAAAAACGTGTTTTTTTTCCCAAAATAAAGCGCCCTTTTTCTTCTACGCGCCGTTTTTTGTCAAAATATGCAAAAATACGCAAAAAATCCCACAAGCCCAAGTTCAAACATTAGTAAGTCGGAGCCTTGAATTTAACAATACCTCAGTACTGTAAAAATCGTTTGGCTGATTACAAGCACGGTATATTTATAAGCAGCGATTCTACTACAATTAACTACAGCGCTGCTACAAAGTTCGTCGCGATTCTCCGCCTAATAAATGCGGCTGTAAGCCGTTGGTTTCCGTCGTAGGGAGCTACCGCAATGCCATCCCCCTATCTCTCCCACCAACTTCGCATTGTGGTTTTTTACCTTGGCGGCGCCTTCGCCCTGGCCGCGAACTGTCTCCCCACGCTTCACTTTTGTTTTTTGGGTCCGGAACCGTCGGTGATCGCATGCCACCTCGCCGTCATCGGTACGCTGGCGCGGTGCTTGTTTTCACTGCGAAATTTCGCATATTAGCTTACACCCCACCTCCCTTCGCGCTCCCCCCTTCTCCCCCAGGGACGTTTTGCAATGCTGGCCCTCTTGTCTAGACACTCGGACGCCTTGCCCGAAGCAGCGTTTACGAAGGCCTAAAATATTGGTTCGACAATCCACCAGAAACAGGCGAGCCCATGTGAAAGGAAGTGCGGTCACGCCTGCACCTGCAAGCTGCACGTTGCAAGCTTTGTCCCTAAACTGTTCCGACCTAACGGAAAGCGAACGCTAGCCACTTTCACTTGCTTTCCCGACTCACAAGGGCAGTTTCCGTGCCCACCAGCGCAACGCCTGAGCCACTGAGCCACCGCGGCGGGTCCACGGCATCTCTTTCAGTGACAGACCGCGAAGCGAAACCGGCTTTCAAACACCTCTTTTAAGCAGCTCGTTTGTCAGGCGCAACACACAGGCAGGAGGCAACTGTATTAGTTTATTTTTTGTTTTGTTTTTAGAACTGATTGAAGCAGCCGCGATTTGCACTTCGTGGTTTCAGAACTGAACGGCGAAGCGCCCGTTTGGCTCGCACCATTTTGTTACGTAATTTTGTTAAATGAAACCAAAATAAACTTTTTTCGACCTTTTCCGGCAGCTTGACACGTTTATTGCAGCGTATAAAATTCACGAGGAGACCTAATTGCGCTGCTGAGCACGAGGTCACGGTTCAATTCCCGGCTGTGGTGGCCGTTTTCCTGATGGAGGCGAAAAGCAAAAACACCCGTGTATAGGACGTTTCGGCCTAAGGTGGCCAAAATTAATCCGGAGCCCTCCACAACGGTGTGCCTTATTGCCTGCGTTGCATCGGTGCGTTAAACCCTACAATATATCAACGAGGACACCTACGCACTTTTTTCTGGCGTAGGGATTTCCACAACACTAGGCTGACCGGCTGCCGAACGTGTCCGTGAATTATTATCGTTGTCATTTTTCTTACATCTGTTCTTTTGGTTCATCGCCCAGACCAGAGGACATACTTGGGGGAACATTCACTGCTACTACACTGCATGCAACTCCTCACATTAGTTGTACATTCCTCAGTTATACAAATAGTTATGCAGGCCTTGGACTCAGCTTTGCTGAGTCCAAGGCCGCAACGCATTCTAAAGTCCTCCTTCAATTAGCTAGAGCCAAAGGTTGCGTGGTGCTAAAGTGTGAAAATCTCACAATTTCTAAAAAAAAACAAGACGCAGATTACTATATGAACCAATGTACTATCCCAGTATACACTAACGAGAGAAAAAAGAATTCTCCCTGTGCATTGGTTCTCATCGAGACACCAGTACAAAGGTCGCGCATAATCTAAGCACAGCCTGAACTTTCGCTCGTGCGCAGTGTATGATACCTGATGCACGTAACTAAGCTTTTCGGAAAGGGTAACTTTGCATACCGGCGCACACTGAAACAGGAAGTTCTGAACCTATCCGTGCTCTCAAGGCATGCTTGACATGCGTGAGTGCTGACGACCTGTGCGGCCCCGTGATCCGTATTTGGTGCAAAGGCAGGATAAGGTGCTCGAGCGGTAATTCTTCCAACTAATACCACCAGATCTTGAGGTTCTGTTCCTCGTTAACAAAATTATAGTTCTAACCATGCTCACGACCGCTCCATACGCGTGTTAACTGCTTAAGGAATATAATGTCTTCTTACACTATACTTTTGTCAGCACAAAAATAGAACATGTAGTAACGTTAGCATTACCACATTCACGCTTAAACAATATTAAAGCATCACAATTTGTAAAGACGTGCTCACCATGCAAATATTATAATAACTATGTGGAGAACTGCCCGAGGGAATTAGTAGGGTGATTGCACTGACCGAGATATGCCACTAAGCCACTATCCCTCGACCTTGGTTACATGTTTTGCGTATTTAATTAGTTCTTAACGCGTGTAATAACATCAGCCTAATGGTGGGTTCGTTGGTAATTTAATAATCACCCGATAAAACGTTGAAGAATTAGAGGAATGAAATTGAACAACCCGGCAATTTGCGAAGTGGGAATGGGCGATGTTCCGGCATTGCGAGGAATTGAAAGGAATGGAATTTAGGCAACTTGTAATTCCCCGGAATGGAATTGGAATGGAATGGGACGCCCATTCTGCAACACTGGAACCTTGAGTACCACTCCTCCATTGTGCATGCCTGGCCAGGAACCGGTAAAGATGACTGTGGCAGGATGAACCTGGGGATTGGCCAACCAAAGAATCCATCACGAGAAAGCTTCGTGTTCAACCGCCGTCGTCAACTTCCCTTAGGGGAACTCTGACTACCACCCCCACTGTGCAAGTCTCGCCAGGCAACGCTAATTATGATTGTGGCAGGATGCCTCTAGGGATTGGCCAACCAAAAAATCTATCACGAGATAGCTTCGCGTTCAACCAACGTCGTCGTCTTCTCGTAGGGAACCTCAAGTACCACGCACCCTACTTTTGGAATTAAACAACAGAATTTGGAGAGGTGGACGGGTGCCAATATCATGAAAACTTGCAAAAGTGGCGGCTCTACTAAAACCCGGGAAACGCCCCTTGGCATTAGACTCATTCAGACCAGTCAGCCTCACAAATTGTATATCCAAAGTCATGGAGAAAATGATCAACGAATGATTGATGTATTGGTTTCGAAAGTCAGCATGTGCTGCCAGGAAAAATATCAGGCTTCCGCATAGGTCGATGTACCATGGACAGCATCATAGATTTAGTGACATTTGTGGAACACGAAAAGTCCAAAGGCAACATTACGGTAACCATATTTCTAGACGTAATGCGTGCCTATGATACGGCTAGCCACGTCCACGTCTTAGAAGGATTGGCGCTATTAGGACTACGTGGGAGGACGCTCCGCTTTATATCCGACTTTCTTGAGGGCAGGCGAATTTTTGTCACGACGGAGAATGCGAAAACATCGGAACATGTGGTTACCCAAGGGGTTCCTCAAGGCAGCGTTTTAAGTCCCACTCTTTTCAATGCAATAATGGCGCATTTGCCAACACGCCTCCCACATGGCATTCACTATTCCATTTACGCTGACGACATATGTCTTTGGACATCCGGACCGTCATTGGAAGTCATCCAAACCAAATTGCAAAGCGGAATTGATGAAGTTTCAATGTTTCTGACAGAACGAGGAATGACTTTGTCAGCCGGAAAAACAGCAGTACTTCCCTTTACTATGAAACAATTGAAGGGGTTTAATATATGCCTGGAAGGAAGACCCCTGGCGCTTGTGACAAACCATCGTTTCCTCGGCGTAATAGTAGATCGAAGGCTCTCCTGGTCACACCATCTTCACGTTCTGGAGACCAAGGTGAACAACATCGTCCGCGTTCTGCGACACCTGGCGGGAGCCCGTTGGGGAACCTCCACGGATGTTCTACTCAGACTTCACGGGGCTCTTGTGAGATCCGCTATCGGATACTCATTGCCAGTTCTCATTGGCTTATCACCTTCTGGAGAGAAGAAACTCACTCTACTATTAGCGAGAAGTCTTCGAGTGTGCTTGGGGGTTCCTAAAGCCACGTCAAGTCCCCTTGTGCTGGCCGAAGCGCGAGAGTTTCCTGTTATGGTCCTGCGGCAAAGAGAAATAACTCGGCACCTGTTCAGAATATTCACGCAACATGCTTACCATCCACTATCAGATGCAATATTGAAGCGAACTGGTTCGAGGATCTCTGCCATGCTGCAAGACTACCAGGCACTCCTTCCTGGATTTACACGGTGGCCTGATACCTGTCCTCCCTGGCTTCTTCCACAGCCTAACATCACTGCTAGAATACCAGGTATCGACAAGAAGGCAAATGTTCCTGTCCGGCGTTGGTCCAGTTAGTGTTGAATGCATATGTATCACGCGCACGCGGACAAGCTACATGTGTACACGGATGGATCTTGCAATACACGTAGCTCCGCTTGCGCGTTCGCAGTGCCTGCATTAGGTGTGCAGCAGATGTTCCGATTGTCACACAGAACATCCTCGACAACTGCTGAACTCTGTGCCATTGTGGAGGCTGTCAAGTTTATTGCCACAAGGCAGCAAAGTGCTAGGTGGGTTGTCTGCTCAGACTCTAAGCCAGCACTTCTGCTCCTATCAAATGTTCAGGCCAGAAACGGGTACCGAATAATGACCCTTACGATTGCTGAACATCTTCAAGCAGCCCGTGATAAAGGGCATGTCGTAGACTTCCAATGGGTACCCAGCCACAGTGACCTAAAAGGCAACGAGGCAACCGACAGACTCGCCAAACAGGGGCACGACGACGGCGACGAGCTCACCGTTCCTCTCCTCGCTGATGATATAAGGAGCATCATACGGAAACTAAGTGAGCAACGGTCTGCAGAGGCGTGGTTTGATGAAGACACGAAGCGGTCATTGCTGTACGCAATAGACCCAGCCTTACAGTTCCGTGTGAATGTGGAGCTGTCACGAAATGTAGAAACTCTGCTTCACCGTTTGCGACTCGGGGTGGCTTATACAAAGTCGTTTTTGTACCGAATTCACTGTGCAACCTCACCATCCTGCGCATGCGGAGCGCCCGAGGAAGATGTTTCCCACGTGATGCTAGACTGCCGATTCTACTCCCGGCAAAGACGTGAACTTTTACACAAACTTCCATTAGAGAACCGTCGTGTGGTGTGTTTAGAATCTTTACTAGGACCATGGCCTGATGCGGGGCTTCAAAATAAGGTTGTTCGTGCCCTGAATGTGTTTTTTACCTCAACAGGAATAGTGACAAAGTATTAGGTGACATATTAGATTTTTGTCGTGACTCAGTGACCACCAACCCAGGAGGACATTTTACAGACAACTTTTAGTACTCACGAAAGTGTGGTGCACAGTGGAATAGTACAGCCGGGTCTACGACCCTGTATTGGTGAAATGGAGTAGCCGGGAGCAGATCCGCTTCCAACCTCTCCACTCAATAAACCAGTTAAACCACCACACACCCACTGTGCATGCCTGGCCAGCCATCGCTAATGATGATTGTGGCAGGATGCTCCTAGGGATAGGCCTACTAAAGAATCCATCACAAGATAGCTTCGCGTTGAACCACCATCGTCATCTTCCCGTAGGGGAACCCTGAGTATCACAACCCCCCCCCCCTGCGCATGCCTTGCCAGGCACCGCAAATGATGATTGTGGCAAGATTCCCGTAGGAATTGGTTAACTAAAGAATCCATCACGAGATAGCTTCGCGTTCAAGAACCGTTGTCATATTCCGTAAGGGAACCCTCAGTACTACACCCCCCCTGCGCATGCCTGGCCAGGCAGTGCTAATGATGATTGTGGCAGGATGCCCGTAGGGATTGGAAACCAAAGAATCCATCAGGAGATTGCATGGCGTTCAACCACCATCGTCGTTGTCACGTCGGGGAACCCTGAGAAAGAAACCCCACCGCACATGCCTGGCCAGGCACCGCTAATGATGATTGTGGCAGGATGCCCGCTGGGATTGGCCAACCAAAGAATCCATTACGAGATAGCTTCTTGTTCAAACACCATCGTCGTATTCCCGTAAGGAAAACCTGAATACTACAACCCCACCGTGCATGCCTGGCCAGGCACCGCTAATGGTTATTGTGGCAGGATGCACCTAGGGATTGGCCAACCAAAGAATCTATCACGAGAAAGCTTCGCGATCAACCGCCGTTATCAACTTCCCGTAGGGGAACCCTGAGTACCACATCCACACTGTGCAAGTCTGGCCAGGCAACGCTAATGATTGCGGCAGGATGCCCCTCTGGATTGGCCAACCAAAGAAACCATCCGGAGATAGCTTCGCGTTCAACCACCGTCGTCATCTTCTCGTAGAGGAGAAGTAAAAACTTTATTTTGAGCCTGGTGATGTGGGAGTGGCTCCTCAGTCTAGGAGACCATGGGACGACCTCGCTGTCCCAGCCCTGGACACCAGGAGTTGCTGTGCATTGAAGCCGGCGCTGGTAGTCAGGATCTCCCATAGCTCAGGAAGGGGAAGGGAAGTGGTTAAAGCAGGGAGGGCTGGGTTGTGTGCGCACCCAAAGATCATGTGTATGAGGCTACATGGGTTGGGGCAGAATTTACATGTGGCAGAGTATTGGGTGGGGTACATCCGATGTAGCCAAGTTGGGTGAGGAAAGGTGTTTGTTTGAAGCCTCGGGATTATTACTTCTTCTGTTTTAGTAAGATCCGGGTGAGGAGAGGGAAAATGTTGTCTTGATGTGCGGTAATGTTGGGTGATGTCTTGAAATGTGAGCAGGAGAACGAGACTGGGTGCTTCCTCAGAGCCTCGGAGGAGAGTTCGCAGGCTTGTCTGTGGGAAAAATTATTGCCCGTTAGTGAGGAGTGTCCCGGGGTCCACAGAATGTCGATCTTCCTGTTGGGGGCATGTTGAGCCAAGAGGTTCCACGTTGTTGAGGCCACGTAACCCGATAAAAACTGCGACAGACGGCTTGACAGTCTGTAATTAAAATTGTGGCGGGTGTTTGAGTGATGGCGAGAGCGACAACCAATTCTTCCACGGCCCAGTTAGATGTGGTCTTGATTGAGGAGCAGGTGATGATCTTTTCTTTAGTGGTTGCTACGGGTAAGTAATGGGACGGATTGGAGTAAGGGCTGGCATCCGTGTACAAAACGTTACGATTTTTTCCGTAGATTTGTTCTTGGGCTTGGCTACGGGCGTATCGACGACCGGAGTGCAAAGTGGGATGCATATTTTTGGGAAGAGGGCAGACACGAATGGATTGACGCCAATTATGGGGAAGAGGTTTCTGTCCGTGTTTTGAGGAATTGACATTATGAGCTCCTGTAAAAGTGCCAGTCCTGTTGGTGTTTGAGTTAGACAAAGACTGTTGAGTGGAAAAATGACCTTCGATGAGTTCCGTGACCGAGTTGTGAATGCCTAATTGGAGCAGTGTAGTTGTGGCGGTGGACATAGGAACGTTAAGCGCTTTCTTTATAGCTTTGCGGATGAGGCGATCAATGGCTTCCGTGCCACTTTTGGTGAGAGTGAGGTAGGGGGCGATGTAGATGACCCGTGATATGAGGAAGGCACGGATAAGGCGGAGAAGGTCTTCCTCCTTCATGCCGCGATGACGAGTGGAGATGCGACTAAGCATGTGGGTAACTTGAGTGAATACTGTGGTAAGCTTGAATAGTGTCTGATCGTTCCGTGTATTGGCCTGGATTGTAACACGAAGTATCTTGAGTGAATGTCTGGGATGTATAAGCTGACAATCGAGGGTAATTTGAACTGATTCTTTGTTGGATGCAGGGGGACTTTTCCGTACAATGATGAGGTCAGATGTTTGAGGGAAACACCGAAGGCCAATTGATGAGGCATATGGGTTTACAGTGTCAGTGGCTTTTTGAAGGGTATCTTGAATTTCACCTAAAGAACCCGTGTCAGTCCAAATGGTAATATCATCCACATACAGTGCGTGATGAACACGGGGGACGTCTTTGAGCTGACGATGGAGGTCTAGGAGAGCGATATTAAAAAGCAAAGGTGAAAGAGCAGAACTTTGAGGAGTGTCTCGATCTCTTAGTGATGGGATCAGATTTCACATCGCCTGCTTTGAGGATCGCCTGTCGGTGGGTGAGAAAATCGGCAATGTAGGAGTAGGTACGCAAGCCGCAGCCTGTTTCGTTGAGACGGAAGAGGATGGCAGAATGAGGGACGTTATCGAAGGCTCCCTTTAAGACCAATGCAAGAATTGCACGAGGTGAATTTCGGAAGGCTGGTATAAGACTTTCTTCCTTTATGCGAAGAAGGATGTCTTGAGTGCACAGATGTTTTCGAAAACCCCACATTGTATTTGGGATGAGATCCTTGGCTTCTAGGTAGGGTTGTAGACGTCGGAGTAACATGTGCTCCACTAATTTACCCACACAAGATGTTAAAGAAACAGGACGAAGGTTGTCCAGATGGGGGGAATTGTTAGGCTTCGGGATAAAGCGGAGCTCTGCTGTTTTCCATTTTGGGGGAAGTTTTTCGGATTTCCAATGGGCGTTATTTTGCTGCAGAAGTTGTTCCATTGAGGCGTCTTCTATGTTGGCTAAGAGACGATGGGTCACATGATCCTGGCCCGGGGTGCTGTTTTTGTTGCATTCGGAAAGAGATGTGCGGAGTTCATAAAATTGAAAATCTCGATCAAGGTCCCGATTTGGCTGGCCTGTGTAGGGAGCAGGAGTGAAATTTCTGTATGTGTGGAGGTATTTATTTTCTAAGGAACGCAAGAGTGCTTCAGAAGAGCCATTGAAAGAATGAAGAGTTTGGCTCAATGCTCGATGAGAAGCGCTCCTATTGGTTTGGGGGTCGATGAGATGCCGGAGCAGGTGCCAAGTTCTTTTGGTTGTCAGAGTACCTTGGAGGCTGTCACACAGCTGTAACAAATTTTTTTTGGAAAGGTGGTTGGCGTACTCTGTTGCTTTTTGATATAGAAGAGCGATTCGGAGACACAGTTTGCGGTTGTGCCGCTGTCGCTTCCAGTGCCTGGTGAGGCTCCGTCGTGCCTCCCAAAGACTTAAGGGTTTCGTGTTGACATCAGGGGTGTGGTGGGTGATAGCCACGGTTTTGGTTGTTGAGTGAACAGTTTGGAGTTAATCATCAATCCACCCTGATAGGGGTGACTGGGGTCAAGAGGTTTGGAAGAATTTCTTTTCTGAAGGTGTCCCAGTTGGTAAGGCGTGCCACCTCCAGCTGAGCAATGTACATGTGTTTTTTATTGTTAATAATATAAGCTCGTGATCATATCCAAGCTTTTCCTGCGGAAGAAACCAGGAGACGCCTAGGGAGCCCAAAAGAAATGAAAGATCCGGGGTAGTATCTCTGTTGACGCTTGTACCAGTGCGGGTTGGTGAATCGGGTTGGTTGAGCAGCAGCAGATTAAGGTCGTCGATAACATTGGCCAGAATGGAGCCCCGCTGGTTTTTGTAGTGCTAGCCCCAGTTAGGATGAGCGGCATTGAAATATCTTAAAATAAAAAGGTGTCTATTTCTGGTGATTTTGATGGCATCATTGATCGTGGCTTTATTGTTGGGTGACTTTTGGGTGGGACGACAATATATGTTGAGTATAAATACGCTGAACTTGGTTCTGGTGGACGGAGACAGAAGCTCCAGGAGTGTGTGGTTACATCCGTGCTGTGGTGTGATGTGATGAACAGCTGATGCGGCCTTATTGACAAAGGTTAAAGTTGGGTAGGTGTCGATCGATCCATACGATATGTACCCAGGTAATGTTCTGCACGTGTTGGCCTCTTGAACGGCTATCACAACTGGTTTTTGGTGGAGGGTGCAGATGAATTAATGGAGAGCTGCTTTTTTTTTATGCCTCTACAATTACACTGAAGTATGGTGGTTAAGCTAGCTTGACGACGTGTCCCTGGCATCCGGGAGAGGAGAGGGCTGCATCGGAGTTACGGGCGTAAGGGAGAGCTCGTCCGTGAACGCGAGTCACGTTTTTACTGGGGCGCTCGGTGCGAGGAGTGCTTTGGTAATAGGTGTGGTCTGAGAGAGCTTTGGTCGGGTTGTGAATGCTGATTTCATTTCGGAGGGAACATTGATCAGCCCGTAGAGATTGGAGTTCTTGTTGAAGGCTCTGATTTTTTAGGCGGATGAGTTGAATTTCTTGAGTTATTCCACTTAGCTGGTTTGTGAGCTAGGAGAGCATATCATGAATTTAGGGAAGGGCCATTGATTCTCATTCTTTGGGAGGAGCAGCGGAGTTGGGGGAGGTTGAGGTGGCGGGAGGAGGATTGGGTTTCTTGCGTTTCTCATTGAGATTACTTTGAGAGCTTTCGAGGACCTCGAGACGGCCTGAAGAGACGTCATTAAGGCAGTTTGTTCCTCCAGGACACAGAAGAGCTTTTTGCACTCCATACAAGGTGCTGGATTTTGTGTAGCTTTGGTAGGAAGGGGTAGGACAGATTGGGCTTGAGCTGTGGGGGAAACCATATGAGCCCAGCTTACTTGTGCCGGCCGATCTAGTTGACCCCAAGTGACGTGGTGCATAGGGCCCCCTGGAGTTGCTTCTGGAACGGTAGCGTTTCGGTGCAGCAGGCGTAAATGAACGGTCCCATTTGCGACTTCCATGTGGTGATAGGTCCTGCGGTGTCTTGATGATTCAGGTCGTGCCTGTAGGGGTCCTCGTTGTTTGAGAACGAAGGGTTTGGCGTAGCGTTTAGTGCACCCAGGGGACCCAGAGAGATGGGAGCCACCACAGAGGCTGCACGTAAGGTTGCAGGCGTGTTCTGGTTGTGGATTTTGGAGGCCACAGACGTGACATACCGCAGTCGCTGGATTAGGGCAGGCTGTCGCTCGATGTCCAACCGTGTGGCAGGTGCCACAGACGGGAATTGTTTTCTTGTAAATCGAGCAAGGGTATTCCGCTCCCTATAACCGTACTGTATAAGGGACTTTAAGGCCAGCAAAGGTAATGATGACGGTGGAGGAGGTTCCAATGCTTCTGACAGTATATACTTCGTCCACAGTCTGGTCAATGTTGTTCAGGATTTCAATTTCTGTGAATCTTGTGGGCACGCGACGAATGACTGCTTTGATAGAGTCGTCAGGTGCAAGTCCATATAGTTGAAGAGGGTATTGCTTCTTGTCGAAGATGAGTTGTTTACCTTGGCTGAGCAACCTCGCTGCTTCTGATGACGGGGTGATGACTGTAGCTATGTTCTGCGTGACGTCCACCCGTAATCGAAGATATTGCCTGACGCCACGTGGTGTTTATTGCGTTCATCAACGCCAAGTAGAGTTCAACATAGGGAATGTCGCCGAGAGCTAGTCCGCCTTGGGGTCTTAGGACCAGCTTGAAGTCGTCTTTAGGTAAAGGCTTCGGTTTCACAGCAGGCTTACCTGCTTGCAAATGAGGCGGCATGGTGCAAGACGAGACGGGTGCGCAGGTCAGGTGAGAAGAGGTTGCTTTACGCTGACGTCGTCTTTGAGCTTTGGAGACAACCTCGATGAAATCTTGCAGATCTTCTCGATTTATAGGCTCACGCCTTTCGTCCATCCTGAGCTGAATCCATTTCATTGTCGGTCGAGGTGGAGTTGGATGCGACTGCATTCGCAGTGGTTGATTCGTCGCCGCTGCTGGTTGTGTCTTGCATGATAACTCCAGTGCTAGGCCTACGCCAAGCGCAAGTCATTGGCTGGCGTAGTATAGATGAAGCTTGCAATATATTTCAGCCACTGGTACAAGCGATGTGTCAGGATGACGGCGAATACCTCCTGAATACGATGGTATGATTGGGATAAGCGTACCACAAATAATTACCACATTTTCGGTTAAAAATACTGGGAGCCGGTATAGAGCGCTTCAGGCCTTTTACTTCTTTTTCCTCGATCCCTCTTCTCGTAGGGAACATCAAGTACTCCACCCCTACTGTGCATACCTCGCCAGGCACCGCTAATGATGATTGTGGCAGGATGCTCCTAGGGATTGGCCAACTAGAGAATGCATCACACTATAGCTTCGCATTCAAACACAATCGTCATCTTCCTATAGGGGAAGTCAGAGTACTACACCCCCAGCATGCATTCCTGGCCAGGCAACGCTAATGATTATTGTGGCAGGATGCCCGTAGGGATTGGAAACCAAAGAATCCATCACGAGATAGTTTCGCGCTCAACCACCGTCGTCATCGTTCCGTAGGAGAAACCTGAGTACCCCACCCCAACTGTGCATGCCTGGCTAGGCACCAATAATGATCATTGTGGCCGGATGCCAGAAAGGATTCGCCAACCAAAGAATCCATCACGAGAAAGCTTCGCGTTCAACCACCATCGTCATCTTCCAATAGGGGAACCCTGAGTACCACACCTCCATTGTGCATGCCTGGCCAGGCCCCGCTGATGATAATCGTGGAAGGATGAACATAGGGATAAGCCAACCAAAGTATCCATCACGAGAAAGCTTCACGTTCAACCGCTGTCGTCAACTTCCCGTAGGGGAACCCTGAGTACCACCCCCAAAATGTGCAAGTCTCGCCAGGCAACGCTAATGATCTTTGTGGCAGGATGCCCCTAGGGATTGGCCAACCAAAGAATCCATCCCGAGATAGCTTCACCTACAACCACCGTCGTCATCTTCTCTTAGGGAACCTCCAGTAGCACACCCCCACTGTGCATGCCTGGCCAGGCACCGCTATTGATGATTGTGGCAGGATGAACATAGGGATAAGCTAACCAAAGTATCCATCGCGAGAAAGCTTCGCGTTCAACCGCTGTCGTAAACTTCCCGTAGGGGAACCCTGAGTATCACACCCCACCGCGCATGGCTGGCCAGGCACCGCAGATGATGATTGTGGCAAGATACCCCTAGGGATTGGCCAACTAAAAAATCCATCGCGACATACCTTTGCGTTCAACAAACGTCGTCATATTCAGTAGGGGAAGCCTGAGTACTACACCCTTACAGCGCATGCCTGGCCACGCACCGCAAATGATGATTGTGGCAGGATGCCCGTAGGGATTGGAAACCAAAGAATCCATCACCAGATAGCTTCGCGTTCAACCACCGTCGTCATCTTCCCGTAGGGGAACCTTGAGTACCTCGCCCCAACTGTGCATGCCTGGCTAGGCACCAATAATGATCATTGTGGCCGGATGCCAGAAAGGATTCGCCAATTAAAGAATCCATCACGAGAAAGCTTCGCGTTCACCCACCCTCGTCATCTTCCAATAGGGGAACCCTGAGTACCACACCTCAATTTGCACGCCTAGCCAGGCACCGCTAATGATGATTGTGGCAGGATGAACATAGGGATAAGCCAACCAAAATATTCATCACGAGAAAGCTTCGCGTTCGACCGCTGTTGTCACTCTTCCTGTAGGGGAACCCTCAATACCACCCCTACTATGCAAGTCTCGCCAGCAATGCTAATGATGATTGTGGCTGGATACCCCTAGGGATTGGCCAACCAAAGAATACATCATGAGATAGCTTCGCGTTCAACCACCGTCGTCATCTTTTTGTAGGTTACCTCAAGTACCACACCCCCCTGTGCATGCCTGGCCAGGCATCGCTAATGATGATTGGGGCAGGCTGCTTCTAAGGATAGGCCAAGTAAAGAATTCATCACCAGACAGCTCCGGTTTTCAACCACCATCGTCATATTCCCGTAGGGGAACCGTAAGTATCACACCCCCACCGCGCATGCCTGGCCAGGCACCGCAGATGACGATTGTGGCAAGATGCCCCAAGGGATGGGCCAACTAAAGAATGCATCACGAGATAGCTTCGCGTTTCAACAAACGTCGCCATATTCCTTAGGGGAACCCTGAATACTACACCCCAACTGCGCATGCCTGGCCAGGCAGCGCTAATGATGATTGTTGCAGGATGCCCATAGTGATTGGCAACCAAAGAATCCATCACGAGATAGCTTCGCGTTCAACCACCGTCGTCATCTTCCGTAGGGGAACGCGGAGTACCAGACCCCACTGTGCATGTCTGGCCAGGCACCACTAATGATCATTGTGGCCGGATTCCCGAAAGCATTCCCCAACCAAAAAATCCATCACTAGAAATCTCGGCGTTCAACCACCATCGTCATCTTCCTATTGGGGAACCCTGGGGCCCTATTCTCGACTGCACAAATTGCCGGCAATTCAGGCGTTTTCCGGAAGTCTTTCCTGATTGGCTTTCAATTTTGGTCACGTGCTTGCGGTTGACAAAGCGGTTGTGTGTGCTGTCGTCATTTTGACGTTTCATGTCGTCTACGGACACCAGTTCTAAACTTTGCCTTATTTCTGGTTGCTGAAGGCGCATAATTTTTGGCCGGCAATGAAAAACCAGACTAAATGCAGCGGACATGACAACGTAAGCCTGTCGTTGCTATTCAACAACAATACTGCTTGTAATACACACCCCCTATGTGATTGGCTGAGAAGGCGTGACGTAATTTAAACAGTTGGCGGGAACAATTACGTCATGCATTGGCAACTTCAGCCTGCGTAAAAGTGACGTAATGCTACGTAACAGCATATGCCGTTTTTGGCGGTTGTTTTTGTCGCAGCAAAATGGCGGTTGCAGCAAAATGGCGGTTGTTTTTGTCGCAAAATACAAAAAAATTAGGGCACAAAATTGCCCCAGCTTACGGCACCGCGAAATGTGCGGCAATATGCAGCAGGCGCAGTTTCGCATATGCGCTGTTTAAAGCATGTTTCCTACCGAAACAAATTATAGTTTCAACTGCTTCCAAGTCAGCGATCATTTAATATACAAATAACATGCAGTATTTTGCTTTTATGTTTGGCAATGAAATAAAATCTATTTGTTTGGCGTAACCGCCACATAAGAGGGCAGTACAAGCCTCTCCATGACAAAGAGAACACAATGCATGGTATTTGTTCATTCTTGTCCTAGTAAGCTGTTGGGTCACGTGATCGAACACAAGAGAAAAATAACAATGAAAAGTGACTATTTAGTTCATTACAGCGCTGATTGCGGTCGAGCTTGACGAATGAGTGAATCGGCGACATCGGTGCGCTCCGCGGATATCAGGCGTAGCGCTTCGCTGTGCTTATGTGTCGTAGAAGCGATGGTCGCGGCCGTCTTTTTCTGTGATCACGCCATAAACTTGTAACATAGCAGCAGACGATGGCGTGGCGGCGGTGGCGGCAGGGAAGGTGATAACGCAACAAAGCTTGCATGAAGCAGAGAGCCCAGCTATGTTAATAAAAGCGATTGAAAGAAATAATAGATACGGTAAAAAATTGTGTGATGTTCTTTAGCTCAACATACGCCTTTCGCTCGCTTTGGATCAGCGTTACTCGATCGCCTTGTGGTGTTGACGCCAAATTTGACCTCTAGAAATTTGTTTTTCTTGTCAGCCTCAGCTACCGTCTTTATTTTTATAGTACATGTCAAGTGTTTTTATATCTTTCGTGCACAATATTTGATACCTTGGTAGCGATCTTTATGAGTGACTTGTCAAATTACACTGCATGTCGTCATAGCTATAGGTGCAGCACGTCACTGATTGCTTACGTCGTGCTTACGCAAAAAAACATGGGCGAAATGCCGGCAATTTGTGCAGTGGAAAATAGGGCCCCTGAGTGCCACACCTCCATTGTGCATGTCTCGCCCGGCACCGCTAATGATGATTGTGGCAGGATGCACCTAGGAATTGGCCAACCAAAGTATCCTTCACGAGAAAGCTTCGCGTTCGACCGCTGTTGTCACCTTCCTGTAGGGGAACCCTCAATACCACCCCCTACTATGCAAGTCTCGCCAGCAACGCTTAAGATGATTGTGGCTCGATGCCCCTAGGGAATTGGCCAACCAAACAATACATCACGAGATAGCTTCGCGTTCAACCACCGTCGTCATCTTTTCGTAGAGAACCTCGAGTACCACACCCCCACTGTGCATGCCTGGCCAGGCATCGCTAATGATGATTGTGGCAGGCTGCATCTAGGGATAGGCCAAGTAAAGAATCCATCACCGAGATAGCTCCGGTTTCAACCACCATCGTCATCTTCCCGTAGGAGAACCCTAAGTATCACACCCCCACGGCGCATGCCTGGCCAGACACCGCAGATGACGATTGTGGCAAGATGCCCCAAGGGATGGGCCAACTAAAGAATGCATCACGAGATAGCTTCGCGGTTCATCAAACGTCGCCATATTCCTTAGGGGAACCCTGAGTACTACACCCAAACTGCGCATGCCTGGCCAGGCAGCGCTAATGATGATTGTTGCAGGATGCCCGTAGTGATTGGACACCAAAGAATCCATCACGAGATAGCTTCGCGTTCAACCACCGTCGTCATCTTTCCGTAGGGGAGCCCTGAGTACCACAACCCCACCGCGCATGCCTTACCAGGGACCGCTAATGATGATATTGGCAGGATGCCACTAGGAATTTTCCAACCCAAGGATAATATGCGAGGCGTTCCTCCTCTCCTCTCCGACACTTCTCTCCTCTCCCCTCCAAGCTCCTCTCCTCTCCGGGATTGCGCATCGAATGGAAACACCTGCGCCTCAGCACGCGATAATGCGAAGCAGCTTAGGGTTAGAGACGCGACGGTAGCCGCTGCATGCTCCGCTTGGGGCGCCACTGTATTTCCGCGGTATAAATGCCGCGTGCGCTGGCTCCTTTCACCCACTCTCCACCCGTAACACCGTGGTCAAACTGAAAAATACTGAGAACTTGAGTCGACCCCATGGCTGCTTCGCATACTTCTCAGGGTTCACCTACGGGAAGATGGTGTATTTTTTTCTTCCACCGACTACATGACACGCTACGCAGAGACAAGCGCTCTTCCGACGGGGACTGCACAAGAAGTCGCGAAGTTCTTCACAAACCAATTTGTGCTGTGACATGGAGCCCCCGAAATCTTTATCACGGACCACGAACGGCCTCCGCTGCGGATGTTTGGCAAGGAATCTTACGCTACAGCAACACGGATCACCGAAGAACGACAGCGTACCACCCCCAAACAAACGGACTTACGGAACGTCTGAACAAGACGAGCGCGGATATTCTGTCTAAGTTCATCACGTTGAACATAACACTTGGGACGAAGTCCTCCCGTGTGTCACGTTTGCGTACAGCACAGCTATCCAGAAAACTACTAAGACGACACCGTTCGAGCATGTTTACGGAAGACGCCAGACTACGATGCTTGACGCCATGCTTCCTCACGTAGAAGACGACGACATCAGCGCCGACATCCAAGGATGCCTTCAGCTTGCGAAAGAGGCCCGCCAGCTCGCTCCATTTCGCCCAATGGGCCATAAGCTGGTGGATGCCGGACACTGCAACCTCCGACGTCGACACGCCAAATACCACCCCGGGAGATGTGTGTAGGTCTGCACTCCCCTCAGATGATGTGGACTCAGTGAGAAGCTTCTGCGACAGTATTTCGGACTTTGCCGGATTCAGCAACGTGTTACCAATCTTTACTGCGAGGTGATTCTCGATGGTGATTCCGGAAATTTTTGGTTGTTTCTTGGAATGTTTTTTATTTTAGCATCGGGTCGATGAATCTCGGAGGGAGGGTAATGCCGTGAACCCTCCATTGCGTTTGTTTATTTGTTTTGTTTTTGCCGACCGGCGGCTACCGGGTCTGTTATCTCGTTTGTCTGTGAGCCAATAGAAGTACGTGTTCCATTCTTTAGTTCTATGCCGCACGTGTTATCTCTTTTGATAGGGAGAGCGCTTCGAACTAACGCCAGCAGCCTTGAAAAATCGTCGTTTTCTATAGTCTTCTGGATGTACTTCGACTGTTCGAGAAACACTCGCATCCAAAGATAAATTACTGCAGAGCAGACGCCGCGGCATTTGACTCTTAGACGCTTGCATGCGGACGTCGCTTTGTTCGTTGTTGCTTCAGCGTCTGTGTTTTCTTTGAGTTGTTAGGTGGAGAGCACAAGCTTGCTTAATAAACTTGTTTAGCTTGAAGACAACTGTGTCGTCTTTGGCTGCATGACAATATGCACAATGGTATTACACATTCAAATATTATGCATTTTATATTATTGCCAATCCCAACACGCAGTATGCACTGCTTTATTTTCACACAAACAAATACGAAGCTCGGCTTAGTAACCAAGGAAATTATCAGCCCTTCAGCAGACCACCTATTGAACATAGTCACCTATATAGCTACTGCCATTATACTTGCACTAACAAGCTTCACTTATTTATTAGTGAACTGCATTTGCTATTTGACCTTGCAAAGTAAATACACTTGTGTGTTTCAGCAGGGTTGAGTCCAAGGCGTTCCACGGATACCCAAGAGAAGAAACTTTCTTGGTTGGTATTAATCACCCTGGAACAACAGCCTGTAGTCCTGAAACGTACCAACAAGGGGTTATTGTTGAAGGGTTAAGTACATTTTTAGCTCACTATGCTATTTTTCAGCCTAAGTAAGGTAATGCCTTTACTGTTATTGACGTTTGATTTAGAGTCGAGTTTTTTAGTAGGGTCTATATATGTATAAATGAAACTTTATTGTAAGAAAAGTTAGATGAAAAAAATATCACTGTTACGCCTGAAAGATATATGGATGCAGAAACATAGGAACACTGTTATAGAAAAAGACAAGCTTTCGTCCACATCGCAGCTTAACGATACCCTCCACGTAGGCGACGTTTATCGAATATACAAATTCATTGTATAATTCACGATAATATTGTCACAGGTTTGGTCTTTAACTCCTTACCATAACCTTACCAACCCCCGCTCTGTGGGTATGTGGGTATGCGCCCTCTGGGACAAGTGAGCCCACAGGCTGGGAAAGAAGAAGACGCTCGCTGATGTCGGTGTGCGTGCCGTACCTGGGACATCGCAGCTGCCTTGTCTGTCATTACTATCCCGTCTATTTTCGTACCTGCAATCTCTAAATACATCCCCTTCGTTGCCACGTCACATCTTGTGGGGGAGGTGCTACTTCCGTCTCCGTACCGCTCGCCGGGCCACTTTGAGAAACTACGGAGCTTCGAAGTGGGCGTCACGTTCACAGCTCCATGATGCCGCGCCCCGGTGAGCCTGGATCTCCTCCGCCGATAGTCATCGTGTCTCACCCTCGTGATCCCGGTGATTTTACTGGCACTGATAACGTCGACGCGGATGAATGGCTACGCATGAACGAACGCGTCAGTGTTTACAACCGCTGGGATGAGACAATCATGCCGGCGAATGTTGCCTACCATTTTTAAGAAGACGGCTGGGACTTGGTTCCTAAACAATGAAGTGAGGCTCACAAGCTGGGATGCCTTTAAAAAGGAGTTCCTGGATTCGTTCAGTAACTCCGCTGTCCGTCAGCTAGCCGCAAAGAACGACCTTTCTTCGCGCACTCAGTCCTGTACTGAGTACTCTGTCGCCTTCATCCAGGACGTGTTGGCCATTTGCGCCAAAGTAGATCCGAAAATGCCGGAGTCCGATAAGATTGGGCATATCCTAAAGGGCAGAGCAGATGATGCCTTCAATCTTCTTATGTGTAAAGAGTGTGCCACAATTGACTCTGTGTTGAAGGAATGTCGCCGATTTGAGCAGGCGAAATGCCGCCGCATAGCGCAGCAGTTCAACAGGCTGCCTCACACCGCAGCAACCTCATCGTGCGCAGATGTGACAGCGCCTCCCAGTTTACCTATGGCTCCGGGCCCGATGCAACATTCTGACACGTTGACAAAGATCATGCGCCGCGAAATCGAGGCCATGGTCCTGGCTCCTGTATACCCCCATGCGCACAACCATAACAAGCCGACTATGCAACTTATACAGGCCGTGGTGCGTGAGGAAATCGCCAACCTTGGCATCCACCCTGCGTGCGCTATGGCTTCTCCGGACGTCCGCCAGAACCTTCCGCCTTCATTTGCCCGGAATAGCTTCCCACGGCGTTATGACGCCCCACCCTCGTTACCGCCGCCGCTAACCCCGCAGTATGGAGAACCCCTGACGACCGCCTATCTGCCTTCGAGTGCTCTCGTATTGGTCACGTCGCCCCGTTATTGCCGACAACGCTAGACGTCCCTGCACGCTTCCGGTTTTCGCTCCAACCACCTACTCTTCTGACGATCGGCCTTTTCAATTCCCCCCCTGTTACTCAACCCCAGTATGTTCCCGACAGCTCTCACAGCAACCGCTCTGGCCGCTCCCCGTCACCCCAACGTCGCCAATCTCGTTCGCCGCAGCCTCGCCGCCCTTCGCCGCCGACTTCTTACGCACGCACCTCTCTGGGAATCTAGCCAATGCCGCTCCAGGAAGGTGATGCTGCATATCCGACCCGGCCTGAAAATCCTCCGTTTGCAAAGACGACGCGACGCAATTACCTTGACGTTGATGTTGATGGTGTTCGTGTGAGTGCTCTAATAGATACCGGTGCCAGTATCTCCGTAATGAGTTCCAACCTTGGCCGCCGCCTTCGTAAGGTCTTGACGCCCGCCCCATCTCCTGTCGTCAGAGTAGGCGACGGCCATACGCCCACCGTCGAAGGACTGTGCACCGCTCGGGTTGGTGTCGGTGACCATCACATTCCGGTCGTGTTAACGTGTTCGATGCATGCGCCCATGACATAATTCTCGGTCTTGACTTTCTTACCGACAACGCCGCGCTTATTGACTGTGCCACGGGTATTCATAGTCTTCATCTGCCGACGGTCCTGCTGCCGATACCAAACTTCCCAACCACCTCTGCTCCACAGAACATGTCCACTTGCTTCCCATCACAATATCCAACGTCCGTTTTTTACCATGCCCACCGTTTTTCACCGGGTATCTCACGGCTAACGCAAAATAATTCAAGATGAAGTCCAGAAAATGCTGAAAAAGAATGTAATTGAGCCTTCCAGTCCATGGGCGTCACCAGTCGTTTTGGTGAAAAAGAAGAATGGTCGTGTGCGCTTCTGCATTGATTAACGGCACTTGAACAAGTCACCGAAAAAGACGTTTATCCGCTTCCTCGGATTGATGACGCCCTCGATTGCCTGCACGGTGCATCGTACTTTTCTTCTATTGACCTTCGGTCTGAGTATTGGCAAATTGCTGTTGATGGCCAGGACAGCGAAAAGACCGCTTTTGTGACGCCAGACGGGTTGTACCAATTCAAGGTCATGCCCTTTGGTCTGTGCAACGCGCCACCTACCTTCGAAAGAATGATCGACTTCCTCATTACGTGGCTTCAAGTGGTTGACCTGCATTTGCTACTTGGACGACGCCATCGTTTTTTCTCCGACATTTGAAAGTCATCTCCATCGTCTTGCCGACATCCTAGAAGTTTTCCGCCGCGCCGGTCTCCAGCTCAATTCCTCAAAATGCTGTTTTGGTGGCCGGCAACTCAAGATCCTCGGCCACGTAGTCGATGCTGCTGGTGTCCGGCCTGATCCCGAGAAGGTACGCGCCGTCCAGGAATTTCCAATTCCGCGTTCGGCAAAGGATGTTCGTAGCTTTGTGGGACGATGCTCCTAGTTTCGTCGATTTATCGAGAACTTCGCTGAGATCGCGCGGCCATTGACAGATCTCCTCAAGGCCAATACCTCCTTTTCCTGGTGCACCGCGCAAAGCGCAGCCTTTGCCGCTCTCGTTGACCGCCTGACTCGTTGCCCAGTTTTGGCCCATTTCGATCCGTTGGCTCCCACAGAAGTTCGCATGGACGCGAGCGGCCACGGAATAGGGGCAGTCCAGGTGCAGAAACAGACTGGTCACGACAGGGTGATAGCCTACACCAGCCGACTTCTGTGTCCCGCTGAACGTAACTATTCCATCACGGAACGTGAATGCCTCGCCCTCGTCTGGGCAGTCAACAAGTTCCGGCCCTATTTGTACGGCAAATCCTTTGCGGTTCTTACCGACCATCATGCCCTATGTTGGCTTTCGTCGCTTAAAGATCCGTCCGGACGACTCGGCCGCTGGGCGTTAAGACTCCAGGAGTATGACTACTCGGTGGTCTACCGGTCTGGTCGCATGCACAGGGACGCCGACTGCTTGTCTCGTCATCCTGTTGATCCGCCTGATCACACGTGGAATGAGGACGACCCCTGCGTATTTGCCCTGTCCGACTTGCACGACATAGCCGCCCACCAATGACGCGACACATCGCTTCGGCAGGTTATAGACCGTCTTAGCTCAGAGCCGTCCGACCCATCTCTGCACGCCTTTACACTGCGTAATGGAGTCCTGTTTCGCCGCAACTTCCGGGCGGATGGCCCTGACGCCCTTCTAGCCGTATCTCAGCATCTCCGTGCCGACATACTCCCCGAGCTTCATGACGTGCCGACTGCTGGGCATCTTGGTGTCACTCGGACCTACGACCGTGTGCGGCGACGCTTTTACTCGCCCGGCCTTTACCGGTTCATGTGACGGTACGTTACCGCTTGTGATCTTTGCCAACGCCGCAAGACGCCCCGATCACTTCCAGCAGGCACTCTTCAACCAATTGATGTTCTTTTTGAACCATTCTTCCAGGTTGGATTGGACCTTCTCGGTCCTTTCCCCTTATCCCGCTCTGGTAACAGGTGGATCGCCGTTGCCACCGATTACACCACGCGTTACGCCATCACACGTGCCCTTCCTACCAGCTGTGCCACGAACATCGCCGATTTTCTACTACACGCCGTAATTCTGCATCACGGTGCTCCTCGTCAGCTCACTACGGACCGTGGTCGGTGCTTCTTATCTCAGGTCGTCGACGACCTTCTTCGGTCCTGCCGCATTAAGCACAACCTCACCACTGCCTATCATCCGCTGACCAATGGGCTCGCTGAACGATTTAACAAAATGCTCACGGATATGCTAGCTATGTACGTGTCCACCGACCACTGTGACTCGGACGTTCCTCTCCCTTACGTTACTTTCGCCTACAATTTATCGCGCATCCACACTGCCTGCTTCTCTCCTTTCTTCCTCCTTTTCGGCCGTGACCCTTCCCTGCCATTGGACATCATGTTGCCTGACTCCACCACGCCACGAACTGAGTATGCACGCGATCTCATTGCCCATGCTGATGTGGCCCGCCAGATCGCCCGCGCCAAGATTACGGCGTCACAGGCAAGTCAGAAGCGCCGCTACGACGAGACCCACCGTGACGTGTGCTTCCCACCTGGTTCGCTGGTCCTCCTTTGGACGCCTTCACGCCATGTTGGGCTATGTGAAAAACTACTGTCCCGCTTCACAGGCCCCTACCGCATCATTCGCTTGGTTACTCGTGTGACGTACGAAATTATTCCAGTCACGACCGCCGCCGTCACCTGTGCAACCAGCGTCTCAAATTGTGCATGTGTCCCGCCTGAAGCCGTACTTCGTCCGTGAATAAGTTCAGCCCTCAATTTCTACCGTCTTCAGCACCGCGACGTTTCTCCTACCGCCGGGGGTTATGTCATGGGCTCGGTGTTTGGCTTCTTACCATAAACGGAACCTGTGGCCAACCACCGCTCTGTGGGTATGCGCCCTCTGGGACAAGTGAGCCCACAGGCTGGGGAAGAAGAAGACGCTCGCTGATGTCGGTTTGCATGCCGTACATGGGACATCGCGGCTGCCTTGTCTGTCGTTACTATCCCGTCTATTTTTGTACCTGCAATCTTAAATACATCCCTTTTTGCCACGTCACAATATACTCTGTAGCGAAAAGGAACGAGAAGACCAGACGTCCGGCTATCAAAGATGGCTACGACCGACTGCCGCGAGAGCCGCGCTCGTGGAGCGAGCCCCCACCACCTGCCTCCGGGCGCGCTTCTTTGTCTTTATTCAACATTCTCCCGCGGCCCAAAATTGATCAAGGGTTTGCTTAAAAAAACACAGACGCTGTACTGGACGACGTATTTTCTGTCCCGATGACAGGCGTAGGGAACACGAGCGCACAACTCCGTCGCGTCCGGGAAATAGTTGAAGAATGCGCCCAAGTTGCCAGAAGGCCGGTGGCGAATTGTCCTGTACGAGCACTACGTCCCCCACTTGGAGCCTGGAGGGAAGCTGCGCCGTTGCCTCGTGAGCGGATCGGAGCAACAGGAGGTACTCTCGTTTCTATCGACGCCAAAGACACTCCGTTACGATTTGACGGTGCCGAGCTCGTCTGCGTACTTCGCTGCCCGTGGACAGCGGTTCTGGAAGGCCGAGTTGCTGAGGCAGGCACGTGTTGCTTTTATCCAGCCAGAAGTGCGCTCGGGTCAGCGGGTATGGCTCATACGCGTCTGCCTAGAGATACGTAAGGGGCCGGCTGTAATTACCGCCTCGACTTCGCAAAGCCTCGTCTGCAGCTCTTCAGCAGTCAGGCAACTGCGGCCGAGGATTCGCCGTAATGCCTTCTTGGTGAGACGGATTAAGCGTTCCCACCAACCACCCCACCACGGAGCTCTTTCGACGTTAAATTTCCAGGAAATGTTGCGGCCGCTGCAAAAATCAAGGGCGGGGTACTCCGGAGCCGAACAGAGAGAGCATGCGCAGTGGTGGAAGGCTAAGGCGTTATCCGAGTAAATGCTCGATGGAATGCCGCGTCTAGCGATCAACCGCCAGAAGGCAGACGAGAAGCTCGATGACGTCATCTGAGATGTAATCTCGAGGAGGACGGCTCGTGTCATCCCACAGGAGAAAACGGCGACCTAGGCCTTTGTTTGCTCAGGATTCGTTGTGCGACAGAACAGCGGTTTACAGAAGTCTACACCGACAACGTTGAACGGACTGGATTCTGTTTAAGGATGGATGTCCGGGAACATGGGATGACGCGTCGAAAACAACTCGAAGCTTGGTTCTCACAGCATCACGACACACGACACCATGGTGTGGCATATAATAGGTGTTCGGTTTCCTATCCTCTTTGTCGCAGGTCACTCGTTCCGAATGGCCTTCATCAAAGTATGCGCGGATGCTCCTGTCTTATTGCCTCAGCAAGTCTGGCTGACCGCGGAAGCGTTTGAGCTGCATGCAGAATCTCTGCTCTGCAAGCCGATAATTGTTATCAGAGACATCGAGCCCTGGCTCTCGAATTAGAAGGCGCAATTCATAGGGGTCGTTTGCTTTGCGAATTCCATGCTGGAACTGGTGGACGGCGGGGTCGTTAAACCCTAAGTTTTCCGATGTTCCCTGAATTCCGATTGCTTCCAGGCGCCACATGAACGACAGTTCAACGTCCGCGGCGGCGCCTTCAGGGGGCGCTTCTCCGAGCGATAAAAACAGCGCGCTGGAGTGCGGCGTCGAAGGACTTGGGTTTTAAAGTTGGGCACCTTGCACACTCCAGCCCAGAACTGCTTCCACGGCTGTTAGCCAGGGACAAATGCTAGAAATTCGTCCTGTGGCCACCTTCCAATATGCGTCCGACCCAATCAGCACGCTTATCTGATGCTTTTGAAACGTGGCCGAAAGCCGGGCATCAGCCTCAACTTGATACTTAGCGGCCATCGAAGTGAGAATCGAAGTGAGAATCTCTCGAAGCAGGCGCGCTCGTGCGAGTACTTCCGAAAGTAGCAATGGCAAGACGTTCGACCCCGTCGACGAGACAATCGAGTGCGCCGGACACATCGCGTCGGATGAAGGTGCGCTGACTCCCAGAATCCAACAAAAAGCGGACGAGCAGCTGGCGGCTTGTGCCGAGGCCCCATGCACGGCCTGTCTGCAGAAGTACTGGCGTGAGTCCTGCAGCACTGGTCGAAGCGCACGTCACTGCGTTAGCTGTGCCGATTGTCGCCCTGTCGCTGCGACTGGGATCGGGTTCGGCGGGGGGTTTGGACCCTTCCAGCCGGGCGTTGGATGTCGCAGAGCGTCGTAAGGTGCCGACGCGAACAAAAGCCGCATACCAGACTGTTCGCTGACTTGCACTGCTTTGCAAAGTGGTTGCCCTTGCCGCATCTGAAGCAGCACTTGCTTGGCTGCAGACGCTTCCGTTTCCCTTCGGGCGATATTGGCGCTCTGCAGTAGGCGATAACATGGTCCCGAGCGTTGCAAAGTTCACACCCGTGTAGCGCCGACGACGGCGATTGGGTGGCGAGAGTCACCGCAGTAGGCGGATCGATGCGCGGAGGCGAAGACTGCTGTCTCCCCTGGCCGCGGCGCGTGGACGGAACCGAACGATCGGACGCGCTCTCCTCTCGAATCTCCACCTGGACGCGGAAAAAGTCAACGATCACCTTGATTTCTTTGGATGTGGCGGAAGGCGATACAGACACCTCGGATGCGTCCTGCTGCACCTCCTTCAGCCTTTGCCGGTACAGGAGGCCGAGGTCGTGCGGCAAGGTCTGCAGCAGTACGCGATGGAGCACGACGGAGTACTGGTCCGGGGAAACGCCCAGGCCCTCCAACGCGTTTATGCGAAACGTGACCGTGTGGTAGAGGACCCGCAATTTGTCGGTGTCGGCCGAATTGTGCACCGGCTCCAGGGCGAGCAATTTGTCCAGGTTGTCGTACACTAGTAGGTCTTTCCACCCAAATCTGTTGGTAATGATTTTGACGGGGAAGTCGTAATTGGCGTCGGCCAGCCTGATGCGCTCGATCACGTCCTTGGCGGGACCGGTCAAGTACGAGAGAAGGTACTTAAACTTCTCTATGCGTGGCAATGCCGCATTCGAATGGATGCTTGACTCGAACTGGTCCCCGAACCCTTGCCAGTCTCGTCTGTCGCCCGAGAAGTTCGGTATCTGGAGCTTCGGGAGTACGGCGAAGCGGGTTCCCTGCGTTGTCTGAGGGGTGCCCGGTCGAGGCTGAGAAGGGGCGTTCCCGCAAGGCTAACAAGACTCGGCTGTACCTGCGCTGGCTGAAGGGGCCGGGCTCGTGACGGAGCGCACACGCGTGCGAAAGGAGCAGATGCGCTCGTCGTAATCAATAGCATCCAAAACGTCGGCGTCAAATTCCTCTTCTGTGAGAGTCGCCTGAATCTGGCTGTCCAGTTCGTGCAATGCTCGCTGCTTGTCGAGGATTATGTCCAGCATCGTCTGAAATTCGAGAGTCGGTGCCGCCGGGTTCTGCAGGAGCGCGTCGAGTGCCGTCATCTTCTTCGTGACGGTGGTACGAAGAACACCCCGGCGGCGACGGAGCGAATCCATGTGGCGCGAGTCGGCGGCGGGAGTGGACGGCTGGGGATTTCGGCACCAGAGAATATGTGGCAAAAAAAGACCAGCGTCTGGCTTCCGATGTGGTGATCGAGTCGATTAGCGAGGCCGAGAGCTCCCCCCATTCCCCTCTTCCTCCCCGTCTACTCCCCCTACTGTCGCCCCCTGCCTGCGCATCTTTATTGAATTGTGTAGCGAAAAGGAACATGAAGACCAGACGTCCGGCTGTCCAAGATGGCTACGACCGACTGCCGCGATAGCCGCGCTCGTGGAGCGAGCCCAAGCCGCCTTCCTCGTGGCGCGCTTCTTTCTCTTTATTCAACATACTCCTCGGGGCTGTTTTGCGTGGAACGGAGCACCTGTTCGCGAATGCGAGGTAAGATCTTGCACCTAGACGAGTTTTAAAGAGGAATGATGAATCAGCATATTTATAATGACATTGCGCATTCATTTCATGGCAGCAATATCAAAGAGCACCTTAGTTCTTTCAAATGACGTATGGAAGAGAGGCTCTTGGGGGACAGTGATTCGTCGTGTCAGAAAAAGCTCATTACTTTTTAATTTCAAGACGGCGTAATTTCGGTCTCGTTCTCTTGAATGAGCATCCGCCCGCCTCCTATCTTCCCACCAAGCCACATATAGCGGCCGCTAGTTAATTATCAGGATTGTTTTTGAGGTTTGGTATTCCAAATTCAAATCAGGGATGTATCAGTATTCACAGACTAAACGCAGTGTTAATTGCGGCATTTGTGTTTTGACCTTTTACTATGAATGATAGCTGCGTAATTAACCTACTGGGCTTCTATATATATACATATTATATATCATGTATATAGTAATATATATATGTATATTATAATATAAATATATATATATTAGATATATATATAAAATATAATATATATGTTACACTGCTTCCGCGTTCTTTGCAGGCTTCGTATTTTTTGTCCAAGATTTCAACGAACTTCTCAACGTTTGGTGTTCCGGGGGAAACCGACACCCTACAATGCATTTTTCGAAAATATATACAAGGCAGTCTTGCGAATGACATTTTTCATATAATAAATATGAATTTCAGGTTTTACCGCAAGGTCAGAATTATTTGTACATACTATGGTAAGGGTTGCTGCGATAAGTACACGCTTTCATACGAGCCTCTACAAATCCACAGGGGAACGATAGTCCGATAGCGATAAACTGCTCCCTTTTTCCTTATAATTTGTCCAATGTCGGTTTTCCGGTCTCTTGAATAAATCTGCAAAAAACAACACGTATTTTGCTTATTAATGCTTGGCATGAACACATCAGAGTAGTGCTTCAGCAAGAAAGTTGCAAAGTGCAATAAAAATTTCTTCTAAAGACGTGGCACGGATTAAGTAACAAACATATTACAGATGGAACAATCAAAGGTGTTCACGAAAAAGGTCATTAGTTACACCAAACATTTGTAACTTGATTGAATGTTAGGACTGAAGAATGGAAGGAGCGAAGATTGATGTCACCGACGGCAAAACGCTGTGAAATACTGAAGATTACCTTGTACACGCCAAAACTGAGAGGGCACCCAAGGGTGGGTGTCGACCATGCGGAAAGGCGCGGTGGCGCGTATGTAAACACATGCAGACAACCACGGTGGCAGGAAGCACCAACTCAAATTTCAAGCATCTAATTCACGCGACACTCGACTGCGACTCTTCTAATGTGGTGTACCTTCTGGAGTGCGCTGTTTGTGGCATCGAATACATTGGCCAGACGGACACGGCATTCCGCATGCGCTTCAACAACCATCGCGCACATTTTCGTTCACTCCCGGATCTACCCTTATCACGACATATTAACTCCGAAAACCATCCATTCCACTCCATCAGGGTCACACTTTTACACAGTGGATTTTCTACTACAAGAGAATGCAAACAACGTGATTCTTACATTATTTACAAATTCAATACCGTAAAGGCAGGAATGAATGTTATCCCGGGCATTGTGTCGTCTATATACATGCTGTTAATATTCTGGCTGCAGAATAATCCCGTATTTAAATTGTAAGTATCTGTGTTGTTTAAACAAGTAATCAAACTATTCTTATTTTATTTATTCCCTTCCTGGGGTTTCCCCACAGGCGGCATATGCCACAAACAACATCGAGGCGCCCGCCGCCGTTTACTCCAACAAAGGACCCGCGCGACTACCGCGCGGTTAGAGGATTATTTAAGCTCCTTTCCCTGGTTCATGGTAAGGGACGACCCTGTCGGCTGCCCTGACAGTGCAGAAGAATAGAGCTAAGAATGATGAATGGCGCTCGCCCGTCCTGCCGGTAGGCGTAATCGTGCATGCTTGAGCCATGGTGCGGAGATCGTACCTACACTCTTAACGAGCCTGCCTGTTTGTTTTGCAGGGTTGGCGTCACTGAGAATTGTGTACGGCTGCGACCGCTTGCTGTCAACTCTTCCCGTAATGTCAGAGACCATTAGAATTCTGTGCCTCCCAGTGATGGTGTGAGAGCGTCCCTGTTACTGTTTTGCGCTTTCGTTTCTTAAGCAGAGCGGCCACCCACTTAAGTTGGTGCTACCTCTCACTCGTTCTACAAGCTGACGAATAATGGAGGACAGCGTTTTGAAAGAGTTGTTTACTCCTCTCTCTTTTCTGCATGTTTAGGTTTGTTTTTGTTTTGCGGTTTGTTTCTTTTGCTCTTTTTTGTGTTTTTTTCTCTCTCTTTTTTGCAAACCTTCAACTCACCCCGCCGAGAGCGTGTTTGTTGCTACCTTTCTCCCCAAATCCACCCTCTCTCTTTTTTCGGCGTCGTTGGACGACGAGCTTATAAATACGTGCAAAGAAATACGAAATGTTGTCTTGAGAAAGATCGGCATCCGATCGAAACGTCGACCAATAAACAGTTTTGTTAGAAGCTATACCGATTTTTTACTATATATATATATATATATATATAACAGTGCAGGGCTTGGCAGCTGAATGGTATATTAAATTAGAGTCACCACGAAAAAGATAACAATATGTAATACGGCGTTTCGGCTGGGAACCAGCCTTTTTCAAGTGAAGTACAAATGTCGAATACAGGGTATATGTAGGCTCGCAGGGAGCGCTGTGAGCACGTGGACACATTATTTGAAAAGTGTAAAAGAAGAAAGTACAGCAAGAAACAAGTGGAAAAAAACGTACTGCATGACTGGGCGCGCAGGTAATCAATCACAATACACAACGCGGCGAAAAGCGAAAGCGAGGCACTTAGGAAGCGTTTTTTCTTCAGCGACCACCCACCCACGGACACAAATATTAAGAAAAGTAAACAAATAAGAAAGGAGTACTGGGGACCCAACTCCAAAGGAGCGGAAACAACCTGCCGCATAATGCGGAAGCGTGGAATCGGCAATTAGTCATCCAGACACTGGGGAACGCAAAATGGCAGAAGGCGACGTTGAAGTTCAAGAATGCAGGCGGTAGGATTAGCGAGGGGGCCGCGTCCTCAAAGAAAAATGCCGCCGCTTCCTGAGGAGACCAGATGATAGCCACAAATGGCTTATCCGCGGCCCGCGTCCTGGGCACAAGGCGGAGAATGACGACCCCTCGAAGGGCGCCGACGCCGACAGAGGTGTGCGTGAGCCACCCAAGAAGAGCGCAGGTTGTGCCACGATTTTGATAAATGACACACAAGGCAGGAAATAAACAAAGAAACAGCACACAGAAAAAAGCAGTTGAACGAGCCCCCGGCTCATGACATGAAATGAATAGATACAACAAATTGTTAGCTTACATTTGATATTTTTGCAGGTAACAAGGGTTTGCACATTATAAAAAAAGTAAAATAAAGATGTGACGCACGCACGAGAACAAATCTTCAGTGATGAAAGAGAAAAAAAAAAGACTTTGTAGCTAGTCATCAATGGCAGTATAAATTCGCACACAGCATTCTTTAAACAAACTGACAAACGAAAGACTACAAAGAATACACGTGTACAAATCGTACAACATCGGGAACCATAGCAGTGAACTAAAATAGCTTACAAAGTGACATTTCGGGCAAAAGAGCAATGAAGCATACGGAGAAAATCAGTTATTCACAACACTAGACCTACAAGTGCTTGGAAAGTGTAACTATGGGATACAGCCAGATTTCGTGCAGGAAGAAGCATTAAAACATACGGAAAAGTAACCTGCTGACAACGATGAACCATCGAACGGTTGAGAAGTGGTAACGTGCGATACGTGTGCTGCAAGGTCTAGGTTTGAAGGCACGACAGCCTTCCCTGAGACTCATTGATACCTCTTGTGAGAGTGTTACATTTGTGGATCAGATAAGATTCGCAGGCTTCCCTGTCAAAATGGGGTTTAAATCCTGATTGGAGCACTGTGGCCTTAAATTGGTCGAACGGGTGTTTCAAAGAGCTGATATGTTTTGAGAGGGGGAGATAAGGTTTTGTTTTTGCATCGGATTTGTGAATATTGATGCGAGTTCTAAAAGAATTTTCAGTCTGTCCAATATATGGCGCACCACAATCACCACATTCTAGGAGGTAAACTATATTTGCAGTGTCACAATTAAAGTTGCCAATGATCTGCATGGAAAAGTCAGAGTCCCTGCTCTGAGCGCTTGTTGTTGGTGTCGACATTAGACCCAATTTGCACCGGGTTTTTCCACATGGTGTGGAACCTGTGAAACTAGTTTCTCTTGATCGAGATGATGTTACAATGTCTCTGATGTTTATTGCCCGGCGATACACCACGCGTTGTGGGTCTGGAATGACGTGCTTCATTCTTTCACTCTGGAGCAAGATGTTGTGGTGTCTTCTTAAAATATCCATGACGCTTTGTCCAGATGCCGAATATATCAGAATCAGATTGGTTTGTGACCTCAAGTGGAGGTTTTATTGCCATTAATAAGACTAGAACGCTCCTGTTCTGATGCCTTCCGGATTGAATCTTCATTGAGTGGTAGGTGGGTATTTCTGTCGTGCGCAGTCAATGCGGAGCTGATCACAATTAGAAGCGAAGTCATTTTGGTTAGAGTAAATTTTGCGGAAGCGGTAGAGCGTAGGGAATGGCCGTTTTGCAGTGTCTCACATGGCTGCTGTGAAAGTTCAAGTATTGGTGTCGGTCGTGGGTTTTCTGTACACCGAAGTATCCAGTCTGTGTCCGTTAGTTTGTATCTGCACGTCAAGGAAATTTATTGTAGAAGTTGAATACTCATGTGAGAATGAGATATCACTGTGAGCACTGTTTAAATCGGATATGAATTGATTCAGGGCTTCCTCACCATGAGACCAAACCAAGAAAATGTCGTCGATGTACTGCTTCTAAAACAGTGGTTTTAAAGGAAAGTTCTCCAAGAACTGTGTCTGAAGGGTTCCCATGAATATGTTTGCATAATTTGGGCCTATTTTTGTCCCCATAGATGTGCCACTTATTTGAATGCAGTGCTGGTTATTGAATTCAAAATTGTTTACTTCAATTATAAAAGTTAATAGTTTGGCCAAAGTGTTGCTGTCAATAGGTTTGTCCCCTTGTGAATTTTCGTAGGCTCTTATGATGGATTCCATTCCACCGGCGTGAGGTATGTTTGTATACAAAGAGGCTACATCTAATGTTACAAGGAAGGAGTCATTCGGTATAGTGAGGTCTTTTATTTCACTTAGAAAATGAGTAGTATCCTTTATGTACGAATTGAATGTAGGCGGAATTTCCCTTTTAATGTTGTCGACATAGCTAGAAATGTTCTCGGTCACGGTTCCTATGCCAGAGACTATGGGCCTGCCCGGATTGTTGAATTTGTGAATTTTGGGAAGGAGGTAAAAACGTCCTGGCGAGCAGTGCAATGGAATAAGAGCTCGTGCAGTTTTTTTGTCTATCAGTTTTTCCTACCTAAGTTCAATTATGGTACTGCGGACTCGTTCTTTTTATCCTAATGTCGGATCGGCTGCAAGGGCCTGGTAGAAAGACGTGTCACCTAATTGCCTTTGCGCTTCATTGTTATAATTATTTTGGTTCATGACAACAATGGCTCCTCCCTTGTCAGCGTACTTTATAAAGATGTCAGAGCGGGTGCTAAGGATTTCTAGTGCCCTCTGTTCCTTTCCGGTGAGATTCGGTAGGTAGGAGGTGCGCTTTCTATATTCCGCTATGACATCTTTTTGAACCGCCTTAATGTACGTATCCATATACTTGTCACGTTGTGGTGGTGGCGTCCAATGGCTAACTGATGGAAGGCTCGGTCCTGTGTTATCATCCATGGGGACATCATGATAGTACTCTTTTAACCGGAGTTAGCATGAGAAATTTGCTATATCCCTGTACAGTTGAAGCTCATTTAATTTTCCAGTGGAGGGACAACAGGATAGCCCCTTAGACAATGCGCTCAATTCATCCTTCGAAAGAGTAACGGTGGAAAGGTTGACTACATTATCAGGAGTGTCGGGCTCGGGTACATCATTATGGGAAGATGATGTGCAAGGTTCGGAGAGGGATAAATCAACACCGTCACGGAGCATTTTTTTTGCCTTCAGAGCGGAAAAATGGCTTGTTTTGTTGAGTATAAACATTTCTAGTTCGGTCTTTTCTTGCGTAGTAAAAATGATTTTTTTAAGTAGAGAGATTTCTTCCTTTTTTAAGGCATCGAGGCAACACTGGTCATGTTCGATTACAATGCTCAAAAGATCCATCAATCCGTTATGTAGTATGCTCCGCCAGTTTGCCTCGTGAGTAGGCGAGAGGTCCGAGGTAGCTGATTTGAGATTAATTATCAAGCCTTTTGGGGCAATGCCTGATTTCCTGTATACAATTAGGCTGCTAACGTGATGTTCATATCGAATTCTCTTTTCCACAACTTTTCTTAGCTTTAAAAATTATCTAGAAAATGGATGGACACCGGGTTCACCTGGGGGCTCTTCAGGAAGTCAATCTCGGCGTGTTCCCCAGACGACATCGGAATATCGAGGCCTGGTTGAGGGGACCTCGGAGGATAGAGCAGCGGCTGTTGGTGGAGGCGGAGGTGGAGGTGGGGCCTGTCCTTGCACTTGTTGGGATGGGGCACTGGCAGCGTGTTGTAGCCATGTCGACTGACTGCATGCAAAGTTTCTCAACATGGCCCGGTGCAGGTGGCTGGCCATGATGGCGACGCCGCCAAAGTTGGGGTGGATGTCATCAGCAGCAAACACCCGGGCCGAGGGCAGCCACTCAAGGCCGTGGTCCAGGTGGAAGAGGCCCCTGGTGTGGAGACAATGCCGGTGAAGAAGGTCATTAAACCGGCAGGCTTCGGAGTTGAAGCGGTGCACGGCACGCCAGTTGTTCCATTGTCGGCACCGATCAGGGCAGCGAGGGAGGATGAGAGTCGCATAGACGGTACGGATTTGAGGATGGTCATGCCTGATGGAAGCGAGAAGCTTCTCGTACCGTTGAAAGGTGACCCTGGCCGGCGTTTTGGCGATATCGTTCGCCCCAACAGGGTGCACAATGGTGCCCGTGGTGCGTGGCACGAAGTCTATCAGAGCGGGAATATCTTGGATGGTCGCTCCTCGTTGTGACACGAATGCTGGGTTTCCATGGCGAGGTGCATCAAAATGATTGTGAATGTGCGTACTTGGGAATCGCCGATCCCTACCGATGAGGTTAACGTGCGCAGAAATTTCCAACTTATGATCTTCGTGGTGACGGGGTCAGAAGTCATGAGGTTACATATAACAGTGAAGGGCTTGGCAGCTGAATAGTATATTAAATTAGAGTCACCACGAAAAACATAACAATATTTAATCCGACGTTTCGGCTGGGAACCAGCCTTTTTCAAGTGAAGTACAAATGTCGAATACAGGGTATATGTAGGCTCGCAGGGAGCGCTGTGAGCACGTGGACACATTATTTCAAAAGTGTACAAGAAGAAAGTACAGCAAGAAACAAGTGGAAAGAAACGTACTTGGCGCGCAGGTAATCCATCTCAATGTACAACGCGGCGAAAAGGAAAAGCGAGGCACTTAGGAAGCGTATTTTTTTCAGCCACCGCCCACCCACGCAGAGCAATATTAAGAAAAGTAAACAAATTAGGAAGGGGTACTGGGCATCTCACTCCAAAGGAGCGGAAACAACCTGCCGCATAAGGCGGAAGCGTAGAATCGACAATTAGTCATCCAGACACTGGGGAACGCAAAATGACAGAAGGCGACGTTGAAGTTCAAGAATGCAGGCGGGAGGATTACCGATGGGGCCGCGTCCTCAAAGAAAAATGCCGCCGCTTCATGAGGAGACCAGATATTTGCCACAAATGGCTTATCCGCGGCCCGCGTCCCGGGCACAAGACGGACAATGACGACCCCTCGAAGGGCGCCGACACCGACAGAGTTGTGCGTGAGCCACCCAAGAAGAGCGCAGGTTGTGCGAGGATTTTGAGAAATGACACACAAGGCAGGAAATAAATAAAGAAACAGCACACAGAAAAAAGCAGTTGAACGAGCCCCCGGCTCATGACATGAAATGGATAGATACAACAAATTGTTAGCTTACATTTGATATTTTTGCAGGTAACAAGGGTTTGCACATTATAAAAAAAGTAAAATAAAGATGTGACGCACGCACGAGAACAAATCTTCAGTGATGAAGGAGAAAAAAAAGACACTTTGTAGCTAGTCATCAATGGCAGTATAAATTCGCACACAGCATTCTTTAAACAAACTGACAAACGAAAGACTACAAAGAATACACGTGTACAAATCGTACAACATGGGGAACCATAGCAGTGAACAAAAATAGCTTACAAAGTGACATTTCGGGCAAAAGAGCAATGAAGCATACGGAGAAAATAAGTTATTCACAACACTAGACTGAATAGTGCTTGGAAAGTGTAATGATGGGATACAGCAAGATTTCGTGCAGGAAGAAGCATTAAAACATACGGAAAAGTAACCTGCTGACAAACGATGAACCATCCAAACGGTTGAGAAGTGGTAACGTGCGATACGTGTGCTGCAAGGTCTATGTTTGAAGGCACGACAGCCTTCCCTGAGACTCATTGATACCTCGTTGTGAGAGTGTTATATTTGTGGATCAGATAAGATTCGCAGGCTTCCCTGTCGAAATGGGTTTTAAATCCTGAGTGGAGCACTGTGGCCTTAAATTGGGCGAACAGGTGTTTGAAAGAGTTGATATGTTTTGAAAGGGGGAGATAAGGTTTTGTTTTTGCATCGGATTTGTGAATATTGATGCGAGTTCTAAAAAGAATTTTCAGTCTGTCCAATATATTGCGCACCACAATCACCACATTCTAGGAGGTAAACTATATTTGCAGTGTCACAATTAAAGTTGCCCTGATCTGCATGGAAAAGTCAGAGTGCCTGCTCTGAGCGCTGTTGTTGGTGTCATCATTAGACACAATTTGCACCGGGTTTTTTCACATGGTGTGGAACCTGTGAAACTAGTTTTCTCTTGATCGAGATGATGTTACAATGTCTCGATGTTCTTGCCCGGCGATACACCACGCGTGGTGGGTCTGGAATGACGTGCTTCATTCTTTCACTCTGGAGCAAGATGTTGTGGTGTCTTCTTAAAATATAATTGACGTTTTGGCCAAATGCTGAATATGTCAGAATCAGATTGGTTTGTGCCTCGAAGTGGAGGTTTTATTGTCATAATAAGGCTAGAAGGCTCCTGTTCTGAGGCCTTCCGGATTGAATCTTCAATGAGTGGTAGTGGGAATTTTTGTCGTGCGATGACACCAACAAGAAGCGCTCAGAGCGGGGAATCTTACTTTTCAATGCAGATCAGGAGCGACACTGCAAATATAGTTTGCCTCCTAGAATGTGGTGATTGTGGTGTGCAATATATTGGTCAGACTGAAAATTCTTTTAGAAATCGCATCAATAATCACAGATCCAATGCAAAAACATAACCTTATCTCCCCCTTTCAAAACATATCAACTCTGAAACACCCGTTCGATCAATTTAAGGTCACAGTGCTCCAATCAGGATTTAAAACCCATTTCGACAGGGAAGCCTGCGAATCTTATCTGATCCACAAATATAACACTCTCACAAGAGGTATCAATGAGTCTCACGGAAGGCTGTCGTGCCATCAAACCTAGACCTTGAAGCGGCACGTATCGCACGTTACCACTTCTCAACCGTCGGATGGTTGGTCGTTGTCAGCGGGTTACTTTTCCGTATGCTTTAATGCTTCTCCTGCACGAAATCTTGCTGTATCCCCTCATTACACTTTCCAAGCACTATTCGGTCTAGTGTTGTGAATAACTTATTTTCTCCGTATGCTTCATTACTCTTTTGCCCGAAATGTCACTTTGTAAGCTATTTTTATTCACTGCTATGGTTCCCCATGTGCTACGATTTGTACACGTGTATTCTTTGTAATCTTTCGTTTGTCAGTTTGTTTAAAGAATGCTGTGTGCGGATTTATACTGCCATTGATGACTAGCTACAAAGTGTCTTTTTTTTCCTAGATCACTGGAGATTTGTTCTCGTACGTGCGTCACATCTTCATTTTACTTTTTTCATAATGTTCAAACCATTGTTACTTGCAAAAATATCAAATGTAAGCTAACAATTTGTTGTATCTATCTATTTAATGTCATGAGCTGGGGGCTCGTTCAACTGCTTTTTTCTGTGTGCTGTTTCTTTGTTTATTTCATGCCTTGTGTGTCATTTCTCAAAATTCTCGCACAACCTGCGCTCTTCTTGGGTGGCTCACGCACACCTCTGTCGGCGTCGGCGCCCTTCGAGCGGTCGTCATTGTCCGCCTTGTGCCCGGGCCGCGGGCCGCGGATAAGCCATTTGTGGCTATTATCTGGTCTCCCCGGGAAGCGGCGGCATTTTCCTTTGAGGACGGGGCCCCCTTGCTAATCCTCCTGGCTGCATTCTTGAACTTCAACATCGCCTTCTGCCATTTCGCGTTCCCCAGTGTCTGGATGACTAATTTTCGATTCAACGCTTCCGCCTGATGCGGCAGGTTGTTTCCGCTTCATTGGAGTGTGATGCCCAGTACCCCGTCCTTATTTGTTTACTTTTCCTAATATTGCTGTGCGTGGGTGGGCGGTGGCTGAAGGAAACACGCTTCCTAAGTGCCTCGCTCTTGCTTTTCGCCGCGTTGTATATTGAGGTGGATTACCTGCGCGCCCAGTCGTGCAGTACGTTTCTTTCCACATGTTTCTTGCTGTACTTCCTGCTGTACTTCCTGACTAGCCTTCTCGCAGTGCAATCGTCCAAAATAAGGGCGCTTCGAGAACTGTGGTGCATAATTTCTCGTCATACAGGCCAAGCCAAGATGAAGAAAGTGTCCTCAACCTGGGGTTGAATTTCAACTTAGGACCAGCACCGAACAAGAAGAAAGTAGTATGTGCAGTAGAAAATACTGTCAGCCTTGTCGAAAACACTCGCCGCGAAGAAGCCCGCACCCGACTGGCTGGCGTGCTCAACGCTGTCCATCGCGGACCTTCCCGCTCTGCGTTGTCACGTGTCGAACGTGAAGCAATCAGGAGCCTCCGTGAAAACGAGCATATTGTGATTTTTCCAGCTGATAAAGGCAATGCGACGGTTCTCCTGGATAAGGCCGACTATGAAAAGGAGATGCTGCTGCTTCTCGAAGACAGCGAAACGTATGTCCGCCTCAAGAAGGACCCAACGCTCAAGGTCTAAAGAGAGTTCCAAAAGCTGCTGGCGGACGTGTTTCTGTCCGTTCCTCTAAACCATAAAGCCCTCTACTACAGACTGCGCAGCCACAATGGATCCGCGCCCGCCTTCTATGGTTTGCCGAAAATTCACAAGCCAGACGTTCCAATGCACCCCATCATTGACTACACAGGCTCCCCCCTTCAGAAACTGTCCAAATTCTTGCACCAACTCCTGGCTCCGTTGGTCGGTCAGGGTGCAAGTCATGTTCGGAATTCCTCCAATTTTGTCCAGAAGACCGGGAGCATCACGATCGAGGAAGACGATTTGATGGTGTCCTTCGACGTGAAGTCCCTTTTCACGAGCGTGCCGATAGACCTCGCTGTCAACGTGTGCACCGCTGCTCTCGAGTCTGATGCAAAGTTGCCCCAGAGATGCCCGATAGATATACCGGACCTGCGCAGGCTCCTAGATTTCTGCCCTAAGAACACTTACTTCGTCTTTATGGGCAAGTTCTACAAGCAAAGCCTGGGGACTCCCATGGGCGCCTCTGTTTCGGTTAAGGCGGCGAACCTCACCATGGAAGCGCTTGAACAGCGGGCGTTATCCTCCTTCGCCCCGTCCCCTAAAGTGTTCCTCTGCTACATTGATGATTGTTTCTGCATCATCCAAAAAGATGAGGTGAGCAAGTTCCTGGATCACCTGAACAGCTTGGAAAGAGCCATTCAGTTCACTTTGGAAGAGGAGGTGGATGAAAAACATCCTTTCCTCGACGTCCTCGTTTCTCGGCAGGGCCAGAGGCTAAGCTTCAGCGTGTACCGGAAAGATACACACACAGGTCGATACCTGAGTTTCGGCTCTGTGCACCCGGCCGCCCACAAGCAAGCCGTTGTTAGCACGTTACTGCAGCGGGCCGAACGTCTGTGCTCAAGGCCCGAGGTTGTGGCTGTGGACAAGAAAAAGGTACGGGATGACCTCGCAAGCTGCGGATACCCTAGACGCTTTATCGATGCAACGGAACGTCAGCTGTCACGTAGTGGACAACCGGACGCACCTCCTCCCCTCAAGAAACGGGCTTCTGTGCCGTATATTCCTGGTACAAGCGAATGTCTCGCACGTGTCTTACGGGAGTATGGCGTACAGGTGGCACACGTTCCGGCAAGAAAGATGCGTCACCAGCTAATAAAAGTCAAGGACAGCTTGCCCAAGGAACGCTTCCCCGGAGTTGTGTATGAAATCCCGTGCGCAGACTGCGACGGTGTTTACATCGGGGAATCAGGAAACTACAAGAAACGATTACAGCAACACGCTCGTGACGTAAAGAATGAGAGCGTTCGCAACAACGCTTTAGCAGATCACGCCTTCACGAATGACCACAAGATTGACTGGACGGTGCAAGAATCGTCGCAACAGAAACAATCGGCAACTTCACGCCTGCATCTGGAATCACTAATCATTCAGACCACATTTAACACGGTTAATTGTAACGACGGAAATCAAAATCCAATCTACGCGCGCTCCTTACATCGATTACTCAACCCCATTTAAATGATCCATTTCTGGTGATGTATTCATTATGAACAAGGCTTCCGTGCTGGAAGCCGAAACGTCAAGAACCGATTTTTTGACTGGTCGGCGTGTCGTGTTTTTTGAAATGTATTCTCCCGGCCAGACTGGGATTTCCGTCACTGTCTCCGACTTACACTTCCTTCTTGTACACTTTGAAAGAAATGTGTCCACGTGCTCACGCGCTCCCTGCGAGCCTACATATACCCTGTATTCGACGTTTTGTACTTCACTTGAAAAGGCTGGTTCCCACCGAAACATCGGATTAAATAGTGTTATGTTTTTTCGTGGTGACTTTATATAATATAATATATATATTAATACAGACAGAAATGCCGGCAGCCCTACACTGCCAAAGAGGGCATAGGGGAAAGGTTAGAATATTTGTTTTTACCGTAGTGACGTTACATTATTTTTTTATTAACTTGCATGAGAAAGAAAGGAAAACAACGCTGCCCAGAGTGGGCGCGCGTTTTTTTTCTTTCTCATGCAATTAATAAAAAAAATAATGTAACGTCACTAACCGTAAAAAAAATATTAACCATCCCCCTATGCCCTCTTTGGCATATAAAGGATTGCCGGCATTTCTTTCTTGTATTTTCTAACGATCCCTCATGTTTCCAAAACCCTATATATATATATATTATATATAATTATACCCTATATATATATATATATATATATATATAAAAATATATATATAAATTATATTATAAATCATCCCCAACCCCGCCATTACGCCCACTGCTGGCAAAGCCTTCCCATTATTTTCCAAATTGCCTCGGTCCTTCCAAATGTGACCAATTTACCCCGCAAAATTCATCTATTGCCCATCTAACTTTCTGCCGCCCCCCGCAACGCTTGCCTTCTCAGGGGTCCTCCTATTACCCTTAAAGACCACAGTTATCTTGCCTATATCTATATAGCAAGGTATTATAGGGTTTTCTTTTTATATATATATATATTGTGAGCACTGTCTTTGCACTGATTGCTTGAGTGGTCATTCTCTCTATTGTGTCCGAACACACTATCATCAGCATCGTCTCACCCACGCACAGTTTGGTATCATCATCGTATCCCTGGTCCTCGCGCAATCCTAATCTTCATCGGAGTACGTTGGTTCTGCTGCCTGCTTGAGAAAGACCACCGGAATAAACGCCGCCCTGCCTTAGGTCTGCTGCCCTGCTTTCCTCTCTCAAGTGGTGGAGTTGCTTGTCGGCCCCGTCCTCTGCCGCTCCCAGCTACACCCCTGGAGCTCCGTTCCGGTCGACGTCTCCCGCTACGCGAGCCAACGATGCAACGAGAAAGCGCAGTCGGAACGCAGCGCTCCACCGCCGTCGGCGTGGGTGATCACAGGCCACCAGCGCGACCCTCCCTCCTTCGCTGGTCTTCGGGGTGAAGACGTCGAAGATTGGCTGGACCAGTATAATCGCGTCAGCCAATTTAACCGGTGGGATGATGCTTTTAAACTGCGCGATGTTCCATTCCACCTAGACCTGGTCGCAAAGACATGGTACTTCAACAACGAGGCAACCATCGAGAACTGGACCGATTTTACTGAGCGTCTGCGCAAAGCATTCGGCACCCCGTCAGCTCGCGTCGATGGCGCCAAGAAAAATCTGGGTTCTCGCGTCCAACGTCCCGACGAAACATATGCGGCTTACATCGAGGACGTCCTCGCCCTCTGCCGCCGGGTGGACGAAAGCATGCCAGAGGCCGATAAGGTGCGGCACATCTTGAAGGGCATTGCTTCATTTGCATTTAACGCCCTCGCTATCCAGAATCCCCTGACAGTCAGCGATGTGCGGGAGACCTGCCAACGCCTCGATCAGTTGCAGTCTGTTCGCCTTCAGCCAGAGCCGGCTCGTCTGGATGGGAACACAGATCTGCGAACTCTGATACGCGCAATCATTCGTGAGGAGCTAGGCAACCGTAACTCATCGTGTCTCCCACACGATCCCTGCCGCCCTAGCCCATCTCCGCTACGGGATCTAATCAAGGAAGAACTGGCATCCATGACGGCGTATCCACCGGCAAATTCGACTCCTCCTGCCTCTTACGTGACGACATACGCAGAGGCCGCTTCAAAACACCCCTTGTTCGTGGAATCGCCTCCGTTTTCGACTGCTCCCGGACATTTGACGGCCATTGCCCCCTCTCGGGGTGCCCAGGCGTACTACGCGCACGTGCGCCCCGACCGCCAGCTTTTCCCTCGGGACCGCCCGGTTTGCTACTACTGTGGAATTCGGGGCCACATTTCCCGCTTTTGCCGAAGACGCCAACAGGATGAACGCCGAGGGTACGCTCCTGATGAGCGGGATAACGCCCGGTTTGCTTATGGCACTGGTAGAAGCACATACGTCCCTCCTACTCGCCGTTCTTCCCCGCCTCGCGATTCTCCTGAGTTTTCTCAGCGTGATACTCCAACAGGACGCAGATCGCCTTCGGCCTACCGCCGCTCGGTGTCCCCTCTTCGTCCTGCCTCACTTCCCTATAACCACCCTTCGGAAAACTAGCGCCTGCAGTTTTTGGAGGGGAAACTGCATTGCTCGAAGACACCACAACTCCTCCTGAACGTCCGTGGAACTTATTATTGGTGGAAGTGGAAGGTTTGCGTGTTGAGGCGCTTGTTGATACTGGGGCCAGTGTGTCAGTTATTAGTGCACATTTATGTTCACGTCTGAGGAAGGTGAGAACTCCTTACGCCGGGCCATCCTTGTGTGGGGCTAATGGTGATGCGATTCGGCCTTCTGAATATTGTACAGTGCGGGTTAGCATAGACGGGCTCCTACATTACATTCAGTGTGCGGTGCTGACTCTGTGTTTTCATGAAATTATTTTGGGCTGGGACTTTTTATCAGCGTCTTCTGCGGTAATTTGCTGCCGCCAGCCTGCGATTCACCTCACCGATACAGAAATGGCCTGTGCGTCAGATGCTGCCGTACCGCGGGTGGTCTCTGCCGAAGATTGTGTCTTGTGTCCTGGCCAAGAAACGGTGTTTTCCGTAACGTGTCACAGTGTCGCGGATGGAGATTTGTTTGCCATACCAGCTGGGAACTTCGCTTGCAAAGGAGTTATAATACCGCCCTGCGTCGTTCGCTTTTCACAGGGATCAGCTTTCATCGCCGCACTAAACATTGCCTTTGAGCCGATTCTGCTTCCTAAAGGCACGACGGTTGCTTCTATTCTAAACGAGGAAGTTGGCCAGTCTTGCGCTTTGCCCTATAGCATCGCCCCAGCATGCCTGTGGGCAAGCGATTACGTCTTCGAGCCTTACATCCACCATCAGCACTGAGCTAAGCGAGGAAAATCAAAAATCACTACTCGCCCTTCTTAACAAACACAAGGCGTTGTTTGACAGCCATTCCCTCACTCTTGGACGAACATCAGCAGCGACTCATCGCATAGAAACCGATGGCTCTTGTATCGTCCGCCGTCGCCCCTATCGCGTTTCATCCGCAGAACGCAAAATCATTCAAGAAAATGTGGACGACATGCTTCAGCGGGACATTGTTCGCCCTTCGGGCAGTCCCTGGTCTTCGCCGGTTGTTCTGGTCCGGAAGAAAGATGGCTCAGTGCGCTTTTGCGTGGCCTACCGAGGGCTTAACAAAATAACCCGGAAAGACGTCTATCCTATGCCCCGAATTGACGATGCTCTCGACACGTTTCATGGCGCAGAATACTTCTCGAGTCTCGATCTTCGGTTAGGATATTGGCAGATCCCCATGGCCGAAGCAGATAAAGAAAAAACAGTCTTCGCCACACCAGACGGCCTCTACGAGTTTAACGTTATGCCGTTTGAACTTTGCAACGCTCCCGCCACCTTTGAGCACATGATCGATACTGTACTTCGTGGCTCTAAGTGGAAGACTTGCCTATGCTACCTAGATGATATCGTCATTTTTTCGTCCACTTTCGCTGAACACCTTCAACGTGTGGATGAAGTCCTCACCTGCCTTGGCAATGCTGGTTTACAGCTGAACACCAAGAAATGTCGCTTTGCCAGTACCTCAATCAAAGTCTTGGGCCACGTTGTAAGCAAGGAAGGTATACGCCCGGATCAAGACAAGATCAATGCGGTCCTCAATTTTTCCCGGCCTCTTCGTCAAAAAGAGCTACGAAGTTCCCTGGGCATGGCTTCCTATTTTTGCCGCTTCATCCGAAATTATGCAGCAATAGCCTCACCCCTTCACAAATTACTCACATCCGGAACTCCATTTGTGTGGACCCAAGACTGTGAAAACGCTTTCCGGGCCCTGAAACAAGCCTTAACTTCGGGACCAGTGCTCTGCCACTTCGATGAGTCGGCACCCACTATTCTTCACACCGATGCCAGTGGACATGGTCTTGGTGCTGTCCTTCTTCAGCGTACGGATTCCTCGTCGGAGCGAGTAGTTGCCTATGCAAGCCGCACTTTGACTCCCTCTGAGAAGAACTACACCATAACTGAGAAAGAGTGTCTCGCTGTTGTTTGGGCCGTGCAAAAATTTCCGTCCTTATTTGTATGGCCGCCATTTCTCAGTGGTAACAGACCATCACGCCCTGTGTTGGTTATCCTCCCTCAAAAACCTCTCGGGGCGCCTTGGCCGTTGGGTACTCCGTCTACAGGAATATGACTTCACTGTGACTTACAAGTCGGGGAGAAAGCACAACGATGCCGACGCTCTTTCCCGTTGCCCACAGCCGACCGCCCACTGCCCTCAGCCATCGTCTCAAAGTAACTCATCGCCCTCTATGACTTCGCTCGCCTTGCCCATGGCCCCTTTGCAAACCGCCGGTCAAGATATCTTACCAAACCTTGTTTCTCTCCAACAAGCCGACCCGTACTGCCGACGACTACTGGACCTTCTCGACGGTTCAAAATCCCCACCTAACAGCCGAACGCGTCGCAATTAAGTAAATTTCGCCTTCTCCATGGTGGAGCCCTTTACCGCCTCAATTATCACCCTACCGGAGACAGATGGGTTCCAGTCGTCCCTCGCTGTCTTCGAGCCCACACCTTGGAAGTTTTCCACGATGACGCTACAGCTGGCCATCTTGCTTTCTACAAGACCTACGACCGCATCAAAAGCAGATTCTTTTGGCCAGGCCTTTCCTCAAGCGTCGCGAAATATGTTGCGTCCTGCCCTTCATGCCAGCGTCGTAAACGCTCGACCTCAGCCCCTGCCGGTACGCTACAGCCGCTGCCTTGTCCTTCTGCTCCATTCGAAGTTGTGGCCATCGATTTGTATGGACCATTGCCTTTCACTTCGACTGGTCATCGATGGATTGTTACCGCTGTCGATCATTTGACGCGATATGCCGAAACTGCCACTCTACGTACCGGCTGCGCTTCTGAGGTCGCAGATTTCTTTCTGCAAGCCATCTTCTTACGGCATGGATCACCTCGTACTCTTTTGAGTCATCGTGGCCGAACCTTTCTGTCAGCAGTCCTTGAGGAAGTTCTCCAAGCTGCTGGTACTGCCCACAAAACCACGTCGAGCTACCATCCACAGACAAATGGGCTAACAGAACGGTTCCATCGTACACTATCGGATATGATTTCTCTCTATATCAACCCCGACCACAGGAACTGGGACGTCATACTTCCCTTTGTCACATACGCCTATAATACCGCCGTTCAAAGCACCACTGGATTTTCACCGTTCTTTCTCGTCTACCGTCCATTTTAGACGCCGTCCATTTAGACGCATCTTTCTTGTCCTGCCCCGTGGACACCACAACCAACGTCACCGACCAATTTGTTTCTCGACTAGCGCATTGCCGGAACCTCGCACGATTGAACACCGAGTCCTGCCAAATTGACCGCAAGTCTCGCTATGACGCAGACCGCCGGGAAGTTATATTCAACCCTGGGGATGAGGTACTACTTTCGACGCCGCTCGGCGCGCCAGGACTCTGTGAAAGTTTATGCCGCGCTTCATTGGTCCCAATACCGTACTGCATCTCCCGTCAACTACGTCGTTGCTCCCACTTGTGGAGTCACTGACCGACGGTGCCGTGGCATCGAAACTGTTCATGTGTCGCGCCTAAAGCCCTTTCGGCGCAGATCATCCTCCCTTTGACGGCCAGGATGGCCGCTTCAGCCGCCGGGGAAACTATTGTGAGCACTGTCTTTGCACTGATTGCTTGAGTGGTCATTCTCTCTATTGTGTCCGAACACACTATCATCAGCATCGTCTCACCCACGCACAGTTTGGTATCATCATCGTATCCCTGGTGTCGCGCAATCCTAATCTTCATCGGAGTACGTTGGTTCTGCTGCCTGCTTGAGAAAGACGACCGGAATAAACGCCGCCCTGCCTTAGGTCTGCTGCCCTGCTTTCCTCTCTCAATATATATATAAATTGTAGCGAAGACTACGGGACATTCCCTGAGAGCGCCATTGCAGTGCATTATCGTGGATCATCATCACTGCCGTGCTTTTGGCACACCTCATCTATCATCATCAGACGGAGCTTGTGAAGAAGAGGTTCAGCTGGCTCGGCGTCACCCCTTGTCTTCTGACTGCTTCTTCGGTGTTCCTGAGCACCAATAAACCCCTTAACAGTTTGGTGTAGGTGCGGGGTCCTTGTCCCCCCCCTTGAACTTTGCAGTCGGACCATCCCTACGGCCATGCCTGACCCGCCCGTGGTTCCTCCGGCCCCAACCATCATCTGTTCAGGCGCGACCCGGCAACGGGATCCTGCCAAGTTCAGCGGAGCGGAAGACCAGGATGTCGAGGACTGGTTGTCTTCGTACGAACGCGTGAGCATGTACAACAGGTGGGATGATGTGATGAAATTCAACAACGTGGGCTTCTAGACTCGCCGAGACGTGGTTTAATAGCAACGTCGCGGGTATAGACACCTGGTCCGAGTTCAAGACGCGCTTCTTGAGAGCTTTTGGCCGTCCCGCCGTGCGCAAACTGCTCGCAGAGCAAAGCTTGCGCACCCGTGCGCAAAAAACTGGTGAAACGTTTACCAGTTACATCGAGGACGTTCTCGACCTATGCAGGTGTGTCGATCCATCCATGGCCGAAGCTGATAAAATCAAGCACGGAATGAAAGGTATAGACAACGATGCCTTTCAGATGCTCTTGGCGAGAGACTCACGTTCAATTGCTGACGTAGTAAACCTCTGCCAGAGTTTCCATTAGCTTCGGCGGCAGCGAAGCCTCACGCGGCGGCCTTCAGCTCCTGACGAAATTTTAGCAAGTTTGATTGGTGACCCCGAAAGCCCTTCATTGTTGTCGCGCATAAAGGAACTTGTCCGTGAGGAAGTCGCTCCTCAGCTTTCCCTGCTGCCTTGCGTTGCCGAGACTCCGTCCTCTGTTGTGCCGACACTCAGGAGGGTGATTCAGGAGCAAGTAGCTGAAGCCCTGCCGCGTACTACCGTTGTGGATCCTCATCACATGACTGCGTTAACCGCGCAGATGACGTATGCAGAAACTGCCGCCCGGTCGCCCCCGGCGCCGATTAATTACGTGTGCTGACACCATGGGAGTCCCTCCACGTCAGGCCGCACCATCTTATCAGCGCCCGGTACTACCGATGACCCCATTTCCTCCAGTTCGGCCTCCTGCCCAGTTTAACAATGGCTGGCGAACGTGGGACAACCACCCAATTTGTTTCCTTTGCCTTTATGCCGGACATGTCGCGAAATATTGCCGCCGCATACCGCCAGCCACGGCTGTTCTCCGACCGCCGACTTATGGTTTGTCGAACAGGCCGCCGGTCCCCCACGACGTCTGCGATGGATAATCATATCAGTCCCTCACCTGCTGACCACCGCGCTTCTAGGAATCGTCACTTGTCGTCTCCGCGTCGCCGCTCTATTTCTCCGATGCGTCGACAGGAACCCGCTTTCGAAGAGGAAAACTAGCAACTGCAGTTCCTGAAGCAAGAACTGCGTTACGGTTGAACTCTTCAAGGCCTCGTTTTTCGCCCCTGAACGTTATTGACGTATTAGTAGAAGGCAGACCAACACAGGCGTTAGTCGACACAGGCGCTGCTGTGTCAGTGATTAGTGTAAACTTTTGTCGGATGATTAGAAAAGTGATGACGCCGTTGGGTGGCTTCTCGCTGCGTACTGCGAGCGCGCAACACATTCAAGCCTTGGCGGCGTGCACAGCTCGTGTCACCATCCAAGGCCTCTTGTACATAATCGAACTTATCGTGCTACCTTCGTGTTCCCATGACGTTATTCTGGGCTGGGACTTCCTAGCTCGCCACAATGCCGTCATTGACTGTGCCCGTGCGGAGGTTGCGTTTACTTCAGAGTGTGACGTGGAAAGTGACAAAGCGAACGCCGCTAAACTTGTTCGTCAGCGAGGACACTACCATTCCGCCGCAGTGCTCTGTTTCCGTGCTTCTGGGCTGTGCCTCTTATACTGACTCCACTGTGCTCTTTACGCCATCTGTGCTCTTCAACCGCCGCAGGCGTCTTCCGCTGCCATCCGCTCTCTTACCCACGCTGGTGCTAGCCGCATGCTGGTTACAAATTTGTACTCCCATCCGTTATCTTTGATGCAAGGTGAAACGCTCGGCTGGATTGAACCTGTCCATCGGAATGCAGTCGTTGATGTGCCCGATGATCCACCTCACCCTGATATTCTGGAGTTGAACCCAGTGTCAGCAGAAGACGCATCTAACTCCGACGTATTTAGTAAGGCCACCGACAACAACCTCGCCCCAACTCAACGAGCTAAGCTGCTGCACTTCAACGATTTCGATCGTCTTTTGACTGCGTGAAAGCCTCGCTCAGCCGAACATCAGCAGTGGAACACAATATAGACACTGGCTCGCACCCACCGCTACGACAACGACCCTATCGTGTTTCTCCGAAAGAGCGTCGCATTATTGATGTCCACGTGGATGAAATGCTCAAATGCGACGTGTTTCGGCCCTCAAACAGTCCCTGGGCGTCACCAGTCGTTCTAGTGACGAAGAAGGATGGATCTATATGCTTTTGCGTCGACTATCACCGCCTCAACAAGATCACCAGGAAGGACATCTACCCTCTACCGCGTATTGACGACGCACTTGACTGCCTACAGGGAGCTGAGTACTTCTCGTCGCTCGATTTCCGTTCGGGATACCGGAAGGTGCTTATGGCAGAGGCTGATCGCGCAAAGACGGCATTTATAACACCCGATGGACTCTACGAGTTTAACGTCATGCCGTTCGGCCTTTGCAATGCACCTGCCACTTTCGAGCGCATGATGGACAACATTTTGCGCGGACTAAAATGGAAGATATGTCTCTGCTATTTGGACGACGTCGTAATTTTTTCCGCAGATTTCGACGCCCATTTACGGCGCCTGGAGCAAGTTCTGACCTGTCTTGCCGGCGCAAAGCTACAACTAAACCTCAAGAAATGCCACTTTGCTGCACGGCAGTTAACCATACTAGGTCACGTTGTCTCGAAGGACGGTGTCCTGCCCGACGAGTCTAAGCTCAAGGCTGTTGCTGAGTTCCCCAAGCCGACCTCTATGAAGGCACTGCGAAGCTTCCTAGGCCTTTGCTCCTACTTTCAACGATTCGTCCGCAACTTTGCCACCATTGTTGCGCCATTGACGCAGCTACTCAGCAACGCTTCCACCGATCTCTCTGCATGGACCCCTGAATGTGAAAAGGCATTCGTGACGTTGCGGCGACTTCTTACGTCACCTCCTATTCTCCGGCGTTTTGACCCTGACGCGCCTAGGGAGGTCCACACTGATGCCAGCGGGGTCGGCCTTGGCGCTGTACTGGCCCAGCGAAAGTCAGGCTTTGATGAATACGTCGTTGCCTACGCCAGCCACACCCTTACCCGAGCCGAATCCAACTATTCCGTGACGGAGAGGGAGTGCTTCGCCATTGTTTGGGGGCTGGACAAGTTCCGGCCCTATTTGTACGGTCGCCCTTTCGACGTGGTCACAGACCACCACGCACTATGTTGGCTGTCCACACTAAAAGATCCGCCAGGGCGGCTCGCACGCTAGGCTCTGCGCTCCAGGAGTACGACGTAAGGGTTGTATATCTATCCGGCCGCAAACACTCCGATGCGGATGCCCTCTCCCGTTCTCCAATGTCGGTGTCCCACGACTCCGGGTGCCTCCGTGCTGACGACGCTGACATGTCACCACTTTCTTTCTCCGACATCCGAACAGAGCAGCGAAAAGACCCCTGGGTTGTTTCCCTCATCTCTTTGCTTTCTGGCACGTCATCCGCTCACGGATCTCGGGCTCTGCGCAGGCAAGCTTCGCACTTCACGATTCGCGACGAGTTGCTGTATCGTCGCAACTACGACTACGAAGGATGGAAGTGGCTGCTTGTCATTCCTCGTCATCTGCGCATCGACATTTGTGACACTCTTCATGCCGATCCCACCCGTGGCCATGCAGGGGTGCTCAAAACATACCAACGTATCCGCCTGCGCTATTATTGGCGAGGCATGTATAACTTTGTGCGCAAGTACATCCAATCATGTGCGACCTGCCAACGCCGCAAGTCACCGCCATCACGTTCTATTGGTCCGCTGCAGCCTCTTCCTTGCCTGGCGAAACCATTTGACAGTGTAGGTATTGACCTGTACGGGCCTTTGCCCTACACAGCCGCCGGGAATCGATGGGTCATTGTTGTGGTCGACCTCCTCACGCGCTATGCTGAAACCGCTGCACTGCCTCCCGCCAGAGCACGAGACGTCGCCTCCTTTCTATTACGTCTCTTCATATTGCGCCACGGAGCGCCTCGAGAACTCCTAAGTGACCGAGGATGCGTCTTCTTATCCGATGTTGTCGCGAAGCTCCTCACTGAGTGCCGTATTATCCACCGCACAACAACTTCGTACCACCCGCAGACTAATGGCCTCACTGACCGTTTTATTCTAACTCTTGGAGACATGCTGTCCATGTACGTCTCCTCCGACCACGATGACTGGGACCTTGTTCTCCCCTATGTGACGTACGCGCACAATACGGCCATACAGGCTACAACCGGCTTCTCCCCTTTCTACCTACTCTACGGACGAGAACCATCGTGCACTCTCGACACCGTGTTTCCTTATCGTCCGGAAGTCTCGGAGTGCACCCCCAGCATCAGAAGACGCCAACACGCGGAAGAGTGCCGGCAACTCGCGAAAACCTTCACAGCTGAAGACCACTGGCGGCAAAAAATCTCGCCACGACGACACAGCTGTGGCACCAACTTATTCGCTGGGGTAATTGATTTGGCTATGGATTCCCTCGACCACCCCGGGGTTGTCTACGAAGTTTCTCGCCAAGTATCATGGCCCCTACCGCGTCTTGGAGCGTACGTCACCAGTAAACTACTTCGTTGAGCCTATGGCCCTCTCTACGGACCTCCGCCGCCGTGGGCGTGAGACTGTCCACGTGCAGCGCTTAAAACCCTATCACGAGCCTCTGGTTTCGTCTGCTCCGTAATTCGCCGCCAGGATGGCGTCTTCTTCCGCGGGGGGGAATTGTAGCGAAGACTACGGGACATTCCATGACAGCGCCATTGCCGTGCATTATCGTGGATCATCATCACTGCCGTGCTTTTGGCACACCTCATCTATCATCATGAGAAGGAGCTTGTGAAGAAGAGGTTCAGCTGGCTCGGCGTCACCCCTTGTCTTCTGACTGCTTCCTCGGTGTTTCTGAGCACCAATAAACCCCTTATAAATATATATATATATATATATATTGCAACGAGGGTAATGCACAAATGTAATAGACGCTACATGCCATCCAGACATCGGGGTATGTGCCTCACCAGCATAGCCTATACAGGATTATGCCAAATCCCCACACGGGGATATGCTCCAAAGAGGTGTCAGGGAAGACGATGAACCCAAGGACGTGCATGCGCCAGAAACGCGCTTGGTGATCGCAACGCTCAGACCTCCGTTATCCATCGGCTTCTGTCCTGCATTTAAACAACCTCAACTGGCTACCGGCGTGTCGCTGTCTTCTTGACAAGTGGTGGAGGTCAGGAGTTTCGATCCCGCCCTGGAGCTTCGTTCCCGGACGCTACCACCCCCAATGTCCAGAGAAACCAGTCAGCCTGTGATCTGCCGCGGCTGCATGCGCGAGCGCGACCCGGCCAGGTTCAGCGGTACAGACGACAGTGACGCGGAGGACTGGCTTGCTTCCTTCGAACGCGTGAGTGCGTGTAATAAGTGGGACGACAATGCCAAGCTTAGCAACGTCACCTTCTCTCTAACGAAAGTGGCGGAAACATGGTACAACAATAATGAATCCGATCTCCGGCCTTGGTCTCATTTCTGTAGTGAATTTATTAGAATTAGAACCCATCTGTTTCGCGTGTCGGAAACCCGGACATGTCGCCCGCTACTCTCGTCGTCGTGTGGTGCCGGCCGCTAACATTTTTAAGCACCTTTTTTAGGCTAGCCTCCACATCCCGTCTTATGTTCCGCCGCAAACTCCACACAATTTGCCCACCGAGTCTTCTGAACAGCCGCCGTTCACCAGCCGCCGATTGTCCTCCCCACGTCGCCGCTCAGTTTCTCCCATGCGTCGCCGCCCGACCAGTGACGGGGAGGAAACTAACAGCCGCAGTTCCTGAGGCAAAGAGCTGCGTCAACGTCGAACTGTACAAGCCCTCAATTTTCACCAAAAAATGTTATTGACGTAATTATAGAAGGTGCCCCTACCGTTGCGCTATTCGATACAGGAGCCGCTGTTTCTGTTATCCATGCCCGTCTCTGCCGCTCTCTACGAAAAGTGATGACGCCACCTTTCTGGACTTTCATTACGAGCCGCCAATTAGCAACCCAATAAGCCGCTTGCTGCCTGCACTGCCGGGTCGTCATCAAGAACATCTTGTACATCATTGAGTTCATCGTCCTGCCATCCTGCTCCATGACGTCATCCTGGGTTGGGATTTTCTTTCCCGCCACGACGCTGTTATTGACTGTGCTCGGACTGAAGTTGAATTTTCCACTGATGTCTTAGAGGATTCCGATGATGCCCCTACTACCAAGCTACTAATTGCTGAAGACACTGACGTTCCGCCAGGCTCCTCTATCGTCGTTCCATTGTGTTTCACCACTGTCTCAGACGCAACTGTTCTCTTTACGCCCTCAGCCATTTTCCTACGTCGAAAATGTCTTCCTTTGCCCTGTGCCATTTTAACAACTCGTGAAGGTGCAAGCACTATGTTAGTCACGAATCCGTCGGCGACTCCATGTTCCCTTTTTAGCGGAGAAACACTTGGGTTTATCGAGATTGTTGATGCCCGGCTAGTCATCGACGTACCTTACCATTTGCACCATCTTCAGATTGACGGACTGAGCGTTTGCTCCGGCGTACCAGAACAATTGCCGTCTGCTCCTTTCCACCAGTGCGTGGACGCAGACCTGGACGCAACTAAACGAGCACGACTTGCTGCATTGCTTCGGAAGTTCTGTTCGTCGTTTGATCACGCGCAAAGCTCACTGGGTCGCACGTCTTGTGAAGAAGACAGCCAACATGCCGGTAGCCGGTTGAGCTTGTTTAATTGCAGGAGAGAAGCGATGGATAACGCAGGTCTGAGCATTGCGATCACAAAGCGCGTTTCTGGCGCATGCACGTCCTGGGGTTCATCGTCTTCCCTGACACCTGTTTGGAGCATACCCCGTGTGGGGATCCTGTATGGGCTATGCTGGTGAGGCACATACCCCGATGTCTGGATGCATGTTTGCCGTCTATTGCATTTGTTCATTACCTTGTTACATATTATATATATATATATAATATATATAATATGATATATATATATATATATATATATATTATATATATATATATATATATATATATATATATATATAAATATATATATATATATATATAATTGGCTCCAATCCACGCTGTGAGTGGGTGTACTGCGAAGCTGTAAACGACACTCAGAAAGATATCTAATGCGGCGTAACTTGAAATCTGACACGTGGCAACAGCTCACTGCTTCAACCCATCACGCTATTCGCGTCCCTGTCTCCCTCATCTCTTGATGATGAACGGAGGTTTTCCTGTCTTCGCCGTTCTCGCCGCCACCTGGCTGAACAGCGCGAGCGGGAGTTCTGTTATTTTTGTCCTTGCTTTCATACCGCACGTGCCAGCACCTAACTGCGCAGTTTGAGAGTGAGAGAGAGAGAGATATAGAGTTGCATTAATAGAAGAGAAACGCAAGTCGACTGAGCCGATAACTGCCTCTCGGGTTGAGGGCACCTCAATCAAGACTGAGTGTAGGAAAGGGATAGAAAGTAAAGAGGGTGGACTGAAAAGAAAAGATAGAAAGGGAGAAATAAGATGGCGGTTCACAATCCGCGCAGCATGGACAGTACTGGCGGCATCATAGCCGGTCCGAGAGTACCTTATCCTTTAAAAAGTACAACAGGTCTTGGAACGCTTTTTGGCGATGTAATTTGTGACAATCCAGGAACAACAAGTTTGGTGATGTGCATGAAGGCACTCCCAGTTTCGCATACGACGCTCTCAGTGCTGATCGAGCCTGCGAATGTTCTGCACACTCGCACAGTGCTTGCGGGAGTGTCTCTATTGCAGGACAGTGTGGGCGGGCGGGTAAACTAGCTATGCCAAGACTGTGACTCCTTTGCGCGCAGCAGTGAGCCGATTACCAGACCGATTGCCACGATTATCACGATTACCACCGGCTGACCGATTACCACGGTCAGCTAGGGTCAGTCCCCCTCGAAGGGAGCGGGGGCGGTGGGCTTGCCGAATGCGATTCGGGAGTCAGGGTGCATGGCTTGGAAGTTTATTCGGATAAGGTAAACTGTACACTATCAATGACGAACACATGTGTTTGGTTACTACAAATCAAAAACTACTTTTGTACCTGAGTTATAACTCGTCTACAAAATGAGTCAGCTTTTAAACCCCTTGGTGTTCAGTTCCCAGCAGAACTTACGTGGAACAATCAGACGGATTATGTTGTCAATAACCGGAAATAGGAATATTTTCTACAGAATTTTTAAGAGCACCTTCTTCACTAAAAACACTGCTTTATAAGTCGCTATTCGGCCAAAGCTTGAATTTTCGGCATTACTTTGGGATGCAAGCCAAGGCAACCTTACCCAACAACTGGAATTATTTCACAGTAACGTGGTCATTTACATACCTTTCACTGATAACCGCATCACCACTGCCAAATACATGAAATCGAGCTTTCACCTAATCTTCCAAGCGTAAGGTCGGAACGTTCCTCATCGGTGTCCCGTGCACAAAATATTCTATCACATCTATCTACTCAGCGAATTCATCCTAGGGCTCATTACATTTCTTCTCGCTTAGCGAACACAAATATTCTGGATAGCCAATGCCCGTAATAACACCTTCCCACAATTTCTTCTCTGGACGACTTCAGATTGGAACCACCTTCCGGACTGTACGGCCTGCATATAAAATGCGGTATTATTTAAAAAACGCCATAGGTGATTTTGTATGCACAGAACGTTTTGTAAATACTGCTTCTAATTGCCTTTATTTCCTGCCTCCTCTAATACTGCCTCTAATTACTGCTTACTATGTTATTCGTTTTGTTACCCTGGAGTTTAAAGCTAACATTGCATAATAAAAAAATATTTGTACTTCATGTTGCCGTTAATTTCACTCACTATTGTCATTCGTTCTACTACATTCGTTCTACCCAGTTCCGTATGTAACGCCTTCGGACATGAGGGTAGAATAATTACATTAATACATAAATATACCTTTCGATACTCATTGGCTTCAAATTTCAGGTTAAAAGCAAGTCAGAATCGAGACGTCCCATAAAGATACTGGCTAGTTAGGCCCGATTCTAGCTGCCATTAACGTTCCGCTGGCCTGAACTCTTATTACATTCACCGTGGTAATTGCGATCTCCCTGGGAAATAGCAAGAAAAGTGGGAGAGTAAAGGAGCAGCTTACGTACATGGCAGAGATAATTGAAGTGTAATCTTGGTATGCTATTTGCTACGAAGCACCCAGACAATCGCTCTTACTTGCTCAGTGTTCATACTTCGGGATACGTGTTTGCTAGGATAAAATCTTGGCATAATGTATGAACGCGTACGGACGTTTTGGGTCACTTTAGCTCCTCCAACCTCGTTTTGCATTTGTGTGACCACACAAACTAAGCGTTACTTGTCGACCGTTAGTGAAAAGTTGAAATATTTCTTGTGTAGGGTCCAAGTAGCATGGTGGTCCAAATACCACTGTCAAGCTTTCCACTTTATGCCTCAAAGCACATAATCAATATTCCACTCTAAAGACTCTAAAGTTGCTTGGGCGTTGCTCATTGTAAAGCCATCACGTTGAATTTAAAGAGGCTATGAGGTGCGAAAAAATGTGTTTTTTTCTTTGCGTTCAGCATAAAAACGTGCCAATACCGTTATCAGAAATCTGGACTGGAAACATATTCGGCGCCATGCTGCGTGTTTGAACCGTTGGATATAGGGTGCACCAGGGTTGTGGTGTTAATTTGTTCAGCGCACGGAAGACCAGACACAGCCGGACAGACCATTGTTTTTGCAACTATGACAGAAGACGACAAGGAACGTGCTAATGGGGAAACGACGTCACGTCTCCGTATGTCATCTGCATGTTCACGAATTAACTTCAGTTCTGGCGAGGAAATCCTTTAGGGTCGATGGCTGATGAAGCGCGAGTCATGCGGTTCAATTTAATATGTCGCTGCTGAGGTCTTTCCCGGCACTTACGACGTAGCGTCGAACGAAGCTTTATGCTGGCACAACAGGGACAGCAGCGCATTCTTCTGCTCCGCGGCAAAGTCTGAGACACATCCGTTGTCAAGTTTCCCAAACCACGAAATGGGGAATCTGGGGAAACAGGAAAAGCAGAAGGATAGCCACAGCCTCGACATGGGAAATAAACCCAATAATGGAGCGGCGTGCTAGTAAAATCGGTTGTGATGTTGTGTTCACTGCCGACTGAAGTGCTGGGCCACTTGCAACGCAAGTCAGTAATGGATCTCCTTTACGCGAAAATTGCCTACCCTCTGCAATAAAGAAGTCAAATGCCTTCATGAAACAATAGATGTTTTGTCTCACGGATAGTGGTGTCGCAAGGAAAACGCATTGCAGCAAAGTGAACTTTGCACCATCGGAGGGCACACGGTGAGGAATATTACACAAGAAAAAGGCTTTCCGTGGCGAGATTCGAGGCTATGCAGCTCACGTTATCGAGTCGCCATCCGTCCGATTGCCCCATTCTAATACGGTAGAAACAGCTTGGAATTTAAAGCGAATGAATCATCCCGCAAGCAGATACGACGACTGGTCACAAAGGCACACACTGACACATTGCAACTTTGGCGTATTATTCCTTAAAACAAATCCGAAATCGTATCCACCTAATGAGGATGATGGTTTGATGATGGGAAAAATGGGGCCGATCAGGTTTCTTGTGACACATTCGTTTGGTGTCGTTTGCATTTGGGCTCGCAGCCACTTGGTTATTTGTTGTCTGGAGCTTTCACCTTGGCACTTCGCCATGTAATTTGAGCATGAAACAAAGCTTCGTGTTTTAGACATCGTTGTTGTTACATGGAGGGTATTTGAATTTTGTTATTTGTGGTGGGAGAAAAATATTTTCGGCACGAGGAGCCAAAAGCAAAACTTGAGCTGCTGCCATCTTGATATTTTGTGTAGCCCAGGGATGGTCCGTTTCAGTGATGTGGAGTTCGGGGCTGTCGGCATGATTTAACAGCCGACGCCAACCTCAAAAGATAACAGAGTATGATTTGTTCATGAGTACTTGGTGGCACAAGGAAACTGGAAGCTGTGACGAATGCCCTCGATTATGACGCCAACAGCGACGTACTCACACGCCATCATAACGGCTTTGAAGGAGGGCCAATGTAAAGTAATCAGGAAGAGACATTTGCGTCCATATTCAAAGGGCTGGCGGCAGTATCCATAAGTGCTTCGACAGAGTGCCTTCAAATAAAACCGTAAGCATATAACATCGTTGTTAAGGAGGGCTTCAATGTTGCCTGTAACACCTTCCTACCGTCAAAACTGCGGGTTCTCGTTTTCCGCCTGGGCAGATGTCTGGGGGAATCGGCAAGCGGAAACAAAGAGCAACGAAAAGGCGAACGGGAATAGTGGGGTGAGGGCCGCACGCTTTGGTGGGTATCAACGCCATCAAAGAAGGGTGCCGCAGCGGAAACATAGAGGGCCATTTTGACGAGACCCTGCAAAGACGTTTTCCGACCAGTGAAGGCTGCTAAATGGTCCTCGCTGGTGGTTCCATTGAGGCCGCAAGACGGGCATATGTTCATACATAGCGATTTCAAGATAACGGTGAATCCTGTAGCACTCGTAGAAACGTATCCTGCGCCGCACACTACATCGATTACTTGTTCACGAAACTCCCAGGAGGAGTAAAGTTAACAAAGGTAGACCTCAAGCACGCCTACCAGCAGATCGAGCTTGAGGATGAATTGCATGATGTCGTTACCATCAACACCTCAAAAGGCTTCTTTGCATACGCGAGACTGCTCTTCGGAGTCGCATCAGCACCGGCAGTATTCTAACGAGAGAGGGAAAACCTCTGAGGTGACTCAATCATGTCAGTACATTTCAGGGGCATCTTAGAGGTGGGCGCACGTGACCACGAACATTCGGCAAATGTCGGAAAGGTGCTTGAGTGACTGCATGAACTGGGCCTGAAGCTGAAGCTCCACAGATGCAAGTTGCTGTTACCGGAGCTGGAATACTTCGGTGACATGATAACTGCTGGCAGACTACGTCCACATCCCGGTAAGACTGAAGCGGCTGAGAAAGCGAAGGAACCGCAAGATATAAAAGAATTTCAAAGCTGTTTTGGCCAGGCCAATTTCCCCAGAAATTTCCCCCCAAATCTCTCCGAGGTCCTGCAACAATTCAACCGCTTGCTGAATTCTGGGGAAAAGTGGCGCTGGACTGCAGTCGTATAGCGTGCCCCCATTCGCCGGAAACAAATGCTCGAAACCACCTGTATACTGGCCCGTTACGGTCCATCCAGGACAACGGATTTGGTCACTGATGCTTCCCCTCAGGGCCTGGTGGTAGCTGTGGGACAACAATAAGCTTCGAGAGAGGAGAGGCCGACAGCTTCCGTCTCAAGAAGCCTCAACACTGCTAACTCAGACGAAGGCCTACTCGTAATCAAGCTTGCCAACTGTAAGCAGCGCGTGGAACCGAAAGAAATACCAGTTAGGTTACGGTTCGGGTTCAGAGCAATCGATTTTGTTGCGGTTCCGTTGCGGTTCGAGCAACTAATGCAGTGAACCGGTTCGCAAACCTGTTGGCAAGCTTTAACTGGTTCGCGAACAAAATTCGAAAAATTATTCGCGAAGTGTCAACACCGATTTTGCCCATAAAATCCACCATAAAACTCAGATACAATTTCTTTTCATAAAAAAAACATGCTGCAGTTTGTAACCAGAGTGGTGCAACATTTAGGTCAGATTTACAAAATTAGGGTCGATTTTAAGGAAAATGAAGCAGGAGTTCTGCACTGCGTGGAATTATTCAAATTTGGTGAAGTGGTCCTACCTTCCGCACGAACACGCCCGGCATCAAAATTACCCTTGATAAAACGTCCAACGCCCTCCTGTCTCACTGCGCCCTTACCGGCCCGCCTATTCCCTTTATTTCTTCCTCAAACCAACCGGCAAGCCATCATATAATGCCGCCTTCAGAACGGTACCTTCTACGATCAAGTAATCCTCCACATGGTCGCACCCACTATTACCACCGTATACCCCAACATTGCAAAACCCTCGTCATCACATTCCACCTGGTATACTCAAGTCCTCATTCCCATACACTGCCTTTCCCAGCTCCCGAGAAGTCGGAGACTCAGCTTACCAGCCTGTACCCGTCCCGCCAGAGGGACTCGGTTTCTCGGGCCATCACCTCGGCCAGTTTAAAAGGCATCCTGGACTAGAGACGCTTCAGCACCGCCTTTTCTCTTTTTTCCTTTTGCTCCAGTGAACGTTCACTGCTACGGCCAGCTAAATTTTCAAACTTACCTTATGTCTTGCCAGAGACAGCATGAAGCCGTCTGCTGAAACTGCCATTATCATCTCTTCGCCGTATTTCAAGCGGGCCAGTGAAGCATGCCGATGATTTTTCGCGACATTGGCATGTATAATTTACCGTATGTACGCCCAGAACTCATGTAATGCCGAAGATCGGGGCCCTTGGGGAACCAATAAATCATTAAAAAAAACACACCATTGTGGGATTTATCGCCACCTCTTGTTCCGTGCAGTTGGCCAACTACGATGCTAACACCGACTAAACAAACTGCCAATTCTGTGAAATTATTTCCTTGTTACGTCACTGACAATGTTGTGGTGCGGAAATTTGGAAAGTTTTTCGAAGTTTATCATCTTTTCTTTTGACAACGTCCTTGAGCCCCGAATGGGTTCGAGCGAGTTACCAAGGGCTTGCATTTTGCCGGTGATGACGTATGGAGTGTTCACTTGGCGACTGACTAAACAACTAGAAAGAAAGCATAGGTCCGACCAATGTCTCGTGGAGCTAATAACGTTAGGAGTTACGTTTAGGGACCGAAAACCAGCATACTTATTTAGGTAGCGAACTGGAATGAAATGTATCACAGATCATCATCATCATCATCATCATCATCACCAGCCTGTCTACACCCACTGCAGGGCAAAGCCCTCTCCCATTATTCTCCAATTACCTCGGTCCTGTGCCAACTGTGACCAATCTATCCCCGCAAACTTCTGGATCTCATCTGCCCCATCTAACTTTCTGCCGCCCCCTGCAGCGCTTGCCTTCTCTAGGGATCCACTCTGTTACCCTTAATGACCAGCGGTTATCTTGCCTTCGCATTACATGCCCTGCCCAAGTCCATTTCTTCTTCTGAATTTCTACTAATATGTCTTTAACACCAGTTTGCTTCTTGACTCACTCCGCTCTCTTCTTGTCCCTTAATGTTACACCTATCATTTTCCGCTCCATTGCCCGTTGAGTCGTTCTCAATTTAAGTTGAACCCTCTTAGTGAGCCTCCAAGTTTCTGCCCCGTAGGTGAGTACGGTAAGATGCAGCTGTCATACACTTCTTCTTCAACGACAATGGTAGGCTGCTATTCATTATCTGATAATGTCTGCCATATGCACCCCACCCATTCTGATCCTTCTAATTATCTCTGCATCATGGTTGGGATCTGGGGTCACAACTTGGCCTAAGTATATATATTCGCTTACCACTTCCACTGCCTCGCCATCTATCGCAAACTGCTGTGCTGTCCCGAGGTTATTGATCATTACTTTAGTTTTCTGCATATTAATTTTCAGGCCCAAGCTTCTACTCTGTTCGCCCAGTGCGGAAAGCATGCTTTGCAATTCGTCCCCCGAGTTACTTAGCAAGGCAAACGTCATCAGCAAATCTGAGGTTACTGAGGTATTCTTCCATTAACCCTTACTCCCACCTGTTCCAAATCCAACGTTCTGAATACTTCTTGTAAGCATGCAGTGAATAACATTGGAGAGATTGTGTCTCCTTGTCTGACACCCTTCCTTACAGGTATTTTACTGCTCTCCTTATGGAGGATGATAGTAGCTGTAGACCCATTGTAGATATCCTCTAGTATTCTTACATAATGCTCATCTACCCCCTGGTTCCGTAATGCCTGAATGACTGCTAGGGTTTCGACCGAGTCAAATGCTTTCTCATAACCCATGAAGGCTATATATAGGGGTTGAGTTATACTCAGCGCACTTCTCTATCACCTGATTGATCGTGTGAATATGGTCCATTGTTGAATAACCTTTACGGAACCCTGCTTGTTCTTTAGGTTGACTGAAATCTAAGGTTGCAGAGATTCGGTTAGCGATTCCCTTGGTAAATACCTTGTAGACGACTGACAGTAAGCTGATCGGCCTGTAGTTTTTCAAGTCCTTCATGTCGCCTTTCTTATGGATTAGGATGATGTTCGCGTTCTTCCAAGATTCCGGTACCATTGCGGTCATTAGGCATTGCGTATACAGGTTTGCCAGTTTTTCAAGTACAATTTCTCCGCCATCCTTCAAGAGGTCTGCTGTTATCTGATCCTCACCAGGTGCTTTGCCCCCTTTTCATTTCTTTCAAAGCCTTCCTTACTTCTTCGGTCGTTACTGGTGGGATGTCTATCTCCTCTGAACTACTGTCTCGTTCGGCATTATCCTGTATGTCCCGGCTACTGTACAGATCCCTATAGAACTCCTCGGCCACTGTGACTATTTTATCCCTATTTGTGATGACATTGCCTTGCTTATCCTTAAGTGCATACATCAGATTTTTCCCCACGCCAAGACGTCTCTTTACTGCTTTCAGGCTACCACCGTTCTTTACAGCGCATTCGATCCTCTTCATATTATACTTCCGTATGTCAGCTGTCTTGCGCTTATTGATTAACTTCGAGAGCTCTGCTAGTTCTATTCTGTCAGCTGCGGTAGAGATTCTCATGGCTTGCCGTTTCCTGATTAGATCTTTCGTCTCCTGTGAAAGTTTACCAGTATCCTGTCTAGCCATAGTGCCCCCGACTTCTACTGCACACTCCGTGAAATGCGTGAAAGGTTGTCGCTGGCTTCCTGTGTCGTAAGCTCGGCTTCCTCGTTAAGGGCGGAATATCGGTTCTGCAGCGCGATCCTGAATTCTTCTACTTTACGTCTTACTGTTTGCTCATTTACCGGCTTCTTTCGTACTAGCTTGTTGCGGTCCCTCCTCAACTCTAGCCTAATTCGAGATCTTACCATACGGTGGTCACTACACCTTACCCTTCCGAGCACTTCCACATCCTGCACGACGCCAGGGTTATCGCATAATATGAAGTCTATTTTCATTTTTGTGCTCCCCATTCGGGCTCCTCCAGGTCCACTTCCGACTCTCCCGTTTACAGAAGAAGGTATTCATTATGCGTAGGTTATTCCGTTCTGCAAACTCAACTAGTAGGTCCCCCCTGCTATTTCTACAGCCCAGACCATAGTTCCCAACTGCCTTGTCTCCAGCCTGATTCTTGCCTACTTTAGCATTGAAGTCCCCCATAACTACAGTATACTGCGTTTTTACTTTAGCCATTGCCGATTCCACATCTTCATAGAGGCGTTCCAATTCTTGGTCGTCGTGGCTGGATGTGGGCGCGTAGCCCTGCACCACGTTGAGCTTGTACCTCTTATTGAGCCTAATTACAAGAGCAGCTACCCTTTCGTTAATGCTGTAGTATTTGTCTATGTTGCCAGCTATGCTTTTATTGACTAGAAATCCCACTCCCAGTTCTCTTCTGTCCTCTAGACCACGGTAACATAAGACGTGTCTATTTTTCAGCACCGTGAAGGCTTCACCTGCCCTCCTAACCTGGCTAAGCCATATTACATCCCATTTATTGCCCTCCAATTCCTCGAACAACACCTCGAGACTTGCTTTGCTAGATAAGGTTCGCACGTTAAACGTTGCGAGGTTCAGATTCCATTGGCGGCCTGTACGGATTCAGTGATTCTTAGCACCCTCTGCTGCGTCACAGGTCTGACCGCCGCCGTGGTCAGTTGCTTCGCAGCCGCTGGGGACTGAGGGCCGAGGGTTAGTTAGCGTATTCATGGGAGTTTGTGACCGGTACTACACCAGGGTGGCCAATCCTGCTCTGGTGAGGGAGTGCATTACCGGCAATGGTCGCCGGGGTGAGGCCGCACCCCAAGCCCCTTTGTGCAATTCCATCAATACGCGGATTTTTTTTTTAATCCGGTGGGAATTGTCCGGCACCGGGATTCGAACCACGGCCCTTTTGCACACGAGGCGGGTGTTCTACCTCTACGCCATCGCCGCCAGTATCACAGCCAGGGGGGGGGGGGGTATCACAGTTCAAGGTATGAAAAAAATAGACTTGGTCTGGCCATGTTGCCCGACGAACTGACAACAAATGGAGCGCAATGGCAACAGAATTGACACCCAGAGGTGTGACTTGAAGAAGGGGAAGGACGTTAACTCGATGGGCAGACAAAAAACATAAAATTCGGAAGAAAAGAATGGAGTCGGTCAGTTCGAAACAGAAGCGGGTGCAGGTGAATGCGGAAGGCCTTCGTTCAGCTGTAGACCTAAATAGGCTGTTGTTGAAGATGACGATGATGATTGTGATGTGATTACGATGTGCTTTTTTAAGTAGCCCGAACTAAAGCTGTTTTCTTGGCCCATTTAACCTCTCAAGCCAAGCGTGCAAAGGAGATGCGACAGAGAAATAGCGCGGAACACTGTTTTATCGGGCTTGCTAGCACGACCACCCAGAGAGAATGATGCCTGCATTCAGATAACAAAACTATGTACAACTAACCTATTTCCGCGCTCCCCCTTCCCTAAATTTTTCTCTTCTTGCGTATGCGTGCCTCGCTGCTAAAAAGGAGATGCCCGTGCTCATAAAAGAACTATTTGTCTGCATTTGTAAGTGTGCGCCTCTTTGTTCCTGTCTCCTGTCCAGTCCGAGCGCTATTTTTATTCTTACGACTGTGTACCAACTTCCAAAATTTTTGAGGGGCATCAAGTGGATACATGCATGGTTCAAACATTTCAGTGGTTCGCAGTGCTGCAATTTCGCGACCTCAAGGATCTTGAACCCTCCCAGAGAGGGAAGAGAAAGTCGATAATCCAAGCCTCGGGGTTGCTGCGGAGTGTGTGACATTTCTTGCTTAGACTTGCACTCTGTTTGTTTGATAAGCAGCAATATAAAATGTAGTATTGGGGTACAGGCATTTCACCCAGTTGTGACAATGAAGTGAGCGTTGATAGCGTTTCAATCATCTGAAGGGCAAAATTAGGCGAGAGATTGCGCAGTTGATGATGCGTGAAGGGGAAAAGCACCAAATGACACTGACCACCCGTTATCAACACCGGGACGATTGAAACGTAATGTCGTGAACCCAAAACTGATATTTAATTTTTCGGTTCACTTCCAGTTCGGGTGCAGTGCGCCCAAAAAATAAATTCAGACCAGGTTTTTCTGGTGACATTTACATAGAGTATATATTGTTTGGTGTATAGAAAAACACCAACCTGACGAGGCAGCCTTCATTGCAGGGTACTAAAGTGTGAAATAAACACTACACAATAATGCATTTTAAATGTTCACAGCTGTAGCATCGACTTCCCTGAAACGTGTTTGTTTCTTGCCACCTTCAGAACCTTTCAAACACATATTCTACTTACTGGAAACACAAGATCGCCGCAGTAGCACGCGCGAAAGGGTGTGACCCAGGGCGTATCGATGCAAAACACCAGGTCATTCTTTTCGTTTTCTACGTAAAGATTGGGCCAGAAAAAAAGCTGTTCCGCACGCACATAGCCTGTGGTTTTTCGGTCCGCCTGTGTTACTTGAATCTGCAAAACAGAAACATTTAATCATAACGTTTAATCGCACTGGCCTTTAAAAGTTGTAGCGATGGTGAATTTTTGAAATGCATGCAAGCGCAATAGAGTGGAAGATTTTCTAAACGCTTTGCAAGCAGAGTTTGGATACCCCAAACAGCATAGTGTGATACATCACCATATACGGTGGTATAAAATTTTTCGTTACTGCATTGCATCAGCTTGCCACGCCGGTCATGTAGGAAATCTGACAGCAGGATTCACAGTGCGGGCCAAGACTTGTGATAGTTTGAGTTGCATTCTTTCTACTGTAATAGGAAAATTGGAGCAGCGCGCATTCTTGTTTGAAAGAGCGTTGTCGATTTTCTCATTGCAGACATGAGCAACCGTTTCGGTTGTCAATTCTTTGCAAGGATACCAGGAGGAACTCTGGAAGAAGTTAATTGTTGGGCCAATTTCCAGTACTTGCAGAGCTAGTGCACGTCTCCCTCCATAGGCAATACAGTCATCTGTTTTTACAAATAGTTCTTGATGACCCTAACACAAATAATTTGGTTAGTTCCCATATTCATTATTTCGGCTTGATTATACTTACCCTTAGTTAAGCCTTCAGGACAGTCAAGCCAATATAATTCAAATCATTCCACGTAAACATGAGTATAGCGGTTGGCTCAAAAGCCGGACGTTAGCATCACTTGTGGTTGCACCAAACGTTTCTATTTGACATGTCACGGCATTGATCTCCACCACAGTTTAAAATACGTTGAATAGGATGGCTAACTTTTGCTACGCCCACCAATGTTGCACCCATTGTAAGGTTTATAAGGTGATCTGCTTGTAAGAGATTATGTGCTTAGACACTGAAACAGAACAGTACGCCTAACATTCGGCAGTAGACATTCACGTAACGCCTTTCCTCTATGTCTATTATACTTCGCGCAAGCGAGTTTTAAAAAGAAATATATGAGAACTTCAGCATTCTCTTATGCTGTATTCGCGCTCTCATTCCGCTATAGCAGGATGCATATCCCGCCGCAACGGTTCTCCAGGAATTAGCACGAGATTTAACTCCGAGCTTTCGTCGCCTTCCCCGCCGAAGGCAACCGCATCGGTTAAGGCTGCTGTAAGTACACGGTGCGGTGACGATGGGAAATGAAGGCAAAGAAGAAAAGCTGCTGGAGTAGCTGCCGTGACGGATGACGATGACAAATTGGTGACCACCGGCCGCAAAAAGCCCTGTCCACCGATGTAATGGGATAAATTCACATGCCGTGGAGACGTAATAAAGCAGTGGAAATCTTGTCGGCTTCGTGTAAGGTAGAGGTTGGTCTGGTCGTCTGGCCATGGCCGGTCGTAGGAAGGCGAATAGACTGTGGGTAGATCCTGCAGGCAATCCTTTTTCGAGCCATTTACACTTCGCAATGCTGCAGTCTATGGTGGTTTATTCCTGGTTCGAATGCACAGTGAAAGAGTTGTCGGCATTTCCATGCAAGACATGGCTTAATTTCTTGGTTTCTGACCTGTCGCCGTCAATCTTGAGGCACGGAGCAAGGACATCGTAAACGTTGGGGACGTACGACTCCGGCGATGTTCGGTGAAGAGCATCAGGTTTGGGTGCTCGTTGCCGGCCAGTATTGTTTCCGGTCAGCGCGAGTAGTTTCCCTTCACAGGTGTCCCGCCTTCTCACGCGGGCTTTGTGTGTCTTACAGAATTTCCCGTTTGTGCGTTTGAGTGAACCTACTACTTTGGGTGGCTTCAAGTAGGGACCATACTTGTTATGAGCACTGACGAAGCATTAGATGCCGACAAAATAGTGAATGTCAATGTCGTCACTTGCCAAGAAAGTTCTGAGTTTGTGGGTATAGAAGACGATCAAAAGCTTTGCACCCGACGTTCTACGTACGTGAAGTGTCCAATTTGCTGTTGCAACCAAGTGACCACTGCAGACGTTGCGAGGCTAGATGGCCTTAGTGGGGAACGCCCGCCAAGGGGAACAGAGCGTTAAAGCGTCATAATAGTGGTAAGCCAGTCAACCCAGAGGCTTGAGGACGAAGCAGTGGTAAATTCGCCAGCAGATCGACTTCGTTATTGGCGTCTCCTTCCCGCGCCATATTTACATCGCCTTCATTCTCGTCGTGTAGTGAGGGTTGCCGCACTAACATATGCTGATATGGCTGCGTTCAGTCACAATAAACCACAAAGAAGTAAGGCAAAAATTCCTCACTCTTAGCTACAACTGCGGTCTCCCCCTCTGCTGGCGCGCATAGCGAAACGTTGATATCGCAATTGGATAACTGCATGCCTGGTTTTGAAATAAATAAAGAACGCTAACTTTCGTGCATAGTTCTTAAGGTCAACGAAAGATTATCGTTTAATGGCGACACAGCACCCTCACTGATTCTCCTGTCTCACGGCCAACGACTCACCATTTCTTCTCCTCTATCTGTTGATCTGAGCTGTCTCGGTGCCAGCACTGCCGCTTCAGGGTGGAGACACCTTTTGACATTGATGGTGCCGCCCACAACATGGCCATTGGTGTTTTAAAGTTTCTGAGCGCAGCATGGTGTTGCATTGCAAGAATCGTGCAACCGATGGCGTGAGGACGGAGCTCTAAAGATGTTGATGTTTGAGTTATATTGCACAGGTTGCTGAACGAAAGCTACGACGACTTTATGCTGTGTTCCATTGAGTCCTGCGTAACATGTAGAATTCAACGGGTGTTTCGCTTCCCTTTAACAAACTATGTGCGGAGAAAAAAATGGCAGGTGGACGTGAGGGTCGACCGCTGGGACGCAACATACAGAAGATATGCGAGGTGAGATGCTGACTGGTTTTATACGAAGAACCCATTTCGCACGTTTTCGTAGGAGCCTCCATTGTGTTTATTGGTTAGTTTGCTCTGAAAGTCAAGGAGCGTGAGCCCTTGTCATGATTGTTGGGTGGACCGCGTGCAGAGCAATGAGCCGGACTACTGTTTTACAAACACACGCGTTATATTCAACAGGCAATCCAAAAGGGTAGGTATTGAAAGAGGGCCGACAATTTTCACAAGACTCGCAGAGGACTGGCAAGGTACCGGTCCCCACAGTCCGCTGGGGCTGGCACGATGGATGGACCGGGGACAGGCCGGTGACTTCGCTGATTCGACGCGAGGTGGCAGTCTGCCCGCAGAGCCTACGAGACGTACGCGACGAGATGCCTCAACCCGGCGTTATGTTCGACATTCAACCCGGCGAAGAACGCGGCGGTGCCAATGATTAACGGCGGGAGGAGCTAGCTTGGGCTCGAAACGAGGCCTCGCTGCCCGCGCTCCGCGTCACCGGCACACCGCTTAATCTTGGGCTGGACCCTGGCTTCTCCCGGCGGTGTCCAGGGCTGTCGTCGGGCCTACGTACACCGCGACGGACGGAAACTTCGCAGGAGGCGCCGGCGACGGACCTCGGGCCTACACCGCGAGGGCGCCGTCCTGCTGTAGCCTTGCCCGACCGATTCCAGGCTCCTTCTTTTTCTTCTTTCTTGCTGGCCCGTTGCCTTCGTCAAGCGCTACACGCCTGGTTCTGCGGATTGAACACCACATTGCACTGGCCCTTCACTACAACCCTCTTTTCTGTGAGGGCAGCTTATTTGAACATGAAGGATAACAAAAGATGTAGAGTTCTTGCGAATTGAGCCGGCGGGAACAGCTATGCCCACGGCCGCGTTCGGAAGCCGCCGCTGCCGGCTTAGGAAGTGCGCTCACCGAAGCTGGGCCGCCCCCTATCCACGTGACTTGTCATGTACTTGGTGGAGAAAAACGCCGCATTTGCCATGGATGCGATCGAGACAGGATGCGATAGTCTTCTGTGAGCGATGCTCGAGGGAAGCGGGAGGCGTTGAGCCGTCGTCTACAAGCGGCACCTGATCACCCCGATCATATCACCCAGAGAGCTTCTTTACTGCATAGGGACCGAAATGCTAAGCGCGCGGAGGTAGCAGCGGAGACTGGGAAAGGGCGATTCATTCAGTCCGGAAAACGCGAGAAGCGCCACGAGAACAGTAGAACAATTTCTACAAAATAGCATAATTACAGCCAAATAAAAGCCCAACCACACGAAACCAATACTTCACCGCGCTAAACCTAATTTAGATTTGCATATACAGGGTTCGTTGAGTTAAGCCGCTGCCGTTTTTGGTTCTAGGTGGCACGAGGACTGACTGGATTACATGTATAAAGCTTTATTGTTATAACGGCACTGCTTGAGTGTTTACAGCGGGGAACTTTATGCTTGAGCTTCATCCAGTGTCGTTGGCAAAAATACCTTTTTTTATTTAATTAAGGAATGATTTTATTCAGGGAGGAGTTATTTCAGGAATACACTCCTCCAGCTCCTGCGCAAAGCACCCTGTGCGACCTTCAACGAGCTGCGTAGGTGGAGCCAAGCCAACTTCGTGGCACCTCATCGGCAACACACAGCGCTTCGTGCCGCCGCCCCGAATACATCCTTGCCACTCCCGCAAAGTGCAGTCCGGCCGAAGAAGTATGTAGCTCTCGAAGAAGAAGAAGCGCAGTGTAATGACGGCGGGTCACTGCTTCAGAACATACGAGGCGGACGCGAGCAACCACGAGAATAGCGTGAAGCAGCTGCGCCTCAAAGCTATATCCTAATTGTGGTATCAGTTAATATTGACTTTGTGAATTCTTAGAAAATTCCGGTAAACTTTGCCTCAGCTATCAACAAGAATTCTAGCCTAGCCAGAATGTAGCAAAACCAACCGAAATATAATTGAGCGTAGCAAAATGCAGCAAATTTTAAAAAACCACAAGAACCTAGCTCGATGGCCAGCTCTAATGTCTCCCCAGCCACTAGAGCCAGCTGTGCCAGCTTTACCATAGAGCAAGGTCCGCCATTTTTTATCCCTTGATAGAAAATCACACACTCTAAAAGTGTCACACATGTATTAACTTTCCATATTCAGCAAACCCTACTGCACACATATAAGCTATTGCTTTCTTCGGTCGTGTTGAATGTCAGTGTAAACGAACGTTGGAGGATTTTATTCATCGCTACGCTTGAGCAGAATTTACGAGTGTTCAGCAGTGGTGGCATCCCGTTCAAATACCTTGACACTTTCAGAATCTATAGCGTGCATAGCGTTTGGCTTAACCTAATGCGGGTTGTTGCAAATGTTTGTAGTGATGATTTGAGATGTTGTTCCAGATAGATATTTTACCAAGCAGTGTGAGCGTGGAAGCACTGCCGTGTTTATTTAAGGTGAAATTATTTTATATCGAGTACCGAAGAGCACCAACCTTACAACACCTGCACCTGTGCAGAAGTAGACAATTACTGAAGTTAACCAATGTTATTGTTATAAACACGTCAACTTCTGTATCACCTCACAAGGAGATCGTCAGGGCAAATAAGTAATGATGATGATTATGAGGAATGCAGACGTCTGGTAGAAAAATAATTGTGTTGAAGGTTGTTCGAGCATCTTCGCACAGCTTGGATAAGAGACAGAAAAGTATCCTTGATTTGTCCGGCATTGAAAGAAATTTTGTTTGCTTCATGTCACTTACAGTAGCTGCCCTTCCTCTTTAACCCATCGTACGTTGCCAAAGAAAATCTTTTTCAGTAGAACGAATATAAAGTGTTTAACTCTACTACACAGCGGTAATTAGAAGGAGGGTGATGAATAAGTCTATTGTATAGCTGTTGTGGACTATCGTTCAGGAACAAGGTGAATTAGTTAAATAATGCTCATTCGCACGGTAAGATACGGTAATTGCTGTACGGCATTGATAAAGTAAGCCACAGACCTAACTAAATGCGCAGTACAGGAATTCGTCTACATTTAGGAGTAAATAATACCAATATCACGGATGGTACGCCATACGAAAGACGGCGACGATGAAGCGGGAAGCTTCTCACGGGGCACTCGGCCACGTCCGCAACTGTTGGTGAAATATATGAACAAATCTTTATTAGTAACAGGGAAGGCCCGTGGCGTAACAAAGAAGACAATTAAGCTGAGTACTAGCCCAAACGCTGTCGGGTCTGGTTGTCTCTGCGCAGGGCGCGAAATCAGTCAGTGATGTGTAGTGAACTCGCCTCTACCCACTGTGCCATGTTGGACTCTTTGCCCGCGCCAGACCGATGGGGGCCGGCTCTATATGCCCATATGGCCAAGTGATGACCAAGAATGAGTTTTGTCTACCCATGCTGGCAAAGTAATCTTTGTGCACTGCACTGCCCTGGTTTTTGTATCAGAACCAGTGGACGTATTCCACGGAAGTCAAAGCACACTTTCGTATGCATCGCATCACTAGCCGGCAGAAAAAATACAATTGCGACATCCCCTCCTTACCTATCAGCATCGCGGGTGAGCTAGCCAACATTTCAGAAGCACCACACGACCACCTCACGGTTGCGATCATCCTCCGAATGTCCGCGTAGGGGTGTAGCAGAGTGCATCAGCTTTTGCACAGCGAGGAAAGTGGTGAGCGACAACATTACCAGCTGCCCCATCGTAAGCATCAAATATTGGACATGTCAGTGATGAGCTGGCTGAAGTGGTTCACCGCATTGAGGAGTACTCCCAGTTTGCCTGCATCACCACAGTTGCATCCCCAAGTACGCCCTTACTTACAAGTGAAAAATCCAGGTTTGTTCTACTTCAAAGTCATATTGATGATTTGCGACATCAGCTGGCATCTATGGCACCCGTGTCGCGCCGAACCTGACATGCTTCCCAAGGTGCAGGTTCTTCTGATCCCAGTCCAGGGCCCAAGATATCTACGTCTGGCTAGGGTGAGCTACCCTGAGCCTGGTCTACCGAGTGTTACTGTCATCGCACCTTTGTCAGTTCCGCACGAAAGTGCAGCCAGCTTTCCTTTTATTCGGCAAAGTAGGAGATCAGGACCAAGCGCCGGATAGTGAACCAGGTGAACCAGTTCGCCGCCTCATCAACGTCGTCGACAATGTTGCAGTCCCCCGCTTCTTCATGTGCACGGGAGCCAAGGCCAGCGCTCTACCGCCCCCTTAACTACACCAGCGATGCCCAGAAATGACCGCTTTTTTAATTTTCTTAACCCACTCTCCGTTGAAATACTAGTCCCGGTGGTGAGCCACAGTTACTTTCGGCCCTTGTATCACGCACCACTGGCTTTTCACAATCGCTGACATCAATCACTCTATTCCCGCTGCTTATTTCCAGTCTTTCTATAGCCCGGCCATGTACGCGCACTTCGTTAACATGATGAGGAACGTCTCAGTGCATTTCGTTCTCTCCTGTCCTACTGGTACGTGATTTAGATTTCTGGTGCCACTTTTTGTCTATGAGAATATCCTTGAATGTTTTGCCGCAACAACACACCCCACTGGTAGAGAGAGTCTGCATTGAAGCAAGCCAAAATCCTTCACATAGTCAAGAAACAACCCCGGGTTTTCACCCAACAACGTTGTTTCACCAAATAACGTTGCGCTATTGCTCCTTGAAATCTCCATCACGTGCTTTAACTGAGAACCGTATGTCCATTCTCCATGGACTCGACGTCCACACTGTATATGTTGCACAAGACGTATACCGGCCACTGGAGGCCGTGCGGAGACTACCCTGCTCTTAACGCGATCACCTTTCCGGACACATACTAAGTGGCGCACTTGTAGGGCTTTACTAATAATATAGCTATATGGAAGATAATAAGCAGGGTGACTTCCCCAAAGATGATAACCAGACACCTGTGAAGCCTACAGAAATCGCGAAGACTGCCATTATCACCTCATTAGGTTTTTTCGAGTGTGTGCGCATGCCCTTCGACTCGCACAATGCTGCCCAGATGTTCTACCATATTGTTGACGAGGTCACCAGTCATCTCGAATTTGTCTTTCCCTACCTCGCTATGTCTTGATCGCAAGCTCATCCTCATCGGAACATAAGGCACACTGGAGAGCCCTTTTCACTCAGCTCGAAAGAATATGGGTTCGCCATAAATCTAAAACGAAAACGTCGTCAGTGCACAGAACAGTCAAGAAGCTGCGAGAATTCGTGTAAGTGCTGAACTTCTACAAACACTCTAGGCTTTATTCAAAAGAAATGCTCCACTGCCACTTTTTACGGACCACCATGAAAGGACTTACAGAAAACTGTCGATGTATAGAACCAAGCAGCGGCCGCTTTTTCTTCTGCCAAAAAGGCGCTCTCCGACGCTGCTACGCTTTTACATCGCGTTGCTAACTCTCAAACTGGCCTCATCACCGATGCCTCAACATTAAGTTGACCATACAACTATTTTCAGCATTTCCTGGAAGGCAGGCACTGCTACATATTACCGGATGACAAGACCCCGGCTTTCGTTTTTATGCAAAACCACGGCTCGTAATCGTCGCGTGAGATCGAAATCATCTCATCTCCGGGTTTACCTTCGACTCCTTGTATGACCGCGGCTCCATCACCACCGGCGCTGCCACGCTGTCTGGCATCGAAGCATTTTCGTCCTTGCAACAAAAATATTCCAAAAACTGCTTGCTTCCCAACCACAATAACAGGCGGAGCTCCGGCAAGGCCATGTCAAGTTCTCCGCACTGAGTTTCGTGGATGTTCGGTTGCCGTTTACTCAAAACGCCAGCTCCTGAAGGCACCAATTACTGTCACAGTGTTCCGGCAGTCGGGACAGCAAGGAAGTGGCCCAACCGAATTAAGATTTATGTGGTCAAAGCGATTTCTAGGGTGCAAGAAAGGCTGTGTGGTTATCTTCATGCGGCGGTTCACATTGCAATCTGAAAAGCGAACAACCAGCGCGTACATTGGGAGCCGTCAGTGTGTATGCTTGGCCAGATGCACCGCTGTGTAACAAGGCCCTGCGTGGCATGAGTACTAGTGTAAAATACGTGGTAAGGCGATTGAAAACTCCACGGCGGAACGCCGGCAACGAAGGGGAGAGGTGCAGCTGCGGAGACATCGCACTATCCTGAGCCTGGCACAAATGGACGACGCACGAGTTCTAGATGCAGGGAGCTGGTGTGGTCAAACAGTACTTGCTTCTCTGAGTCCTCAATCTGTGACTGGGTTCGTCGTTCTGAGGAGGTAATCCGTGAGAACGCGTCAGCTGCTTCATGCTCGATGCCTTGAATGTGCCGGATATTCGCTGGGAATCCCGATATATCGGTTAGTCGATGAATTTTGCTTGAAGGGCCTCCTACGAAAACCGGACAACAGTGGCGTATGACCCATTGGAATGGGAAACCACTCGCCGCCAAAATGTGGAGGGAGTGCTGGATGGTGGATGAAAGGGCAAGCAGCTGACGACTGAAAGCGCTGCACCGACTCTCAGCAGGTTTATTCTTCCGTGAATAGAAACCAAGCAGATGCTGCTCGGAGTTAATGGTCTTCTGGAGAACAGCGCCCGTTACAACGCTGGAGGCATCCACCCTCAGTCTGATTTCAGGTCGGTTGTTTGGTGCGTGAGAAACACCGAATCGGCGATGGCTTCTTCAGTAGTGTCACAAGCGGCTTGATCTTCTGGAAAACAAGAAATTTTGGATGGGGAACTTTTGGTTTTCGACAGAAGCACAGTCAAAGAATACCGGAGGTTGGTGCAGTGGCGTATGAAGTGTGGCAAGCAATTGGAGGCTCAAGGATCTCATGAAAATGGCGGAGGCTGGTAGGTGCTGGAAAGTCCGCGTGGCCTTTCAAGCACCCACTGGAATGCAGCCACAGAAAATACCTGGTAAAATAATTTGCAAGAATAATTTTGCTTACTTTTAGGCATCTTGTGATGCGGTGCTCGAATCCAAGATGTGTGGTAGGGGGTAGCTGTTTGGGTCCGTCTTGAAGTTGAATTCCTGGTGTCACCTCGCCTATGCCCGTCACCACTTATATTCCTTATCATATTGAGCCTGTGTGCCTCGTTACTTGAAGATTGGCCAACAATTCCGAGATTCAGCATAATATGAAACTCTCGTTTATCAGTCGCCAAAGGATCACTGAAGAGGTGGTGCACGGGAGTAGCGAATAGTGGACTGCGCCGAAAGATGTGGTGGGCGAAGCTGCGCTCAGGCGACGCTTTAAAGCGCAAGGCTTCTCATTGCCTCATGAATCCCTTACAGGATTCTTGCCTATGTCATGGTAGAATCTGCGCGTGGATCCCAGTCGCTCTGATAGAAATCACAATACTACGAAACTGCAATAGCGGTTGTGCGAACACGAACAGCCCGCGGAAAATGAACAATGGCTAGGACGTAACAGCTGCATTGGCAATTGGAGGACGTCTGAACCACGTAGACAAAAGTGGCGAGCAGATCCGTTTGGACCTCAGGCAGGTCACGTCTGGGGACTCGAGTTTTAAAGCGACAGCTCCGGGTAAAAGTTAAAAGTAACAGTTGTGGACTTGATCACAAACTGGGCGTGGCTGTAGAAGGCCCTGTCTTCTCTAGAAGGTTAGACTACTAGGCGGGTGGCAATGTCAAGTGTTGCTGCAAGAGCTCCTTGCAAAGCACACCTTTTGAGTCAACATTTCTGGCGTGCAGGCGCGGCATACGTTGTTGAACAGTCAGAAGTGCAGCGATCTCTAAGCTCTCCGTGGGGAGCAGGTGCTGGAGGGATGCGCTCTCAGCACTCGTTGTGCGGCTCAAAATACTGTGCTTGAAACGCTTATACGGAGTGTTACCCATAGTTGCATCAATGACACCTGCCACTCCATGATAGATGTCCTGTGGCCAAGACGCATATTTATCCACGAAATTAAGTTGTCGCTACGATAACGTGTTGGAGATCGGCGATGACGCCAAAGAGGGCGAGCCAAGCTCGTGGATACGTATGCCAGATCGATGATGAATTCAATCGTAGCGAACAAAACGTGCGGTTCCTTACGCCGCGTCAGGGCAGACGGAGCTGTATCACTGCGACTCCCAGCCGGAGTGAGTATCGTAAGGCAGAGGAGAGCATGAGGGCCTAACGTTGCTGAGGGCAGTTATATTTTTGTCCCAAGTCATCCCTTTCGGGAGGCATGAGGTCGCAGTGCAGTACCATTCCAAGAGAACCAGCATGGCAGGCGTACAAAGCCTAACTGTCCGTGTGGTTCTGGCCCACTCAGCACGAACCTCCCAGAAAACTACGCGAAAGCAGCACTTTCTCGATGGCCTAAAACACTGAGAATGTTTGGGAATAAAATGTACACAGGTTTTTTTTTCGTACAAGCGCGGGTTAACACCATCATTCGCCGAAGCCCCGTCCCACATGAAATACCGACGCGAAGCCCACGTGGACTTTCTGTTGTAATTCTTCGTTCCACTCATCGCACTTTGGTGACAAAGAAAGGGGACAAGGTCTTGGAAGGCCTGCTACAAATACGTTTATGCTTATTTGTGGAACGCCAGCTCCGCCTATGTCCCACCACTTCGATTTATACAAGCCACACTTTTCTTGCGCCTGCGCATCAACTATTATTTCCTTGTTATTGAACAGCGTGTTTTATAAGCGAAGCTCCTCTTGCTTGGGCCCTGTCCCGTCCCCCATTGCTGTTGTACATGCCACATTAATGATGATTGTGGCAGGATTCCCATAGGGATTGGCCAACCAAAGATTGGCCGAAGAGGTCAAAACGTTCAACGCTTTCGTTGTTACCCAACAAAGAGGAGAGTAAGAAGAAGAGGTTGTCGTTCGTCGCCTGTGAGCTCAAGACACGTACCCGGATACGTGACACAATAAGCTCTACAGAAGGCGACGGCCCAGGTGGAATAAATGTCACACACCGAATTCAACAACTTACATATAGAGGTTATCATCGTCCCAAACAAGCCCTACATAATCACCACAAACATCGACGTCATCGACGGGCTTGTCAACGTAGCGGTGGTAAGCTTGACGTGTCCAGCCTTTATATGATGTGTGGGTGAAGTTTCACGGTTTTCCCGATAAGATTTTAGCTTTGCCCCTCTCATTTTGTGGAGATGGCGGGATTTTTTTTGCCACAAGAGTGCAGCTCCATTGGAACGATACATTATGCGACCGTTTACCGTTAGCGAGATCTATTTCCTAAAGAGCTTATTCCCATCATCATTATCATGGCCACAATTTTGTGTACAGTGCAGGACAAAGACGTACCAGAGATTTCCCAATTGTCTTATGAGACTTTGCAGAAGACATTCCGCTCCACCACCTCAAACACCTCGGCAGTTATTGTGATATTGTTTTTGTATTGCGTTTTTTCTTTGCTGCTGATAACCACGATATATGCAAGATGTGTGAAACATTAAATGTTTCACACTTGTTTACTTAGGAATACGAACTCACCCAAGGTTATAATCTTATCGACTGAAAATGATTTCCTGTATCTCGGTTTGAAGCATGCAGGTTTCCGTCCAATGTTTGGGGTATTTCTGTTATTCTGATAATAGTGCTGCAAACCCTGCATTGTGCTTGTTCACTTGTGATTTCTCTAGTAATTCGGGTGCGCCCGGCTGTTATCTATTTTCTAAACGAAGCGCGTATTTCGTCTCCTTTTTGTGCCGCACGGGTTACCTTGGTTGATAGGGAGGGTGTATCTCCTTGTCACCACTAGACTCGAATAATGTATTTTTTTATCTGCGGTGTTTTTGATTGAACTCAACAATCATGCCGAAGGTTAAATACCGGCGAGGCAGGCCTCGGGGCATTAGGTTCGGCGGCACTCGTTTGTGTACGACTCATTTTTGACTCCGTCGTTGCAGCTCTGTAATATTTTGAGTGCAATCTTAGCGGAGCAAAAGCTAGCTCAAATAAAATTTTGTTGCCTGAAGAAGCCTGTGTCATATTTGGCTACAGGAAAATATTGTTTGTTTGTTGCTACCATGACCGTTTCTGTAGGTATAGTACCAAGCCTTCTCTATGTCAGTTTCTGTGCTGTTGTAAAATCAGCTTTAATATTGTGTGCTTTCTCATTTTTAAGCTTATATAATTCGTCCAACGTGTTAATACTGCCCTGCAGTGTTTATTTACCAGACCTGTGGTTTTCTAAGAACGTGCACGTAACTCAGTCACAAATTCCGCCCCTCCAAACGCTGTTGTGATCTCCATAGCAGTAGTGTTCTGCCTCTCCCTAAGAAGAATGACTGTGGGTTTGCCCTTGCTTAGGAGTGCAAGTTATTTCCGAAGAAGTAATCGTAATTTCTGCGGTTGGTCCTTACACGTCGTACGATTATTGCCTCCCGCATCATTTAGCGTACTTAGTGTAGAGTGTAGGGTTTAGGGGCGCTGCTTGTAGCCCCTCAATCATCACTGATTCTGCCTGTGCCAGAAAACTAGTAGATATTGCGCAATGTAAAGTTTGCTTGCAGAATGGAACAGCTTTGCTATTTTTTACATGTTTATGAACGTACAAGCCCTTCTGACACTTTCTTCCAACTGCCAGCTAATGTACAGCTGCCGTCAAAAGCAATATTACGGAATATTTGTTAAAGAACAAAATATTTGTCTTACGGGCTTTCTCAACGCCATTACCGGTTTAGAAGCAGCTTTTTACTATTAGGGAAGCGTTCTTTAAACGCACACGATTCCGACCAGGTAATTTCTGGAATAATAAATGCCTGTACATTTATGAGACTGTGTTTCAAGGTTTAAGGGGGCATGTGTGCAGCCAAAGTTGATTCAGGCCCACATCACAAATTTTCTAACAGAAGGTTTCATCTCCTGTTGCAGTCTATTTTCTCAACCAGGTCCTTCAATAAATTGAGTAATGAGTGCAGGACATACTCGTTGCACGTCGGCATTCATTTTCATGGAGAAACGTCGGAAATAAAAATTGTATTAACTTTATCCTGCACCTCTTTCAATGTTGGGTGACCACTGCTACCTTTCCACTTAGGCTGTTGAAAGCGTATTTATTTCCTGCAATTTTCAGGATAGCTGATGAGGATGGCTGATCTTAATTTATTTCTGTTTGAATTTCTGGGTAGCCCAGTATATGATAGCTAGTTAGCATCATTTGCTTTTCCGTGTTTCCTGTTGATTCACCAAACATTTGGAATTATTGCACAAATGCTTGCACAGAACAAAGAGTAAACATCACAGTTGTAACTGGTGCATGCACAAATGTAGCGACATGTGTATCGCGGCACATACCTGTCCAGATATTGATATTATTGCCATATTCTGCTGAATTTCTTTCGGTCCTCCACCTTGGAAATGAGCGTTCACGGTGGTGGGGGCTGACGCTTTACAGTTTGGTTCAGAACGTATTTTTACTTATTTATTTATTTAAACATTCTGTCAACCCTCATTTGAGGGTCATTACAAGGAGGGAATACATCACACACAAAGATTACAGCAATTAACTTTCAAGTAACGAAAAGAAACAAAGTCAAAAGCACACAGAGGTAATCGAACACTACCGATATTATCAAATAAGCAGACCATGCAATAGCTGCCAATGAACCTAGAACATCGAATAAGTTTCAAGGGACGTGACTTCAAGAAACATAAGTGTGAAGAAAAGAAAAAGAAAAGCAATATGTGCAGGCAGGCCATTCCAGTTTTCTTTGCTACATTATGGTTTAACCTCTTGCTATGTCTGCCAGGTTCTCGTATGTTTTTTTTATTTATTTATTTATTTATGTATTTATTTATTTATTTCGAATACTGTTAGCTCTTTTGAGGCTGGTACAGGGTGGGAGGATATACACATTTTGTCAACACATCAAGCAATGAAACAAAATAAACACATCACGAGAGATACATTTCCAACTTTCGTTCAAATGATTGTACAGTCATCGCGTCATCAAAAATCTGTGCATCGAGCGCATTCCAATCTTCTATTGTCCTAACAAGTGGAGAATATTTAAAAACATCAATTGTGGCATAGTAAGGCGTAAAAACATTCGGGTGATTCACACGGGGAGAGACTCTGCCAGGGCGGTACAAATAGCGCGACTGATTTAAATTGAATTTATTAGTAGAGAGCTGGTATAAAAACTTCAGTCGTGCGATTTTTCTGCGTGTTGAAAGTAATAATAAATTTGCCCTTGCCAGCAAGGTGGTTACGGACTGTGTTTTGCGATACTCTGAAAATATAAACCACGCTGCAAGTCTCTGTATTCGTTCAAGTTGGTTAATCTGGTATTGCTGGTGAGGGTCCTATATAACACTAGCGTATTCCAAAGAAGGACGTACGAGGGCTGCGTACGCCTTAAGCTTAACTGCAAGTGTTGCATGCACCAATTTTCGTTTCAAAAATCCAAGTTTTCGCTGAGCAGTTCTACATATGTTAGTTACATGATCCTTCCAATTGAGGTTACTCGAAATAGTGACACCAAGGAATTTGAGCTTTGTAGTGCGAGCTATTTGCTTATTGCCTACAGAGTAATTAAACCTAAGTGGCATCTTCTTGTTCGACACAGTCATACACTTGGTCTTTTCAAAATAATTTCCATATTCCATTTGGAGCAGCAATTATGAATTACTTCCAAGGATTTATTAAGTAATGCTTGATAATCTATTGATTTCACTGGGCAGTACAATATACAATCGTCCGCAAATAAACGAACTTCAACACAGGTATCTACACCCTAAGCTATATCATTAATATATATCAAGAATAATATTGGCCCCAACACAGACCCTTGCGGTACACTGGAAAATACCGGTAAGCTTTCGGAGTGTTGACCATGAATTTCAACAAATTTCAGCCTATGTGACAAGTACGCTTGAATCCAATTAATAATTTGTTGGTTGACCCCAAGGTCATAAAGCTTGCTTATGAGTTCCCTGTGGCAGACCTTATCAAATGCCTTTGACATATCAATTGAAATTACGTCAATTTGCACTTTCGAGTCGGCAGCTTCAGCGAAGCTGCGGACAGTTTCAGGCAATTGAGTCACAGTTGATAGACTTCGGCGAAAGCCATGTTGCTTACTGTAGAAAAGACTATTACTTTCTATGTACTGTATTAACTCCTTAGCGATTATATGTTCCAGTACCTTACATATTGTGCACGTAATAGAAATCGGGCGATAATTTCCAATAGCAAGCTTGCTTCCAGATTTGAAAACTGGTTTTACTCTTGCCATCAGCCAGTCAGTAGGTATAATACCACTATGAAGTGATAACACAAAAATCTTTTTGAGAAAGCACGCTACCCACTCAGAATAACGTTTCAGAAAAGCGTTTGGAATCTTGTCCGGGCCCGGTGACTTCTTGTCGTCTAGATTTAGCAAGGCAGCAATTATGCCTTCTTTTGTTATAACAATATCATTGCCGGAAAGATTCATGTCTGAGTGATTTACAACAGTGCTGTCATCCTTTGGAATGAATACAGAGCAGAAGTATTTGTTAAATGCTTCCGCCTTAAGGGATGGCTCAGAACACGGCATACCATTCACAAGAACGGCTTCGATTGGGTCTCTACTCCTTGACATGTACCTCCGAAACTTCTGCGGCGATTCTTGCAGATATTTAGTCAACGCATTAGAAAAGAAAAAGCTTTTCGCTTTTTTCAACTCGCTACGCACTTGCGCACTGAGGGTACTGATAGCTGCCACATCTCTCTGAAATTTTTTACGTGCGCGGCGCAGTCGTCGTTTTAGATGAATAATATCTAGTGTTACCCATGGGTTTGGTACATCAGTTCTTTTTATTTTTTGGGGAACATATTTGAACAAGCAATCATTTACCACTCCCAGAAAGTGGCGCCAGAGCACATTTACGTCTGCATGATGTGGCATTTCATCGACAAAGATTTCCATGCGGTCGAGAATTCATGTGTCGTCGGCTCGTAAGAAATCCAATACTTTGCTAGCCGATTTCTTTATTAAGAGTTGATTGCTGACTTTAAGATACGCAATTACTGCTTTGTGGTCGGATATTCCTTCTTCCACATCAATTTCATAGTCGAACGTTCCCTCGGATAGAAACAATAAATCCAGTATTGTCGAACTTGCCGCAATGTATTCGCGTTGGAAACGTCACCACCTCAATAAGACGGAGCTTAGCCATTGTTTCTAACATACTATATGCATGACGCCTATAAGTGGAACTTGGGATTCTTGCTTCCCAATCTACACCCGGCAAATTGAAGTCACCAGTGATTTTTGTTCTAGCTTTCTTGCCTAAAGTTGTTAGGTATTTATCAAGGCTTTGAAAAAATTCCACCGAGCTGTCAGGAGGCCTATAGATGACACCCACCAACAATACGGCATTTCCAAGGAACACTCGACACCAAACGTTTTCGTGCCCTTCAAATGATGGTAATGGCTCATATTTTAGTCGTTTCTTTACCAATAGCGCCACGCCCCCGTCTCGAGTTAATCGGTCATTTCGCAAGACGCTATCGGAAGAAGGAAAAACATCACTCGCGATATCAACCCTCAACCATGTTTCTGTAATAGCGCTTACGTCTGGGTCATGCGTTAAGGCCAATCCTTCGAGCACCTTCTTCTTATTCACGATACTTTGGGCATTCAAATTCGCAAGGCACATTTCGTGCTGCTTTTCTTGTCAATCCCGGTTAAGCGAAGGGTTCTCTTTGCTACCGCGCAGCTTTACCCGCATGCCAGATTGCTCATCTCACAAGAACGCTTCATCATTCACAAAAAGGTTATCTATCGTGCACGAGCTTAATTTTGGCTCCTCGACTTTTATCTGCCTCAGCCGTTTTCCAAAGGTGGGTTTGTTTTTTGATTGTTTCCGGCGAGTAATCATCAGAAATGCTTATTTTTGAGCCTTTTAGTTTACGGCAGTTTTGGAAAAGGGGCTACCTTCTCATTGAAGTTATAAAGCTTCATGATGACTGGCCGATCCCGGTCATCTTTCCTCTTTCAAAGCCTGTGAATTCGCTCTACTGACGCTACGTCAACTTCAAGGCGGTCCAAAAAAATGTTTTTTATTTCTTTGCGTTCAATATCTGCAGGTGTTTCTTTAGCGCTTCACTTGACACCGTAAACTATGACGTTATTCCGCCTCGATCTGTCTTCTAAGTCAGTTATCCTTTCTTGTTGATTTCTGATCGTCCGCTCAAGATCTCTAACTGTACTTTCAGTTCTAGTGCCTTATTGCACACATCTTTGAGGCCATCGACTTTATCTTCAAGGATGATAAGCCTAGCCTCGGCTTTCGTTTGGTTCGCTAATACTTCTTTAAGCATTTCCTCAACCGTAGGACCAGGGTTAGTTTCCACATCCCCGGAAAGTAAAATTTCAAAGCACAACCATAACATACTCAAAATGTCACGACACTTTATTGGGTGCGGCAGCACAATAATGCAAGGATCGTTTGAACGAAAACGTTATACGTAAGCATAGTAACGAACCTGTAAAACAAACCATGCATATTTAGGGCGACATGGTCGCTCCAGCGCTGCCGCTCCCACAGCGTACAAGTACAAGTACATGTACAAGTTTTTATCTACGGTTACATGGCTTTTCAGAACCTGAAATGATAATTTTATCCTGTTCCTTTGGCGCCTAGTTGCTGACAATTCCGGATTGCTAGCGTTGAGCATGTCGGTAACCGAGTCAGTTTTTTTGTATTTTGAACATATGAATCTGGCGGCGAGTCTTTGAATTCTCTCAACTTCAGCTTTTAAACGTTCCTGATGGGGACTCCAAACTACGCCGGCGTACTCTAGTACAGGGCGAATATATGTTTTGTATGCCGTTAGCTTGACGTATTTTGTTGCGTTTCGTAGTTTTACCCGAAGGAAACACAGTTTTTTGTATGCTACCGAGCACACATTTTCAATAAGGCTGCGCCAGTTCAGGTCCTCAGTGATCACCACACCGAGATATCTGAAACTAGTCACTTTTTTCAAAACAACATTTACGATGTGATACTGAAAGGAAAAAAAACACTTTTCCGTCCTGTAATGTGCGCATATGTGGTTTTGGAATAATTAAGTTTCATGTCCCAATTTTCACACCATGCATAAAATCCCTCGAGACACTGGTTAATTTTGATTTGGTGAGGTTCACCGGTAACTGGGTATAAAGTAAACAGTTATCTGAAAATAGCTTCCACACCACTGGCGGCTGAACAGGTGTAGCGACATCATTTATGTAAAGCAAAAACAACAACGGGCCCAGTACTGACCCCTGTGGAACACCAGAAAATACTTCCAACAAATTCGATACTGAATTACTAACACGTACAAGCTGCATCCGATCTGTTAAATCTGTTAAAAAAAACACCATTTGCAATACCAACTTGACGAAGTTTATAAAGCAGTTTGCTATAAGGCACCTTGTCAAATGCTTTCTTAAAATCAACGCATATTACATCTATCTGCAGTTGCTCATCTAAGGCCACCGAAAAAGCCGTGTACCGTCTCCACTAGTTGCGTAACAGTCGAGAGGCCCCGCCTAACCCATGTTGGTTTGCATAAAGTAACTTATTTTGTTTTCCAGAAAGTGCATAATATGTTTTGCGATTACTTGTTCGATGAGCTTGCAGCAGACAGATGTCAAAGAAACAGGGCGATAGTTGGTTGGAAGCAAGCGATTTCCGCTTTTGAACACAGAAACAACTGCAGCGCAAAGCCAATCTTTCCGAAGACAATGAGTTCTCAAGGATTTTTCAAATATAATTACTAGATAAAACGACATCCACTCCGCGTATCGCTTTAGAAATGCCGTTGGTATCTAATCAGGGCCACTGGCCGTCTTTGAATCGAAGTTCAGAAGCTGCTGAAACACACCTTCTTGACTAAACGAAAGAGTCTCCATGGGACATGCGCAGGAATTGCTTGTCACATCGGCGACGTGACTGTGCGTGCTTCGGGTAAAAACTGACTGAAAAAACTCCTTAAAACCATCTGCTATCTGTCACGCGTCTGTCACAAGGTTGCCTGCTATTGTTATATGGTCTATTTTTACTTTCTTTGCTCCCAAAGAACGCCAAAATGTTTGTGGCTAGGTTCTAATGAAGTTGCCCAGTGCTTCATCGAAGAACTTTCTTTTTGATTCCGATAATGCCGTTTTGAGGCTCCTATCTGCCTGAGAGAGTTCATTTAGTTTCTTTGGCTGTTTGCGCAGGCGTTTTATGTTTCGTTTCATATGATTAATCCCTCAAGTTATCCATGGACATCGCTGCGGTCTTTTTTATAATGACTTAGAACAAATCTAGTATTGCAAGTTGCAATACTACTTTTAAATCTCTGCCACAATTCCTCGACGGACTCGGACCGCGAAGAGATTTCAAATTCGTCGAATGACAGCTCTAGGTAGTCCAAAACAGAAGTATCATCCGCTCTTTCGTAATCTTTGACCGACACTTGTTTGTTACTTCCCGAGCTGGTAGCATGATGGCACGATGAGGGCAGTATGTTCACAGAAACCATTTTGTGGTCGGATATGCCATCTTGAATGGATACATTGTAATTTTCGACTTTAGCGAACAGGAACACCAAATCCAATATTGATCGGGTTTCAGGTGTTACCATCGTGTACTCGTTAACAATCTGTCTCAGTTCATATTAAAAAGCGATTTCCCGTAATTTATTTGCACTTGCCGTCTCAGTGTGGTTACATGACAGAACCTCCCAATCTATGTGTCCTAAATTAAAGTCACCGGCCAGTACTAGTCGGGTGTTACCGTTTACGTGATTGCACAGAATTTTTTAAGGTTGTCTACGAATTGAGGTGGAGTAGCAGGTGGCCTATAAACAACCCCAAATAAGATACACAATATTTCCAACCGTTATTCTGCACCTTACCGACTCAACCATATTGCTTTCAACCATTATGGCCCGGAAACAGTTTTTAATAATATTGGCCACTCCCCTACCTCGGGAATCTCTGTCCCTTCTAAACATGGTATACCCTGGTGGCGCAATACAATCGCTTGGAATACAGGTGTTCAACCAAGTATCGGTTATTAAGACTACGTGAGGGCTCGCCGATAGTATCACATATTCCAGGTCAGTAATTTTATTACCAATACTACAGGCGTTTAGGAGAATCAAGCGTAGCTATGCGCAAGTCGTTTTGTTAAGCGACGGATGCGCATTTTGCGATGTGCTGGCTTCGAACGATCTTCCCTTATGGGCTTTATCTCGACGATTCTGATAAGGACATCGCTCATTCTGTGTGCTGTCCCACGAGTATATTTCCTCGTTTATTTTAATCTTGTCACCGAGAAGCGTTACCATTTTGCCGTTATCCTTGTCTGCAGCAGCACTTGTCTGCATGGCGAAGAGTAAATGGATCACATGCTAGGGAGCCTTCATTCTGTCGTTGTTCCTCTCTAGTAAGACGCCTTAATTACCCGGTGATCCTGTTTCTCCGCACAAGGAGAGTGTTTCAGACCTCGATCGTAATGGTATTGAGGCCAGGGCCTCACCCACATTTGAAGATCTTCGTATAAGCGCCAGGTGGTACCTGTCATCCACACAACGTGGCCAAGTTTGTTACTGCAAATATATGATTTGATTAAGGTGAAGCAACAATAAAGAGTAGCGATGCTCATGCTGGCTCCAAGTCTGCGTCAATATTTGTGGAATATTCACTCTTCTTTGTGAGGTACATTCTCTACTACGCTTGACTAGCCCCTGTGATATGAACGTTTTGCAATATAAAAGGCAGGCGCAAGCTTGCCCACAATCGTACAAAAAAGAGCACTACATAGAAGACGTATTACCTGGGGTGTATTGACACACCACAGGCTACGACGTCACAGTAATATTATTTCCCGATAAGCAAGTAAGGTGTATTTCCAGCGGTATTGAGAGCAGCTGTCAGAATATGCTGCCGATTCGCGAGCTCCCAATGCTGTGGACAAAATACCTATCACAGTTATTACAAAACCACTTAGGGGATCGGCCAGCTCCATAAAATCTAATGCCACAAATTCCCTTTAGCAATTGTTATTTGGCAACCACTTCAAAAACCACTGACTCTTTGGATATGCTAATTCGAGGAAAGAACATAAGAATGACGATACGATACGGCAGAAGCTCGCAAATTATGCACCAACTGTTACTGGTGGTTGTAATGGCGAACTCACCCACAACCTCAAGCACAGCATGGAAGCGCACCATATCGATGATTATAACATTAAAAGATTATTACCGATGCTATGAAATGACGTAAATAAAAAAGGTGTAATTTCATTGCGTCTGATGGGCGTAACTAACCGAATTGTATGTACTGTTTGGTTGGATAGGAAAACATTAATTTTTTATTTAGGCATAATGTTATGTTCTGAACTTTTAAAATTCTGCAATAAATGTCGAAGTTTTTTTTCTGTGTAACTGCAAGCTGCCGGCGCGTACCAAACCGAATATTTGGTGATCCACAGTGACTGGTTCGTGTTTTATTATTAACGTAGGTGATTGTTTAAGTCACTTAAAATTTTATGTAGCACAACTTCACGTGTTGTACTTCTTTTATTCGATTTGAAAGGTCTTCTCCGCAATACTTTTTGCTTGTGTTTTGAAGTGTTCTGGCCAACCGTTGCTGCGATTAATGCGACAAACGATGTTAGAGGCAAAGAATCTTCAAATGCCGCTATACGGTGGTGTCAAGGTAGGGAATTCATTGTGCGACCAACCCTTCCACTTATAATTTCTTTATTTTTTCGTCTCGTGTATGTGAGGTAGCACACCGGAGCAACAAAAAAAATTTTGCCGTGTGAGCTTGCGCTTGCCAGCAAAAGTGTTTCCCTTTTTGATGCGCCACCAAATTTGTTTAACATCAGTTTAACCAAATGCATCATTTGGCTTCCAGCTTAGCCTCACCTGGATAACATATTACTTGGAACTGCGCTACTGACCAGCGACAATCACAACAGCTTCGTACTGAAAGTTTCAGATCGAATAGAAATGCTTGATTTGTAAATCACGTGACTCAATTACGGACGAAACCTCTGGCCCCCATAGACAATTTTCTTGAAATTGTTTAATGTTCAAGTGCGACTTGCGCAAGTCTGAACTACGACGATGGGCATATCTGTGAGCCTGTGGGAAACTTCTAGGGGTTTTGTGATCATAGAGTTCCTGTAGTAAAAGCCCGATGCTTCGGTTCATATCGTTGTATCACCGCAGATTGCAGTCCTAGTCGCCGTGTCCACCTACAGTTATCGAGCTCCTCTAGTCATGATCAACTTCAAGATGCCTCTGACGACAGGCCCATGGGCAGGCCAATGCCGGGCCACCACACTAGCCTGACTCCTTTGTAGGGGTGAAGCAAGCAGAATATAATTGTATTCTTGGAGCCTTGATGTTTTTGCCGCGGAGATAAACCGTTCGGTTGTAGAGGTATACAGCGTTGCTGTAAAATTTTGTGTGCTTGAATTGCGAGCGTTCTAGCTCGAGGTGTTGAAAAACGAGTGGCCCGGTGGGTCCATTTTGTTCTCGTAACATTATAGCGCGAGGCGTTACATGAAACGACCGCGATGACAGGAGACGCTGACAGGCCGAGCTCCTGAGGGCCTTTGACCCTATAAATTGTTCCTGTGCACTTATATTGGTGCCAATGCCGTGAACCAAACTGGTGGTTGGCTTAGGAAGATTTCAATCCAATTATATGCACGCTGGCTGGGTAACCCTGCGCTTAATATTATGTATCATGTATGCGTATGTAGAAGTATGTGTATGTACTTTTTTTGTTTCCTTTATTTTCCTATTACATCGGATCTGCTTAGGCCTTTAGATCAGTTATCGCTTTTACCAGAAAACGGAACCCAGCGGAGGACACGTGAACGTGAGCATCATTAGGAGCGCGCGGCATCGCCCAGGATTTCGGGTGCACTTGGGCCCCGTGAAACACGTGGAAGAAGTTCCAAGAATAATTACCGAACGCACGCGAGCATGTCCCTCGTGAAGAGCGCCCCTCGTCGGCGAGCTCTACCTTCGAGAACACTGCCCAGCGTCCGTGACGTGATCTCTCGCGTAATCTTCTGCCCGCCACTTTCCGCACGCTGGCATATAAAGTGGGGAACATAGACTCCAAGATCACACTTCAGACGCCCAGTTCGCTAAGCAAATTGGCAGCATGATAACGATGTCCACTTCGGGAGATATGTGAAAGTGTGGGAACAAAACAATCCGGGGCGGCCAGTCATGGAAAACTTTCTGTGGCAAGTTTGAAAATTCGTGGGAAGTGCAACAGAATGGTCTCCGACGAAGGGAGAGGGGCCGTAGCTCGGGTTTTTTTTTCAGCCTTGCATTACTACTGCAAACTGCGCCTTTATTTTTAAAGCAAAGCTTTCTACCTTTACTAGCGAACGTTCTTTCGTGGCACGCAGGGTAAAAAGTTCCCAACACAGCGGCGGCAGCAGCGTGGGCGGAAAGGGTTTCACTCAAGGAGCACACTGTAGATGGCGCCGCGATTTTACCGATCCATCCCCGCGCGGAAGTGCCTGCTTCCCGGTTGGCGTATCTACGCTACGGCTTTGTCGTTTGCTTTAGCGACGGTTGTTTTGGGCCTTTTTCGGCGCTGCTTCGCGTCCATTCGCAAGGCTTGATTACCTTGCTCTAAAGCACATCCTGGGTACCCTGGACCCGACGGAGTTAAGTGGTCTTACGGCAAAGATACGTTAAGAATTGGTTTGCATGGCGGGAACACAAAAGGCAGAGAAAACATGCAGGCATCGGTCCACTTGAGAAACTTCACCTCTTGAGCACTGCTTGCCGCGAACCAGACTGCTTTTTCTAAATTGGTGAATACAAATTCGGTTGTTTTAAAATGCACGACGAAAGGCCAAAGTAGCAACTGGTCATGATAAAATAGCTATTATAAAAGTTCCTTCAGCTTTCTTGCCACTCTCAAGCTAACTCTACTAACTACTTTTATTTGGCATAAATGTGAATCACTAAGTATCACATGCCGAACTGCCTCGGTGTCTGCGTTTGTGTTGCGCGGTGGTGTAGCCTCAAGCTAGCACATCAGGATAGCTAGGCTCCGCTGTCTCACTCTTTGATAGACGGTCCTTCTCTTTTTCTTTGTGGCGGCGCACGGCCAGGCTACCAGTTCTCGCCGGGCCGTGGCTCATGCTGCTGCGTTTGGGACGTTGCCCCCGCAAATTCCAGGTAATAGCTGTAGAATGTCTGGTTTCAATCTTTTTAGAGCCACGTGTGTGAATTTTAAACAACTAACATTTCACTGAAATATTGCCATCGCTCTCATTTGGCCGACGCTGCTGCGGTATATTGTGCATTGAGAGCATTGCGAAACGGACACTGACATGATACTTTTATCATCAAATATGCCTTCTGATTTGTTACGTTGATGCTTTCTTAACAGTCATATCCCCGCACTGATGTCTTATCCCGTGTTTCAATGCGACTGTCAGTTTTATCCTTTGTTTATTGTCTTCCATAGCAAACGTTCGCTTGAAATAAAAAAAATTCATTCTTCTTACCGACTTAACGGTAATTGGTTCGTCGAAATTCTCCTTGGTTTCGTTGGATATATTTAAAAGGGGGAGCGCTCCAAGACAACTGCCTCAAAATATTTAACCGGGGCATTCCATTCGCTGACGCTACGCTGTACACGCGGCTCTAACTGCTTTTTGGCAGTTCCTTGTTGATCTAAAAGTAGAGACAGATTGACTCCAAAATACCTACCAGTTTTTACAAAATTTTCCTGTGTTTTTGACTGCGTGACTTCTGGTACAGATACACCCTACACAATATTGATACTCGCTACTCCCACGCGGAGCTTCCCAAACCGCCGCGAGAGACCAACAGTTGGAAACCATGTTTAGAAGTCGAGCTTGGTACAGGTGCAGGCGATCTTCGGTGAGTGGAACGCCGTGGGGTTTCCGCTGTACGTATTTATCCGCACTGCTCTTGTTACTAGAAACCTCGATTTGGATCAAGACCTCTGTGGATGAGAAAAGAACCCTCTATAGAGGGGGCCAAAGGAGTTGGGCACCTTCGCCTTTCACACGCGAAGACTGAGGAAACAATGGTGGTGACGATGTTCACTATCTTTACTTATCTTTTCTTAGGTATGCCTACCTTAGCTGCAGACCCGCCACTGGTGCGTCCGAGCGGACGGCGTGTCTATAAAGTAATATAACCGCTGCACGTCAGGTATTACGTCATCACTAGTCTAAGACAAACACAACGCGCTCCTGCCCTCATAAGACCAATCCGTTTGCAACGATGACCCTCCCCGTACTCGTGATCGGTTCGTTGCCTTCTCACCTCCGTCCCTGCGACTTCACGGCCTACCAATTTTCCTCTGCCTGCTTTGCTGCCCTGAGATTTGAGCGCCGCCTGGAATGAATAGAAATGAAGCTTAAACATCTGCATCTCTAAAAGCTTCGGTCTTTTCTTGCCGAGCTGGCTGATGCGAAACGCGAAAGGAAAGCAACACCTGCGCATTCGACGAATATATGCTATGCGAAACGCATAGCTTTTGGAATTACCCCCAGCCCCATTTCGAAGGCACCGACATGGTGCTTAAGTAAAAAAGTAAAATGGGATTCCAAGTATAAAAAATCCAACATCTGGCATTGTAATTTGTAACGGTGTGGATGCAACATACCCTGCAAGCACTTAGAAGACAAACTCTCCAAAATTATACCTCGAAAACTGTCTTAGTCCCAACGTCATACACTGAAAGAGAACACATTGTCGTCTCTTTGTCGTCTGTGGCCTTTGCCAATAAAATGTTTGACGCAGGGCATGAAGACCACATTTTTGTATCCCTGCACTGGAGGTGCAGTCGAGCGAATAAAGACCAAATAAAACTGGCGCCGCCGTATATTCGAATTTTCCCACAAAGCCCGTAACTGAACCGACGCCCAAACGTTTCCAATAAGGCTATCGGGAGTACGATAGCCCTATGTCGTACCATGTTGACCTTTGCCACACACCTAAATGGACGTCCTAGGTTGGTTTTATAAGTAACGAGCTGACAAAGGCACTGTTATAACCACCAGCCAAAATGACATGCTACGCCGAACGACAACGCCGACTACGCCGGGCAGCCGAGCGACAACGTCGCTCAACCGCTTTCTGTATCACTGCAGGATAGCGGCCAAACGGTACGCGCCGGGCGTGTCATCTCCTTCCGCAACCAGGGACGCCATCACGTAAGCACGCTGGCCCGTCGTAGTCGCTGCAAAGGCACGTGGCTTCAACGGCTTCTGCGCAACATAGGCCTGGCTTCAGCGCATGCGGAGAGGACTCGCTGACGCCCCCGTCGCCCATATATACCCTGCCAACAGCTACGCCACATCAGAGCGGTCCGGGCAGCCGAACGACAACGTCGCTCAACCGCTTTCTGTATTACTGCAGGTACTGTTGATTCGTTTATGTGCACGATACAAGTTGATATACTGCGGCTGCTTGGATTGCTCTGAGTGTTTTGTTGGTTGAAACTGTGTTGTCCAGGAATACTTGACGTATTAGGATGGCAAAAGATAGCAAGGAAACGATCCTTTGACCGAGTTCGCAAAGGGCCTCGGCAATAAAGCACCAACTAGCATCAAAGAAATCGTTGATTGATTGATTGTAGGGTTTAACGCGCCGACGCATCGCAGGCGATGAGGCGCGCCATAGTGGAGAGCTACGGATTAATTTTGACCACCTTGGGATCTTTAGCGTGCGCCGAAATCTCGTACACACGGGCGTTTTGGCTTTTCGCCTCCATCAGAAAAGCGGCCGCCGCGGCCGGGAATCGAACCCGCGAACTCGTGCTCAGCAGCGCAACGCCTTAGCCACTAAGCCACCGCGGCGGGTGTCAAAGAAATCGTGAAAGTCTTGGTAGAAATGACGTCGAAGTTCATCGAGGTCATGAATAAGTTGACAGCCACGGTAACAGCTCCTAGTTCCTCAACCACCGATATCAAAACGGAACTTACTTCTGTCACGACTTCAATGGAATTCATGAATGACTGTTTCGAGAAATTCAAGGGTGATGTAAAGTCTATTTGGGAGGAGCTATCTGAAGTCAAGAATCGGGGCCTTCAGTGTCACCGCGAAAATGAGAGGCTGAACAGGGAAATGAAGGACGTCAGGAGGCAACTTGTGGAGCAGAAGCAGTACAGCAGAAAGAATAACCTTGAGCTGAAAGGTGTCCCGTTTACAGAAAACGAAGAGACCTAAAGGAGACGCTGAAGCAAATCACTACCCGTTTAGGTGTTGACGTTCCTTCTCAGGATATTGACATAGTGCATCGAGTAGCTTGAATGGGGCTTCCTAACGTCATTGTTAAGTTTAATTCAAGGTCGACTTGAGATAGTGTCCTGCAGGCTGCCAAAAAGAACAGATTTAACACGGCGATGCTCGGATTTGCAACAGATGAACCAGTTTACATCAACGAACATCTGTGCCCTGAAAACAAAGTTTTGCTTGGCAAAGCGATAAGTGCAAAGCGTGACAAAACCTAGAAATTCGCTTGGGTTTCCGACGGCACGATCCTAATGAGAAAATCGGAAAAAGCGAAGGTTCTTCACATACCTTGCGAAGATGACCTCGTCAAAGTCGTGTACTCATCCACCCAGTCCTAACACCAAGGCTGACATTTACAATGAATAATGTTCAGGTTCAACACGTTTCTGGCCAAACCAGCTCTTCAATATTCCATTGCAATGTTCGAAGTATCAGAAAGAACTTAGATTTACTTGTAGCACAGTTTTATGAGCATGCGCAACTGTTTCATGTCATTGCAATCACGGAAACGTGGCTGCAAAAAGGTGAGGAGGTCGTAATCGCTGATTATAGGTTTACCTCACAGCCAAAAGAGTCGCAAAATCGCGGTGGTAGTGTCGCCCTTTTCGTTCATAAAAATTTCTCTTTCACATCCTTGCCATCACTTTCGTGCAGTTGTTCTTTTATGGAAGCCTTATTCGTAAAGTTAGAATTCCCTCGTATTGTTGGTGTCATCTATCGGCCTCCCAATTCTAGTCTACCCGCTTTTCTTGCTAAACTGGAAATGATTTTCATGACGATATCAACAACGTACACTGATCCCGTTGTGGTAGTTGGGGACTTTAACCTTGATACTAGTCATGATGCTCTTAAGGATTACTCATTCCTGTTGCAGTCATTCATCAAAGCTGTCTGGGGGGGCTAGTTAATCTCTTGACATAATTGAAAAATGCGCTAACAGGACGGGACTGAGGGAAGGAAACAAAAAAACAGCGCAGACTGGCAAACTGAGTTTATTGACCACAGCATATATGCTACCACTTATCGGCCCGTGGGCAATCAACAAGGAAAGATAAAACACACATCACTAAACGCACAAGCAGCCACATATCGGTCAATAGTCCAGGAACGCGATTTCTTTGGTCGATAGGGATATCGACGCAACGCTTATGCAATTATCACCCGCATGCGCAATTTCTCGTGCTTCTATAATCTCCCGCGTGAGCGAGTCACGGCTCTTAGCAATCACCTCGGTTTTGTTAAACAAGGGGTAGCAATTTCTGCAATCACGGCAATGAATAGCTAGATGCCCATTGTTAGAGTTCCGGACGTTATTTCTATGTTCTCGTAGCCTATCGTTAATGCATCTGCCGGTTTGGCCGATGTATACTTTTTTACAAAAAAGAGGAATCTTGTACACTACTCCTTCGATGCAGTCCACAAACATGGTGCCGTGCCTAGTGTGACAGTCACTCTCCTTCTTGGGTCCGCAAATATTCTTCTGACAAAGCTTGGACAGCTTGTCAGGCGCTGAAAAGGCTACTTTGCCGCCGGTGCGCATGGCAATCCGTTTCAAGTTGTGGTTTAGCTGATGGATGTAACGGATCACTGCGGTTCTTTGTTTGCGTGCAGGATCCGCCGTACCAGCTGTGCACGTGACACCACGCGCTGCCAGCTTAGCCTCCTTGAGTGCCTTTTCTGCCACCGCCACAACAAGGTGTGAGGGGTAACCTGCCTCGGATAACCGCTCTGCCTGAGCAGTTAGGCTTGCCGTCATCTTGTGCGGACAAGATTTGGAGAGGGCGTTTTTAATGCACAGGACATTTCTAGTTTTTAGACGTTGATCTACAATAGCCAGCAATCATGTTGTTGGTCCTATGCCCCTCGGGCAAATAACGCTCCTCCCTTGGGGTCGCCCACTCGAAACTGGTGAAGAGAGGCATCGCCTCCCTGTGCATTAAAAACGCCCTCTCCAAATCTTGTCCGCACAAGATGACGGCAAGCCTAACTGCTCAGGCAGAGCGGTTATCCGAGGCAGGTTACCCCTCACACCTTGTTGTGGCGGTGGCAGAAAAGGTACTCAAGGAGGCTAAGCTGGCAGCGCGTGGTGTCACGTGCACAGCTGGTACGGCGGATCCTGCACGCAAACAAAGAACCGCAGTGATCCCCTACATCCATCAGCTAAGCCACAACTTCAAACGGATTGCCATGCGCACCGGCGGCAAAGTAGCCTTTTCAGCGCCTGACAAGCTGTCCAAGCTTTGTCGGAAGATTAATTGCGGACCCAAGAAGGAGAGTGACTGTCGCACTAGGCACGGCACCATGTTTGTGGACTGCATCGAAGGAGTAGTGTACAAGATTCCTCTTTTTTGTAAAAAAGTATACATCGGCCAAACCGGCAGATGCATTAACGATGGGCTATGAGAACATAGAAATAACGTCCGGAACTCTAACAATGGGCATCTAGCTATTCATTGCCGTGATTGCAGAAATTGCTACCCCTTGTTTAACAAAACGGAGGTGATTGCTAAGAGCCGTGGCTCGCTCACGCGTGAGATTATAGAAGCACGAGAAATTGCGCATGCGGGTGATAATTGCATAAGCGTTGCGTCGATATCCCTATCGACCAAAGAAATCGCGTTCCTGGACTATTGACCGACATGTGGCGGCCTGTGCATTTAGTGATGTGTGTTTTATCTTTCCTTGTTGATTGCCCACGTGCCGATAAGTGGTAGTATATATGCTGTGGTCAATAAACTCAGTTTGCTAGTCTGCGGTGTTTTTGTGTTTCCTTCCCTCAGTCCCGTCCTGTTAGCGCATTTTTCAATTATGGCAGTCATTCAACTTCAGAAATATCATAACTACCTCCACGCATGTTACAAGTGTATCTTCATCAATTATAGATCACGCACTAACAAATATTGATACCGACGTTCACGCTGGCGTTTTCAATGAACCCATTGCGGATCACCTTCCAATCTCTATTCTACTTAATAACTTAATCCAAAATTAGAAGGGACATCGACGACATATTATCAAGACAGATTACACGATGCTAAGACAAAGCCCCTTGCAAGTCAGTTTCGACGATATATACGACAATGATGTTAATACTGAGTTTTCGAACCTAATAGGAGTTCTTAAAACGCAGTTAATAAGTGCTGTCCTTCCTGCACGTTCATATCAATTACCAATCTGCCCTTGGATGAATAAAGAGATTTTGCAACTATTAAAAACAAAGAATTTCTGGTACAACAAATGAAAACGTCAAAGGACAAACAGTTACTATTTAGGTCAGTACAAGCTACTACACAATAAGTGCGTTATGATAATCAGAGCCCGTAAAAAACAATACTACTCACGCTGCATCCATGAGGCAGCTGGCGATAAACGCAAGATATGGGGTATCATAAATGAGGTTACTGGGGGCCGTCAATCACAGCGCGTTACTCCTGACAGCGTCAACGCACCGAAGCATTCACTGTCGAAGCAAGCACTGTCGAAGCATTCAACACCTTTTCTGGTATAGGCAAAGCTCTGGCAGACAAAATTCCCCGCTCTGTAGACAGCTACATTGCGTAAAAACCAGTTGTCAATACGTTTGTGATGTATGATATTGAACTTTCTGAAGTTGTTCACACTATTAAAATCTTTCAACTAACAAATCTGCTGGACTAGACCAAATTACAGCGCGGTTGTTAAAAGAAAACGTAGATATTTTAGGCCCAATCTTTTGCAATCTATTTATTCATTGTATACAAAACGAAACTTACCAATCCATACTGAAAATTGCAAAAGTAATCCCAGTTTACAAAAAACGGTGACATTTCCGATCCGTCTAGTTATAGACCGATATCTCTTCTTAGCGTTGTAAATAACATTTTTTAAAAAATCCTATCAAAACGCATCTATAAGTTTTTACACAAGTACACGGTTCTTTGTCCTCAGCAACATGGATTTCGGTGTAATTATCCTACGTCATCTGCAGTGTTGACATTGGCTCAATCGATTAACACGGCCCTAAACAAGAACAAGCTAGTGGGAGTTGTTTTTCTTGTATTACAAAAAGCATTCGATACGGTAGATCATTCCATTCTTTTGTATAAATTAAAGCACTACAGTATACGCAATCAATCGTATGAGTTATTTTCTAATTACATCAAAAACAGACATCAGGCTGTCGTGATGACCGATATTACTTCCACACTGCAATATCTGAACACAGGGGTGCTGCAGGGATCAGTTCTCGGGCCGCTGTTCTTTTCATTTTATATCAACGACTTGCCTCATGTATTAAGCTATTCCGAAATTATTATATGTGCCGATGATACTCCACTAATATGTACGGCCCACAATGTTTTTCAATTACAAACACAAGTAAACTGAGAATTGAAAAAATTTCCCAGTGGTTTTTTGCTAACAGTTTAACGGTTAATGCCAATAAAACGAAGTACATTATATTTCATTCCCGCAGGAAATTAATTAGTTACGAAGATATTCAGATTAAAATTGACAACTGCATACTGGAACGTTGCGGACACGTTTAAATACCTTTGGATTATACTAGATAATCACTTTCACTGGACAGGTCAAATAAATGCCGTCGGTGCAAAGCTGGCTTCCGGCTGTCACGCGCTTTTAGAGCTAGAGGCTACTTCGATAAAAGCATTCTGCGGGCGCTTTACTTTGCATTCATCAATAGAAATTTAACTTACTGCATGCAATCGTGGTCCTGGACTTAAGATTCTTGTCTGGACCCCCTTCGGAGGTTACAAAAGCATGCCATCAGAATAATAAGTCACAGTAACCACAACGAGCCAAGCCAGCCGTTATTTCGATCGCTAAAAATACTACCCTTCGATCTTTTGCGTGAATACAAGACGACTGTTTGTGTTAATAGTATTGTAAAATAGAATAATCCATTTGTTGTCTCGTTATTTTATTCCTCTTCTCGCCCTACTAGAAGTATCACGTTCGGTAACTTTAACTTGGCACCAAGAAATAACGTTTATGGGGAGAGATTATTGCAATACACAGGGATAAAGATCTAGAATAGTTTGTCCACTGAATTGAAGAGATCACACAATGCTGCAGTAAAACTAAAAAATCAATTCTTAAACAGTCTGTATCTGCTTCTTTTTTTTTTGGTGGTAAACGCTTATATTTGTATAAATATACAATAGTAAATCTTGTAAACCTAGCCTTTTTTTCTCTTCCTAAAACCCGTGATAGTTAGTGTTTTTTGTATTTTAATTGATGTTTCTGGGTGTGTCCACAAAGTGGAGTGTCATAATTTTTTGATTGTATGCACAAGTGTAGTTTTGTTTCTTGTCACCGGATTGTTTAAACAGAGAAAGACTTCTCTACTCTGTAAATGAGTATGCTCATAATTACGTGGAAGTATATAATTAGTCTCTGTATAGGTACATCTGTATTATATGCGATTGATATTTCCCGCTTCTGTCCATTACTTTTCTTATTGGACCCTGCACTACATTCTGGCTATGGGTCCAATCAGTGTTTGTAAGCTTCATGTGACAAATCCTAATAAACATTCATTCATTCATACCGCTGCTCCTGTCAAGCAACCGCACAAAGAGTGCCCATATATCTCATTTACAATTTTCACATTACTGAGTGCGGAACGACCTACAGTGCAGGATATGTACAGTTTTGCGCTACAGCATGAGGAATATCCTAAGCACCAGAATATAACGCACCAAATCAACCTGACTAATTGAATGCGTAAGCAACACCGTCGCCGTTTTCTGTTCATGTACGTCGATGTTGGACCTAAGACATTGGATGAAACCATCTATCATGTCATGTTCACGAACAGCGCAGCGATCAAGGCAACTACAAAGTTAACTCCGTTTCATCTAGGCTACGGGAGGTCGTCGACTTCGATGGTCGATGGCATGCAACTTACTAGACGATTACGGAGTTTACAGCGTCATACAAAGTTACCCAAAACCTTGAAGCAAATTTACCCACATTAACCGCGCGTATTTGTTCAGAAGGTCAGAAGCTGCTGGACGCCCGCCGCAACAATTGGCGACGCTAAGACGGTGATGATACTCCAGATGATCGGGTGCTGGGTTAGATACTCAATCGGATACAAGGCCTCAGCGAAAGGTCTCTAAACTGGCAATCTGGCTGCATACCATTATTTTTTTCTGTTCTTCTGTTCTTCATTCGTCATTACAGGTGATTTATTACCACAAATAATCGTATGCAACTTCGTTTGGAGGCACCAATGAAGTGGATTTATTCTCCACATAAAAAACTCGATGCAGGAATATAGCGATAGAAAATGTCCATAAATTTACTTCGCGCCGGCAGCCGTAGGAACAATTGCAACGTGCGGAATTTTAATCGGACAGAAAAAAAAGGCAGTTGCAAACTCACCTTAGATTTGTGTTCCATTTCTTTTAGCAGTGTAAACTCGTACCTAGTCTACATGCACTGAATATCCGAAACGTTTAGGGTGTCCGTAAAGTACTTCTCGTGTTCAAAAAATGGCTTTGGGAGGTTATAGTGTACCAAGCGTATGTTTTCAGTTAATGTTTCTCATCGTGGGTTCTGGCTACCTATGTTAGCGAGAATAGGATAAGAAGGTTCGAGCTTACAGAATACCGCAATATCACTGTTGAGTCTGTGAACACTGTCATGTGACCGTCAGCCGTGCTTAACGACAGTTAATGCCACGCCTTGGTAACTTAGACGCTCACAAGACGAGACCGGCGGCATGAATAAGTCATTTCACGATAACGTGAACAGGATCGAAATGATGTTCTGAAGGCAGTCAAAATACGCCCATGTCGAACGATATTCTTTCCATAGAGAAGTTCGTCACAAACACGAGTAACTCGTTTTACTTCAAATACTGCATCCGTCGCCGGATTCGACAGCACGCTATCAAAGCAGCGTGCTCCTTTTTTGTTTTTTAATCTATACTGATAGAATATATTTATTCAACACGCCGCCGTGAAGTGCAAAGGGTAGTTTTGACTGTTTGGCCGAAAAGCTTCATGTTCCAAAAAAAAAACGCCGCGCTGCATATTTTGTGTACATTGGCTGTTTTGGGCTTTAGCAGAGAATACATGTTTACGTGCTCAACTCTTGAAGCAGTGGCGCTGTAGCAAGATGCTTTATGTTGTTTTTACCCCAGACGTGTGCTTAGGATTGGCACCTACATTTGTGCTTAAGCGAGTAATCAAGTTCTTATTGAGATGTTTGACGAATAAATGGGCTGTGCTTAACAGTATCACGGGACCGACACACCATTGCACGTTTTCTGTGCTGGATTCTATGAAACCAAATAGGACAAACGTCAGTGTTTAGTGCTTCTAGAAACCACACCCTCAGCAGATATTTCATGCTGTAAAACTAATCTCTTTATATCCGCTGAGGTTACAAAAAAACGAATGTCTCATTCTTACCCCCACCTACATGCCTCAGCACGTAATATTTTTGACAAGCAAAAAGTTTATTCTGCCTTAAAACAATGTTGAGATACCACCAGAAGCCTATGGTTGGTTCGAAGAAAATGGAAAAATAGGTGTGCTGCCTCCAGCCACAAAATATTACTGGCTACGGAGCCCCAAGACCTACTACCTAGACAGGGGCTTGCCTGAAGGCTATAACGTAGGACCTTCGCTTTTAATTTTGGCAATCGCCCGCCTTGCACGGCAACTAAATAAGGCTTCTTCTGCCCGTTTTGCGATCGATGCAGATGTTCTTACTGTATGAACCGAAGCTGCATACTACACATCGACTGAGCTTCAGGCCGTAACCGACAGCCTCACATTGAACCTTCGGACGTTAGGGGTAGACCTGGCTCATGAAAAAACAGAATTCACGTCTCTTTCTGGACACGAAGCTCCCAGATGAAATTGACATCTTTCCCGATGCCAGCTTGGACCAACACCGAATGGGCCTCGCTTGTCATCTTCCAGCACGACGCGATCTTGACGGGTTCATTACCGAACATACACCCTATCCGTCTCCCGCTGAAGCCGAACTACGTGGCATTCTCCCTTCACTGGGCATCTTGCCTACAACGTCTCTGCTCTCCACTACCTGACCACATTCGTATCCTTACCGACTCCAAAACTGCTATTGACAAGTTCAACAAGGCTTTCTGTGACCAGCCTACTGTCCACCAGATCCAAGCTACCCTCAACCTACTTGTTCAGAACTGCACTAAACCTCGCCTGGAATAGATACCGGGACACATGATGCAGGGCCATGGCAACCAGACCGCGCAATCCGCGGCTAGGGAAAGCGCCCTCGTAAACCCTCCGCTGGATGACCCATCCCCGGCTGCTGTGTCGCCCACCTCCTTTTACCTACACCTGGATGACGCTCGCCCCCGCGCGCCGATTGCCGCCTAGCATCAAGCACTCCGCTTAAGGGGTATTCACACGACGGAGCGTTTCCGCGGAGCAATCCGAGGGAGGTCGTGACGTCACCGCAGGCGGACTTCCGCTCGGCCAGCTGCTCCGCTCACACGGAGGATGCGACTTTCGGACGGACATCACAGTTTGCAGTCGCCTATCTCGAAAGCAGAGCTGTCGTAGCACCGCCGATTCGGCGACGGCGGCAATTTCTGTTAAGCTCATACCTACTGATCTTGTCAACCGACACAAAAATTGGTCGTGGACGCGATGCAGGCGCTGCCGTGGGTAGAGAACAACGCTCGACATGGTAGCAGCTGGCTGGCCCACCTACAGGCCCGCATACAGATGTTAGGCTTAACACTGCGGCGAATATTCGATCGCCGCTCTCGCAAGCGGCTCAGATGACGATTTTTAAAGCAACTCTCCATCACATCATTACCGTCTTTCTCGTATACGAAGCTTTTTTGCGCTTTGGGGAGCAATAACAAGCTGTCACTCGAGCTACCTTCGCTGGCCTACGCCACTGCGCGGCCGCGGCCGCCGCTTGCCCAGCGACCGTGCTGGTGGTATACGCGGCTCCCTCAGTGCACCTGTCGTGTGCGCCACTCATTTTCACGTCCAATGTAATAAGAAGCGATAAAAATAGAGTGCCTGCAGCCGCTCTAGAACTTCAGCCGCGGCCACCTGCCCGATGAGCAGACAAAATCCTGCCGCCTCCGCCGCCAAGCATCGGATCGGTTGGTTGGTAAAAACTTTATTGAATGCCTGCAGAGCTTTCGCTGCCCGGGCCTAAGTCACCCGCTTGATGGCGTCGCCGTTGGTCGTCTTAGCCCGTTTTGGGGCGTCAAAGTCCTACCGCTTCACAGCCTCACAGGCCTGCTGGACGGCCCAGAGTTGGTCGTGGAGGCTGGGGCTGCACAAGGCAGCGGACAGCCGCGGCGGGAGGGTTCCGGAGTTAGCACCGTGCGGATCTTTGGTACAATCCCAGAGCATGTGGGTTAAGGTGGCTGCCTCTTTGCGGCAGACTTTACATGTTTTGGTCGGGTAAACTTCCGGATACATTCTATGATAATGTGCCGAGCTAGGGTACGTGCGCGTCTGCAGTTGCCTGAGTGCGACCGCCTGTGACCTGTCGAGCTTGTCGCTTCGCGAAGGGAACGTCCATCGGGCCAAGCGGAATGCCTTGGTGATTTTGATGTAGGTCGTCATTTGATCTTTCGTGCTGAACCACGGACGGTCGTCGCCGGCGCGGTTTGTTAGCTCGCGCGCCCTGGCCTGTGCTGTCTCGTTGCCATTACGATGGGTCTCAGAGACTTCCACCATGTGTGCGGGGAACCACTGGATTCGGGTTTGTGGTTTTAGCTCTCCATGGACTTGGCGTCGGCTTAGGATTCGGGCCGCTCTCGGCGATATCCGTCCTTTGGCGAAGTTCCTAATCGCTTGTCTGGAGTCGCATAGGACCGTTTTGCACTCCGGGTCCGTGAGGGCGAGGGCCACGGCTATTTTCTCCGCTGCTTCTGCGTGTTCGCATGCCACGCTTGCTGATATCTTTGTCGTCCCGTCTGGATCGACGACCGTCACAGCAAATCGGAAACCTCTCTCGTACTCGTCGGCGTCCACAAATCGCGTACCCAGATCGTTGCTGTCGGCGTTCAGGAGAGCCTTGGCTCGGGCCTCTCTTCTGCCTCGGTTGTACTCCGAGTGAACGTTTCTGAGGATCGGATCGACTCTAAGTGTCGGCCGGATGGTGTCTGGGACGGTGACTTTATTAAGGTAAAAGCTTGGGCGTGTTGGTACGACATTCTTTTGAACAGCGCAAGTAGACGAGGACTAGAAGTGGACAGGACACAGCGCAGTATGTCCCTGCTGTGTGTGGTATCGGATGCCAAGGGTCTCGAGGATGTGGCGGCCAGCGTTCGTGCTGGACAACCACTCCCGCTGCAAGGTGCGCTGTGCCTCTGCGATTTCCTTCAGTGTTGTGGATGCCCGGCTGGAACAGGCGGTCCGTGCCGGTGGATTCCGGCAGGCCCAAGGCGATCTTGTAGACCCTGCGTATGAGGACGTTGATCTTGTCTTCTTCTTGCCTGTACAAGTTATGAAAGGCCGCGACATAAGCGACGTGGCAGACGACGAACGAGTGGATGAGCCGCGTGAGATTTTCCTACCTCATTCCGCTCCTTCTGTTGGTGATTCTCTTGATGAGTCTCGTGGCGTTGGAAGTCATGCATTAGTCTGTTGATGGCTCCGTCGTTGTGGCCAGAAGCGTCGGTTATCATCCCGAGGACTCTGATTTTGGGGACTCCACGCTTTGCCGTTGTGCAGTTGGCCGTCCACCTTATTGCACCGCTCATCCCATTGCTTGTGGTTGAGCGTGTGGCAGTGCTCCTCGATGCTACGGTGTAGCTCAGCAACCTTCGTCCTGAGTCTCCGGTTCATTCTCTGTGTTTTCCATCTGGCCAGGATCCAATTCTTTGCCTCTATGAGGTGGCCAGGTGGCTGTTCATCGTGTCGGTGTCGACGTCGGTTTCGATCGTCTTCGTCGACGCTTTGGCGCCCTCTACCAAGGCGCGGGACCACGCTTCGATATCCGTGATTTCTTTTGCTTCATGAAGTTGTCAATCACGCTGCTTGCTAAAATCCTCCAAATCCCTCCACGTAAACGTGTGAGTGCTGCCTTGCATTCTGTCCGATGTTCGGACGTGTATCTCGACGATCGCATGGTCGCTCCCAGGTCGACCATCGTGTTGCTCCACGTGACGGTCGCTGTCCCCACGTTCCTGACGAACATCAGAACCGGGGTCGTGTCCCTGGTGGCCGAGTTGCCCAGTCTCGTCGGGTTCCCCGGGTCTGTGATAAGCGCGAAGTCTAGCTCTTGCGCATCTTGTGCGAGGTTCCTCCCTTTGGCCGCGCTATGGCCAAAACCCCATGCTGCCTCTGGCGCATTCAAGTCGCCCACCACGATCAGCGACTGGTACCCGGCGGACTTGATTGCCTTCTGAGGCAGTGCCCGGTACCTCTGGTGGCGTTTGGACGGGTTCCTGTACAGATTTAGTACGAATATGATCTGCTTCTTGTGTTTAGTTGGTATGAGTTCCAACGAGTGCTCTACTTCAACGCCGCCGAGTCCGTGGTCGACGAATGTAAGGCCCTTCCTGACCAGCGTGCATAGTCCCCTGCCCTTTATCGTGCAGACGTGTTCCCTGTAGCCTGGTTAGGTGAAAGCGGCCATGAGTGTTTCTTGTAATAAAATCTCGCCCGTATTGCGTGGTGCGTGCCTGATGTGTTGTGGCAGGACTGCCTTCTTATTGGCGAAACCGCGGCAGTTCCACTGCCATATGATTATCCCTGAATTACCGCTGGCCATGTTGATTCAGGTGAGAAGTCCGGATTCCCTTGGTTGCCGCTCGATCCCTGGTTGTTCAGGGGTGCGTGTGTGTTTTGCGCGAAGACAGGGTGGCTCACGATTATGTGCACATTTCTATCTAGGTAGGCTGTCCTGTTTGCCAGCTGGGTGACCGTTCCACGTAGGGTTTCGATGGAGCTCTGCATGGTGCATAGCATGCTCTTTATGTCCATGATCTCCTCTTTCACCTGGCCTTCAGGGCCTCCCTCCTGTTGTGGCTCTATGGTTCGCTTCTTCGAGGCTGGTGCGTCAGCCATCGGGATGTTGGCCGGTGCCGAGGGCTGTTCATTCTGCTTGGAATGTTCCGCCGCGGTGCGCTCGCATCGGAGCTCGCGCATTTCCTGCATTATCTTTTGTATCAGTTCGCGCATAACCACATTCTCTTACCTCAGCGCCTCTACGACGGTAACCTGACCTCTACGATGGTAACCTCAGCGCCTCTACGACGGTAACCTATCGGTAACCTGAGTTTGCTCTGGTACTTTAGGTGCCCTTCCAGACCCCTCCCGCGCGGCGCCACAGACGGTGTTCGCCCAGCTCACCTTGTCTGCGCGAGACGGTGTCTTGGAACCCGACCGCGAGGCAGTGCTGGTGTGTCTCCTTTTCCTCCCGCTGTCGGAAGGGGACCGGTCGCGTGAGGGTGACCGGGACTTCGTCGGCCCCGTGCGGAGAGGAGGGAAATCTTGCTGCGACAGCTGGGTGTTGGCCTTCTGGCGTTCCCACTGCCTCTTGCGCACCACGTACGAGGTCTTGTACCTCGCTCGGCAGGTCTTGTCTGCGGTCAGGTGAGCTCCGCCACACAGGCTACACTTGGGAGTACACGGGTGGTCCGGGTGCGGGTTGGTGAGGCCGCATCCCAGGCAGATGCGGTTGGTGGGGTTAGGACAGACGTCCTTTCGGTGTCCGAGGCGACCGCACTGGTAGCAAACGTCAATTTGCTTGCGGTACAGCGAGCAGGGTACAAGCGTTGCGCCGTACCTAACGTAGTTTGGCACCTTGAATCCGTTGAACGCGACGATCACCGTGGTCGTGTTGCCGATGCGCTTGACCGCCAGAGATAGTGAATTTCTTGAATTGACGATCTTTTCGTCCAGCTCTCGGGGTCCCTCCTTGATGGGGATGCCTCGGATCATTCCCTTGGTCGCGTTGTGAGGTGCCGTCTCGTAAGCGTTGACTGCGTGCAGCTTCCCTTGGATGTAGATTTGCTTTATCTTAGTGTACCGGTCCGCGTTCGCTCGTTTCAACGTGCTGAAGACAACGATGTTCTGCGGGGGGTTCGGGCAAATCGTGTCTTCCATACTGTCTTGGCTTGTTATTCCGGCGGCCGCGAGAATGGCTGCGGTGACCGTCGGGGCGCTGGCTGAGGTGAGGTCGAGGCCGCCCTGCGGCCGCACCACAATCTTGGTTTCTTCTTTCGGTAACATGTGCATGCGCCCCGCCTTGATGACTTAGCCCTTCACATTCTTGTGTTTCGTGGCTTGGCAGTCGTCGCCGGGCTTGCTCGACCTTGCGTCGACTACGGGTGCCGAGTCTTTCCCGCGGTGGCGGGGTCTCGACCGGCGTTCTCTGGCGATTTTCCATCCGGATTCTGCTGTGATTTGTTCGGGGGAAATATCTTCCCCCATCACTTGCACATTCATTCTTGGGTCTAAATCGTCGGCACGTGCCTCGTCGTTGGAGAGAGTCTGCATGCGTGGCACCCGCCCGTCGGCGGAACGCAGCTGCTGCGCCGGCGAGGCCTAGCGATCGGCGAACACACTTAGGCTTAGCTCGTTGGCGGCGTGGTCGCAGCACAAAGGTTCAATAAAACCGCGAGAAAACGTGGCCCACCTCGAAAGCGGGTGTCCGTTGATTCCTCTTGTAACCCGCGATCCATTGGTGATAACAGTTTGGTGACACAAGGTAGAAATCGCTGCTAAATCATTAGAAGAAGGCGGAGCCGATGTAAACGCGTGCGCTCACCTTGGCAACCGCAGCTCCCTCCGCAAGCATCGGAGCGTTTGTAGCAGCTCGCGAGTAGAATCTCTGATCTCCCATCGGAGTGGTGCTTCGGAGAGAAACCGTGACGTAGGGTCACGTGGCGCGCACTCCTAGGCGCGAAATGGCGGATTTTTCCGTCGTTTGAATACCCCTTTAGCTACCTCAACGGCGTGCCTTCCCCACCACACCCAGTCAAAAAATTTTAATTATAAGACTCTAGCCAATGGTGCTCTCACTCCTGACACCATATCCAAATGGAGGCACCCTCGGAAGTCACCACCCCCCTGTTATACGCACTGTTCAGCGAGTTCTATCACGGACCTACACCACTTGATCCGGCACTACGCTGCATTCTCAGACCATCGATATATTCTCGAAATTCAACTCTCAAATAATTCTTCCGCAGAAAATCCCCCCTACCATGACCCGAAATTCCTCACCGCGCGAGGCACTTTTTGCCTTTAGACCGGTCTGGCTAGAGTATTGTGATCCGAGGCCTACAACCCCCTCCGCCCCTAAATCTGGACAACTAGATCCTCAATTGGAAGCTGCTTCTACGAGTCTTGAAGACTGACGAAGTGTTATGTCTCCTTTCCCGTTTATCCGATTTCCCTGCCCTAGCTAACCGGCCTTCCCTTCCCAATAAAAAACTTTACTACTACTACTCAAACAATGGTATATTCAGGGCACACGATAGCTTTATTCGGGTTACCAAAATGGGAACATTTCCACCTGAATGCATGTCTCTACCCCCGCGACGACAGAGTACCCAATTTTTCAACATATAGTATGTGTAGGCTGAACCATTCCATACAACTGAATCTTCCCGCGTAAGTCGTACATGCCACACTGTTTCGAATAAATGACACCTCGGGCAGATTTTAGGCAAATATAATTACGTACTAATCGCATAATGTATGTTTACAAGGAAATTTATAAATTCCCCTCATTGCAGTCGTATAGCTACAAACGAAAGCAGTACAGTTTTTATTTATGGCCATAGGGCCAAATTGAGGTGGACGCCAAATTCTCCTTTGCAGAAACTTACTCCACTGTGGGTATTCCACTAATCTGGTCTAATAATGCTCTAATCGTATAACATTCGATTTTACGCCATCTGGTCCACCACATTTAAGGGGTTGTACAGCGCAACGTAATACAAATGACGGTCGAGGATGCAACCGGACAAAGCACAGTGCCTTGTCCTTGTGTACTTTTAGAGTCCTTCGTCTGGCGTTGTACGGTGCATCGCCTCAAATTTAGCTCGTTGTTAAACCGGTCTTGTAGTGCACTATAGACGTCGGGGTGATTTTTTTTTCGCTATGAAGCGAAAAAAAACACAATCTGTTGACAATAATGCAGAGAGGCTTTATCTTGTGAAAAATAAAAACACAGGCACGAAAATTACAGATCTGCAGCTCGTCAAAAAGACAAAAAATAGAATAAAGGTGCGCGCTGTCCCAACAGATTGTGTGCGTCGGCGAGAAGAAGGGGATAATAAATTCAGCATTGAACCAACCTCCATTCAAGTCTTCAGGAGAAGAACGAGAGGTGAGGAGAAAGATGCAAGGGTAAGGAGCGGAAAGCGTAAAGTCACGTGGCAGGGGTGGCGGACGATTATCGTCTCGCGGCGACATTTTCAGTGAAGGACGCAGACATCGGGTGATTTTAAATTGATTCTAAACAACTGCAACATTTCACTGTGTTGCTTCCTACTTTTATGAAGCACATTCCCATGTGAATATATATTTTGACTGCTCTGTGGACACAAAAGACAGCTGCAACCAGGGATACGAAGAGCCCGGTTATTTTAAACCAAGCACCCGAAATAAACAGTTGTTTGACGTCTCAATGACGTGAAGTTGGACGCATTTAAAGTAAACCAAAACAATATTTGAAAAAGTTTCAGCATTGAAGTTTGTTTCAAAAATGTTCTTCTTGCATAGGAACCGGTGTATTACCGGTTCCTTTTGCATAGGAACCGGTAAAACACGAAAGTGAAATGTGCATTCACAAGACCAGCTGAATGTTTATTGTGCATCGATATGAACTTGCACGTCGCTATTTGTATTTTGTCGGTATTGCACCGTTAGACGCACGAACGTTAGACACTGTATTGCACGCGCCGGAGCATTGCGTAAATCCGACTGAAACCACAGGCGCTCGAAAACCGTCCTCGCGAACGAAAAGAAACGGGTTGTCAGCGAATCATTTGGTAAACAGTGAACACACGGTCCGCTGCAACGAAAGGAGCAATGGTGCCGCGGACCGGGTCCGGCAGCGCGCCAGCGTGCAGCCGGTACCAGATCGCGAAGGCCACGCAGCACCATCCGCAAGGCTATAAGGCGCGTTTGTCGTTCCATTCACGCGTCCGCTCGTAGCGCAGTCGGGAGCGCGCTTCGCACATACCGTCGCGGCCAGAGAGTCGTGGGATCGAAACTGGGCGCCGCCGCGTCGACTGCACTTTCTTGGCGACGTCACTTCCGTGACGGATATCACGTCACCAAAATCTTTGTGTAGCCGGGAATAAAACACTTTCGTGTTAAAATAAATACAGTACACTGCAATACCGAAGGAAGGCAGAAATAGGGGCGTACCAGGGTTAGACCGAAGTGCTCCAAGTTTGTGCAATCGATAACGCGAACGAATCTCATGACCTCTCTCCGGTCGTTGTTCAGCAGGCGAAGCCCGGGTGTCTCCTTTGTACGAGCTGCAAAATATATACCAAATATTATTATTTTACAGAATACATTAAAGCTCCGATATTATATAATTGTAAAAAATCACACGAAGCGGCGAGGAAAAATTACATTGTCCCGAGAAGTTAAATCATGATAGGTATTTAAATCGACTTTTTTCATGATGTAAACTTCGAGAATTTTAAATGCACGGGCGAAATATATCTGTAGTATATATAGCCCTTCTAGAAGAACCTAACCTGCCGTAACATGGATAGAAAAAAATCCAATGAAAAACTCTGCTTGGTGTGGAAGGTGTGTGCTGAAAACGTGTGAAATAGTGCATGAAACATTTTTTTAAATTAAATGTCGCTACCACAATCGCAAACCTGCAAACCTGGTGAACTTTTTGGAAAAGCTGGTGCTTGTGTTTTTATACAGCAAAATGTTTCCCCCTTGTGAAAGCAAACTTTCGCACGAAGTGTTTGCGCGGTCTCATTTCTGTGCTGATGCGGTAGGTGAAAAGAGGAACCTTTACCGCCTATAGTGTTTTATGCATTGAGTTTTCATATAGAGAAAATATAAATAGATATACTCGCGGACTCGCTGATAAGATGTTTCATTTGCCTAGTTCAGGTCATCAAAACAACTAGTAGGTAGAGATGGTGATGGCACAGTAAACTTAGAAAAATGGATGGGGAGATGTAGACACACATTTATGTCGAATAACGAAGATTGTTGGCAATCAAGCAGATTAAATTCTGCTAGCGCTAAAATGACAGATTCCGCAATATTACTACGGTTTGTTATAATAAAGAAATACCACACTTATAGTTACTGTAGCATTTGTGTAGATTTTAGAGTTTTAGAGAATTAGTGTTTAGAGTTACTGTAGAACTTAGAGCATTTACCATACCAATTGCCTTGCATTGTTTTGTGTAATAGTAGATGTTCGAGAAGTAAGAATAATAAATCTTCCACTGATGCGGTAATGGCTTTGGCTCTTTTACAGCTTACCTGTGTTTCTACAAGCCATCATTAAGTCCTACTTCCGCTAAAGCCAATTTTCGTGTCGCCGCCTCTTTTCCCCTCCTCCTCAGAAGCACCGATGCATCTATCACACGATTTATATTCTTTGCCTCCACCGACTCTTTGTTCACAACTAGCGCAATCTGTATATTGCGATGCAAGCCCCGTCATCACCACTGATATTTTTACTTCGCAAAGCTTTAAAAGCGTGTCACTCACTAAAAGGAAGAGAAGAGGGATTTGAAAGAGCATGGGCTGTATCAAAATCAACAGAAATCTGCTAGCGTTGAGCGTGCACCTGCCAGCGTTGCCTCCCCAAGTTAAATGTTTGCGAGCATCTTCAAAACTCCAACGGATGCAGGGAATGTTCCGGTATAAAACGCTTACTTTAGCAATATTTCTCTAGCTTGAGCAACCCTTAAAGCCAACCTTCCTCCGTTGTTTAGGTGTAAACGCGAGCATATCGCCAGATGGCATTTTATGCCTGCGAGGGTCGGAAGTGGAGGAAAGGGGATAGACATGCGCTTACATGGTGGAGTCAAACGCTTACTGACGACGTTTATGTTAAATTCATAGTATACAAATGGGATGTGCCGTTGGAACATTTTAACGTGGACGTTTAAGTGGCCCAGCGGACGCTGTTTACTTTCCTCCGTCGTTGAGCCCGGGGTTGGAGAGCTACAATGCATTAAAGTTCCGTTTGTTTCCCTGCCTCGTTGTAGTGCCTAAAACAAGGCAGGGAAACAAACAGAACCTTGTTTGGGTGATAGAATAAATTCAGAGCCCTTTCAAGTTTCATTCATAAAATGACACGGAAGTAAGCACGATGACAGGTTGCAAGCAAGCGTGTTGTTTTGTTTTCTCCTTTCATTGCGCTTAGATTCGTTCGTCCACCTTTTTCACATTTTAGAAGGATGCTACATTTTTGCGCTGTATCACCGTCACTTGCTTTATGTATAACCATTCCCTGCTTTATGTGGTGACATTTTTACTGCACGTTTGTGTGTGCTAGAGGTGCGAGTCCAAGATTTTAATTAAGGTAGCTCTGTGATGCAAATAATTTATTGTAATATCCCACGTATGCAGGGATTATCGACCTGACGTGAGCACCATCCCGGAAACCTGAGACGCTAAACAAAATAGGTTTCACTATGCTAGGAAAGCTTTATCGGACACTAACAGCACTCCCCCACAAAAGTAGGATATTTCCTCCCTGGTGTAGTTGCTGGCGCCCACGGCCCCTTCTTGACCAACCCAACAATCGGCCCGTAAATCCGCAGCAGCTGTAGAGCAGTTCACCAGCGTGGCGGTCGGGCTAGCAATACCGCAGAGTACTAAGAACCTGTGGGGACGCACAGGCCGCTTCGGAACTTGACCTTGGCAACGTTCAGCGCACAAACACTCTATGTAGCGTGGGAAGCTTAACTGTCCAATTATCTCATCGCTCCGACGTTAAATTGGATATTTGAGGACTAAATATTGTGTGATGTATACAAGCTGTTTACCAAGGTTATAGTTACCTGCATAAACAAGAGCCTAGATTTACAACAACCCAGAGAACAGGCATATTTTAGAAAAGGATAGGTCCGATAGGTACGATAGGTCACAACCACACAATAAATATTTCGCAGAGTATGAAAAACCACTTTACGGGAGATTTATGACAATAAATATTGGAACCATCTCCCCGCGAGGGGGACTCGAGTAAATGCGTCGCATAGGGGGTGGGTGTATTGCGTTAACGTTTAGTGTTTGGGGAGTTGGTGGTAGTGAATGCGTTGTATCAGCAGCTTTTTGATATAGTTTGAATGTGTCAAGGATATAAGGCGCGTTCGTAGCCTTTCATTCTGTGACGGTTTTGTGGCGCAGTGGGAAGAGCACCATGTACCTCGCGTTCCGCCCACAGGTAGTGAATGCGTTGTACCAGCAGCTTCTTGACGTAGTTTGAATGAGTCAAGGATATAAGGCGCTTTCGTAGCCTTCCATTCTGTGTAGGCTTTGTGGCGCAGTGGGTATAGCACATGTACATTGCGTTCCGCCCACAGGGTCGTGGGATCGAAACCAGGTGCCGGTAAGTATTATTTTTTTATATAGTGTAGGGGGAGGGGTGCGGACCTGTTGTTGAGAGCGAGGAGGGTAGCGTGATGCGGGAGAGGAGGAGTGGGGGAGAAGGCGCACCTGGAACGGCTGTTGCGGACGCCGAGGCACGTCAACGCCGACAACGCCGGGTGACATCGTGAGTTAAAGAAATGCTCTGCATTTAAAACCGTTTGATTCAATAAACACTGCCATACTGATGGACGCCTTAAACAATAAGAAATACAGGACACCTATCTGTGACTCGTTAGACGACATATATGAGGGATGCAGGGTCGTCAGGATCATCCTTCACAGGCAAAACGAAAATTTCCCGATCTCCAAAGGTTTGCGACAATAAGGTGCCATCTCGCCAAAGTTGCTCATAGCGTATCTGGAGGGGTGTCCAGGAATCTTGAATGGGATAGCGTAGGTTTACAGATGAACGGGTAATACTAGAGACAGGTGATGTGTGCAGACGACATATTCTTGCTCAATCAATCTGCCGAAGAAATAAAAAATGATTGAAGAACTAAAATCAGAATGGTTTGCCGTGAGATTACAATTAAATTTGGATAAATATAATATAAGAATAAACACACGCTGAACGGGTCGTTTTCAGCATTGGTAGCGCAACGATGCAACAAGCTGAAGAACAGAAACACCTTGGGAAGGTGGTAGGTGCTGAACCCCAACCACGAGAAAGAAATGCGCGCAGAATAGAAAGAAATAGGGCGCACCCATCAAGCTATCACAATTAATTAAAAGTAAGCTTATCTAAGAAATGAGCAAGATATATTAGGAAACAAAGTCCAGTAGAATAATTATAGTAAGACAAACTTAGAACAAGTGGACCTTGTGGGAAACATATTGGCAACCAACAGAGGGCACTAGAAGATGACGAACAAAACCGGAAAATTTGGAGGCAATATCTAAAATCTCTCAGCAATGAACAAAAGTGGGTGGTACCGAACAAAACAAATTATTTTAACGAGCTCAAATGTGATACTGGATCCCTGGTCCGGGAATCTATGCTTTGCCCCAGCCGTATTGGCCCGTGTCACCACGAGAGTCGGGTCGCGGCGCTGGTGTTGCAGTAGTCCAAATGAGGCTGTTGAAGAATAATAGAATGAGAATAATATCTATTTTACATCATTCAGTGTTCTTTGCAACATTTTTCCACAACACCGTTGTACGTTGGTTAATTTCGAACTTTTTGACAACGTTTTACATTTTACTACACGTTTTCCTGAAATTACTCACTTTACAGAGATCGGTACAGCCCGTTCTTTTCCCGTTGCACACTGTGGATCAGGGCCTTTCAGCATTATGTCACCTCTTTTATGCTTTCAGCAATATTAATCTCTGCAATCATTTTCAGCTGCGTTCCTCACACTTCACAAGCTACGTTCGTTGCAGTCTTGCAGATTGCACTTGCCACAAACAAGTCAATATGATTGAAATTAAATGAAAAACTGGGGAGACAGATAACTTTCTGGTAGTTAATGACCACCCACGTCTCTTCGAGTAATAGACGTTCATTAGCGCGAACTTGGCCTGAAGTATTACAACCTCAAGGATTACACAATACTGAAGTATTACACAATCGAAAACGAATAAGTCATCAATGTGACCTAAGCGGGTGCCGGCAAGTGCAATACAGTAGCATTGGTGCGACTAGGATTTACCTTTGCTAGAAGCCATTCCTGGGACGGTCTAACAACCTCGAGAAAATATAGTATTATTCTAATATTGTACCGACACGTAAAAATTTAGTGCCTTTCCTTTCTGTGAAGAAGGATGACCTGCAAAGCTCGACGCAGTCCAAGGAATGCACGAAACAAAACACGTTTATCGTAAAGTGCGCTGTTGGGCTAGTTGGTGGATTATGAATTGCAGAACTTGCGCTAAATGGACAAACAGACGAAGTAAGACAGACAGAAATAGTTGTGAGTGGCGCATTGTAAGTCTTCCTTCGTCTGTTTCTCCATTTAGCCCATGTTTCCTAATTCACGCTGTACTTCAATTGCGCAAAAACTAATGAAGACTGGAGAGAGACGACACGAGACAAAGCGCACTTTCAACAAACTTTAAGTACAGCATGGATTACCAACTCGCCCAATCCTACAGCCTCGTAATTCACGTTTATCGTAATTTGCGATGAAGAATACTTCCTAGCCCATTACCTGTATGAACATGGAACTGCCTGCGGCCCTCCCGCGTCGTAAGCGTCTTACTGTTTGTGTAAGGCCGGGTTCAGACTCTTGCTGCAACTGTCGTAATACCTTTAAAGAATGGCGTCACTTCACGTCTCAGCCAACCGAAATGCGTGACCTGCCATTTTTTACGTGCATAGATCACATTTTACGTCGGTAGTCTGAACATAGCCTAACACACAAAGCTAATCTGCTCTACCACTGACTCCGCACATGTCCCATTAGGCGTTTACGTACGCGTTTAAATCTCGTACCAGCACAACGGACATGCCATTCATCAGTACGGACACGAACCCTATAGCTGCGCGTACACGCCCCACATACTCCCTCCCATTATTATCCACTACAAACGTGCGCACGCATAAACCGGCAACCGGTCAGGTGCGAGCGGTGGGTGCGAGTGCTTTGACGTGAAAGACGCCGTCGAAAATATCCCCTGAAAGCCCTCTGAAGAAGTGATATTGCCGCGAAACCATACATTGGGTTTGTTTATTTGTGTTTTGCTTTTACCGCCCGGCTGCGCCGGTCTGTGTTATATCTGCGCCAAGGGAAGCGCTTGTTTCCATTCTTTTCTTTCTGTGCCGCATGTGTTATCTGTTGTGATAGGGAGAGCATTCCCGATCTAACGTGAACAGCCCAGAATAATCTTCTTAGATCTACTATGTTCTCGATGCGAATCGACGTTTCGAGAACCACGCGCGCCAAAAGATAAAAAGCCTGCAGTGCGGACGCCGGGGCATTCGATTTGACGACTCTCGCCTGTGCAAGACACTTTGTTGGCCGCTGCTTCGCCGCCTCTGTATTCTTTTGAGTTGTTAGAGGAGCACAAGTTCGCTCCAAACAACGTGTTTCTCATTCAAGACAACTGCATCGTCCTTGTCTTCGTGACATCTGGTGAAGGTGCGGGGTACGCACCCTTCATGCCCACTACAACCTCGGGAAGCCGCCAAGCCAGTCCAACAAGAGCCAGCCTCCGCCAGCAAGATTTACCACCCGATTTGGGTTTGGTGCCAGAAGGGCCTAAGAAAAGGAACGCTGCAACCCAACACCATGGTGCAAGAAACAACGTCGCCAATCGTCCTGCAGCAGCCCCGGGAACCGCCATCGTTCCGGGGAGCCCCCGCTGAAGACCCCGAAGAATGGTTGGAGAAGCTGGAGCGCGTCCGCATCTTCAACAGGTGGGACGACGAAGAAACTTTCCGGCATGTCTTCTTTTACTTAGAAGATGCTGCTCGAACTTGGTTCGAGAACCATGAGAGTTCTTTGACCGACTGGACTCACTTCAAAAGGGAGTTCCTTAAGACATTTACTACCATTGTGAGAAAAGAGCGAGCTGCGCTTTTGCTTGAAACTCGGACACAACACCCCAACGAAGGGGTCGTGATCTTCGTTGAGGAGATGAAGCAACTATTTCGCCGCGCGGACCCCGAAATGACGGAAGAAAAGAAGTTACGCTTCTTAATGCGCGGTGTGAAGGAGGAGCTGTTTGCTGGACTTGTCCGCAACCCGCCCAAAACCATCGCTGAATTCGTGACCGAAGCCAGCACGATTGAGAAGGCTATCGAAATGCGTGCTAAGCAGTATAACCGGAACTTTGTTGGCGCGGCCAGTGCGAACTACGTCGACAACATGCGGATTCCGGCTGATAGCCTACGCGAGACCATCCGCGCAGTACTGAGAGAGGAGCTGCGGAAACTTTTCCCGACGACGCTGCAACCCCAAGTCGCTTGCCTAACTGACGTGATCCGGGAAGAAGTTCAAAACGCTTTGGGAACTTCTGTGGCATCCGAAGTACACTGCGAGCCCCAAGCTATGACGTACTCCGCGGCTGTTCACCGACCCCGCCCTGCTCCAACACGTCGCCAAGAGGCACGTCGTGAAGAGGCCCCGCCCTAACACCGCCCACTGTCGCCCGCCCGACCCCCGGTAGCACAAACCCAGACGCCGAGGAAGACTGACGTATGGCGAACACCGGATAATCGTCCTCTGTGCTACCACGGCGGAAAGGCCGACCACATCTACCGTCGCTGCCCATGCAAGAGACTCGGACTACGTGGTTTCTCCGTCGACGCACCACGCCCCCGACCCGGCCAGCACCCACCTGAGATTGAAGAATACCTGTCGAACACCAGCCGTGGACCAGCCCGTTTGAACCGTTCGCCGTCGCCCTACCCGTACCAGTTGCTGGACCGCCGTAGCAGTGCTGACTTCGCACGTGGAAGGTCTTCCAGCCCACGCGGGGGAAACTAAAGGCGGCAACTTCTGGAGGTGAAGTTGCTTTACGGCGAAAAACTGGAAACCCTCCGACGACGCAAGGACGCGCTGAAGACAGTGATTCACGACGTGCCCTCATCCCGACGACCCGACCTAACCCTGACGAGACTCCCGAACACGACGACAGCTACACGGCGCGACGCGTACCCGACCTGACCGAGACTTCCGTTGAGAAGACGACGACAACGACGATGCAGAGTGCCCGACCATCAACACGTACAAGCAGAGATACGACGACCCGACGAACCCGGAACTCGGGGAAGACTGCATCTGACGTCAAGGTGTCCATCCACGGCTTTGACGTTGTCGCCCTCGTAGACACGGGAGCTGACTATTCGGTAATGAGCGGACCATTTGCGTCTAAACTGAAGAAAGTTATGACCAGGTGGGACGGTCCGCACATACGCACAGCAGGAGGCCACCTCGTGACGCCAAGTGGAACGTGCATATCGCACGTGCGGCGTTCGTCGTTCTGCCTAACTGCTCCCGCGACGTAATTCTTGGAATGGACTTTTTGATGGACAACGGTGCAATAATCGATCTACAGACTAAGTCAATAACTTTCTCCCCCCATCACTCCATGACGCCGGAACCGAACCCCGAACGACGTGCTGCTGTAAGGATTGCCGATAATCATGTCACCCTGCCACCCCGTGCAAGCTTGATGGTCGCAGTCTACTGTGAAGATGATGCTCCTGACGTCGACGCTATCGTAGACACTGATCAAAGGGTGCTTCTCGACCGTGGTGTGTCTGTCGCAAGAGGCATTGCGCGATTCAAGGAACACCATCCCACATTGTGGTTACTAATTTCACCGAGGAGCACCAGCATTTAAACAAGGGCGCGCAGCTGCATTCCTCGAAGAAACGCAAGAAGCAAGTGACGTGATCGCGGTCGCCGACCTTTGAACGCACACCCGTAGAAAACCTTCAAGCCCCCGCAGCCTTCGACGTGAATCCAGCGCTACCCAAGACAACGGAAAAAATTATTGGCTTTGCTGCGTCGCTATAGCGAATGTTTTTCGTCGAGCGCAAAACTACGTCAGACCCCTCTAGCGAAGCACTGAATATTAACCCATGATGGAGCCCGACCTACCCGACAGTCACCGTACCGCGTCTCTTCACACGAACGGGAAGCCATCCGACTCGATTCGACGACATGCTCAGCGACGACATTATACAGCCATCGAAACAGCCCTTGGCTGCGCCCGTCGTACTCGTAAAGAAAAAAGACGGCACATTAAGGTTTGCGTTGACTACCGGCGACTGAACAAAATCACGAAAAAGGACGTGTACCCTCTCCCCCGAATCGACGACGCCCTTGACCACCTCTGCCACGCGAAGTACTTCTCATCGATGGACCTGAAGACCGGCTACTGGCAAATTGAAGTGGACGAGAGAGACCGAGAGAAGACTGCATTTATAACCCCAGACGGGCTATACGAGTTCAAGGTGATGCGGTTTGGGGCTGTGCACAGCACCAGCGACGTTTCAAAGAGTCATGGACACTGTGCTAGCTGGCCTTAAGTGGCACACCTGCCTCGTATACCTCGACGACGTAGTGGTATTCGCCCGGACTTTCGACGAACACCTTGAAAGGTTGGAGTCTGTACTCGAGGCCATTCGTACATCGGGGTTGACGCTGAAGCCGGAAAAGTGCCGTTTCGCATACGGGGAACTCAAGTTCTTGGGCCACGTCGTCAACGCCGCGGGAGTCCTACCTGACCCGGCAAAAACTTCAGCCATTGCGAACTTCCCAAGGCCGAAAGACAAGAAGGGCGTGCGAAGATTTTCTCGGGCTGTGCGCATACTACCGGCGCTTCGTCGCAAACTTCGCACGCATTGCCAGAGCCACTCACGCGCTTGACGAAAGATAGCACCCCTTTCAGCTGGGAAAAGGACCAAGAAAAGCATTCTGCGAGCTGTAAAAACGCCTGCAAAGCCCGCCCGTGCTCGCTCATTTCGACGAAAATGCCGAAACGGAAATGCACACGGACGCCAGTGATATAGGCTTGGGTGCCGTCCTTGTCCAAAAGCAAAGCGGCTGCGAAAGGGTAATCGCCTATGCCAGCCGTGGTCTGTCGAAGTGAGGAGAAAAACTATTCTGCCTCTGAGAAAGAGTGCCTGGCTATTATATGGGCGATTTTCAAAATTTCGCCCATACGTGTATGGAAGGCCATTCAAGGTTGTAACAGACCACCATGCACTGTGTTGGCTCGCCAATTTGAAGGACCCCTCTGGCCGTCTTGGGCGGGTGGAGCTTGCGCCTGCAGCAGTTCGACGTTACAGTCGTTTATAAATCCGGCAGGAAAACACTCCGACGCCGACTGCCTGTCCCGTGCCCCCATCGACCCACCACCACAAGACTCTGATGAAAGACAGCGCGTTCTTCGGGATCGTGATCGGAGAGCGACCTAGCCGCCCAGCAGCGTGCCGACCCCGACTTACGCGTCATAATCGAGTACCTCGAGGATGCAACGCTTGCCGTTCCTAGGACCTTCAAACGCAGCTTACCAGCATTCAGCCAGAGAAACTCCATCCTTGTGAAGAAGAATTTCTAGCCCCGGAACAAGAGCGAATTACCTTCTCGTCATCCCCGCGGACCTTCGCGACGAAATTTTGGAAGCATGCCACGACGACCCGTTTTCCGGACATCTGGGCACAGGCCGCACTATTGGAAAAATCAAGGCGAGGTACTACTGGCCCGGCCTTACCTCTGACGTCACCACTACGTCCGGAGCTGCCGTGACTGCCAGCGACGAAAAACGCCGCCGACCAGACCCGCCGGGACTTCTGCAAACCGATCGCCGTCCCATCGAGACCATTTCAACAGATTGGAATGGACCTTTAGTCTTTATAAGCCAAGTTGTGCTGCGACATGGAGCCCCGGAAGTCCTAATCACAGACCGCGGAACGGTATTTACTGCTGAGCTGATGCAAGGAGTATTACGCTACAGCAACACGGATCACCGAAGAACGACGGCGTACCACCCCCAAACGAACGGACTAACAGAATGTCTGAACAAGACAATCGCAGATATGCTGTCAATGTACGTTGACGTTGAACATATGAACTTGGGACGAAGTGCTCCCGTATGTCACGTTTGCGTAACAACAACGGCTATCCAGGAGACGACGCAGCTAGCTCGTTAGAGCTTGTCTACGGTAGAAGGCCGACTACGATGCTCGACGCCATGGCTTCCGGCACGTAGAAGACGACGACCTCAACGCCCGACGTCCACGGATATCTTCAACGTGCGGAGGAGAGCCCGCCAGCTCGCTCGACTTCGTATAGGGACCGGGCAGCTGGACGGGTGGCGCCACCACTCGGCGCTCCCCTCGTCAGTGGAATGAGCCGGTGCATTCGACTACACAGCCGCACGTTGTTTTTGACGTGTTTGCTTCGGTGCTTTGTATGTTTTGGTGGCGTCTGAGCAGACATGTGAGATGAACGAAGTCTAGATAGATGTGTTGGGTTCTTAGGTGCAGTAATGACTACGTAAACTTGTCGGACGCGTCTAAAGTGGGGTATCGGCTGCAATGGCATGAGCGCTTTTTGGTGCGATCTGCGCTTGGCCCCACCCGTTCTGAGTGGGAATAAAACTGCTATTATTAGTATTATTTTCTCCTTAAATGGACTAACGGCTACGCAAACTTTATTGGGTGCTTGTAAGGTGAGCGCTTTTTTGCAGCACTCTGCGCCTGGCTCCGCGCGATCTGAGTAGGAATAAAACTATTAGCAATATTAGAATTAATTTCTATCTCTTTAAAATATCTTCACTGGTTTCAATGACTACGGTTTCCACGCCAGCCTTAGCGCTGGGATACCTCGATACGTGTGCTTTCAAAAGAAAGGCACCTGCATGCGAGATTTATTTAGTAGCCGTAGAAATGTTGCGGTAGTTTACACTTTCTGTAACCGTGAGCTTTGTACCTTCGGTTTTGGTGAGGCGACACTGTGACAGCATGGGAGCCTGAAAGCCGAAGTAGAAATCCCACGTTGTGGTGGTCATTTATCAAGAGCCAAAGTTATTCACCAACTCAACAGCACAAATTACAAACCATCCCTCCTGCCCTTCCCGTTTTACCACCAGCGTAGAATTAAGGCTGGCACCCATAGTTAAAAAATGTGGCAGTGTTAACGTCAGCCGGTGTTTTTTAATGCTTAAGTATTCTTTACAGAGTACCTCAAAAATCGTGTAATGCCTGGTGAAGACACCAAGAACGCGCGATTAGTTGCCTTAAATATGAGTGCATGAGCCCGAGGCCTCCACCACAGACACATTTCCGACACGGTGGAAAAAAGTTTAGATTTGGAGAGGGGGCATGGAAGTACACGATTCAAACAGCAAAATCATCTAGCCCTCCGTCTAATGATTATGATGGTTGGACACAAAGCTTTCTTCGTGCGAAATCGAATGGGAAATGGTAAAAGTCAAAGACGCTGCGATCAAAAGAACAAACTGCGTGCTGGTAAAATCCGACGCTTAACTAGCCAAAGTTTAAATCCAGAAGGCAACCAAGAAAACCCATACGATAGAGCTTTGCGATAAACCATCATCGTCGTTAGACCGAGGTGTGCATGATTTTTCAAGCGTTGGTGGCAGCTTGTAAACCGACCGCAGCATTCAGTTGTGAAGCTGAGTACAGGTTTTGGGCACCCTACTGTCTTGTGTCCTTCAGCCACGCAGGAATTGGTTTTTGAAAAACCATTTACCAACTAGCCAGCAACCATTGCAAATTCTTGTAAAGCAATGCTTATCCCCGACAAGCAATAACGTTCTACTATCACGCGGTATTTATTCTATCAACTTTTTCCCGATGACTGAATAAGAGCATTTCTGTGAAATTAAACACGTTTCAGCCGCAGGTAATGAAGTTACGGAAGCGTCGTCCGTCACAATTTCTGCTTTGATGTAATTTTCGAAGACACCCCCCAACTTTGTCTTTCGCTTGTGCACGACGTCGACGCCGTTTCGTCATCAACTGCCAAAGGCCAGCGCCGCAGCATTCCTAGATCGGTTGCACACACCGGTTTTGTGGGAGCATTTAGCGGCATATTATTACCCTCGATTAGCGAACTGCATGCAGGCATGAAAAATTGCATGAAGCAACGAACTTTCACTTCCAGCTTGACTTCCAGCTTGGCGCATTGAGCGTCGTCTGCTATTTGTAAATACTGAGTATGGGCCGTAAATAACACACATGGCATGCTCGTAACGTCACATCCACGCTCAAGATTTACCGATCTGAAAAATGCACGTGGGGTTACGTACGCTTTACAAGCCACACCACAGAAAAACGACAGAAGCCATGCACAACTACGCAGGCGCTGGCCGCCACCGGCATTCCACTGACGAGCGGTTCGCCACGGGCGGCGCTGTTCGCTATTGAAAACGGACGGTGGTGCCATACGACGACCGGCCCGGTCCCTATAACGGACGAGCACCCCATAGCTGGGCCGCTGCGGGCCGCTACAACCTCCGACGCCGAGGACGCCGAGTAACCAACCAGGGGATCGTGTGTGTGGTTTGGACTCCCATCCGATGACGCGGACTCAGTGAGAAGCTCCTGCGACGGTATTTCGGACCCCTACCAGATTATACGACGTGTTGGCCCAACTTACCTACGTATTGATCCCCGATGGTGACTCCGGCACATCACGACAACGCACGCGGCCTGAAGTCGTCCACGTGGTTCGCTTAAAACCTTTCTACGGACGATGACGAACTTTTATTTTCATTTGTTCGGACTGTCGCTTAAGTTAGCATCGGGTCGATGCACCTCTTAGAGGGTGGGTAATGTCCGCGAACCATACATTGGGTTTGTTTATTTGTTGTTTTGCTTTTACCTCCCGGCTGCGCCGGTCTGTGTTTATATTTGCGCCAAGGAAGCGCGTGTTCCATTCTTTCTTTCTGTGCCGCATGTGTTATCTGTTGTGATAGGGAGAGCATTCCGATCTAACGTGAACAGCCCAGAATAATCTTCTTGGATCTACTATGTTCTCGATGCGAATTCGACGTTTCGAGAAACCACGCGCGCCAAAAGATAAAAAGCCCTGCAGTGCGGACGCCGGGGCATTCGATTCGACGACACTCGCCTGTGCAAGTCACTTTGTTGACCGCTGCTTCGCCGCCTCTGTATTCTTTTGAGTTGTTAGGGGAGCACAAGTTCGTTCCAATAAACGTGTTTCTCAATCAAGACAACTGCATCGTCCTTGTCATCCTCCCTCCCATTATTATCCACTACAAACGTGCGCACGCATAAACCGGCAACCGGTCAGATGCGAGTGCTTTGACGTGAAATACGCCGTCGAAAATATCCCCTGAAAGCCCTCTGAAGAAGTGATATTGGCTCATGCCGGTGTTCCAAGGGGGCAAGTTGCTCTTCATCCCGAAGGGATTCTCCACTACTCCGCGCGCGAACTTCAAGCGTTAACGGCAGCGCCAGCAGATTAACGTTGTTTTTGCGCCCATGAGCGTTTGTGTTCGAGCCAACGCTTCAATTCTTGCTCTTCTTCTCCAAACGAACGGCATTCATCGGTCCCATAAATAGTTAGAACTTGAAATTCCTTGAACTCCATTCTCGCGTACAAACGTGCGGCTGTCCGTTTTCCTTACCCCCTCGTATGCATCTTACTGTGTGTGTAGGATGTCTGTGTAGCGCATCAACCTACACCCGGACCACTCAAATAAAGAGGACAGCATTGAGCCATGTTATTTCGACATCTACATCTTCCACCAGCATAACCGGCATTTCATCGCTAGCGGAATGCAGCCTAGCTGTGCGTGCACGCCCCCCTCTTTCTACCCGCAAACCATGCACGCATAAACTACCAAATGGTGACGCCGCATACTATGGCGTGAAAGACACCGGCGAAACTGTCGCTCGGAAGGCTTTCTAAGCTGGAAAAGAAATATACGCTCAAGCCGGCGTTCCAGCTGGGGAAGTTTCTCGTCTAACGGGAGGGATTCGCAGCTACTTGGAGAAGGTAATTTGACCTAGAACGACGACGGCGGGTTTCGGTCGTTTTAGGGGGAAGCCAAAGGGCTTCCCCTTAAAAGGGCTTCCCACAGGCAGCCCTTCCCTATGTTTCATGGGAGCGGCGTTTTATGTCCGCGCCACCCAGTGAGCGAACGCAGGAGCGACGAAAGAAGGAAAACACAGAAGCGTCTATCGAAGTCTGAAGTAGAGTACGACACGAGCGGCTACGGCGTCATCTCTCTCACTGCCTATACCTCACACATGTCTCATGCGTCGCCACCAAGGAGCGCCCTCCCCCTGACACTTTCTCCAGATGCTGTTTCATACTCTGCTAATCCAAACCATGCGACATTTGCGCGGAGGGGGAGGTTCAAACACGATATGCAATAACACGTTCGCTGCTGCCTTGTCCGGGGCTAATCCGAACCACGTGACATTTGCGCAGGAGGTTCGAACATAATTTGCAGCATGCTGGCCGCATGCGGCGGTGCACTGCGAGCTAGCAGCAGAGTAGCGCACGCCGCCGTACGTTCGCTGATCACGCGAACACTTCCTACGACGCAGCAGAAATTCGCCGTGTCCGAGAAGACTGCAGCTCACGCGGCGCACAAATTTACGGTCAGACAGTGGAGTAATCGTTAGTGCATTTTTACGCCCATCCTTGCTTCTCTTTATTTTCCGCAATCATCTGATAACCGCACTACCGCCGTTAGCTGGCGACTGCGCAACTTGAAAAAGGGGCATCGGCGGAGGCGAGGGTGAAAACAGTTGTGGAAGGTGTGTCAGAGGGGGTGAGGAGAAACCCCGGACTGGCGCCGAGTAAATCGATTACACCGGAATGAAAACTGGAGGCTTATACATATACTGCTTTGCAGTACAACACTGTCGTCATCAACACGAGATAGCCTGTGCAGCATTCTAAACATGAATACGTTTAGTCTACTGCATAATGGGCGAACTGCAGTCTTCCCGGTTGGGGCGCATAACTGCTGAGTGTCAGGATGATATCACGCGATCAGTGAACGCATGGCGGCAAGCGCTACACTGCAGGGCGAACTGCAGTCTTCCCGGTTACGGCGCATAACTCCTGAGTGTGAGGATGATATCGCGGGATCAGTGAATGCATGGCGGCAAGCGCTACACACCGTTATCTCGCAGCGTGCCGCCGCCACCGAGCATGTTGTAAATGCTGTTTGATTCTGCACTCAAAATGTCACGGGGTTAGCGTGAGCCACGAAAACATGAGCTTGCCTCACCGCTTCCTCCTCACACTTTGGCAAAGCGTTGCTTTCCTACGAGCGTCACTTTCGGGCCCGGGCACCACCACCGCTGAGCATGTTGTTGTAAATCACGCTTGAACATCCCGCGCAAATTCCACCTGGTTTGACTGCGAAACGAAAAGGGGAGCATGGCTCATTGCCTCCCACTCACGCTTTCCCCAAGCGTTGCCACCGACGAGCGTATCATGCGGACTCAGCATACTGCAATTCCCCTCACACTTTCGCAACATTTTCGTCTGCCGTTTCACTTGTTTCTTAGCTCATGCGGTTACAATGCCCTCGTCGCCTTCCAAACCATAGTAGCCACAGCCTAAATGATGCAAACAACAAAAACTGCAGCGAAGGTGCGCTACACTACAAAAACATACAGTCTCCCGCAGCCAGAGGCTAGCCACAAAACCCAAAACAAATCAGAAGGTGTGCTTGGCGACATTACTACGCTTAAGAGGCCTTTGACCGGAAGTTAAAATTAACTGTCAGTCGAAACTATCCACACTCCCGCCTCGTGCACAGTAAGACTTGAGGTGACTTACGTGGACAATTTTGGACAACGGGCGTCTTCGCGGTGGGGTAGAGTCAATGTAGGGAACACCTTTTTTGATATGTTGGCCAACAGTTTGAGTTAGGTAGGCCTCAAAGTACTGCAGCAGGAAGGTATTTAGTCCGCGTCATGCAATCGAAGTCCAAACCAACACAACATAAGAAGATTGATACCTTTCGCTCGGCGTCGGGGGCCGCATTTTACAGCATCGACCAGCTGGTAGTCTCTTGTCCGTAGGTGGGAAGGCTGGCGTTACTACTCCGTCTGCTAAAGGTACTCGTGGACGTCAGCGTTGCGGTCGTGGTCTTCAACGTGTAGCTGCCTTACTTCGAGGGTCGTCGTCGGCTGTCGAATGGTATGCCGTTACGGGGTGCATGAAAGAGATTTCGGGGGGTCCAGGTCGCAGCACAACACGGTGAATGAAGTCCACGGCTTTTTATGAAGTCGCCTGAGAAGAGCGGATGTCTGTAGATAACCCTTATGCAGTATCGCTGCAACAATCCACCTGTTCGCGGCTCGTGGTGCGAGGAACGGTTTTATAAGGTCCGTGCAGTGGGCGGAAATTGCAGCGATGACACGCCGATGGGCTGCAGTAGTCTGGCGGGAGTCGTCGGCCGCTTTTTCCACGGCTGACCATCACGGCTACTTCGAAGGGTTTTGGTCACGTAGGATGTCAGAAGGCGCCCGCCGTTACCATGTTTATCTTCCAGAGCGTGCGTGCCTTGCCTAGGTGTCAATATGATGGTTCGTCGTTGGGCGTTTCCACCACGCCGTCGCGGAGGGAGCCGGGGATGACATGAAGGTACTTCGTTCTCGTTCTTTGGTGGGCGTTCATTACTAGCACCAAATGTTGGGGCACAATGCAGCGCAGTTATTCCTAAGTGTCTTTTGTAGGGTGAAGTTGTATCCTTCGAGGAAGTCGGTAATGACTCGCCACTAGGGGTCAGTCAGCTGTTTGGGGATTGGTCGCTTTCCATCAGTATAAAATAAAAGGAAAGACCGAGGGCCGAGACATACCAGTGATGCGGAGGTTTTAATTTTATAAAGAAGGGGACTAGACGAAGACAAAGCAGCTCGAGCCAGAGCTGCTCACAAGATATTAGGGGCACTGATGATGATAATCGCATTGTGCCGGGATGATGATAAAAAGTTTCTACATTTTCATCGCCCAGAAATTAGCCGTGCTCAGTCCTCGTCCAGTAGGTGCCTTAAGTTCGTTCGTTCTTGTCGGATACTCTCAGACAATCGGTAGGTGAAGCTGCAGCCGGGGCCGTATTCGGAACAGATTCCGGTAGAGTCGGTGCAGACGACGCAGCGAGGCGAAAATTCAAAGTAGACCTTCGACGTCTCTGAACTCGGATGTGTATTAAACCAATTTATATACATCTCCGGCTGAAAGCACCTTCTTAGCTCGTTGATGCTTCTTTTTGGATGGTTGCACTTTCCTGGTTGGACTATAATTGTGTGATTCATTCCATTTCTTCAAAGGGCGCTTGGCGCCAACTCTTTGGCTGTGTTGTAGGGTGCCTGCAATAGCAATCATCTTGGGATGTCTTTCATGGTGGTCAGTACCCCGCATTTCAGCGTTGTTCATCGATAATCTTTTAGTTATCAACACTTGTCGCTCATTCTGCCCTCTTAGTTCTCCAGGTGGCACGCGTGTGATCTCAGTTTGGAAACAATACCGGTATATAGCTTGTGCCGACGTCCAGAGAGTCTATGAGATGTCTGACTTGCTCGTCCCGTCGGCTGACTCTTGGGAGGAACGCGATAGCAAGGCGTCTTCTGCCTCAAGATCACGTGCAGCCAAAAAAGTTGTCGCACTATCACGCTCTACTTTGCGGGCGCTTTGACGCATGCGGAGTTTCTGTCATAAAGGCTTCTTGGAAGTTCTTCAAATCATCTCGGTCATAGAATTGTTCTGTTATTGTCAAAAACTCCCCGTAGTTTGTTGATAAATTTAATCAATTGAAGGTCTGGCTTTTCTTTAGGGCGTCACATTTTCTGCCGCTTGATTGGTAAATATTCGGCACATAACGTGAATAATTTCGTCTTCGTATTCGAGGTCGGTAGTGAGTTTCTGGTCTATATGCTTAATGTCAATAAACGGCTTCGTTTCTTCGTTGAGCACTCTCAATCTGGCTTCAGGTTGTCATAACTCGTACAGAAAGGCTGCCAACACTTCGCTATGATCACCGCTCGTCTGGGTGAAGAATTATGTAGTTCCAGCGTCTCTGCACAGTCTGCGCGAATACCCTTTCTTGTCTCTTTTGACCTTCATTTCATGGGGGTGCATCATAGACGGAATGGTTTTCTGTTCGTGCTGAAAAGGTAGCACGTCTTTCGTTGCGCGATGCCCTGCGACATTCCACTCACCCTTTAGAGAACTCTGCTTGGACCCATTGGGCAATAGTCGCAGGTGAGGGTGCATCGTCCTCTGTCGTCCCGTCATGTCGTTAGCCTTTCAGTAGCACCACCGTCGTTCTGTTCGTCACATCGGTACGTCGTTGTCATCAAAGGGTCAGATGGAGAGACGAAGGAGCTCGCGCGAGAGCTGCTCCCGCATAATAAAGCACTGATGATGATCTCATCGGTGCAGTGACGATAATGATCTATAAAGTTTGAACATCTTCCCCGCCCGCAACGAACCGGGGTCAGTACGCTTCCATTAACTGCGATACGTTCGGTCCGGTCAGATCCGAAAGGGCAGTCAGGAGGTGAAACTGTCGCAGGGGACGTCTTTTGGTTACACCGCAGAATATCGGCGCAGACGACGCAGCCACGCTGGAATACGAAGCCCGTCTTCGACATTCTTGTACTCCGACGCGAGTTCTTCGCTGCCACCTCAAAAGAGCGTCTTAGAGGCTGCCGTTTCTTTCTGAAGCTCTGAACTCTAGTAATTTGATTCTCGTTGTCAGGTGCCTTGTTCTTCAAATGGTGTCTGTAGTGTGTTGATTGCATTCCCGATTACGGGATATCTTACGTCTTCATCCCGGTCTTCAGTTTTGTGTATCGCTTGTATGTAGGTCGAGAATATATGTCTCATCTTCCATTTTCAACATTGCCAGTGGAACATTCATACCCTCATGTTCGAGCCATTCACCATACCCAGATTCTGCCAACGCCATTGACGTCGATGAGCAAGTTAGCTTACTCGTGGTCCCATTGGCGCACTCTTCAATTTCACACGACTTTAGAGTGCATTCCGCTTGAAGAGGCAGCCAATGAAGGGGTGAGATTCTGACGTTGTCTATGAGGACAGAAATCTGACAGCGGCGACCTTCTGGCAAGAAGGCTGGTTATCCAAGGGCTTTAAAATCAGGTGCGCCGTGGGACAGTTCCGTAAGTGCAAGAAACCCGTTTAAGTTTTCGAAGAATACAATTTCTCGATGATCTCGCACTGTTCGATGGTTTTAGGCTTCTTTACTTTCAATCGGTAGTATAATCGGATTGTTAAATGGGTGATTTGCTCTTCATATTTTATGTTAGTATGTCTTTGGCATCGAGGGGTCCTCCTTCTAATAGGCCAACATTAGGATGACTCCGAATCACACAGGGCCTTCTTCCCGGGTTTTGGCACCATATTAAATAGGAGGAGAGACAAAGGGCCGAGACGTCCCTGTGATGCGGTGGTGGTTCTATTAACAAATGGGGGATGGAAGTGATGATGATGATCTAGAAAGTTTCAACGGTCAGGATTCCGAGGAACCCGAGGTATTCATCAGATTCCTGTGGCAGCCGATCGACTGGGACGCGTGACAGGCGGTCGACGTCCGACAGTTATCTGACAGATCACTAAACAATGTTTACGCCGAATACCTGCCGGAACAGCCTCCATCGTCCAACGGCCACAGGTTTCCTTTAAAATTGCGATACAACAATGCGCATCTGTTAGTAACAACCAATGCGTGGTTTGTTACTAGTTTAAAAGTATAAGCTTTGGCGTTCTGGTATAGCGTTCTCGAAACAATGCTAAGGGACGAGGACGAGGTGTAGACAGGACACAGCGCTAAATAACAACAGATGTTTATCACAGAAAATTACTTAAATAAGAATCCTGATGATGATGGTTTGTGTTTAATTGGCGCATAGGCCGACGAGGGCAAAGAGCGCCAGAGCAGTTATTTAATGAAAAGGAAGTGATTACCACAAAAGGTAGGTATAAAATGTGTAAACTGGACATACTAAGATCAATAAAGGTAATGGTGATGGCTGGTGTATAGGGCAAGATTTGATTATGCATGATAGGAGATGAGGTTTTAAAAACTTAACATCTGACAAATACTTAAACACGCGTTTCACAGAAACCATGGCATCGTCACCCAGGAAACAACGATGGGTGTAGGGGAATATGTTGTCTGTAGAGTTCTCTGAGGTGTTTGTGCCGTGTTATGTCAAGTGCCTTGCATTGTATGAGTATGTGGACTACGGATAGGCCCTCCCCACACCTGCTACACAGGGGTCTTGGAGATCCCGTGAGCAGGTGGGAATGTGTTGCATGCGTGTGGCCTATCCGTAATCGAGCCAGGGTAACTTCGTTGTGTCTGTTGTGTGTAGAATCAGTGGATGTATGCTCCCAAGAGTGGCTTTATAATGCTGTAGTTTGTTGTCAGTCTGTTGTTTCCAGTTTGCTTGCCATGTTCTGCGCAAGTGTTGTCTTATGTGTGATTTGAAGTCGGTGTAGGGTATTCGTTGTTATGTCAACGTGTAGTTGTAAGGGCAGGAGCGGCCGCCATTCGGTCTGCGGTCTCATTACCTGGAATTCCAGAGTGCCCTGGCACCCAGCACACGGTCATCTCAAGGTTTAACGCATGCACAGACATAATAGTACTAATAGAGCATTGACCACATGGTTTTTAGACTTCTGTGAGTACAATGTACGCACAACCACTTCAAGAATCAGTATAAATTACAGATTTCGGAATTCCGACTTACAACAATATGTTTAACTACAAGAAGTATGCCATAGGCCTCTGCCGTAAAGATGCTTGTATTTCTATTCATAGTTCTACAGAGCATTAAAGGTACCACACCATGCGCAGCACAGGAGAAACAGTTGTGGCAGTTTTTGAAGCATCTGTGTAAAATTCAGCACACTTGTATTTGTGCTGCAGGGACAAGAATGTTGCACGATCGCGCTTCTAGGCACTCTGTTTTTCTCGACACTTGTAAAAGATACATCACATGATATCGGGCGAAGCTGCCACGGAACTAGAAGTTCAGTAGCGGAGGTTTTGATGGTGTCTGAGAACATGACATCAAGTTGTGACGCTTCTTCTCTTACTCTGAAAGCGAAGGGAGCAGAGACTGATGGGCGATTAGTAAGAAGTTGAGATATGGATGTATCATAAAAAACTGACGTAAAAAGATGGTGAGGCATTGATAAGATTTTAAAAGCATAAAGCAGGTCTGTGTAAGCTCGCTGACGTTCTAGGCTCCATTTGTTGCACTCTACACACAGACTTTCGACTGGACTAGTCCGAAAGGCACCACATGACAAGCGGAGCCCTAGATGAAGCACAGGGTCCAGCATTCTGAGGGATGCTTTAGTGGCTGACCCATAGACAACGCTAACATAGTCCAATCGTGAACCTATGAAGCTGGTAAAAACACGTAAAAGAAGTTGTTTGTCAGCACCAAAAGAAATGTGCGATTGGACCTTCAGGATATTCATTGTTTTTAAGCATTTATGTTTTATTTGTTTTATGTGTGGGATAAACGTGAGCTTATCGTCAAAGATTATACCTAAAAACTTGTGTTCCTTTTTGACAGGAATCGAGACACCATTGAGTTGAATGTCTGGATCCGGCCGGATTCCACGCCTCTTGGAAAACAAAACACAAGTGCACTTCCCTGGATTAAACTTAAAACCGTTGCTATCTGCCCAACCAGCTAGCTTGTTAACACCAAGCTGGACTTGGCGCTCGCAGACAGACAGGTAACAAGACTTAAAAGATAATTGTACGTCGTCTACATAAACGGAGCAGGAAATCGACGGTGGCAATGCCTTCCTAAGGGAATTCATTTTTACAATAAAAAGGGTGTAACTTTAAACTCCACCTTGTGGCACTCCATTTTCCTGCACATGCACCTTAGAGAGTGCAGTTCCAAGTCGCACGCGAAACGTCCTTTCGGACATGTAACTAGAAAGCGTGTTCATCATGTTACCCGTTATGCCAAAGGACTTCAGGTCGATGAGGATACCATACCTCCAAGCAGTATCATACGCCTTTCTAGATCAAAGAATACTGTCATACAGTACTGCTTATGGAGGAAAGCATCTTTTATATACGCCTTTAATGCAACGAGTTGATCGTTGGTGGATCGCCCCGCCCTGAAGCCTGCCTGGCAGCTCTCGAGAAGACCATTGTACTCTAAGACGTACACGAGTCTCCTGTTTATCATCTTCTCAAAGAGCTTACACAGGCAGCTTGTCAGGGCAATGGGACGATAACTGGTAGGAGAGGAAGGGTCCTTCCCTTCCTTTAGGACAGCCACTACAATGGCCTCCCTCCAAGACCGTGGAATGTGCCCCGAAAGCCATATTTTGTTGTACAGGTGTAGGAGTGTTTCAAGGGTGTCTGAGTGTAAAAATTGTATCATTGTGTAAGTAATCTTATCTGCACCTGGAGCTGAAGGTTTACATGTGGTCAAAGCAGCCTTCAGCTCATAAATTGAAAAAGGAGAATTGTAAGAAGTGTGCGACTTGTTGCTATCACGCAGTTACTTCTTCTCCGCAGATGTTTTGTGTTTCACGAAAGTGTTTGTGTAGTGTGCTGAGCTGGGCACGTGTTCGAAGTGTTGTGCAAGCGTTTTGGCCTGGTCTTCCAGTGTGTCCCCTGTTGTACTAACCAGGGGCAGGCTGTGTGTCTGTTGTCCTTTTAGTTTTCGTATTCGTGTCCAGACTTTGTGTGTGTCAGTGTATGAGTTGATGGATGTGAGGAAGGTGTGCCAACTCTCCCTTTTCGCCTCACGACGCACTCGCTTCCCAAAAGCCTTTGCCCGTTTAAAAGAAATTAGGTTATCTGACGTGGGGTACCGGCGAAGGACACCCCACGCCTTGTTCTGGGCGTCTCGCGCCCACCTACAGTCCTCGTTCCACCAGGGCCTCCTTGGATTGCGGGACGCACTGGAGGCATGGGGCATGGACTTTTCGGCGGCGTCGAGTATGTGTGCCATGACGAGTTGGGCTGCTTCACCCACGTGTAGGTGTTTTACGGTTGCGTGGTGTAGTTTAGATGTTTCTGTGAATGTACTCCAGTTTGCGTTTGATTCATTAAACCTATTATGGGAAAATGGACTGCATGAGCCTTTACCTATGTACGTTAGGGAAGTGGGGAAAGGGTCACTACCATATGGGTCTGTGCCCACACCCCACTCAAGACATAGAAAGAGAACTGCGGAAACAGTCGCCAAGTCAAGATGCGAGTATGTATTGTGTCCTAAGTTATGGTGTGTAGGCTGTTTTTGTTGAAAAGGCATGCTCCGGAGGATGTAAGAAACTTCTCTATCAGGCGACCTCGGGCATCCGTTCTGGAGGAGCCCCAAAGAGAGTTGTGCGCATTAAGGTCGCCTGTTAGTATGTATGGTTCGGGAAGCTGGTCAACCAGTGCATCGAAATCAGAGCTCAGAAGTGCAAAATCAGGAGGAATGTAAATGGAGCATACCGTTATAACCTATTAAATATTATCGTACGGATTGCTACAGCCTCAAGGACAGTGTTCAGAGTGACAGGGTGGCAGGCTAAGGATTTCCGGGCGACAATTGCCACACCTCCTGAGGAGTGTGTGCAGCCAACCCTGTCCTTTCTGCATACCATGTACCTATTTAAGAAATTTGTTTGTTTAGAATTGAGGTGGGTTTCCTGGAGACACATGACACTTGGCTGACTGGCAAGCAGAATCTCGTACACATCGTCAAGATTTTTAAGGTGGCCTCTTCAGTTCCATTGGATGATGTTTTCTGTTCCCATTATTTAAATTTAAGAATAACTGGAGTGTGTTGGTCTGCTTGTTCATGTGTCGTCTTTCGGGGCTGTATTCTAGGATTTTTAGGCTTTTCTGTCGGCTTGGACATCGGAGACCGCTCCTTGCGCTGCGTTGCAGGCAGGAACGGCGCGACATCCATTTCCTCGTCGGATGCCAAAAGGGTGCCCGGCGGACCAGGCCCCCCGGACTTGGCCCCCTTTCGGCAGCCCTTCGTTTGAGCCGCCACCGCCGAGGGCGTCCGGGGCACCAGAGGTGGCACGGGCGGTGCGGTGGCGGTGGGAGCCGATGCAGGACCCCCAGTGTCCATCCCCTCGGCACCCTCCAACGCACTGGAGGACGGGGAGGCAGGGGCGGGAGCGGCATCGGTCCCAACAGAGACGGTTGGCACCACAACCGCTGCTGCCTCAGCAACCGGCGTGGTGCCGGGTTGGGCTGCATGAGGCAACCCAGGGGGGGGGGACGGGAGCGGGACGAAGTCCGACTCGCGGTACTGGGTCCCAGCCGAAACCAGACGCCGCCCCGCCCCCCGGCGAGCTGCGTTGGCGTACCTCCCCAGGGGGAAAGAGGCTAACCTCTTTCGCGCCTCTGGGAAGGTGATGTTCTCAGTGATCTTGATGTTGATGATCTTTTTTTCTGTTTGAAATTTTTCACATTTGCGGGAGTACGCTGCATGCGGCCCCCCGCAGTTCACACAAGTGAGGGTGTCGGATGGGCAGTTGTCGCTGGGGTGATTGTACGCCGCGCATTTTGCACAGGTCGTTCGGCCACGGCAAGAATTTTTACCGTGCCCGAATCGCTGGCACTTGAAGCAGCGGCGCGGGCTCGGAATCTAAGGACGAATGGAGCATCGAATGAAGCCTGCATTTATATATTGTGGAAGTGCCGAGCGGTCAAAGGTCAGGATAATGTGTTTGGTGGGGATTATCTTGTCGTCCCTGCGCATCGTGATGCGTCGCACAGCTGTGACGCCCTGATCCTTTAAACCTTCGAGAAGGTCGGCATCTGTTTCCGTCAGGAGGTCTGTCTCAGAAATCACACCCTGGGAGCTGTTTAGGCTCCTGTGGGGCGTGAACCTGATGTCCAGATCATGGATGCGGGTTTGTGGAAGAAGAGTGCAGGCTTGTTGTCCGGAATTGAGTTCTACAAGGATTTCTCCGGTCATGAGCTTTTTAGCTTGATATTTGCCACCTAAGGTGCTTTGCAGAAAGTTAGAAATCAAGAATACGGACATGGAAGCGACAGGTCTTGCTGAGTGAGCTGACTCAATCACAAGAAAACGAGCATAGTTATTCACGGTTGTTGACAAGACATTTGTTGAAAGAGGTGGGAACGAAACTTCGGTGCCGCCCCTTTTCGGGGGCCGATCACGTTTGGGGGGGGTGTTTGGAAAATGCCATATGATACATTGGAAAGCAGGGAGACGGGGGTACTTTCTCCTTTGACCTTACCCTGGTAGTCAAAGAGGTCCCGGAGCTCCCTGCCTGGTAGACAGGCAGGGAGCCCATCGGCCGGAGGTTGACCAAGGCTCCGACGGCCACCGTTCGTGATTTCTAAACCTCCACCTATAAACACATCGCCACGGTTGGATCCAGCTTGTTTGGGGGCTCAGGGTCCGCGCTATCGCCAGTACCGTCACCAAGATTGCTCATGGGGCCCCGTGCGGGGAAATACAGAATTCTGTTGCAACAAATGAGAGAAATAGGGAAGATGAAAGAAACATAAAGATATTTCAAAGCGTCACTGCAACTCACGTTCTGTCACCGGAGAAAAAGGCAATTTCTTGTAGCTGACAAACGTGTCTTTGTTAAAATATTTTAATGTTATTTTTATGAAATATGGAGCACTTTCTGAGGTCAGGATAAAAACGACAATCTTTAAATGTGCGCTTAAATGCCCACTTTCTCCCTTTTCACATTATTGCGATGTTCCCGCAATTTGTCGTTGACACATCTTCCTGTCTGTCCAATGTATTTTTCTTGCACTTGTTCAGTGGTATTGAATAAACGACGCCATCCGAGCATGACACGAACGGCGTGCGATGTCTGATGCTATACGCATCAGATTTGACGTGGCCATCATTAACTTTGTTGCAGACATTGGATAGCTTCATAGTGGTCAAGAATAAGACGTTGACGTCAGCGCGTTTTGCAATCATCAAATTATGCAAAAGGGTGTGAATGCATAGGATAGTAGTGATTTTTCTATTATCTCTCTCCTTTGGAGCATCTCCACTGGGTCGTCCATCCTTTACCTGCTTAAGATCATTTTCAGCTACCGGAGTCTATAACTGTAGTGGATTGCTGGCGGCAGTCAGCCGCGCCGCCTGTCCATGAAGGCTGGCTCGCATAAGGCGAATACAACATTTGTTAAGCGAATTCAAGACGCACATCTTCACTATTCCACGCTTTAGCAATTTAGAATGGGCAGAATGATACGGGAGCACAGGCTTCAAACAACGAAGCTCATAAGCCCAACAGATATGGTCACCGTAAAAGTGCAGTGGAAGATCTAGGAATTAATTGGTGCCTTCAGTCAGGGTATCATGCGTTAAACTGGATTTATGCATGTTAAACTGCATTCAGATTCATGCCTTAAACTTCACACCTAGACGCTGCTGGTGTTGAGTTCCTCTTCCTCGACTGTGGTACCTTCCAAGTGCGGTGTCGGCCTTGCTGCAGCGGATCTTTATCCGTATCAATAGGGCGATGGCCAAAGGCAGTCCTGACTGGCGTCATGAAAACCTTTGTCATAAACAGCATCGACACAGGCATAGGGTGACGCAATTTTATATATCGGAAAATGTAGATTTGCATTTTAATGAGACACTCACATTGATCGGCAACAAAAATCTGTTGGTTCATGGAGTTATGAATAGAAAAACACTGCAGGATCAGAGGTTCAAAGCCTGAAAAGAGTATAAGAAATATAATTTCCGTTAAAGCACCAGTGCAAAAATTCTATATAAGAAAGCGTTAGAAAGATATCAAATAGGAAAGTAGGTATTTGCTCTTGTTGTAGACAGTACTCAACATACGATAAAACACAGGAGCATAACAAATCTACCTTATACAAATCTATCTTAAACATTCAGACGCGATCACCAGCGAGATATGGGAGGCCTACGTAATTCGCAAAGAAAAGACTTTCGCTATCAGTTCGCCATCGATTGCATTATCGACAACAGAGATGGAGCTACTCCACAGTTCGTAGGCAAACGCATGCGCATGACAAATAGTGTTTATATTTTCATCGAGATTGATTACCCCTTCCTATCACGTCATGTGAATTTTTATTTATAAGTTGTGTTTGTTGTGATTCAATTGGTAGGTGTGCGCTTCACTTGTGTTTCTAAATCTTCGTCTTTGTCGCGCATAGCGCCAGTAATGTTCCGAATAAAAAACCAACTGGCCCCAATTCAAGCTCTGGTTAAATGTTAATAGCGTCGGTTGCGCTGATGTTTAAAGAATGTTCGGTTATTTGCAATGAATTATGTCCGTGCTAGGGGTACAGGATACGTTCAGCACCCCTTTGTGCACCTGGATGCAATAGCGAGCCGTGAGAGTAGGTAAATAAAGCGAGAGCGCGTTTCAAATGATACAGCCAGAACAACAGGTTTCCACCGACGTAGGCATGGTTCAAGTCCAATTCAATATTCCTCTAACAATCGATGCATGCAGACACATAATAAAAGCTTAGTTTCGGTAAAGGTTTATGCACAAGGTGTTTAACCAGGCCATAGAAATACCGTAAAATGAGGGTATGTACTTTAAATGAATCATGAACCTTGTCAACTTGGCCATACATGCTGTTCCTCTGGAGGAAAATTCGTAGCCCTCAGATCATTTTCCAATGCTTCGGTTCAGCGGCCAAAGCTTCATTTGACGAAGAACGGTCGCAGTATGTGTAACAAGCCGTTTTGGATAGTGTGCCTGCAGTAAATTTGCCCCATGCAAGGCACCTAAGAGGCTAAAGTATATAGGTGCAGCCTTGCTAGGGACAGTCTTAGGGACAAAAAGAGAGCTCTCTCTCCAGATAATGATTTCAACGTCCAGTTGTAGTATTTAGCCCCCAACTCACTCGATTGAGATTTACAACTCCAGGCCCTCAACTAAGATCTGCTCTAGAGCACGTGACGACGGCAGCCGTCAGGGCGGCAATACGACTGTCGGTGCTGAGAATTTTTCTACTCGGAGAAGTGTATTCTGATAGCGGAAGCTTGAAACGTACAACGTTCCCACTACGTCTAGAGAGGAAAGCTTAATCACAGGAGAGAGAGAGTAAAGATTTATTTCTGAAAATAGGGTGAGGGTAAAGAGGGCGTTAAAGAAGACGAGCAAGGGCGGCCATCCTAGTTCGGTAGGCCACTTGCCACAGCCGCTGACCTAGCCCGTTCGACCAGTGCAGCCTGGTCATTGAGCTGGCTGCTGCGCAGCACGCACTCCCACTGCTCGTAGGTTGGGTGGGTGGGGGTGAAGGGATAGTAAGGCACTGCCACACCAAGTGGAGTGTTGTCATTGGGGAGCTGCAGTGTGTGCAGTTTAAGGAGTAGGTGGTCGGAGATATGCGGTGTAGATGTTGGTGGTTATAGAAAGTGTTGGTCTTTAGGCGCCGCCAGATCCGAGCGTCCGCGATGGGAAGGGAGGGGTGAGGTGGTGGGTAGTGTGTGGCGGGACTGACGGTAGTGGGATAGTATGTCGGCCTAGGTGGGGGTAAAGGCTGGAGGGTAGGAGGGTCTGGGGGTGGTGGGTGGTTCATCCCCTCCGGCAATGCCCGGTAGGTTAAGTCGCGGGCAGTGGCGTGAGCCACCTCGTTCCCGGGAAGAGACGAATGCCCTGAGATCCATACGAGATGGATGTCCGGTAGTGTGGGTCGTTGGGTGAGGATCGAAAGGGAGAGGTTGGTGATGCGACCCATGGCGTAGCGGTGGCAGGCGTATTGGGAATCAGTCAGGATGGTAATGTACGTAGCAGGGTGTGTGCAATGGTGAGTGAAATGGCCGCCTCCTCTGCAGTGTCAATCAATGTGGTGCGTATGGTGGCTGTAGTGGTGGTGTGGTGTTGCCTTTTTAGTGTATAATTGAGATGGCGTGTGCAGGGTGTGTGCTGTATGGGGCGGCGTCTGTGTAGTAGGCGGTGGGGTCAGTGCAATAAAGTTTAAGTAGTAATCGTTTAAGTAGTAGACAAAGCAAACGGCAGCGGTGGCGGCGTGTCAGCCAGTGAACTGATCCCGTATTTTTCGGGTTACAGGATGTAACAAGAAGAGGCCAACCAAGGCATCACCGGCCACTGGTGTACTTCGACGCTGTACTTCGACGCCGTCAAGCGGGAAAAGCCTGGCTGCTGCTGTACTGCCTGGTATATCATCGAGCATCACAGCGCATGCGCGGCCTCCAGAAGAAAAACTCGGACAGCTCGTAGCCGTGATCACAAAGCAAACGGCAGCGGAGGCGGCGTGTCAGCAGTGAACTGATCCCGTAATTTTTGTGTTACAGGATGTAACAAGAAGAGGCCAACCAAGGCATCGCCGGCCACTGGTGTATTTCGACGCTGTACTTCGACGCCGTCAAGTGGGAAAAGCCTGGCTGCTGCTCTACTGCCCGGTACATCATCGTGCTTCACAGCGCATGCGCGGCCTCCCGAAGAAAAACTCGTACAGCTCGTCACCGTGATCACAAAGCAAACGGCAGCGGTGGCGGCGTGTCAGCCAGTGAACTGATCCCGTATTTTTCGGTTTACAGGTCAGTGCCAGTTTTAATTCGTGCATCTTTCAATAAGAGCAAGTCGCATGCACAGCACTGCTGCTGCCGCTGCTGTTTGCTGGTTGTTTGCTAGCTTGAGACCCACCCTTGGTTTTACCTCTTTTCTTTGAGAGATGTCGAAGACCAATGTGTGTCCCCAATTTGAGCAGGCATTAACTCCTGATACATGTAAAATCACCTGTTCTAAGTGCTCACTGCCGTACCACCTTGGAATATGCAGTGGCTTGAAACCTGCTTCCCACAGAGCGATGTCTGAAACTCAGATAAAAGCATGGAGCTGTGTTGCCTGTCAAACGGCGGAAACTAGCGCAGGTGCCACAAACGCTGATTCGGTTGCTGAACGACTAAATGCCCATGACAGGACACTCGCCGAAATTCTGGGGAAGCTGGACCAGCTTTTGACCATGAAACAAACTGTAGACAACATTGAGAAATTCGCAGAAACGCTTTAAAAAAAATACAATGAAATTCTAGCCACGCAAAAGATGCACTCAGACGAGATGAAAAATTTGAAAAGCAGTTTGACCAAAATCGAGGCACAGAATCACAGCAAAGCGCTCGCTGATCTGCAACTCGATATTGACGACCTTGAGTGGCGAAACCGAAAAATGAACCTGGAATTCCACAACACCCCTCTCACGCACAGTGAAAAGCTGTTAGAAAAAGTCAACGCCATGGCTGATATTCTTCAGACTAGCAAGCTGGTTGAGCAGGACGTAGATGTCACCCACAGATTGCCCTCAAAACCTGACAAAGTTCCAGGACTCATTGTGCGGTTTAAAAACCTAGCAACGCGTGAGGCATGGTTCCGTAGCCGAGGAAAGTTGAAGGAAGCTGGCGATGACCGTTTCATCCTAGAAAACCTGACAAAAAGAAGCAGAGTCTTGCTGTCGGTAGCCTGAGAGTGGGCGCATACCACCGGTTATTTGTATGCATGGCACAGGGACGGAAAGATCCGAGAGCGCAAGAGAGACGGCGCAGGCGCGATAACAGTACGAACTATGGACGACTTGCACAAAATTGCACCTTAAGGCTTTCGCTAGATGCGGTTTGGCTGAAGTTTCCGTTCTGCAATGGGCAGCATTATTTTGAGCCAGAAACGATTGCCAGTGATGGAAAATACAGCAAAAGAGCCTTAAAATGTTTTACCTCATTTTTCAATCTGCTTCTAACTAATTTCAAGATCTTGACCATTTGTTTTCTCGTTTTGGATTTGAGTTTGATGTTATTATGTTTACGGAAACGTGGTATACAAATCATTCACCTCTATTTGAACTGCCATCCTATAACACTTTTTTTATGAACAGAACCTCCAGACGGAACGGTGGAATATCAATCCTCCGAAAGTCGAACTACATAGGAGACATAATAGACGAACTTTCCTGCATAAAAAGTGACTGTGAAATACTAACAATTAAAACTAACAACTTAATCCTCTCAACAGTTTACTGCCCCCAGACGGAAACCTTGAACAATTTATTTCTATACTAGCGAAAGTATTTATCTTTGCAAACGAGAATCGATGCCAGCTGATAGTAGGAGGGGATTTTAAAACCGACTTGCTTACAGATACTACCCTTTCCCTTGATTTAAGAACAACTACTTTATGTTACGAATACGCAAACGTTATAAGCGAGCCTACTAGGGTCACCCCTCAATCCAGAACCTTGATCGACCTTTTTCTCATCGACAATAGTAAATTATCAACCCTCTCAGCCACGATACTAACAGCGGTAAGTGACCACATGGCCACATTTTTATTTTTAGAAGCCCTGCTTCCACCGGTTAAACAACGTAAAGAAGACCGTACTTGCATTCATAATATAACGACGGCAATGCTCGCTCAATTAAGATACTGATATCACAAATAGATTGGCAAGACGTATACAAACAATCTAGTGCTGAGGGTGCTTACACATGTTTCGTTGAGATTTTCAAGGAGTTTTATTGCCAGTGTTTTATTTCAAGTAATCGCCGTAAAGGTAAAAATAGAAAGCCATGGATAACTGCCGAGCACATTGCAAAAATCAAGCAAAAAAATAAATTATATAAGCGTTTCATCGATAAGAAAGATAATAAATTGTTTGCTCAATTTAAAATATTTAGAAATAAACTTCAAACGGAACTAAGTAGGGCAAAGGAAGCCTATTACCACAACCATTTTACTTCTTGCAGAGGCAAAACAGATCGTACATGATAAATAATTAACGCCCTCCTAAACCAGCGCAGGTCCAACAGTTTGCCGTCTGAGATCGTACATAATAACACTGTGTTTACAAATTATTCTCTGCAAACGCTTTCAATGAATATTTTGTGAGCATGTTTCTGGGCAGCACATGTCCTGTTTCATATGCCAGCATCGGGAGCAGTATAAATTCTACTATTAGCCTACTACTCATTGATGTCACTGAAGTAATGCATGTTTTCCAAAGTCTAAATAACAGCCTAGCTTGTGATAGCGATAACATACAGATAGGACCTATCAAGCATGTTATTATAGAGATTGCCCCAGTACTCTCATTTATATTTAGCCTTGCGATCGAACAAGCAGTTTTCCCTTCACGAATGCAAACTGCGAAAGTTATTCGTATACATAAGAAAGGTAAAAAAACGAATCTGGTAATTACCGTCCCATCTCCATTCTCCCAGTATTTGGCAAAGGATTTGAAAAATTATTTTGTTAAGACTTTCCAGTTTTGCTAACAAACAGAAAATCTTCACAGACTCGCAGTACGGATATATACCTTCGCGCTCTACTGAACTGGCCCTAATTACACACAAGGACTTTTTTTAGAATCACTAGAAAAACAAAATGTTTCACTTGCCCTCTTCGTAGATTATACGAAAGCCTTCGACTCTCTGTGACATTATATTCTCTTTAAAAAGCTAGAGGCATATCGGTTTCGCGGACACGCGTTACTCCTGATAAAGTCATATTTCAGCAAACGTCGCCAATACGTTCAAATTAACTCCTCAACTTCTGCAATAAAACCAATCATGTCAGGAGTACCACAAGGAAGTATACTGGGGCCGTTTTTGTTCACTATCTACATCAATGATATAGTTACTGCTACCCCGAAGCCAAGCCTATTATTTATGCCGACGACACCACCCTTCTCTTCTCTGGACCAAACTACGCTAATTCAGTAACTATTGTGAATTAAACATTGCTGGCGCTGGAGAAATGGTCCGACAACAATAAATTAACAGTAATGTATCTAAAACAAAGGTTATGTTCTTTTTCGCTAAAAATAAGCAACCACCGGAGGAGCGGAGCCCCCAGTTCCGTATGTTGTGCGTAAGTGTTTGTGGCCTCTTGCAGCCGGTCTTGCTGGTAGCCAGGAGAGCCTTTGCAAATCCGCCTTTGCAAATCAAGACAGTAATGTCATCTGCATAAAATGCATGAGATACATCTGGTATGCAGGATAGCAGTGATGGGAGACCTGCCAGGGCAATAATTAAGAGTAGAGGCGATATGACAGAGCCTTGTGGTGTGCCCTGCGCTGACGTGTGAAAGCAGTCACTCTTGTGTGGGCCGATGCTCAGAGTCGCAGTGCGGTTCAGAAGGAACGCTCGGACATAGTTGTGTGTTGCAGCGCCGCATCCGGTGTGTTGGAGCTGAGTTAAAATCGCTGGGTGAGTTACATTATCAAAGACCTACTTTATCTCAGGGGGAAAAAACAGCGCAAAGACGGGGGACTAACAGACGAAAAGACAGTACAAGCGCTGTACTGTCTTGTGCTAGAATGGAGTGCTTGTGCTTGTCTTGTGCTAGAATGTCTTGTGCTAGAATGGAGCTTGGCTGAGTCTTGCTCAGCTTGCGGATGACTACTACTTTAATTTGGAGGTGTATGTCCTGGGCGGAAAGGTTGGCCCGGAACCCAAACATTGTGTGGGGGAGCTGGGCAGTGCTTTCGAGGTGGGCTGTGAGCTGATGGGTGACAAGGCATTCCAGTAGCTTGCCAATACATGATGTCAGGGCAATGGGTCGAAGATTGTCTAAGTGGATCGGCTTGTTGGGTTTTGGGAGAAGGCTGATACCTGCATGGAGCCATTGTGGTGGTAACGTGCCGCGGCTCCAATGGTCATTGTAGTATTTGAGGAGGGCCTCGAGATGTTCGTCGTCGAGATTTCGTAGACGTTTGTCGGTGACTTGGTCATGTCCGGGTGCGGTATTGCGGGTAAGTTTAACGAGCGCTTGAAGGAGTTCCGTGCTGGCAAAAGGTGTGTCGAGATCCGGGTTTTGGGCCCCTTGGAAATCCGGGTGATGGGTGCAATGGTCTGAGTGCAATGGTCTGTGTCACGCTGGAAAATGTTCTGGCATCGCGAAGAAGGACGCTTAACCGAACTGGCTATGTCCAGGCTGCGCAGGAAAAAAACTGCCTCCTCAGGCTTCTGTTGACGCCGCCAAGCAGCAGCCAACACTACGATATGTCATGAAAGCGATACTTTCGCTTGGAAACAAGCTAACAGAAGTTAGTTCCCGCGTAGAAGGGTTAGATAAGGCTATTCAGTTGCAATCCTCGAAAAATGACTCTGGTCTGGAAATGATAAAAAACAAGGAGAAGTTATCGAAGTCATCGAAAGTTCAATGGATATGCTGTCCACAAAATACGAGGAAATGAGAACTTCTATTGACGTTCAAAGTGGTCAGGTTGCTGCTTTGCAGAAACACTCAGATGACCTGAGTGCTAGCTTGGCTGATAAGAACAGAGAAATTGTGCAGCTGCGTGCACCAATCCTTAACCTGGAAACATATTCTCGAAGGAATAACCTTGAAATCCACGGATTAGAGCCAACTGACGGAGAGGACATCCAAGTGGTACTGAAGTCCTTAGCTGACAAGCTTCAAGTTTCAACAGAGGGTATTGAGGTGGCACACCGGTTGCCGGCAAAAGGAAGGGGAGACCACCGCCAATTATCGTTAGGTTTGAGAGACGAGCTCAACGGGACTGCTGGTTTGACAAGCGTAACTCAATGAAAACGGAAAAAAATATTTATTAATGAGCATCTTTCACCTGAAACAAAACACCTACTTTGGCAAGCCAAGCAGGTTGCCAAGACCAAGTCATTTAAGTTCACATGGGTAAGAAATGGAAACGTTCTGATGAAGAATAGCGAGGGATTAAAGACAGTAAGAATAGAAAGCGAACTGGACTTGTTGAAACTAAGTGAGGAATGCTCAGTGAAGTTGACTGCTTCAAAGAATGGACAGAAAATAGACTGGTATCCAATGAGACGTTCAATAGACCGTTGCTAGACCTTGTACATATTAATGTTCGAAGTCTAAGGAAACACTGGGATTTACTGAATGTTCATTTACAGGATACGCGTACTTACTTGGATGCATTGTTAAAAACTGAGGCTCACCTCACAGATTGTGAATGTACTACGTATGCGCTACAGGGTTTCCACCAATACTCTTTATGTCGCCCCGGCGGAAAGGGAGGGGGTATAATGGTATTTATAAAAGAAGCATGGCTGCGAAACAATTAGCTGCAAGTTTAAAAGTGCTGAGGTTCATGCTTGCACTATAAGCGAGCTTGAGGCAAGTTTTGTTGCTGTTGCTGTGTATGGGCCTCCGAATTCAGACCTCCACTCATTCTTTGAAGAATTTTCAGTGTTTTTGAGAAAAATTACCCACGGAAACCTGATTATAGCGGAGGATTTCAATATTGATATCAGTGACCGACGGAAAAGAGGAACCTCGGATTACTTAGATTAATTGTCTGGTTTTGGCTTGGAAAGCCTTATATACAAGTTCACTAGGCAACAAATCTTAGCTTCGCGAATAACTCAGTCGTGTATGGCCCACATAGCTTCCAGATGTTCTAAGTTGGAAACTTTAGCCACGGTAGTGCGTAAAAAAGTAGCTGATCATTATTTTACGGCCTTGTGTGTCTTATCAACGCAGTGTGTGAATACTGATTCAGCTCATGTATTGACTATATTGATAACAAAAGAATGGATGCACTCATACAAAATTATGACTGGTATCTGTTATCAGTCACAAACCATGTATTGGCTTATGATCAGCTGATAAGTCAGTATAACACCTTTCTTTCACTCTCAACTAAAAAGGTGAAACTATGAAGTGTTAACCTGCAAAAAATTGATTAGAATGCCTATACTGGAATTGGCGCACGAGAAAGATAGGCTCTGGAAGCGATGCAAAAATAATCCATTTGATTTACTCCTGCAGCAAGAAATCGAATAATTCGTATCAGGCTGACGGCGAAACTACGGCTAAGTAAAAAGCAATATTTTGTGGCAGAGTTTGGCAAGTGTAGAAATAGTATCTGCCATTGATTCGCCGGAATGGCTTAGCGCCTGGTTTTTACGGGCTACCCAAAATTGATAAATCCGATGTACCCCTCCGGCCTATTGTGGACATCACAACTCGACCACTTCGAGCCCTATCCAAATTCCTTCATCAGGTTTTCTCTCCTCTCGTCGGCAAAACGTCCTTCCACGTCAAGAACGCTGGCCACTTCGTCGTACTTCTTTCCGAAGTACCGATCGACCATGGGGACAGACTCGTCTCTTTTGACGTCGTGTCGCTTTTCCCCAGCGTCCCTGTTTCCCTGGCCGTCGCAACCGCCACAAGTGCCCTCGAGAACGACGACAGCCTGAGTTCCAGGACTTGCCTCACCGTCGGTGAGATAACGCAGCTTCTACAGTTCTGCCTGCAAAGCTCATATTTCTGCTACAAGCAGGAATATTTTAGGCAAGTAAGTGGGACTGTGATGGGGGCTGCTATTTCCGTGACCACAGCGAATCTTGTAATGAAAAAAAAATTGAAAGGGGCGCTGTGGAAAATTTCCCCGAAAAGCCCAAGGTGTTTCTCCGGTACGTGGACGACTGCTTTTCTGCCATCAAAGAAACAAAAGCAGACAACTTCCTGTCGCAACTAAATTTTATTGAACAAGCCATGCAAGTTACCATGGAAAAAGAAACGAAAGGCACCTTACCATTCCTCGACGTTTCGATAAAAAGACAGCCAGACGGAATAAATTTCACAGTGTACAGGAAGCCCACCCACACCGGCCGCTACCTGCAATTCGATTACTGCCACCTAAATTCTAACAAATCACCTAAATTCTCACAAACACTCTCTTACTTAGAACCAGAAATATATGCTCAACAGAAGAGGACCGGAAGAAAGAAGAAAATACCGTAATTGGTGACCTGAAGAAAAATGGATACATGAGCAACTTCATACGACGCGTCAAACGCCGTCTCCCTCAATTGAGCTGCAACCAAGACAATTCCTCTGTACTGACGCCGCCGGTCAACAAACCCTCTCCGGTCTCCGCCGTCTTCCGCCCCCCCCCCTTCCTCCGTTTCCGCACGCTGACCCACCCATATGTCTCTCCCCTATGTTAAAGGAACGAGTGAAACATTATCCCGCATTCTTCGCTAGAAAGGCATTGTCATCTCCCAGAAGGCAGTGTGTACTCTTGGGCGACTCATACCTCGACCTAAAGAGCGGCCGCCAAAAGAGAAAGCCCAAGGGGTCGTCTATAAAATTGCTTGCGAACAATGCCCCGCTAGTTACTTTGGGGAGACCAGGAACTTCCCGGAACGCCTCCGCCAACACAAAAACGACGTTCGCAAGTACGACACTCAAGGCAGTGCATTGGCCGAGCACTGCGAAAAAGCTGTCCACAGGATTACTTTGATGGCGCGCAGGTGATTGACACCGAAACCCATTACTCACAAAGATTACTTATTGAGTTCTGGCACATACAAGGGAACCGGCAAGGCCTGCATAAATCCGTCTGAGTCCTTCCCACCATTTACGCCCACGGCCTCCGACGAGCAAGGGCAAGATTGCAGTAAAAAAAAAAAAGAAATAAAAGAAGACACCGTATATACCCGCTGCATCTTGTCGTACACAGTCACCCCTGATGAAGGAGCCGCGTTGGCTCCGAAACGTTAGGACCGCTTTGAATAAACGCCCTTGGTTGGTGCATTTGCCTCTTCAAGAATTCTCTTAGCGTTGTAAGTGCACTTTAGTACGAAGAACGTTTTAAAAGATCTCAGCATGGTTTTCAAGGTAATGTGCGCATCTGTCTCAGATCTCGAGATAACAATATGCGGGGTTCCTGGCCTGTTTCATAGACGGGAACAAAACCGCGGATTAAATGACTGTTGATGCTACCCTCACGAATCCAATACCATAATAGCATTACCCTACAGCAAAATAAAGCAACCCATCACGGATTAAAATCCCAAAACTTTCTAACATAATGGAGTGAACAAGCACACAACAACCTAGACGAAGTAAAACAACATTTGAAATATACATAACCGAATCACACAGCAGATACATAAGTTGCCTTAGCTAGGCTGCGGATAGCCCACACACAAGGGGCACATTCATACTTGCTCACTGGGTCTTCACGACCCTTGTGTAGCAGGTGTGTGTAGGGTACTCTCCGTAGTTCACATGCTCATTACATGCAAGGTACTCAGCACAACTTGACACCAACACCTTAGAGAATTTCATAGACAACACATTCCTCCTCACCTATTCTTATTTATTTATGTGCATACCTACTTCGCCCGTTGGGCATTATAGTAGGGGGGACAAACAATCGACATAAAATACAACATTGCACACTCTTTGAAAGGTTGAAGAAAGAAAAAAAAACAATTGTAAGAAAACATACAAGGTTTGCGTTAGTAAGCCACACACTGCAGATCGTGAGTACAATACTAATCACACATGTGGTACATTCTGAGGGAACACATGAGACAGCACTAAAAACAAGTATCGGCCAGGCAACAAGATACATTCATTTACACAGCACGCTGGCTAACATTGCAAAGCATAAATATCAAAGAAAGTTTAAAATGGCGAGTACATTTTTATCCATAAATATATTCTTGAAGTACAGTTGGGAACGTCACATCAGAAGCAACTTCGATTAGTTCAGGAGGCAGCGGGTTCCATTCGCGTATTGTACGGGGAATTAAATACGGGGAATTTTTATGGGTCAATCCTTTTTTTTTGTCACACATATCTAATTTTTTTTCACAAGTGAAATTTATGCATTGCTTCTCGTATCACACTTGATCACCACCAGGATTTCTGGATCAACCATCCTCGTTGTTTTCTACGGGTTTTACGTTTGTTCGTGGTAACATTTTTTAGTAGTTACTTATCCGTCTCAGCAATAAAGTTACTTTCTTGGCTTTCATTGCCCGATTTGGCATAGCGCCACAAAACCCAAACATCATCATCATAACGATACGTCCCAAAAAGCAGCAAGGTGCTTGCCCGCGTATTCAAAAAAGAGTCAGTGCAGACCGTTCACACGCCTACAAAGACAATAGGCCACCTGATATCCGCCCCTGAAGACTGGTGGATGATGGGCAATGCGCCCGGAATGGTGTACCGCATTTCGTGATCACCCTATCCCTTGTGATGTATTGGTGCGATTAAAAATGTCCCGTAGAGGATGAGACAGCACAAAAACTACGTCCGCAGACTGAACAAAAAATGCATCGCCGCCACCGAACACTGCGATGAGGAGGGCAATAATATTGACATCGACGGAATGGGCATTGTGGAAAAGGAAATTTAGGCGTCGATGTGGCGGTGCGGAAGTGCCTGCAATTATTCACTGATGAGATTCGGTTGCAGCAGCAATCGGAGAACCACGAAGTGCCTGTAGAGTGCGGCTGAGCAACGCACTAGCTGGGTTGTTGTTTGTTTGTTTGTTTATTGTTTATTGACAAAAACGATGTTCAAAAGCGGTCTGTCTTGGTGCCAAGGCAAGAGGCGGCATTGAAAGCCACCTGACTGGGCCTTCGACACCAGACAGTACACGCAGCAGACAACATGAGCGCGACATACTTCAAACCAGATTGCTGGATCTCAAACGCTCAAAACACACTAAATCATCTAACATGAAACATTGCATCGAATCAATCATTACATCGAATAAAATATAAAATGTTCAAACGCATTGCAGATTATCAAGCGCATACAATAAAAAAAACACATACAGAGTGTCAAACACGATAAGGCAATATAAGTGAAAAAAAATGACAGAATTTGTGGTCAACACATACATCACCAACATGCCACATAACCATTACGGCCAAAAGAAGAACATGTTCTTTAGGACTGAAAAACAAAATATACAGAAAAGTCACGATTGTTCCAGGAAATAGGTTTTACTAGGTTTTCTGAAGGCAAGCAACGAGGGAGAACTGTCTATTGTATCCACAAATGCTGGATAACAATTCAGAAGGTTCGGAATTTGCCATTTTAATAATTGCATGCCATATTTAGTTCTCGTCTTAATTTTGACAAAGCCTTTATTTCTGAAATTATATGGTGTCTCCGTGTTTGTATATGTGTCAAAGAAGAGCTCACGATTTGCTTTGAATTCAAGAAAAACCATTTCCAGCAAACGCTGTTTGTACAACATTTCTAAATGAAGGATCCGGTTCTGAGAAAAGTATGGAAATGTGTGATCATGACTAGATAGATTTTGAATGAATCGTATACCTTTTTTCTGCATTACATATAGTCGTTCCAAGTTATACTTTGATGTAACCCCCCAAACTAATAAACAATATTGTATACGGGAATGCACTGTACTAAAATAAAGTTGCCGTTTTATTCGTATTGGTAACAACGTTGTTCCTTCTTAACTGACTCCACATAACCACGTGGGGGAGCGGCCAAGAAACAGGACTGCTTTTTTAAGGTCCTCTGCCGCGTGTATTGAACTGCGTGGCTAGGCCACGCGCTGCTGACGATGAAGGCAGCGGCTAATGAAGATGATGGCGGTTGCTTGCGGTCCATGAAGAAATGCAGGGCTCTTCCCTAGCGCACAACGCGGTCCAATGAAACAAGAGCATGCGTAGCTAGCGAGGAAAGGTACAGCTTGGCAGTCACCCTAAAAACTGTCAATGTCAAAAGGAATGTGACACAATAAAGTGTTTCTGGTCAGTCCGGAAAAAGCTTGCGGCCACAGTTGGAGTCGCTGTCATGAGGCTTCCGGAGATCAATAGAGGTTTCAGTGGCTGGGGCTGGGAGTTGAGTAGCGGGCAATATTGGGTACAAATCAATTTGTCCGACATCACGCTGCCGCGGGTGTCGACATCAATGAAGAGGACCGGCAGTATAGGGCAGGGAAAGCGGCCGCAGTAAGTGCACGTCCTACAGCATGAATGTGGCCGGGTATTGGCAATGAGATGTTTTAGTGGCGCCCCCTGGCTGTGACGTCAGCTTAGGGACTTGCAGCGCTGTCGTCTGCTACGCTCTGCATGTGAGGGGCAGCAGCGCCTGTGCTCAAAATCGCCGGCATTGATGCTTTAATGCATTAAAAAGGGTATTTTTAGTAATTCAGTGATTTTTGCAAGCATCAGACACATTTGAATAATTTCAAGCTGTATCCCCCACAAGTTTGCAACACTCGTGTGTTTCAAACTTGTGGGGGATACAGAGAAAGAACAACTTTCTTCAGAGCATCGGTCAGAAGTTCATATTCAACCCGTCCTTTCGCGAGGTACAACACACAGATAAGTACTCAAAATACGTTGGCTTCCCTACAGTATTTTTGAGATGCTCTTATGACGACTCAATAGTCTAGTGCTAGGTACACGTGCATGGCAAAGCAGGAAATAGAGCGGTTGTCTTCTTTTTCCGTTGTTGACTTGTATCGGATGAATGTTTTTTTTTCTGTGCGCAATGCATTATTTTATTGTTAATTCATTATTAACCGTCACAAACGACTTACTAGTAGGTTTTGGGGATGTTTGGGAGGCTCACAAAGATCGTGAGGTTTCTTTGTTCAGGCTGCATGCATGGCATACATTCCGTTCTTGACAAATTGGTTTCTGTTTTGGTAGCGTGCGTTGTTTATTCACATGCAAATACAATGAGAAGGTTTTTGCTACGCCAGCGCGATCGCGCCACAGGCAACGTTGCCCAGAGTACTCGAAGGCGGCTTTTATGCTCCAAATTTCTGTCGTAACCATTGTTATCACAACGAACTGACTCTGAACCCCAGCAGTTATGACATGATTACGGTGTTTAGGGCTTCATATACTCGGTAACGAGTGCAGTGAATAGTCTACGTGCATATATTACAAGAATCAAAACCAGTGAATATTTCCATAGCGCTCTCTGCAATCCTTTTAAAGTTTTCCAGGCGGAAAGAACTAACCCGGGATGTCGATCTATGAATTGAAAAAAATTACTCTTACTCATTTGCCCTAGACTGTGGATACAAACCACTAATCGGCATGATTTTACTATTAAATATAGTTTTCTCCTCCTCCCACTCCACTTCCTCTTCTTCCGTGCAGTTTTTCTATAACGCAAATCTGAATACTGGAAAGGCATATCTGTGGGGAATGTATTCATATATCCCTCCAGGTCTGAACAAACATAGTGTTCAGACTCCACCAGGCCACGCCACACCCTGGAGTTGTTAGGTTAGAACGGCGAGCGGGGTGACAAGGCCAGTGTATAGAGTGGCGTGGTTGAAGACCGTGGAGTCGAGTTGCTGGGAGGAGCCAGATTGTAGTGGCCGAAAAGAGACGGATGACGTTGGACGTTCGGTGAAGCCAGGTGGTGGTGAGACGATGGTTCGGTCTCGTGTAAGAAATTTCTTAGGGCACGAGGTAATGTGCGAAGCGGACCGTGCGGTTTCCTTTCTATCAGCCGTTGCAGCGGGCGAAGAAGCAGTGTAGCGGGAAGTACTCGTGACGAGGCCCACGACCACGTAGGCCTGGAATGTGTCGTAGGGTCGTTCATCGGTCTTTAAGAGCTCACTGCACAGGTCGCCCGGAAGCAGCGCTCGGTCTGTGAGTCAATACAGCGTATGGTGAAGTGCACTTCCATTTTGAGGAACCAGGGTCGGGGGTAGCGCCGCTCGAAGACCGGCAGCACTCGGCAACGACGGCAGCGCGGCAGCTGTCAGCAAAAGTGGGCCTCCTTGCTGCTGACGTCCAGGTCACCGAGTTGCGCCGAGGTGCTGGAGCGGCAGGGCCTAGATTTATTTACAACTTTGATTCGATGGCAGAAGAAAACAGCGAAATGAAAAGCGCTCGTAGGTTGCGGCCGTGTAGCGCTGAAGCCTGGCAGTATTTTTTTGGAGTGGCTCGTCTTGCATTACGAGGTCACGCGCTTCTCACGACTGAAAGTAGCGGGTAATGATGACGATGGTGGTTGCTTGCGGTTGATAAAAAGTGGCCGCTACGGAAACAAACTAGAACAAGCGGCTTTTTCATGAATCCTGGCATAAGAGCGAACCCCACAGAGACTGAATCGCTCGCTTCGGACCATCCCATCTGTGTAAACACAGTCCGCATTCTGCAGATAAGTTCTTTGTGAGAGGGGAGTAAGGGTAAAAGGATTTAGGAAGACGCCACAAGGTGGACATTGTCAACCCTGAAGAAGGAGCCAAGCTATCTTCGTTGGGTTTCCGTTTTTGTACGGTTGCTTTACTGTAATTCTACTGCCAATTTGAACGTCCCAACCATACACATGTCTGTCAGATGTTTGCCTTGTATTCAGCCTTCGTGGTTTCTTGGTGCGACGAACGGACAAAGGCTCGTTCAAAAGATCCGCTCTTGCATGTAAGAAACTTACTATACCATGGAGTCAGTCATAGCCATGGCGCAGCAGTTTAATTTACATTTAAAAACAATGTCACACTTTAACCTGGGAGAAGGAGGAGGATGTGAACACGCAAAGCGACAACCTGAAAACTGCAGCATGTAGCAGTAGCACGTAGGAGGTAGCTCGGAAAACAATCTTCCAAAAAGAAGGAACTTATTGCGAAAAGTATGAAGAAGAAAATATTGAGCTCGGCGGATGAAAGTGCATTTCCGGAGCTGTTTAAATTAAATAACAGATGTAGAACGAATCAAGTCCGTGGAAAAAACAGGGAAGTCATCCAGCAAATGCTGGAAATTGCAGGACGCCTAAAAGGAACTCAGAAAAAGCTGGCTATTGGAAAAGAGAGATTTTATGGTACCAGAAACAAACACGGTAACATTACCGACAACGTGTTCGAGGAAATGTAATAAAAGAGAGGAACTATCCCACTCCACGCAACACGCCAGCAATGTTGGACCAGAGGAATATACCGAGCCTACTAGCCTTAGGAGCATTATCCATGTAGTAACAAGTCAGCAAGCATAAAGACCCGGAGGGCGCACGACAAGACAAATAGTTCTACGTGAGAATGGCTTAACTGTGTGTCTTTGAAAGCAGGGAGGAAACATTGTACTACAAAAAACTTCTTAACTCTTTTCAGCTGCACAGAAGACCCGAAGGTAACCTTAGCCGCGTCAACCAACAACGTAATTAAAACTCACAAGGAGGAAGAAAAAAAATAATCTAACAAAAACAAACATCAGCCACACAGATGTCGGTGATGGGCCTACTTTACGTCAGCCACATAGAACACCCTCATCTTCACGACTTTAATCGTCAGACAGACAATAATATCCAAGAATCCCGGAAAAAGACTAGATTTAAAAAGCTATACTTTTATAGATTACATCAATGTGACCAGTTAAGTAATGAAAAACCTACCAAGTGTAACCAGCGCGTGTACACGACCTCGTAGACTACAAAAAATTGTTTGCTTAAGTAGGGACCTCTGCGGTGCCGGAAGCAGTGAAACGCCATGGATCAGAGGAATGCGATACGCCAGGGATATAGGAATCCTAGAAAACATACATTTAATGTATACGCAGGATGACCGTTGAAAAAAGCTAAACGTGCACCACCGGAAAGGGAACCTAGTAGGAGATACCATCGTGCCAAAATTTGTCACAGGGGGTTTACAGGGTGTATTTGGTAAGCATCATTTGTGCAACGAAAGATTTAACATAAATGGGGAATGCATGAGTTATATTGGGTTTCCAAACGATAGTGGCTTGCTTAGGAAGTTGGCAGAGAACCAGCCGAAAATTCTTGAAGAACTCTACACAGAAAGGTTGGCTGTGGCAACACACATATGTACAAACAAGTCTCAGCCAATTTTAAGTAAGCACATATAAAGCACGGTCATCAAATAACGTAACGCAATGCTAGAACAAGTAGATGAGTAGAGATACCTTGAACACGTTGTCAGTGGTGACACTTCCCCGCTTCGGGAACTTTAGTCAGACCAACAGGACCCTAAGACTAACTACATCCCTTCTCGTACTGCGACAGTGGCCGTACAATATCCGACACAAAGTGACAGACAGGTTCATTTATGACTGATACCCAGCTCACGGGCGCTTTCCGCTTATCTGTACCATTGTCAGCCATGTCGCATTTGTCGCAAGAGCGCCGAACGCTTCCAATATCTTTAATAATTTAGCCAAGTAGTGCTCATGGGAAGTCGAGCCTTCCACTTTTTAAGAATAACGTGGCTTTCTCACGCGTGCTCAAGTGCGAATTTCAGTACGTAACAGCGATACGTTTCTGGGAGCGAGTGTTCGGCCTCCTTTGTTCATCGGCGCCTGTGTAGCGGCAGTACCACAAGGCTAATTTATTATGAAAGGAAACATTTTCCTTTCGTCTCAGTGTAACGCTATCAAGCAATGCATTCATCGAGCTATCTTTTGGCTTTTCAGGAAACAAAACTGCTTCATAAACTTCGCATAAATCATGCCAGCCAGACTAGGAATAACGTAAAGTTTTCCTGACCCGGCGGTGTCACATCACTTTCTATACCGATGGGGATAACGCAACCCGTTTCAGGAAAGTATCACTACACTAAGATACGACGAGCGTCATATGCCAGCAGAATGGGCAACCACCTGCTTGGACAACGTCGCTTTTCTGCTTTTACCAGCGGAGCAGCTAAGTTTTCAGTTTGTTGCGCGCGTGGCTCAGCTCAAAGTTATCTGCATGCAAGTGGAGAACAAAAAATGGCCCATCCAAGAAGTGCCAGGAAAAGCTGCGAATGTGGTCGAACCCCGTGACCCAGATCTTGACCATCCTGAAATCGGTCTCCTTAGGAAGGTTTGGGTGTAAGGGGAGCCTACAGTAGGAAGGGTGGATCCTAATCACCTATTTGCTCGCTTGGCTTGCCGTCGAAGTCATCCCTGGCATGAACGGCGTGGTAAGAGGCAGCAACTATGGTGATAGGCATCAATTTGGCAGCGATTCTTGCGAACCGGCGTTCTGTCCCCTGGGCCCCGCCGGAAAGCCATCTGTTCTAATGCTCGAAGTGCAGAGTTTGCTACAAAAGAATCGCACCGAACTTTCTCGAGAGAAGCTGATTGCCTGGTATTTACGTGACAAAGTACTGGGTCTGTGAGAAAGCCATGCACTGGGCATCTAGTCAATGAGCCAGAAACATCGCTCCGTTAGGCTCTTGCGGTGTAGGGTGATATATATGAAGTGATCTAATACTATTGTGTATATATGACGTGAATATCTGGATGATACGCTGATATAGAGGAGCTATACTATATGATAGCATATATATATATCATATATATATATAGTTATCTATATATACCATTATATATATATATATATATAGTATATTACAAACAGAATGCACTGATACTTACTCGAGAGAGTAGATTCGCAGATTGTACGATGACAAAGAATGAAAAACTCGGAACAAGTGTAAAAGCACATGCCTGGGCATACTAGTATAGCAGAAGACAACTGCCCGCCAAAGCAAGTCTCTTGCGAAACGTAGTGCCAAATGTGTATATACCTATGTATCATATATTATATACTCAAAATACTATAATTAACATAATGATATACTGATATTATATGTGATATATATATATATATATATATATATACAGTACCTGCAATTTTGACAGCAACCACCCACGACATTGCAAGTTGGAATACCATACTCGCAGGCATACAGATACCGCCGAATCTGTTCTGATGTCCAAGAATTTGACAGAAACTCGCAAATCTAAAGAACATCCTTCTGAATCAAAATTTACCCAGAAAATATAATTGATGACGCAATCAACCGGGCCCGCCAAACAGACCGAAAGTCAGCATTGTCAAAAGCCAATTCACAAAACAAGGAAACACCCCCAGACCAACCTGATATTAACATACGGTGCGAACATGCCACGAGTAAACAACATACTGAGCAAGCATTTCAACATGATCAGACAGAGTGAGGCACCTGTCAGCTATCTTCCCGAACCACCCCGTGTAGTGTATCGTAAAGACAAGAACTTAAGAGATGTGCTTGTTAAGGCTAAAATTGGGATCCCGAAACAACACTCAGGCTGCCGCCCATGCGGGAAAACGCGCTGCAAAATCTGTCCCCTCATCACCCCCAACCGACACGGCAAAATCTAACTTTTCCAATTTTCCTTCCGAATAAAAGAAAGCCTCGACTGTGATTCAAGTAACGTCGTATACAGACTGCACTGCGAAATGTGTGGCAAGGACTATATTGACCAGACTGAGAATGCATTCCGACTCAGATTTCAACAACCACAAATCCCACGTCACCTCACAGCCGGATCTACCATTTTCCAAACATATGCGCCTGCCGGACCATTCCATTGAGCATATCAGAATCACTCTCCTGCAGTCCGGCTTCCGCTCTTCCCTCGAACGCGAGGCAGAGGGAGTCCTACTTTATACAAAAATTCCAGGCATTCACCCATGGCATCAATGAGGACCCGGGCCGCCTCTCATTCTGCGACAAAAAGCTTCGCCTTAGACGGAAATATGGGGACCTTGCGGGCATGGAGGGGGGAGCGCGGAACCGGGACCATGCATACAACTTAAAAAGAAAGCAAGGAGAAAAAAGGAAACCCCGCTTTAGGGACCAAGTCAAGCAAAACAAACCCCCCCCCCTTCCCCGCCCGTTCGGCAACCACCACCGTCTCATCAGTGACCTTGAACAGCTGTGAGCGCGCCCCGCGGGCCCGCCGACGCACGGCGGCCTGAATTATGACCGCCGCACCACTGATAGACAAACGGCCGAAGAATGCGCCGCAAACGAAACCAAATCCCAGTGTTACTTGGTCCGCGGCTCGCTGGCCGCGTAGCAAGGCTTTGCCCGCACCACCTCGGTTTCGTCGAAGTGGCGCCAAGACCAGAGCTGCTGTAGGTTTAACCAGTAATAAAACAAAACCGAAAATGGGACAGGAAATTCCGAGTATGGCGCGGGGACCATGTGTTGACTTGGCGGGCCGTGCATGCATGCGACCTCGCAGTTTGACCGAATCGAAGATCTATGCCTGTGCCACCATCTTATGTCCGTCTCCCTCATCCCCCCCCCCCCCCTCTTTTTTTTTAAATGCAGAGCATTCAGTAACTCACGATGTCACCCGCGTTGGCGTCCGTAGTCCGCGTCCGCATCGCTCCCCCTACAACTATATAAAAAATAATACTTGCCGGCGCCAGGTTTCGATCCTACGACTCTTGCGGGCGGAACGCAATGCGCACGGTACTCTACCAACTGAGCTATAAAGCCGACACAGAATGGAAGGTTACGAAACGTGCCTTATATCCTTGACTCATTCAACCATCGGCCAGAGGTGCGCCCTCTCCCCCGCGTCCTCCTCGCCTTCTCTCCGCTCGCAACGCCCTCTCTCGCCGCGTTCGGTTCGGGCGCACAACAGGTGGGGACGTGCGCAACACCCTCTCTCGCCGCGTTAGGGTTCGCGCGCAAGAACAGGTGGGGCACTCGCATCCGCGCTCTCTAGCCGCGGTCGGTTCGCGCTTAAACCACATATGTCGTTTACGCTCGCTGCGGTCGCTAACATCTGTGGCGTGATCAGTGACGTCAGCATCACGCGTTCGCGTGGTGGCGATTTCGGCGCTATAACACTCTCTCGCGAGGGGCATTGGATTGGATTCGATTGGATTGGCTTGGATTTGGATTGGATTGGATTAAAGTGGATTGTGTTGGATTGTGTTGCGTCATAGCCGCGCCACGTTGCGTCATAGCCGCTCCACGTTGCGTCATAGCCGCGGCAGGGGTTCACGGCACGTTTCACCATCGACTTCAATCGACAATGTCTACGCTGGAAGACAACAATTACAACAACAACCAATACGTAATCCATACGACTTGCAGGCGCGCCCCCCGCAGAAATGCTCTGCATTTGATCGTGCCCCTCGCGAGGGGGATGTTTTCTTTTTTTTAATTTGCTCCTTTTCTCTTCCTGCTGACTACTGTTACACCATTTGCGGAGCGCGCAGGACTCACTCTTGTTTTTGAGCTTGTATTTGCTTGTGTGCCTCCTGTTACGTGTTTTCGTGCTGCCTCTTCGTCCATGTTCTTTCCCCTTCCCTCACCTTCCACCTTTCTAGCCAATCGGAATGCCTCACTTGCTCAAACTGTTTGAAACACCCCTCACCCGCGACCTCTCCTGCAGGGATGAGGGAAGTAACCCTCCCTCACAGAAGTTTTTGTTTAAAGGTGCAATGTGAGAAATTAAAATACAGCCCTGAAGAAGGAGTTTCTAACTCCGAAACTGTTGGCAACAAAAACGGGAAACGTGTCAGTCGACTTCTTTCATTATTTCTATACTGGCCCATCGAACATCATGATCTCTATATTTTACTATGGCTGCCAGCAAACCCGCGACTGAACATCTGTCCCGGAGATTTCCCAAATTCAAAATCAAAACAGCAATCGTTGGTGATTCACTCATCAGACATGTCTTCAATCATTTCGACCCAAGCAACTGCCTCTTCACCAGGATTTGTGTCCTACGGTGGAGCGATGTTCGAGGATGTCCTTGCCACCCTGGAGTACTTGCCGACCGGAGTGGAGACCCTTGTCCTACACGTGGGTACGGTGGACATAGCCCGGCGCGGATCGGCGGCGGCGGTGGCGGAATTGAAGCGAACAGTGGAGCGGATACGACAACGTCGCCCGGAAATGAAGACCATCCTTCTCAGCCTCCCTCTTTACCGCGCCCCCAACCGCCGCAGAGGGGGTGCCAACCAGAACTTTGTTCGTTGTTTAACGCGGAGGCCCAGCGCTACGCCCGGGAGGTTCGACAACTGTGCCGTGGAGGGGTACTGGGGCCCCGGATTTTCTACATAGACCATGGGTTCCTGACACTTCCCCCCTTGGCGCTTCCTCGCCGCCGACGGGCTGCACGCGAGTTTCGAGGGCGTCGCGGTTCTGGCGCAACACTTTAAGGAGCGCCTGCGTTATCATCGCCCGCATTGGGCCTCCGCGCCTCGACTAACAGAAGAAACGGACACCCATGACCAAGCGCCTGCCCCGGCCGGCCTGCCCCCCTGTCCCCCGTGCCCACCGTGCCTGCCGTGTCCACAACGTCCGCCCCGTCCCACGCCTTCCCGAGCCCCGCCCGTCCCAGAAAGCCGCTACATGACACGCCTGGCCATGAAGGCGGCGTCGCAACCAAGCCGGGAGGCTGAGAATTGACTTGCAGTGGAGACAGGTAAGGCTCGCCCTGATCATGCATGGTCCCCCTCTTTTTTGTCAATTAGAAAATTAATCGACAAGCGTGTTCGCTTTGATTTGCATGCTGCTCACTTGGAAACATACGTCAACCAGAACGCCGCACCAAAAGGCCTTCGTCTAGCCTGCACACCCTCGATGTGCCGATTTAATCCGGAGGAAGTCATGAAATGGGAGAAACTGCTGTCCGATGCGTCGGTGGGTCTCACGGAGATTGTTTCGCAGCACAGCCGAAGACGGGCCACGGAGCTTCTAGATGCCGAAATTCTATAGAGGTCGCAATCGAATCTATCCGACTTAGAATGCAAGGAACTTAAAAACTTTGAGACGACAAAGAGGAAAGAAATATCACAACAAAAGACCAAGAAATTGCAATGCGATAACATTTCCCCCCAGTTTATACTCCACGCCGTGCAACCAACCCATCCCGTAGGCATCACCCCAGGTCCTGATGCTATATCTCGCCCCGTGAACGCACAACAAATGAACGTGGTGAATCTGTCAAGCAGAACATTATCCCCGGCGCAAGAAAAACTTCTCTCAAAAGGTTTGACATTTTGCCCAGCCTCCGGAAATTTCAATGAGTTCCAACTAATCAGGATCTGGACACATTCGCATGTAATCTGCGTCTCGGCGAATACTTCCATGACCGCCCCAACACAAAAACACAACTGCCTGGTGCGTCAAACAAATCCTGGACACCAAAAGACCGACGAGACCAGCACTTGGATATGTATATAGCGGCTGTACAGAAGGATGTAATCCGGGCATATGCACAGCACCAACCCGGGCGCAACAACCTGTCAGTAGAAGAGCGAGCAGCTTTAAATTCCCTTCAAGAGGACACCAGCATAATTATCAAACCAGCGGAAAAGGGGGGAGCCATTGTTATACTTGACAGGTCTGAATACTTGGAAGAGGGAATGCGACAACTAAACGACAGACAATTCTATAATGAGCTACCAAATGACCCCACAAAATCCTATGAAAGTGAAATTCACAACAGCCTCAAATCTCTTGTCACGGAAGGTAATATAACTGCCGCGATGGTTAAAATTATGTCACCAGGAACATCCTGTCCCTGGTCGATTTTACTTGCTACCTAAAATACATAAGAACAACCACCCGGGCAGACCCATTGTATCCAGTAACGGGACGGTGACAGAAAAAATTTCAAGTTTCATTAATCACATAATCAAGGACATCCCCCCTACGTTCCCGTCCTACATCAAAGATACCAAACATTTTCTGCAGGAAATTGCTGGTACCGTCATCTCCCCAGGGTGTTTTCTGGTGACGCTGGACGTCTGTTCATTGTACACAAATATTCCCCACTCGGAAGGCATCGCAGCGACCGTGGCAGCATTTACTGGCCTAAACAACCCATCAAAGACATAGAGAGCGAAACTCTCGCAACGCTTCTAACCATTGTACTAAATTATAACCACTTCGAATTCAACGAAAAGCACTTCCTTCAGATCAGTGGCACGGCGATGGGAACCAAGATGGCTCCAAATTACGCCAATATTTTTATGGCATCATTGGAAACTCCTTTCATTGAGAAGCAAGAAAAGAAACCACTGTTTTACAGGCGTTTTCTAGCTGACATATTCATGATATGGAACAACGACAAAGCGAGCCTTCTCGACTTCATTTCAAAATTTAACGGCCTCCATCAATCAATCAAGTTCACCCACGACATATCTCAAGATACTATCAACTTTTTGGATGTAACCCTTCAGGTACATGGCAACTCTATCACGACCACCGTCTACAAAAAACCCAAGGATCGCCAACAGTACCTGCATTTTGACAGCAACCACCCACGACATTGCAAAGTTGGAATACCATACTCGCAGGCATACAGATACCGCCGAATCTGTTCTGATGTCCAAGAATTTGACAGAAACTCGCAAAATCTAAAGAACATCCTTCTGAATCAAAATTACCCAGAAAATATAATTGATGACCCAATAAACCGGGCCCGCCAAACAGACCGCCAGTCAGCATTGTCAAAAGCCAATTCACAAAAAAAGGAAACACCCCAGACCAACCTGATATTAACATACGGTGCGAACATGCCACGAGTAAACAACATACTGAGCAAGCATTTCAACATGATCAGACAGAGTGAGAACCTATCAGCTATCTTCCCCGAACCACCCCGTGTAGTGTATCGTAAAGACAAGAACTTAAGAGATGTGCTTGTTAAGGCTAAAATTGGGATCCCGAAAACAACACCCAGGCTGCCGCCCATGCGGGAAACGCGCTGCAAAATCTGTCCCCTCATCACCCCAACCGACACGGCAAAATCTAACTTTTCCAAATTTTCCTTCCGAATAAAAGAAAGCCTCGACTGTGATTCAAGTAACGTCGTATACAGACTGCACTGCGAAATGTGTGGCAAGGACTATATTGGCCAGACCGAGAATGCATTCCGACTCAGATTTAACAACCACAAATCCCACGTCACCTCACAGCCGGATCTACCATTTTCCAACATATGCGCCTGCCGGACCATTCCATTGAGCATATCAGAATCACTCTCCTGCAGTCCGGCTTCCGCTCTTCCCTCCAACGCGAGCAGAGGGAGTCCTACTTTATACATAAATTCCAGGCATTCACCCATGGCATCAATGAGGACCCGGGCCGCCTCTCATTCTTGCGACAAAAAGCTTCGCCTTAGACGGAAATATCGGGACCTTGCGGGCATTGGAGGGGGTGAGCGCGGAACCGGGACCATGCATACAACTTAAAAAGAAAGCAATAAGGAAAAAAGGAAACCCCGCTTTAGGGATCAAGTCATGCAAAACAACCCCCCCCCCCGTTCCCCGCCCGTTCGGCAACCACCACCGTCTCATCAGTGACCTTGAACAGCTGTGAGGGCGCCCCGCGGGCCCGCCGACGCACGGCGGCCTGAATTATGACCGCCGCACCACTGATAGACAAACGGCCGAAGAATGCGCCGCAAACGAAACCAAATCCCAGTGTTACTTGTTCCGCGGCTCGCTGGCCGCGTAGCAAGGCTTTGCCGCACCACTCGGTTTCGTCGAAGTGGCGCCAAGACCAGAGCTGCTGTAGTTTAACCAGTAATAAAACAAAACCGAAAATGGGACAGGAAATTCCGAGTATGGCGCGGGGACTTTGTGTTGACTTGGCGGGCCGTGCATGCATGCGACCTCGCAGTTTGACCGAATCGAAGATCTATGCCTGTGCCGCCATCTTATGTCCGTCTCCCTTCATCCCCCCCCCTCTTTTTTTTTTAATTTGCTCCTTTTCTCTTCCTGCTGACTACTGTTACACCATTTGCGGAGCGCGCAGGACTCTCTTGTTTTTGATCTTGTATTTGCTTATGTGCCTCTTGTTACGTGTTTTCGTGCTGCCTCTTCGTCCATGTTCTTTCCCCTTCCCTCACCTTCCACCTTTCTAGCCCATCGGAATGCCTCACTTGCTCAAACTGTTTTAAACACCCCTCACCCGCGACCTCTCCTGCAGGGATGAGGGAAGTAACCCTCCCTCACAGAAGTTTTTGTTTAAAGGCGCAATGTGAGAAATTAAAATACAGCCCTAAAGAAGGAGTTTCTAACTCCGAAACTGTTGGCAACAAAAACGGGAAACGTGTCAGTCGACTTCTTCCACTATTTCTATACTGGCCCATCGAACCTCATGATCTCTCTCTATATATATAATATATATAGCGAATCAGAAGAGGAAATGAGGGGCTCACAGAAATAACACAGAAGTAAGGGTTGACAGAAAAGAAAACCTCGGGTAGCAAAGAGTAAAGAATTTGGAAAGAAAGAAAGCGGAGAAAAATGCCTGCCAGGTGGGATCCGAACCCACGACCTCCAGAATACCGGTTTGGTGCGATGACCACTACGCTGCCTTAGGGGCGATTTTCCCCTCCGCTTTATGGGGTATTTATGTCAATGTAATTTTTTTCCTGTGCTTCGGGGTGGTAACTCCGACTTCTCGTGGTGAAGGACACCTTCTTTTAAATGCGAATGCATTTATTAGCCGGGGGTTGTCTTGCTCCGTCGGCCGGCGCTGGGCCTGCATTCCTTCAGCGCGAGCGCACGTGAGCGCGCGCCTCGTAGTTCTGCCTTCGTCGTCGTCGTCGTCGTAAATGCGAATGCATTTCTTAGTCGGGGGTTGTCGTGCTCCGTCGGCGTGCGCCCGCATTGGTGTTACTCCTCCGCCGAGCCGGTGGTGTGGACCTGTTCGTCAAGCGCTACTTGCCCTTCAGCGAAGAACTGCGACAACAACGACAGGCGTCACTCCTTGTCCTCCATCGCAGTGTCTGCCCGAGTGCTACTGCTGTGGCTGAAGACGCCGTCAACGAGTACTACTTTGCTCGAAGCGGCAAGGACGGCGAGTACTGCGGTGTTATTCTCGTGTCTAACGTGTATGGGAACTTGATATCGCACGCCGTTGCCACGTCTCCCGTTCGAGACACGTCTCCGTACAAGGACTTGTACACCCTTGCCTACACCGGAGACTGGAGTCTTTTGGTGACCGTGTACCTCGCGCCCAACCTCGCTCGAGACACCGTCGCCGCGCAGCTGGACGCGGCTATAGAAAATGTGCGCGTGCGCTCCAAACCCTCTGACCCCATAGTCTTGGTTGGCGACTTCAACGTTGACGTGCGCAAGAAGAGTGGCGAGTGGCTGGTCGAGTACATGCAGACGAGGCACTCTATGCATTGTCTCTCTGCCGGCTTCGACACGTGCCCCACTACCATTCACGGGAGTTGCATTGATCTGGTCTTTACGCGAAACTGTGACGCGCGTATGCTTCTCAAAGACCCTTTGACCGTGCACTTTAGCGATCACAAGGCAGTGATTGTGGCCGTCAGGTACAACGATAACACAAACAGGTGCTGATGAATAAATGATTACGTTCACACTTTCGTCATTAATTACGCCATTACTCGCAACATACTCATCGGTGCACCCAATGCATTCGCATTTCTGCACGATTCCCTTCGTGAAGGTGCGGGGAATTTTTTTTAATCCCCGGGCTGTGACTCGAGTGTCTACGACATGTCGAGAGTGGGCAACCAGCGTTGAACCCTCTTAACCTCCCTATGGCACCAAGACTGCCAGAACAATGCCCTCATGCATGTAGCGAATCAGAATAGGAAATAAGGGGCTCGTAGAAATAACACAGAAATAAGGGTTGGCAGTCAAGAAAACCCCGGAAAGCAAAGCGGAGGATGTGGTATGTCATTTAAACAGATAATGAACTTGGAAAGAAAGAAAGAAAGCGGAGAAAAAATGCCCGCCAGGTGGGATCCGAATCCACGATCTGCAGAATACCGGTCTGGTGCGATGACCACTACGCTACCAGCGGGGCGATTTTCCCCTCCGCTTTCTGGGGTATTTATGTCAATGTAATTTTTTTCCTGTGCTTCGGGGTGGTAGCCAGCGCCACTCCGACTTCTCGGGGTGAAGGAGACCTTCTTTTTATTCCCCGGGCTGTGACGCGAGTTTCTACGACATGTCAAGAGGGGTCAACCAGCGTTGAACCCTCTTAAGCTCCTATGGCACCAAGGACTGCCAGAACAGAGTCCCTCGCTATGCATGTAGCGAATCATAATAGGAAATAAAGAGCTCATAGAAATAACACACAAATAAGGGTTGGCAGTCAAGAAAACCTCGGAAGGCAAAGAAGAGGATGTCGTAGGTCATTTAAACAGATGAAGAATATAGAAAGAAAGAAAGAAAGCAGAGAAAAAATGCCCGCCAGGTGGGATCCGAACCCACGACCTCCAGAATACCGGTCTGGTGCGATGACCACTACGCTACCGGCGGGGCGATTTTCCCCTCCGCTTCTGTGGTATTTATGTCAATGTAATTTTTTCCTGTGCTTGGGGGTGGTAGCCAGCGCCATTCCGACTTCTCCGGGTGAAGGAGACCTTCTTTTTAATCCCCGCGCCGTGACATGAGTGTCTACGACATGTCGAGAGTGGTCAACGAGCGTTGAACCCTCTTACGCTCCTCATGGCACCAAGACTGCCAGAACAGAGTCCCTCGCTATCATGTAGCGAATCAGAATAGGAAATGAGGGGCTCATAGAAATAACACTGAAATAAGGGTTGGCAGTCAAGAAAAACTCGGAAATCAAAGAGGAGGATGTGGTAGGTCATTTAAACAGATAAAGAATTTGGAAAGAAAGAAAGAAAGAAAGCGGAGAAAATATGCCCGCCAGGTGGGATCCGAACCTACGACCTCCAGAATACCGGTCTGGTGCGATGACCACTATGCTACAGGCGGGGCTATTTTGCCCTCCGCATTCTGGGGTATTTATGTCAATGTAATTTATTCCTGTGCTTGGGGTGGTAGCCAGCGCCACTCTGACTTCTTGGGGAGAAGGAGACCTTCTTTTTAATCTTCGGGCCATGACTCGAGTGTCTACGACATGTCGAGAGCGGTCAACCAGCGTTGAACCCCCTAAGCTCCTCATGGCACCAAGACTGCCAGAACAGATTCCCTCGCTATGCAAGTAGCGAATCAGAATAGGAAATGAGGGGCTCGTGGAGATAACACAGAAATAAGGGTTGGCAGTCAAGAAAACATCGGAAACCAAAGAGCAGGTTGTGGTAGGTCATATATACAGATAAAGAATTCGGAAAGAAAGAAAGCGGAGAAAAAATGCCCGCCAGGTGGGATTCGAGGGGCGCCGTCAAAACAGCACACGACGAAAGGGCACGCGACAGAAGAGCACCGGCATACCAGCACGGCGTCAAAAAGGCATCCGACAAAACAGCACGCGACGAAACAGCACGGCGTCAAAAGCGCACGCGAAGGAAGGGCACGATTTTATAGAATGCCTAACTGGGCAATTGCTTAGATTTTAAAGCGTATACAAATATTATAGAGGGCGCAAGATGCTCTGTAGGGGTTCTCTTCACGTTCCGCTACTCTTTCTTGTCTACAACCAAAAAATTCAAAAAGAAAAGACGATACTTGGGCTATATACAACTCAAATTGCTTTCGTTTCCTTTTCAAGATAACGGTGTATAGAAACTATCCCTTGCACAAATAGTTTTTGAGGTAGCCCTTGAATTTTGGGGGGGTATTTTCAGAGTATAATAATAATAAAAATTATTATCATAAGAAGATATAGCCTTGACACCCACTTACAAAACTTTTGGAAGGTCTCTGCGTATCACAGTTCTTTCGATTCTATTCTATTCACTTTCTGCAGACGCCGAAAATGTGGTAGCAGATAATAAATTTTAAATGAAGAGTGAAACTATGTAGAATGACAAATATTTTAGAACATTCCGCTTGTATTTTTCTTTGATGTTGGACCATGACTGAAGCCATGTAAGCAATTTTGGCGTTGTATGAGCGAAGTAATAACGCAAGAAATGCAACTTTTTCAGGACTTTTTCGCAAAGGCATCATAACGCTAGAGTCAGAATATTCCGATCGTGCGTTGATATTGTCCTTGAGTGTCTACTAAAAATAAGTGAAGTGAAATAAAGGGCGTGTTTTTCAGGTAGAGCGCTTACGAAAATGTAAAAAAATGCTTTTTGCCGTACTTAAGGCCTAAAAAGCAGCAAGGTCCTTGAGGTGAAATTACATGAGATGACTCATTATATGCATCAGCCCTTTAGCTTCTAATTCAGAAAATTTCTTTCAAATAAATTTTGCTTGGGGCGAGAAAAAAAAATTTGAAGTTCACGATGAGCCACACTTGTGTCCTCTGTGGAACTGTGTCCCCAACGCGGAACGCGTCCGTGCCACCGGTGTTTTTTGTGGCACGCATGTGCACACCTGGCTCTCTGCTAATTGAAGATAGTTTGTGTCGCTTGACATTACAAAAAACACACACCGTAAACGGCAAACAATAGGTCACCACTTGTTATATTTTGGTTTTCGCACACTCACAGAAGCACAGCGAGTGTTTTGTAGTTATCAGCGAGATTAACGCGCCTCTGTCTGATGCGGAGGAGAGAGGAGCATCACAGAGTCATTGTTCCCTGCCCACTGCACTTTACCTGGCCCAGAGAAATTCACCGCGGAATACCTCTCCCTGCAAACATAAAATTTCTTGCCACTTGTTTATTTGGCCTTTAATTTTTTTACCGACAGATGTAAAGTGCTTTACCAGTTGAATAGTCAGCATCAAAGAAAGCTGCCTAGTTCAATTTTTTACGTGAATTTGTGAGGAAGTTGAGTAGGACACAATGGCAACACGAAGTGCTGACACTGTAGCTTCTCCGAAGTGATGTAATTGTTGCGCTCCTTTGGCTGGTATTGCCATTACGAATTGTGAACCACGTTGTGCCCTTGTTTCTTTTATTTTGAGTTTGAAACCCAGATTATTGTTATTACTTTGACGTTATCAGCCTAGGCATACAGGTCCTTTCGGGTTTGAATGCGATCTTCAAAAGATCTCTGGAGACAACAAAATTTACTTAAAAGAATTGTCTAAATTAAAAGCTGAAGTGCTGATGCGTGAATGAGCTATCTCAAGTAATTTCCCCTCGAGGGCCTTGGTGCTTTTTTTAGGTCTGAATTTTGGCAAAACCGCATTTTGTTGCATCTTTGTAAAAGGTTTGTCTAAAAAGTACACTCTTTATTCAACCTAAGTTATTTTAGTACACACAGAAGGACCATATCAACGCACGGTGGGAATATTGCGGCCCAAGGTTTTGTGGTGCCTTTGTAAAAAATTTCTGAAAACGCGCCCTTTCTTGCATTTTTGTTTCGCTAATACAACACCAAAAATTCTTACATGGCTTGAGTCATGGTCCCACATCAAAGGACAATTCAAGCGGAGTGTTCTAAAATATTTGTCTTGCTACATAGTTTCGTTCTTTATTTAAAATGTTTCCACAACCACATTGTGCACGTTTGCAGAAATTTTAAGGAGCCCTCAGACAACGGAGAAAAAAGTTTCAATGAATTTGGGTGGGACGTTTCGCTTGGAATGACCCTAATGTGAAATATTCAGCAACATGACAAATAAATGTTAGCATAAGCTATCATGTGCCATTTATGCTTCTTAAATGGTAATAAAACTAATTAACTTTTTAAGAGTGAATATAGCTAGGAAGTTTTGAGTTCATTGTAGAGGCTGACTAGGAACACGTAATGCAGCAGTTTGCAAGAAATTATTTCGTGTAGTTGATTTCACTATGCTTTGGATGAAATTCCAAACATTTACAACCCATTGTTATAAGCAATTCTTAAATGGTAATAAAACGACTAACTTTTAAGAGTGAATATAGCTACGAAGTTTTGAGTTCATTGTAGAGGCTGACTAGGAACACGTAATGCAGCAGTTTGCAAGAAATTATTTCGTGTACTTGATTTCGACTATGCTTTGGATAAAATTCCAAACATTTACAACCCATTGTTATAAGCAAATGCGTATGAATGATAGTACCACTGTAGCTACATGCTTTGTATTTCATTCAACTTTCATCTACTTTTTCTTATAGAAAAACTTGTGCAGTTATTTGATATACAGTGTATTTTGGGATACTCAGCAGCATTGTGCGTTGTCATCGTTAGTTACAAAGCTAATCGTACCAAATTTTTTAACTGATCAGGTTGGAGAGAGTAAATCCATCTTTTGTGATTGTAATTACTTTTTATTTCTAAAAAAACACAATATTTGTATTTTTCATCTTTCCTCGACGTTACATGAGATGCCCGTCATGTTGTACCGACACATGCACTACATATGAAATGATGGAGATTACAAGATAGGGAGCAAACAGGAGACAAATCAGGAGGAGCAGCCTCAACCCGAGCAACAACGGTGATCTTTGGCATGCCTAAGACGGTTGGCGAGAGAGAAGCAGTGTGTGAGAGGAAAGTTGATTTCACAAGAGCGCGTTAGCAAAAGACCAACCAGGTGTTGCTGCAGGTGCTTTTCAGAGGAGCCAATTGGGGAAAGGGAAGCCATGTGTCAATATCTTTTTTTGCATTTCAGAAAATGCGTGGGGGAGGGTGGGGCGGTGCTAAGATTGTGATGCTTGCAGTACTTTAAGTGATGCTTCGGGAGACATTATTAAGGACATGGGTGGTACATGAAGTCCAGTGTTCTTATCACTACACGCCCAGATAGTGTGATAAAAAAAATTAACACGTCCAAGAGCAGTGCTTGCGACAAATGTTCTTGAGGGAAGTAAGCGGCTTACAAAGTGGACATCTGTGGGTTCTGAACTTTAGGCTCATATTCTTGCAAGCGGGGCTCTTGGATGTGTTTTTTTATATCACCCTGCCTGTGCATGTCATACTGCGATAACATACTAGTCATGTACTGTCGTACGTGCCTTCATGATGATGTCTCCCAAAGCCTCACCAGAGGTCCTGCGGTGTGACTATGCAGTGCCTTCCGCTCCCCACCCCCTTTCCTCACTGAAAAGAGCTTTTTCGACACATGACTTCCCTTTCACCGACTGTCTCCTCTCAAAAGTACATCCAGCAACACCTGATTTCTCTTCTGCTAAATCACTCATGTCGGATGAAGTCTTCTTTCACACTTTGTATATGTCTCACCGAGGCAATGTGTCCCTTAATCAGGCATCCCGAAACTAACTGTAGTTTTCTGGGCTGATGCTGCTGATATTTGGTTTCCTAAAAAGTAGGTGTGTGTGCTTGGTATGTACAGACATAAAGCAGGTGAAGGTGTCCTGAAATACTACCAATATGTCGAAACCTTCATACAACAGCTGTAGAAACCCTAACGAGGATTTGAATATTCAGACAGATTTGATCAGTGGACAAAGCTTCCTCAAGGCAACATAAGACTAAAATAATGGCGAGCACATCAAACACTAGTTCGGGAAAGTTTTTGTTTTCCACCCTCCGGTTTTGTGAGCAATGTAACCAACATAAATAAAAACATGCAAACCTGTTGTTCTCTATAGCACAAAGGCAAATGATATTGGGAGAGGGTAAAATAGGGGACAGAAGAAAAGAAGGACTGGTCAGCCTTAAGAGCAGAAATTGACAAATGGAGCAATAGAAGGTCGGAAACTTGAAAGGGACAGTGCAACGACGCCTTCTCGGAGGGCTCAAATTGGTGCGAGGGGCCAAATATGGCCTACCGTCGAAACAAAATCTAACTAAAATTATTAGGCTAGGTAGAAGTTGTTCCAGACGGAGCTCACTATGTGCGGTGGGGCTTCTGTCTTCACTTGCGGAAACTTTTGCTATGCATAATGCATATCTGATATGTTTAATCATTTTTGTGGGCCACAACACAGGAAGAAGCAGTGATTCTGCCTTCATTGACCAGGGCAGTAGTCTGAAGTGTTAAATTTAGAATCGAACACATGCCCAGAAAATGCTAGCAAAACACTAAGAGGACGTAGTGGAGAAGCGCCAGCATGTTAACTCTAACGTAGCAGGGCTGCAAAAGACTCTTGTCTGTCGACATTTTTTAGTGCTAGCCAATATTGCGTCTCTCATGCCAAAGCCTCAGTGAGAAATTTGAAAATATTCTAAGTTGCTTGCGTATTTCTGGTTAAATAATGTATTTCCGGCTTGGAAGGGAGCCGAGTGAGTAACCAAAAGCTAGTTCTTTCAAACTAAACAAAGCTGTATTCAGCCTTTATGGACCCTTTACTGCATGTGTTATTGCTTGCTTGCTGCGGAAACAGTGCTGTCGTCATCTGTCTGTTTACAGCAATTCAGCGTTTTTCACAAACTTGTAATTTAGTTCCACTTCTAATACTGCTAAATGGAGGTAGTGTGGAAGTAGAGACCCTGATAATAAAGCTATTGTTAATACACCGTGAAAATATCACGAACGTACCAATTATCACATTGCATTTGTGAAGCTGGAGGCCTGTGGAGATTTTTCCTTATGGCCTCTGCTATACCCTTTTGTTTGTCCCCCACATCTTATTAATTTACATGTCACACTGATATATATTTTTTATCATTAGATGCAAAAGGGGTGGATACACTGTCCTGCGGCCTGTTTTGCTGAATGAAAGTGGTGTCGAAGCCTTCAGAAAAGCACTAGTAAGTACAGCAGCAATTATTTTTATTGAAATCACTTCGCAGGAGCTTTGGAAAAAGTGATTGTTGCTTGTTTGTGTGGTTTTAGAATTTTTAGAAAAACGATTGTGTGAGCGAAATTGCTTACATTTCTTGGAATCGTTCCCAGTCTTCAAAAATCATCTATCGATTTTTTTATAATCTCGCTCCGACTAATCTTCCGACAAAAAAACCCCTAAGAAGCAGACAAAAAAAGGCATTGTGAGCTACTAGCTACCAACCTTCAAAACAACTACCTGGTTTGTTAACCACGCCACCACTGCGACACCGTGACATACCTCCTACATTTCTCATGCGAACCCTGGCATCAATGAATATCTTTATGTGTGGGTGGGTTTTGTATTTTTAAGCTATTTTGGCAGTGATAACGCTCGTTTCTCACGAAATGGTCTTCCAGATCGGCCTACTCATGCTAATACTACAAGCAATTAGGTTAACGGGGGGACGCGGGTCTGGGAATGGTCAGAAATGGCCAAAATGTCGATTTTGAGAAAATCTAATTTTTGGAATAATTGTACCTTCAAGCACCTGCCTTCAAAATACCAACGCTAAATTCGATCGGGAAATACTCGAAAATTATGTTTTGAAGCGCCTCGGGGGCCACGAAATGCCCCGAATCGGGCAAAAGTTGTTTCAAATTCCCGCGCGCGCCGCGGGCGAAGAAGCCGACCGATCGCCGCCATATCTGGTCTTGTTTTGAAGCTTGTTTCTTTGTGCGTATTTTCGATATCTCAAAATGGCGTCGCTGTAGTAGAAACGAGCCCGCCCTTGCCAGTTTTCCGAAGGTGCCTTCTGGGCCGCCGCTTGCCTGCAGCGCGCGCGCGCGGTTTGAGTTCGTCGTCTGACGTCTCCCATTGGTCGGCGCGACTGCTACATCAGTTTTTTTTTCTTTCGCCATCATGGCGTCTGCTACCCGCGTCTGACGGAGTCCGCTCTTCTGGCGCAGCGCTCGCTTAGAGTAGTTTTGCAAGACATTTTCGCGGTTTCTTTGGATTCTTTCATCGCACACATTCCGTGACTGATGCCAGGAGACGTACGTTGAAGAGGACGACCCGTCATGCATACGGGAAGCGAAAGCGTCGTCCGCCCGCGTAGTGCGACTTCGGGCCACTCGACTCAGCCGGATGAAAATTGTTCGACGCCTCTTATTGCTTCGCCTTTCCCATCGCCTGACCAACTACCTAAGGAATCCAGACCTGGTCCAAGCACGTCTTGTCGAGTTGACACAAGGTATTACACGGCGAAGGAGATCGCCGCGCGTACGGAACACGCAGACGAGGTCAAGCGCGGCATGAAGACCAAATCACCAACGCTACGGAAATTCGACCTCCTTGAAGTGGATCTGCCGGACTCGGAGGTAAAATCCGGCACAGATTTTGTCTTAGTGGATATGGCAATGCTCAAAGACCTTTTTTTGCGCACGTCGAGTTATACTTCCGTATTTCTTACGTATTATTTATTTTTAATTAATTAATTTATTTATTTATTTAGTTATTTATTTATTTATTTATTATTTATTTGTTTATTTATTTTGTATTTATAAAAATTCCGTGCTACAATTTATTTGTATTTACGCTATTATAACTATGAAACCGTTACATACCCTAATTATATTTTTTCGCTAGTTCTTCCCCCCCCCTCTCCGAGGTTTTTCTTGTCAGAGCAACGGCACTAACAGCAACTACATCCAAGAACGGCCAGACTCCACGCTCCTTTCTCACTCAGGAAGACAGTTTTTGAGTCCGGCCGTGTTCCAGGAAGCCGCACCTGTCGCGAGGAACCGCCGTGAGTAAGAGAAATTGGTGACAGGCAGTGTTCCGAAACAAATGCACGCCTTATTACGACTACCTCTCCCACCATCGGCTGGGCCGCTGGTCCAACGTGGCTAACACGACATTAAGCACCATGACCAATTTCTTCTAAAGAGGGCAACGAGGCCAGCTCAAGCAAAAGAAATATTCTACCGAAGCGCACCCCCCCACTCTCCCCCCCGCCCACTTCTTCCTGGTTGATCTCGCTTTTTAAGGGGCGTCCCAAAAAAGCAAGTCTGGTGGCGTGGTGCATCAACTTGTATCAATCGCTGGATTTTCATTGAGCTATGACAAGGGACTGTCGTTGCTTCTCGCAATTTCTGGGGTAGTAAAGCCGTCAGAAAGACGAGCGAAAACAAGTTTTCGTATTTGCGCAAATAATTAACTGCATATATTGTGCTCAAATGCAATTCCGAACAATAAAGTTTGTTTTGATAGTGGGTGACCAGTTTTGATGAGATCACTTGCTGCCCTAAGCAAATGTTTACGCTCCGCAACACGCCGGCAAAATTAATAAATCATGTTAGCAGCAATCTTCTAAACCGTGAAGCAAGGTACGAGGCGTATTAATTGCTACATTGCATATTTTTAGAGAAAAACAAAAGTATCTAAGCTGTAGCTGCCAAATTATCATGGTCGAAAATGTTTATTAGCGCCGCTTCGCTTGATTCTAACTGCAGATATCCGAGCCTTTCAGGTGGAGAGCGCCGTAACGCAGCTATAGCTAACGAAATATATCATTCATCGAGTAAATTTTTTTTTGAAATAGCGATAAATCGGCGAGCGTGATGCACTAGTACAGTTCTATGCAGTCTGACATTCAGTAGTACCGGCCCCCTCACATTTTCGATACTTCACATAACCAAAATAATACTGCCACTGTAAATAGGCTCCCCGCACAGGCTCAAGTGGGACTCGCTTCACAAGCTTTAATGAACAGAAGAACAAAGCAAAAGAAGCACGGGAGAACATACACGTACGACGACAAATTTTTCAGCAGCATTTAACTCAACTAAATTCAGCCTTAGCAAACATATTATACAGGGTGATGAAAGTTAGGTCGACAGGTTTTTTTTATTATGCGTTTAATTTTACGTGAAGACAACCTCTAGTTGGAGGTTATGCGTCCAGGGGGACACAGAATGAGGTGCTAAATTTTGATGTCGGTGGCTTAATTAACTAAAATTGAATAATGAATTTTTTTTTGTGGCTGCAGTAAGCAGGCATGTTTGTATTGAGAAGTTGCATGTAGTTTCATTTGGCAGAATTCTTCTAGCGCATCTGTACACCGAGATAGCGAACTGCAAAGTTTAATTACTGGTCGCATGATTACGCATGCCAGACAGTGACGACCGGCGCAAATTTCCTCCCCTTTGTTCTGTTTTGATTGCGGTTCCGAGTACTGCAGATTGCTATAACGCCTGCCAAGAATGAAAGGGTGCCAGTTATCACTTTTTCTTAAGCCTCCTCCGCGTTGTCGAACTAAACACCGTACACCGCAGGCGCGTTACAAAAGGGAGGAGCTTTGCGCTGGTCTTCACTGTCTTGCATGCGTAATCATGCCAACGGCAATTAAACTTCACGGTTCGACATCTCAGAGTACTAATGCACTAAAAGAATTCCGTCAAATGGAACTTCGTGGAAACACGACCGCCTCTAAATTTTTAATACAAAGATACCTGCTTACTGCAGCCGCTAAAAAGTTGATTAAACAATTTAAGTTAATTAAGCCACGTACATCTATAATTACCACACCACTACATGTCCCTTTGGTGCATAACCTCACTGTAGCGGTAGACTTCACGTATATCTGAGCATACAATTTTAAAAATAAATGTCGCCCTAACTTTGGTCACCCTGCATATAGACAGATGCAAAATTCAATGTGCACAAATACAGACATAAATATAAATACACTGACCCCTCCCTCCTTCTCTCATAGAGGTGCTCATGCATAGGTGCAGTAGTGGTGGGACCACTTTTTCCGACTTTGAAGTTGGGACCATTTGTTCCGGGACCTTTAGTTACGGAGCCATTTGTTCCGGGGCCATTTGTTCTGGGACCATTTTTTCCGCGGCCGGCCTATGGTGCGAGAAAATCGACACGGCCGCTGTTTAAGCCGGGGCGCGTGCCCTTGTCATACCCGTGAATGCAAGTGTTAAAAAAAATGAGTGAACGCGCGCCTCGAACGACCGCGTAATTCGCGGGTCGAGTGGGAGAGGGCAGCAATCGTTGGATGACAGAGACTAGAGCAGTGCGGGGGCCGGAATTTCTAGGCCTGGCACGACCCCTCCTGGTAGAGACACGGCCAGGGCCAGGCCCGAGCCGACAAAACATTAAGATAAAAGCCCGAGCCTGGCCCTAGCCCTACAGCATTTATTAAAAGAAACCCGATCCCGCGCACTGTTTTAAGGTCAGCCCGAGTCCGCCAGACTCCAAACATGAGCCCTCAAGGTTTGATTTTTTTAGCGTAAAATGAGCCCAGACGGAGTATATTGAATATACACTTGTTCAATACTTAGACCTATATCTGTACAACATAAATATCCTGAACTAAAAAATGTATCTTTACGGAAAATGTTGGTAAAACAGGCGCTGCATTTGCGACAGTTTCCGAAGTTAAAGCACAATGAGGATCGCCTAAATGATGCTAATAAAAGTGGAAATTTTTATTGATGAATTTCTTGGACAGCTATGCCACGTTTCGTTATTTCATTCAATTCGTTTTCCAAAAGAACTCTTTGCCTACTTGTTTTTTGACGCTAGCACACTCTGCCGGGAGCTAGTTTAACTTGTACTTCTCTTAATTTAATTTGCCAAGGTTCGTTGTCGGTTTGCACCAGGTGTCTACCCAAGTAGACCTGAGTTCCTCCCATGCTCACAAAGTTTTCTACTCAAAAAGTCGCTTTATGGGCAAAAAGATATGTGCATAAAAAGCTTTCAGAAAGGCACAAGGATACGTTACCTAATCTTTGGTGTTATGGTCTGCACAAAGTGCAATGTCCAGGTCACATTTGTTCTTTTTTTGTTTGAAAAACAGAGGAAAGAGACAATCAAGTACTCTACTACCAGAGTGCTCTCGTTTTCCGACCCGTTCTCTCCCACTGTGCTGATGAATCCCATACGTTTTATTTTGTTGGCTTAAAGGCTTTCCAAGTGCAATAAGTCATTTTTTAGTTCTTTAGCATCGCCAAGAAGACAGACTGACAGCACTTCGCTGTTTTGTTTTCATTTCAACCAAACGATCAATGAGCCGAATTTTTTGTGGTCAACATTCTAAATTTGCGGCACACGACTACCCGAATTCAGGGTCTGCCCAGGCCGGATCCACCCAAAAAGGGTTTTCGTTCAAGCCCAAGCCTCGCCCGGGACCTAGAAAATGCGTGCTGCCCGTTCCAAGCACGCCCCACGGGCCGGGCCTGGCTCGTCCTTTTGGACCGTCCCGGGCCCGAGCTTTGCCCTAACTAGAGCACTACCCGGGCCGCAATTTCTATTCCTGGCCCGAACCTGCTTCCTGGCCCGAACCTGCACGGCAAACTTCTAAAATGTTTTTCTTCTTCTAAACTTCTAAAAGGCTTTCTAAGCGCAATCGCCTTTTATCATATCTTTCAACAGCGCTGTAATGAATTTACACTTGTTTCTTTTTGTTCTCCCTTAACCTGAAAGATCACCAAAAATGTTTTTGTTGTCAACAGTTTATAATTTACGGCGCAGGATTGCCGGGCCTCACGGATGGCCAGGGCGGCTCGGGATGGCACGGCCCTAAAACTTTGATTCAAGCGCTAGCCTGGTCCGGGCCCCAGAAAATGCTTGCTACACGGCCCGAGCCTGCCCCGCCAGTGCACTACGTCAGACTACCTAGCTACGCCACCGCACGCAACTGTTTCAGGGCTGTGCCCTTGTGGTATGCTGTTTTGTCGTGTGCTGTTTTGACGCCGTGCTATTTTGTCGCGTGCGCTTTTGTCGCTGTGCTATTCTGCCGCTGCGCTTTTCTGTCGCGTGCTGTTTTGCCGCGTGCTCTTTTGACGCCGTGCAGTTGTGGCGGTGCTCTTCTGTCGCGTGCCCTTTCGTCGCGTGCTGTTCGAACCCACGACCTCCAGAATACCGGTCTGGTGCGATGACCACTACGCTACCGGCGGGGCGATTTTCCCCTCCACCTTCTGGGGTATTTAAATGTGTTTAAATGACCTACACATCATCCACTTTGCTTTCCGATGTTTTCGTGACGGCCAACCCTTATTTCTACGAGCCCCTCATTTCCTATTCTGATCCGCTACATGCATAACGAGGGACTCTGTTCTGGCAGTCTTGGTGCCATAGGCAGCTTAAGAGGGTGCAACGCTGGTTGACCACTCTCGACATGTCGTAGACACTCGATTCACGGAACGGTAATTAAAAAGACGGTCTCCTTCACCCCGAGAAGTCGGAGTGGCGCAGGCTACAGGAAAAAGTACATTGACATAAATACCCCAGAAAGCGGAGGGCAAAATCGCCCTTCCGGTAGCGTATTGGACATCGCACCAGACCGGTATTCTGGAGGTCGTGGGTTCGAATTCCACCTGGCGGGCATTACTCTCCGCTTTCCTTCTTTCTTTGCAAACTCTATATCTGTTTGCATGCGACGGGAGGGTGCGTTGTTGGATGCGGTCGGTGGCGGTTCCAAAACGGAGCTTTGCTTGTCTGCGTTTCTCGCTCTTGGTGAGGATGTATTCCCACTTTTCGAAGTTTTCCTTTCCTTGCTGGTTTGCAAAACTCTAAGTGCCTGATGCGATTTGGTCTCCTACCGAAGTGCCAGTTGGTTTACATGGACTTTGACCGATGCTTGGGTCTTGATCTGTGCAAGGATTATGGTTGGCCATGAGCTCTGTTGCCAAGAGGATTAGTAGTCGTTGTGGCGACAGAGCCACCGCAGGTACTTCGTCGGCCTGTTTTGTACTCGGACGTCAACAGCTGGCTGTATGAAGGAAAATCTAGTCGGGACGATGATGACGACTTGAAAGGAATTTCGGGCATGTATGGACGATTTTAAGGCCACCACTTACATGTTATCATAAATACTTCCACAGAAATATTGAGTATAATATAGCAGTGATCGCGAAGAAGCGATCCACTCCTCTTTTTAACGCATCTCGATGTCGAGAGGGTTCAACGCTGGTTGACCACTCTCTACATGTCGTAGACACTCGAGTCACGGCCCGAGGATTAAAAAGAAGGTCTCCTTGACCCCGAAAGTCGGAGTGGTGCTGGCTACCACCCCCAAGCACAGGAAAAAATTACATTGACATAAAATACCCCAGAAAGCGGAGGGGAAAATCGCCCGCCGGTAGCGTAGTGGTCATCGCACCAGACCGGTATTCTGGAGGTCGTGTGGTTCGGATCACACCTGGCGGGCATTTTTTCTCCGCTTTCTTTCTTTCTTTACAAATTTTTATCTTTTCAAATGCCCTACCGCATTCTACTTTTTGCTTTCCGAGGTTTTCTTGATTGCCAATCCTTTTTCTGTGTTGAAATATATATATAATATTATATATATATATATATATATATGATAATAATGAAAAAATGAAACACGCCGAAAGAGGATAGGTTTTAACGCTTCGACCGGGGACCGGCCTTCGTCAGACCGGGACGGCCCGCCTTCGTCAGATTCTGACGAAGGCCGGTCCCCTGTCGAAGCGTTAAAACCTATCCTCTTTCGACGTGTTTCATTTTTTTCATTATACTTACCGGTGACCAAGAAATTGTTTCCCGCTATAATATATATATATATATATATATATATATATAGTTGAGAAAATGGTAGACGCACGATTAAAAACAAAAACAGTGGTTTACTGACGTTTCGACTGGAGGACCCGTCTTCCTCTTCATCAAGATCAAGATCTTCATCAAGATGAAGACTGGTCCTCTAGTCGAAACGTCAGTAAACCACTGTTTTTGTTTTTCATCGTGCGTCTACCATTTTTTCAACTATTTCTTCTGGCTCCTCGAGAAGTTTCGTTTACTGCTCTCTATATATAGGAAGCAGTAGAACTTTGAAGATGGTAGAGAACACAAGAAAACAAAAACGTCGAAAAAGGTAAAACCACGATTGTGGCATACGTTTCAGCAAAGAGACTTGCTTTCCTCAGGGCAATCTCTCGCCTGGTAGGCACGGTTTATATAGGGGTAGGTCTTCAGGTCAGAGGAGAGAAGGAAAGAAGGATGTGAAATTGAGAAAGCTGATTGGTTTGGGAGTATGTCGGGGGAGATATTGAGGGGGAAAGAAGGCTGTATAGTTTGAGCTGCGAGGTAGGTCATAGGGAAGTCAGGCGGGGGGAGGGGGGTTAATTCCGGGATTTTTGAAGAGATTGGATGAGAGGGTTTTGTTGACGCTCCGCAGGTGCATACCGAAAGGTTCTCAGAAACGCTGGAAGCTGACCAGGTGGTGAGAGTGGGTTCCTTATCAGAAACTATCCGCAAGCCTCAGGTCAAAAGAGAAAGTAGAGAAGGGAGGGAATGACCGGGTCTAGGAAAAAAAGGCGAAAAGAAAGAAAAAAAGAAAGAGAAAGAAAACAAGGGAGGGAAAGTACTCAAACCCACACACAAAAGAAAGAGTAATAACCCCCCAGTTAAGAAGGCACGTGTCGCCTAGGGAAAACATTCCTGGAAGAGGGTTGTCCTGAAACTCAAAAACGAAAACATAAGTTAGAGTGACGTCTGGGTCACAAGACAAAGCGGAGAAAAAAAAGAACAAATAAAATAAATAAAATAGAATTTCAAAAGCAAAGGTTGGGGGGATGCGGGCGCGTATTAGCTGGAAGCGAAGGTATGAAAACAAAAGGAATCAGGTGACCAGGTACAGAGCAGAGTGAACGGTCATAGTCTTTGGATAAGGTATATGCACGACAATGCCTAATGCTGTATTCCCGGTGAATATCGCAAGGATTCCAGGTTGCCCCAGACGCATTAATTCCAGCAGGTTCCATGGAGTTGAATTTGTGAATTAAATAGGATTCTCGGTATTTCCTGTCCCTAGGAGACTTAAAATGTGACTGAAGTGTATACAACTTAAGGTGATCAAAATTGTGGTCTGGTTGGTTGAAATGCTGCGCTACAGCTATGGAGAATTTGAGAAGAGTATCTGCCCTGTGGCCATTAAGCCGCAGGCTCATAGGTTGACTCGTTTCGCCTATATACTGTTTGTGGCACATTGAGCATTCCAACATATACACAATGTTGGATGAAGTGCACGTAAAACTTGAATTAATCTTGTGGACATAATTACTGGCTGTGCTTTTTACAATGAAGTCTGTTTGCAGTTGCTTACAAGTCTTACATCTGGAGCGGGAGCAATTGGCTATGACTGGTCGCTTTGAAGGCCCTGTTTTAGCATGCACTAAAATATCTTTTAGATTCCTGTTTCTCCGGTAGGTAACCCTTGGTGCTTTCGGGAAAGTATTTTTAAGACGGTCGTTACTGGCTAAAATGGGGTAGTACTCCCGCAGTATATTGTTTGCGTTTGGGAGGGCGTCTCAAAATTTAGTTATTAGGGCAGGTGGCCATTGGCGGGGCGCGCCAAAGGCTGCAGCGGGCGCGCCGCAGGAGTAGGAGGGGATTTGCGCCGCTGACAGTTGATGCATGACCGGATGTACTTGCGGACGAACGTGTACATTCCCCGCCAATAATACCGTAGGCGAAGTCGCTCATACGTTCTTAACACATCTGAGTGTGCGCAGCTGGGGTCAGCGTGGAAGTATGAGCATATCCCGTGCGCAAATGTCGAGGTATTACCAGTAACCATTTGCGACCTCCCGATTGGTAGTTGCGCATGAAGAGCTTTTCGTCACGGAGTGCAAAGTGGGCATCTTGTCGGCGCAGCGCACGTGATTCTTGAGCAGTGGGCACGCCAGAGAGGAAGTCAATAAGCGTAGCAATCCAGGAGTTCTTGCGCTGCTCGGCTGAGATGTCCGTGATGTCGACGGACGACACTCCGTTATCAACACCACCGGAACACGAGTCTTCCGCCGGTAGGGGGGAGTGAGACAGAGCGTCAGCGTCTGAATGCTTCCGGCCGGAACGGTACAGCACACGGATGTCATGCTCTTGAAGTCGCAGAGCCCAGCCACCAAGGCGGCCAGACGGGTATTTCAGCGACGACAACCAACACAATGCGTGGTGGTCCGTCACAACGTCAAAAGGACGACTGTACAAATATCGTCGAAATTTTGTAAGCGCCCATACGATGGCCAGGCACTCTTTTTCAGAGACCGAATAATTTAACTCAGCTTTTGTGAGCATACGACTGGCATAAGCGACAATATAATCATCAAAACCAGCGTTTCGTTGGGCAAGCACTTCACCGATTCCGGCACCGCTGGCATCCGTGTGGATTTCTGTTGGCGCGGTCCGGCCAAAGTAACGCAGAATAGGCGGGGAAGTAAGGAGGCGCCGTAACATTGCGAAGGCTTCATCGCAATGCCTCGACCAAGCGCCAATACCGCTCTCCTTGCCGTGAAGCGCCGTCAAGGGCGGAATTATGGCGGCAAAGTTGCGAATGAAGCGGCTGAAATACGAACATAGACAAATAAAGCTCCGTAGAGCCTTCATGGTGGTCGGCATAGGGAACTCAGCGAAAGCACGAAGTTTGGTGGCGTCGGGAAGAATTCCCTCCTTCGACACAACGTGGCCTAGTATAGTCAACTTTCGCGCGGCAAAGTGACATTTCTTCATGTTGAGTTGCAATCTGGCATTGGCAAGGCAAGTCAAAACCTGCTCCAGGCACCCCAAATGAGTGTCGAAGTCGGGAGAAAAATGACTATGTCATCGAGATAACAGAGAAACGTTTTCCACTTCAGGCCCCGCAAAATGGTGTCCATCATCCTCTCGAACGTGGCAGGAGCGTTGCACAGGCCAAGCGGCATGACGTTAAAGTCATACAGGCCGTCAGGAGTGATGAACGCAGTTTTCGCGCGATCGGCCTCTGCCATGGATACCTGCCGATATCCAGACCACCGAACAAGAGAAAAAAAAGCTCGGCACCTTCTAAACCGTCAAGAGCATCGTCGATCCGTGGTAAAGTATACACATCCTTCCGCGTTATGCTGTTCAGACGGCGATAATCATCGCAAAAGCGGATGGAACCATTCTTTTTTTGTGACAAGCACAACGGGAGACGCCCAGGGACTGTCGGAGGGCCGACTTACTCCCCGCTTGAGCATACTTGAATTATTCCCCGCACCACCACCAAACTGAAGCGTGGTTTATTGGACCACTAACGAGCAGTAAGAGCTGCGGAGAAGCCGAGGTTCTTCGTGCCAAGCAAGCTGTGTCCGACGCGATACTCGATCGGCCCGTGCGCCAAGCGATGCTTCTGCCTTCTCGTCATCGGCCGGGATATTCCGGTGGATATTCCCGGGGAATATCCCCAACGGGGAATTGTCCTTGCATGAACGCCTATGACGATTACATCAATCGCGTCCAAAATCAACGCTACAATATATATATATATAATATTATATATATATATATCAAATGTTATGATCAAATAGCATATAACATCTAAAAGGCTAGGAAGAT